>JBAJFE010000061.1:0-600000 GCA_037903355.1 Trichuris trichiura | reverse complement strand
TGCCGCCCTCTTCAGAGCTGCTGGTTTAAATTTTTTAAGTTCTGACGAGCAAGGGGTGCTTTTGGCAGGTAAGTGATACTTCACCGCGTGGCTCTGTCAGTCCTCTTCTTCCCGCCGCCACAGTACGTGATTAACCGGCCCTGTTGTAGATGAATGAGCAGTTATTAATAAAGAAAGACAGAGTACGAAGTTTGCTAATAGGTTAGAGCAGTCATTCCCAACGGGGGCCCCTGGGGGAGTCCAAGGGGGTCCTGAATGCTAAGGGGGCCCTTGGGGGTCCCCGGTTGTGAAAATGAGAATACCAGCCTGGATTTTGGATCCATATTCAAACGCTAACGAAGCAGAGACATTTTTGCAAGAAGAGCTGATTGAGTTGCAAGCCAATGAAGAACTGAAGCCTAAGTTTAAGAGTGGCTACAGTCATTTCTGGTTGCAGCATCAAATTGCGACACTTTACCCTGAATTATGGAAGATCGTTAAAAAGTTCCTCGTGCCGTTTCCTTCCTCTTATTTGGTTGAACGTGGGTTCAGTGCCGCTACAGATCTTTTGGTTAAAAAAGAAACAGGCTACAAATAGCGCAGCGTGGAGACTTAAGGTTGCTGCTAACGAATATTGAACCTGACGTGGAAAAATTGGTATTAGGGCACCAGCTTCAGCCACCACACTGATTTGCCAACATAGCCAACTTTTCCTACTTGTTAAAGTCAAATAGTAAACTTGAATGCAATAATACGGAGTTCGGAGAACCGACGTCCAGCATGATCAACGCATAATACTGTTGTTGTTAACAAGGCGACAAGTACAACAAAAAACAGACGTAGAATTTGACCGTGTGCGGTAAAAGCGCGTTGAAGTTTCTAACAAACCATTTTCATACACTGCGACTGAAGCGTTAAGTGCCAGTTAGTCACAAGAGAAAAAGAGCGGTTTACTCCCGTTGTAAATAAGAGAACGCAGCAGTACCCAAACGATCAGGGCTTTCACAACCCAACTGGATCCGTCGTCAGCGATAGGACACAAGCCCTGGGCGAAAGGGAGCACTTATCTAGTTTCATCGTTAGCGACAAGTTTTGTACCCTGTTGCTGACGACGGAACCAGTTGAGTTCCGAAAGATTCTATCGTTTGTATGCTCTTACCTTCTTTGACTTACAATGGGAATAAACGACTCTTTTTTCTTATGATAAAACTGCTAGACCGTATAAAGACGTTCCATCTTCATGTGAGGTAGTCTTTGCAAATCTTGACTACAAATCCAATAAATCTTAATAGGAAACTTTTGTCACACAAACCCATTTTCAAGACGAAAGTTTGGCAGCTGAGCGTGGAAGAAGTTTCGACCAATTCCATATGACTAAGGAACCTTTTTGACCTACGTTCATTCACTCGGCAAAGAAGAGCAGTTACAGGTCGTCTGAAATACTTAGACCACGCGACTGAAAAACACTGCACACGTGTCAGGAATTAGATTTAGATTCGTTACTGCCTTTTCCATATGGCACAGACCAGTGCAAAAATCGAACTTTTAAATTGAAGAGTTTTAAAATGCAGATTAAAAGTTCGTTGTCCGGTTTTCACCAGATCGAAAAGACAACAGCAAATTCATTGTTGAAATCTTTGGTAAACTGCGTGTCACAGGTACTCTAATAAACGCGAAAGAACCTAGGCCGAGAAAAGAGAAGAGCACAACCACGCAAGAACGGGAGGGGGCCCTGAGGAGATGTGCATCTCGAAAGGGGGCCCTGAGGAGATGTGCGTCTCGAAAGGGGGCCCTGGCGCAGAGAAGGTTGGGAATCACTGGGTTAGAGCTTCCTGAACAGCCTTGTTCCATTATCCATGATGATGGATTCCCTGAATGGGTTAGCAATTTTTTTAGTACAACAACAGTGACAACTGCTAATACTTAAAATCCCATTTTTGATTCTATCTACCATTGCTGACAAGTGAACAAGGCTGTTCCTGAAGGCTTTCAACTGAAGCATTAATAGTAATAGTTGCGTTCTAACCGCTCGTCCATTCCATCGAAGCCAATAGGAGAATTTCCAAAAACGGCATTGATTTCGCGTTAAAGCATTTCCAGTTTTGCCGACGGGCTCAAAAGCGACGAGAGGCTTTTTTTCTGCTTTCGTATTATTTGAACCCAAAATCGAACGCTTCAAGTTCGCCGTTCAGTAGAGATTGACTTTTGGTCAACAGCTTTATCCGGCGGACTAGAATTCGCGCCAACTAATTCGTTATTGCATTTTCCAGGAAGTGAGCTAAAATTTGAATTTCGTTTGTCCGCTTGGTCCATGCCGAAGAAAAGCAAAAAGAAGAACAAAAGCAGCGACAGCGACAGTAGTAGTGATAGTAAAGGTATTGTTAGTGCAATTCATTAGTTTTACGTTGTTGCGTAAATTATTTCGCTTTAGGAAGTAGTAGTTCTTCTTCAAGCAGCTCTTCCAGTGACGATAGCAGTCAAGAAGATCGTGTTTGCTTAGCGTTATGGAATTTTAAGCACTGCGATGCGAAAAAATGTTCAGGATCAAAATTAGTAAAGTAAGTGGAGTGGAGTATATATTAACACGTGCTGTCATTGTTTTTACAAGCCTAGGAACAATGAGGTCACATGTCTTCGTACGAGTGCTCACTTCAGAGGAATTACGTTGACACCGACAGGCAAATGTTGCCTCAAACCGGAAGATAAGTATGCGCTCATTCTTCACGTTCAACTTTAGCGCATATACTTTTCCATTTCAGAGAAAGAATTGTAAAGCATGGACTTGCCGTGATAGACTGTTCTTGGCATCAACTCAATGAGACGCAATTTTGTAAAGTGAAAATCAGTCATGGAAGATTGCTTCCCTATCTTATAGCTGCTAATCCGGTGAATTATGGCAAGCCTTGCCAATTGTCCTGTGCTGAGGCATTCGCTGCAGCACTTTACATATATGGTAGATGAATAATTGCGGGGCGACCATTCGTCAGACTATTTTATTAATTTAGGTTTCAAACAGCAGGCAAAAGAGCTGATGTGTAAATTCAAATGGGGCCACGGCTTCCTAACTCTGAATCACGAGTATTTGGAAGAGTACAAAGCTTGTAAAACTGTCAAAGAAATGTTGGCAGCTCAGAGGAGAAATATGGAATGCAAAGACAGATGCGACGGCCCTAACCGAAGCTTTCCATCCTCGTCCTCATCGTCTAAGTCGTCATCGTCATCATCATCTGACTCAGACTAGCAAGCAAATACTAGCGTGCTTTAGTTTCGATGCCATAGCATAAAGTAGGCTTCGCGCGCTTCCATTCTAGCTCCGTTTGTAGAATTTTATCCGTTTACGTTAAAATAAACTACCAAACAACCGGCTTTTGCAAGCAATGTCCTCCCAGCATTTCGAGTTTGTTTTCAGTTGGAGTCTGAACAACTGCACCGAGTGGACTGCAGCCCACAGATTACTTCCGGTGAATTTTAGCGCATATTGAACATGAAAACTGTTTAAATATCGTACAGTACGAATGCCGCATTCTGCGCATTCGCTTAGACTTCGAGCTAACGCAATCCATCAATATTTCCTTTCGTGTCGTTATCTGTTAATGAGTAGCACTCATCTAAAAGTATTAATGAGTGTCCGCATCACCTCGTCATGTTGAGGGAAATGTATTCTCTTTGAATAGTTCCCGCGCAGTGCAAAAGCGATCTTTACTTGAACAGAATGTCATAGTTTACTCCCACGTTTATGTTGTCAATATATGAACGACGAATTTTACGGGCATGCGTAAAAGTCAGTTTTTAAAACAATTTTTAAAACACACAACTCCCCAAAGATAACGTTGTGCCGTAGCTTAATATTATTACGCTGTTACTATGACTAATATGCAGGTAAATTCGAAATACAGTAATCAATTATTACCTGCGTACAATTTAATCGTTATCATAAGACATTTGCCTCATGATTCCAACGAAGTTTTCCACGTACGATGATTTCTTGCTTTGTGTAAGTTTGGACGCAGCTGCTTTGGTCATAAAGGCATCTTGGAAGAAAATGTTAATGCTTTAGGCGCACAAATGCTTTGCCGAGGAGTCGTGGTCTGGCGCGGAACGAATCAGGGTACGCGTTTAACTAATTAATGCACAAATAAGTTGCAATGTATGCATACATGCATTTTAGAAGCTTTTGTCTATGACTGTTAACTGTCAGTTCCTGAAGAAGTTTCACCCGGCCAATTTAAACGCTGCAGAGGACTATCCAGTTGACAAATGCTTGTGTCTGCACATATGGTATGGCGTGACGTTACTACAGCTTCAATTCTGCATTTACGCAACCAGTCAATTTAGTGCACTGCAAGCGTTACAGAAAAAGAAATATCAGGAAGCGCTGACGTACGAATTGTCCTGCCTCAAGTAAACTATTAGCTACTAGTAGAATGGTTTTGTTACTTTTTTTAAATTATAGAATATTTACCGTAAACGTTCTGGAGAAGTGTAAGGAGGAAAATTGGTTTTTACCAGTCCTATATCAGATGTGTTCAAATCTTCGCTACGTAGCTTGTCAGGTATCTACTCTACGTCATATCTCATGTAAGTGTTCCGCGTTTTACAGGCAGATAAACATTCTCGATTGCCATTCTTCGATGAACAACAAGCAGGCAGCTTCCTGGAGCAAGCAGCCGCCGCTATTCTTGCTTGCTACAGAATCTGCATTAGCGATAGGTAGGTACATGGTTTTCTTTGCGGAGTTTATTTTTTAAAAAATTAGTCTAGGAACGTTTCGCTGGAAGTAACAAAGCGAGTTGGGACGTTGAATCTTACAAACACTCTTTTTCGCATATACTTCGCGGTAAAGTTCCCCTTTGCGGTGCTTTTGTAAGCTTTTCCTTACTTTAAGATGAACCAATGGAGCAACGTTGTCCCGTTGATTCAAACGGTGGACAGAAGCGAAGATCTAATGGACAGCTTTTCGGTTGCCGACAAAGTAACGTACAATTATTTCGTCGGGCGCAAAGCGCTGTACGACTGCGATTTCGAAGTTGGTAAGCGGTGACGTTGCGTTGCAGTGAATGAGTCTTATTGTTCTTTAGCCGATAAATGTTTGAGCTATGCCTTTAAGAATTGCCCCGAAAAGTTTCTCAAAAATCGCCGTATTATTCTTATGCACTTAATTCCGGTGAAAATTTATCGCGGCCAAATGCCATTCAACGATTTGCTGGAAAAGTGTCAATTGACCGTATTTGAACCTATCGTAGCTGCCGTAAGGTATTGCAAGCAACGTTGTGGAAAACATTGAACTCCAAAAATCATCTTTCCATTACAGGCTTGGAAATGTTGGTGCCTTTGAAAAAATAATGAGGGCTAATGCGGAATTGTTTATGCCGAATTGTTACTTATTTCTTTTGAAGCTGAAAATGGTTTGTTACCGAAATCTGTTCAAGAAAGTGTAAGTATAATAATTGTGTGGTCTTATTTTGTCAACGAAGCTTTTCATTTCTGCAGTTACCTAATTTGTGATCATCATCAAGTTCCAATCGAATATTTTGCTGCGGCTGTTAAAATGACGGGAAGCAGGGAAGCAAGTAGCGATGCCGTGGAATGCACGTTGGTCAATCTTATTTACGGGGTGAAATTCATTTGAAGAGTTAGATGATAAAGGAAAAGTTTATTTTCAGGGTCAGTTGAAGGGTTATATTTCTCATCAAAACCAAGTGGTTGTTCTTAGTCGAAAAAATCCGTTTCCTCATCTTGCGGAAACCAGTTGGCGATACTAGGCGTACAGAACATATGTTTATACTCGTTAGCATTGTTGGTTGCTTAAAAAGTAAGTTGATCGCGTGTAGCATATCAACGGACTAAGATCGTATCTGAAGTTTCAAAGAATTCAAAGGTTCCTATTCCGGTAGGAATCTTTGAAGCTGAAGTTAATACTACTCTTGGTACATTGATTGAAGTTGTTCAAGATAGAATCTGATAATTTTAACTTGTGGTAATGATTCCGAAGTTAGCGTAAAATTTAGTTCAGCTTGAACGACTGAGATCGCCTGTAGAAATGACTTTTTTCCCGAAAGTTACAGCAACGATGTTGACCGCTCTTTTACTTGCAATTAATTTAAATGACAATTCCAGAGTTCAAAATGGAAAGGTGAGACGCTAGGTCAAAAAATTTAAAACTAGCACTCGTAATTCAAAATTTGGCTCGTTAGGGTAAGAAATTTAAAATAAAAAGTTGATGCTCAGGATCGAAGCGCCCTTTGGGCATTATCCTTTTTAAAAGAGAAGCATATGTGCCAAAAACAATATGCCAACTTTGTGGAACGTAACTCATTTCATGAATTAGAATTGCGATCTAGCATTACGCAAAACTTAAGAATCATATGATGGTATTAAGAAACTGTTTGTAGCGTGTGAATTGAACTACAAGTCGTTGGATTCGGCAAGCAATATTAGCAAATGGAAATGTCCTCCAGCTTCTTCATCGTTAAAAATGTTTTATTTTAAAATGCTTATTTAGTTTTTCGGTTTGTTGTTTAATAGGTGAGTAATATTGCAACCAAAGTTTCAGGAATAGTAACTATTTCACTGCAGATCTACATTTGTTAAAAGTGAAAATGACGCAGTTAGGACGGAAAAAAGTGTACCCGAATGTTTGGCAGTAGTAAATATTTGCATAATGTTGCAAACGGTTCTACTTCTGCTGTTGAGCAGTCATTTTCACACTTAAACGATTGCAAAAAAAAATTTTTTACGGTATTAACCCGTTCTTTTGTTTATAACATTTATTTCTCTCATAAACGTTCTACGAGTACAAATTTTCTTTGCAACATGTATGCATTGAAATGTTAAGCTGGTTAATGTATCTCATATTCGGTGAAATCGTAGGTCTCCCACTTTTCATTTCCTATCAAACTGATCGAATCTTCGTCTTTGAATGTTATCTTGAAATCGAAACTGTTTATTCAATTGCCTTTGCTGTTTCTTCACGTTGAATGTTTGTAGCTCATTTACGGACGTGGCTCATGCCTGAAATATATCTGCTATTATTTTTTAAATTAAAAAAAATAACAGACATATTCAAGGCATGAGCCACGCCTGTAAATGAGCTACAAACATTCAACGTGAAGAAACAGCAAAGGCAATTGAATAAACAGTTTCGATTTCAAGATAACATTCAAAGACGAAGATTCGATCAGTTTGATAGGAAATGAAAAGTGGGAGACCTACTATTTCACCGAATATGAGATACATTAACCAGCTTAACATTTCAATGCATACATGTTGCAAAGAAAATTTGTACTTCCAGAACGTTTATGAGAGAAATAAACGTTATAAGCAAAAGAACGGGTTAATACCGTAAAAAAAATTTTTTTCAAAAAGGAAATCAAAAGAACCCGTTATGAAGTAGAAGAAAAAAGAAAAATAGATAAACGATTGCAGTACATTTGCAAACTGACCGAGCGACTATTTCTGAACAATCAATTGCATCTAATGTTTGGGACGACACGGTTTAGTTCGCAAAGTTACAGCACGTGCCTACTAACGTTGCTCAATAAAATAGCCACAGGTTCAGAAGCGCACATTAAAGCTCAAAAGTCTTGTGACTGTGTTAATAGTCTTTTTTCTTTTCTTCTCCTTCCAAACTCTGTTCGTCGCTATTCTTCAAACTCGTTTGCAAAAGCAGAATTGTAAATGAATCTTGCAAAAACTTGTCCATATCTTCCATCAGCGTCTGCCCGGTGTGCCTTTCCAATTTTGCCATGACGTCATTCTTTTCCAGTTCCTGCGTGCTGTTGGCACTCTTTTCTGAACTATCCGACATTTCCTCATCCGATGATGGAGGAAATAACTCATAGCAAAGACTGAGTTTGTAACGATTAATTATTTTTCGGAGGATTTTCAAATTGTCCAAATTAGGCTTATTTACTGAATCCGTACTGCATGTACTGTCTTCTTCCGAATCCAATTGTTCATCGGATGTATAGAGCTGCATTGACAGAAGCGCCTGAAATGTTTCTTTGAAGGAACATATGTCAGCGACGCCGGAAGCGTACTTCTTTTTCAATGTCGGTATACGTATATTCAACGTGCAGCGCGTAGTAGCAGCGACTCTGCTTCCGAAGGAAATAATGACTTGCCAGCATTTTAGGCAAAGTTGCATTTGATGTTGTCTCGCGCTGACCAATGCCGAAAATTTCCAATACGGGATTGATCAAGCGAAATGCCTCGATCATACCTGCATGCAAACGAATAAAACTATGTAAGAGCAGGTTTTTTTAACAATCGATATCTAAGACAAACCGTTTCCATTTTGAAATGGATCCACGACAACTGCTATCGCCCTTTCGCAGAATAGTTCGAGGTTCATTTGCGTATTCATATCTTCTCCTGAAAGCCAGCAGCCCAGTCCGGGGTGACTATGGTACCATCCGACGATCTCCTCGGTATATCCCGCCTTTTTGAGCATGTCTGCCAAATGCGTTTGGTACGCTGAGTCCATTTCCTCAACTGATACTTTCTTAAAACAATTATTCCTCCTTTGACAATATTGACCAATAAGGGAGAAGTAAACGTCAGCGATCTGACAAATATGAACTGGACTGATCGAATCGTCATTAAAAAGTTCATGGTTGAACATACCTATGTTATAACTGTCTTTATCAATTAAGTCATTATCATTACTTCCTTTTTTGGTAGTAGAAAATTTGCACCATCTGGTAAACATAGGCAAATGATAATTTTTGCTATTCGAATCTTCACATGTCTAACTGGTCATAGGGTTGCGCTGTCACATTGCGTTTTGATTTGCGCATGATTAATATACCGCATCAACAAAAAAGTTAAAAGGCTTATCAGAAAGCAGTGTTGCTTTAGGAGAAAGTGAATTAATGGTGATGTCCTCTTACCGTTCCAACTTGAGGTATGTTAACAGCATCGGTAACAGTCACTGTGTACTTGTCGTCAAAGCTTCCCATTAGTAGTCCCATCACTTCCAGCGGTGCTCCTTCTTTGGCATGTTGTAAAATCTTTAGCAAAGCAAGCGGTCTCATGAGCACTTTTTCAGAAGTATCTGTTACCATGCGATCGCAGTCCAACTAAAATCATGTCCTTGTAATAGTGCGTAAAATTTAATTTCCAACTGACCTTTTGACACTGGCAGGGCAATTTTAGTTGAATGCTTTCGAAACGTTTGTCCATTTTGTATGAATTATTGACCACCTGCTTTTCTCTTGTCTACTGTAGCACACGTTTGACGTTTGAGGGCGCCTTAAGATCTTCATAAGGCCTTCTGTAGTTGAAGTGTTTAAACTAACTTGAACATCTCTTTAAACTAGTACCTCTTGCTGAGCGCAAGTGAATGCAGGTGCAGGTGGAAATGTGATCCAAAGGATGACAATGACTTTAAAGCGGCAGTCAGCTCATTATCTGTTTAAACTAGTTTACTTCAAGCCGTATCGAAATGAGCATCGCTGAAGCGAAAAGTGAACTGAGACCTGAAATAGATTTAAAATCGCACTTTAGTTGCTGAAGGAACCAATTTTTTTCAAAAATTTCAAATGTCTTTACTTCGTCTTACCTATTGATAGCCAAGTACAATTGGGCTACGCGAATAACAAACTTAAAATACAATTATTTTCACACAAGCTGTATCAGCCATGGACGTTGTCACATTCAAATTGTTCGTCTGCCTTAAAGCGGTAAAATTAGCGCCTGGCAGAAATAAGAAAATTTTGTGTTCAAAATAGGAAAACGTTCGACAGTGCAACAGAGAATTCTTCAGCCTGCCACTACTAACATTCTAGTTAACTGTGGATAAGTTGAAGGCCTTTGTAGGCTCCATAGATTTGTCGTGTAAACTTTCATTCAAGCGACCCCGAATCGCGGCGAAATGAAGAATAGTGAAAGTACATACAAATAGTGTCACTATCGGAAGTATGAATAACAAATGTTTGCTGGGATAGTAGCAAAATTCCTGTCCGATGAATGGATATTTTTTTTTGCTGAATGTCAAACGCGTCGAGAAACAATGGTGAAGAATTCGCCATTCATTTATCGGTAACAATGAGACAAAAAGTTGTAAATGGGATAAAGTGTCAGTATAAAAAGGATACGAAGGGAGCGTTTAAAATCTTCAGCCAAAAGTGTAGTATGAATGTTTTTTGTGTCTCATTAAGGCGGGACAGACATTCCTGTTACGATGAAGTTGGAAGGAGAAATTATAATAGATCATTCAGTCGAGGGACCGTAATAGCGTCCAATAAACAAAGGTAAATAGTTCTCAAGTTCAACAATACAAAATAGGAATGAATGGTCAGCTACGAAGTAAATCTCTCGCTCTTGAACAAATGCTGCTCTATTCATAATGATGGCAGCCGAAGCGGCAGCAGCTTCAGTTCCTTCTTCGTTCACCTGAAACAGGCAAATATACAATGAAAGTCGCGAAGTTTTTGCATGTCCGCATGACTTACTTCGACGAATGCCTTATGCAAAAACTCCGAAACACAAAGCTGAGCATTTTTGGACATTTCGCTAAAGTTTGCTTTGGAACAATCAAACATCTCCGTAAGACCAAGCTGCTGTAAAGTTGATTTAACCTTAAGCGAATGCTCCAATTTGAATTTTGGTATCGTAACTGTCACTTCGCACGTGGAGCTTTCGTAAAATAACTCTTGCAAGTGCTGACCAGTCATCTTACTTTCAAACTGCTCCATTTGAAAACGCTTCTTCGGTAGAACAATGTACAAAGCAAGTTCGTTGCCTTTGTAAGCAATGCTCAACACTTGACAATCCTCATCTTCCGTATAGTGAAATTTCCGTTTGTCAGTCATCATTGGAATTTGAACGTGATTATTGGCGCTCAGGTAGAATGGGGCTTCGATAGTACGGTTGGTTTGAAATTTGATGGCCCAATCTCCTTTGAAGTACATAGCGTTGACCAACACCAGTTTTGTAAGGTCATTCAGAACTCCCGGCTGAATTAGTTGATCAATTTTCCCATTTGTCTGATCGGAAACCCACGAGTTAATATCGCTGCGGCTCTTCTCCGAGTCGACAAAATTCACCAGCGCCATGTCGGACTTGAACAGCTTTTCGAGTCGATCTGTAAAGGATTTTAGAATTTCAAAACCGCTCTGACAGTATAATCGGCTGGCTGCATTCAGGTTGTATCCTTTGTCGCGCTCTTTGCCTGCAGAGAGCAAGTCAATCAGAAAGATGATGAAATTTTGAATTTGTTCCTCCTTGGCCACACTGCCGAACATTGCATCCCGCAATTGATCTTTTGTACTACCTGCAGCGCCCATGTAAGTCATGCACAGAACATTAACAATGGACAGCGGCGACAGGAATACAGACGAAGTTTTTGACGTGGAAGAAGAATTCCTGTACAAGTTCCACATGAACTCAACAACTGGCTCGAGCTGCTTTGTATCCATCGTTAGCCTGCAAAAGAGCAAATGATGCATTAGGCATTGAAGTAAGGTAACTAAATGCTTTTTCGCGAATGTAGTAGAACGTATACGCCACGGTTTCAGCTCTGACGCGAAGCGGTTGAACAGATACTAGTAAATACCGTACTTAGTAGATCTGCTTCAGCGTAATATGCGATCAGGTTAGTTGAGGCAAGCAACCGGTAAACGAAATTATAAGTAGGAGCTAGAGCAATGTAAACAAGAAGAAACAAAGCTCCTTGCACAGCAAAGTAAAAGGGTTGAATGGTCAAGAATCTACATAATTGCATTGTAGCACGCTTGTCATACCAAGAGCGTAAACATACGGTTGAATAACACGCTACGAGGATGATTGGGATGATGAAAACAATAGTGGGAATTCTTTCACAGCTCTTACGTTCTTTTTTCTTAATAGCCTTCATTCAGCAAACGGACAGAACGCTATTAGTCACCCAGCAAACATGCGCGGCTTAACCAAACAAGGCACGCAGTATACAAACGGCTATTATAAGTGCTGTCAATCCCAAGGCCAATACTATGCCATCGTGAGTTGCTGACGCTGAAACAGAAGCCTGCTCGCTTCCAGAGTTCTTGAAAGTAAAGCAGTAATCTGCTGCCTTCTGGAAAAAGGCTAAGCGTACGGAACAGTGGCGACGAGGCAGTCGTCAACCGCGAAACCGGTTGCAGCATGAATGCACTTCTCCAACAAATGGAGCAGCAAAAATACACCTTGTTCAAAACGCGCATAGTTCAAGAGGTCAGCGAAAACAATAGCGCGAGAGCAAACTGCTCCTTTCCAAAATTGGTTTGCAGCAGAACCGGTTAAAAATTTTTATTAAAAATAGGAATTGAATTCACGAATGATTTCAATCCATCTGGAAGCCCTTGATAAAAGCTGTTTTTCTTGAATAAGAAAAATTTGAAGTTCATAGCAAATTCGCACTTGAAAATCACATTACAGTACGACATGGCCCGCCTGTCTTCAGTTAGTCTTTGCGTACGTCCAACACGGCATAGAAAATTTTTCTTCGTAGCTGAAGTTCGTAAAGTTTTAGTAGTCGTCTTATAAACTATAAAAATGCGATATGTGAAGTTTTATTTGCTTCCTCTTCGAACAGCTGAATAAGAGAGCTGGTTGTTACATATAACCGCTTGGAAAGGTAGCGCAAACGTTGCTAAATTCTTTAAAAAATGAGCGCAATATATTGATAGTCTAATGCTAGGCAAGTTCAACCTTTTTAGACCAACCGAATTGTCGTAGGCTTTAAGCATGCGAGACCGAAAGCCACCAACTGTCGTCGAGTCTACAAGCGCGCTTAAAAAAGACCATACGTTATTCTAATTAGAAAACAGGTTAAAATTTAGTAAAGTCAGACGTCGTAGCAGCTCGAGTCTGCTTTGGAAAATCAACTTCAGTCTAGGCGAGCGGGGAATTTTGTTCAAAAACGATTTGCATACTTGAGAAGAAAATTTTTTTTATAAGTTTAAGATAAACAACTAGTTTCTACTAACGAAACTAAAATCAGTTTCCCGAACGGGAAAAGAACAATACTCGCTTTGTACTCCAAAAACTGATACAATAGAAATAAATCGTGCAAGCGTAAATCATTTTATCTGCTTAAAAACAAAACAATTTATTTACTACCTACGTTGGGGATGCCTGGATGTCCAATAACCCAAACGATATGTTCTAGTGGAAAACAGTATCCGCAGATTTTCAAGTTCGTTCGGAACTTATTATTCCACTACGCCTTATAGTTGAACGCTTAATGCGTAATTTTAATTTTTTAAACTCTGTACAATTCATCAACGGCGGTTCATTGCGTTAGAGACGAGAACACGTTCTAAGGCGCAGTATTTTTACGACTACTCCAATTTCGTCGTCATCGTCGCGCGGTTCATTAAAGCAGATTAGAAATTAGTTCATTTCGAGTAGCTTTTACCAAAAAAAAACATTGGCTTACTTTAAACCTTAATATTTCTTCATGAAAACTCCGCATTCATTCCTATTCTTCGGTGGTAACGATCAATAAAGTCTGTCCAGTTTTACGCCCAAAAAAACGAGGCTTTTGAAAATCGATAGCCACATGTTTCCTACGATTCCGTCCGCTTTCAATGGACCAAATTAACGTATTTAAAGCGACCATATTGGCACTATCCGGTTAGTCGTTACAGATCTATTGAGCAGGCTGCGTAAAGATGAAACGAAAAGCATTTTCGGATCGCCGACATTTTTTTCTTGCGCCAAAAATGGAAATATCGGTTTACGATAGCTTGCGCAAAAAGATATCGCAGATTGAGAAAAGAAATACGCGTAATCAGCTGCAATAAATTGCGAAGTTATACTTGCTAAAAAAATCACGCAAGTTTACCGCCGCTGACATGTTAGCAATTGGGTAAAATCATCTTACGTTGTAGGAAAAAGTATTGCAGACAATTTCGTTCAAGCAAACGCAAACATTTCGTGTATTGGTGTAAGGCTGCGTCGAGAGCTATCTTTCGGACGAGAACTCCCAAGATAGGACATGTCTGCGCATTATGCCAACAAGAATTCAGGCAGACAGTCTACCCTGAAATTTATCGGCATTCTTAGGACGACTTCTTAAGTCAACAACAGCTGATCAACAGAGACGCGCTACAAAGCTTTACTGCTAAAAGTAAATAATGAAGCAAATACAGAGCTGCAGAGCTTGCGAGACTTCGACAGTTACATTCAGTTACCTAAAGCAAAATTGATTAGTTACAATAAACAAGCGATGGAGCAACAATTTTTAGTAAACATATATTTAAACACCAAAGATCAACGTAATCGTCTTCCTAAATGTGAATATTTAAATACAAAAGAACGAACAACTTTTCCCGGCTTAGTATTGACGTAAAGTTGAAAAATTCTGCAAGTAGTTCAAGCACGCTGAACTGTGACAATTGATTCATCGCTGAGAGACCAGCTTTTGAATTACAAAAATACCAACAGTTCAAACTGCAATCCTGTTTAGTTGTTCAGCCCAACTAACCAAACTACCGGCAGCGATTTCGTTCCTTTCACCTACCTGTGAAGCGACCAAGAAATAGCAAAGCCTTGAACCGCGTATCGACGATTGCAAAAAGAAAAGGATGGTCCGCGGTGAAAACATATTTTTGAGGATGCATTTTAGCTGACAATGGAACAATCTTGATGGCGGTAACGCCTGCCGCTTCCGTTCCCTTCTCGTCAACCTATACGCGATGGCCGTGAATGCAAAGCATACGTGCAAAGGGTTTAAATAATTTACATCTATGAAAGTCTTGTGAAGGACATTGGAAACAAACAAATGGGCCTTGTCGCTAACGCGACAGAGATTCGCTTTGAATTGATCGAACACGTCCGCCATTCCGAGTTTTGTTAAGGATGTATCAAGACACATTTGTCTTTCAAATTTGAATTTCGGAATGGTTACCTGAAATTACTGCGCGTTAAGTCAAAATTAAAAGCGCAAACATTAAACAGGGCCGATGCTAACCCTGTTCTACTTTGCATAGCTAAAAAAGAAAACAGGAAACTTTGAAAATCGACTTAGCAAATGAGAATAATATCAAAACAACTCACTTGAACTTCCTCCTGTCTTGTATTGTTCATAGCTTCCAACAAAGCTTTACCGGAAAGCGACTGTTCCAATTTGGACAGAGTCGAAGGTTTTTTTGGCAACATTACGTACATGCGTAAAAATTTTGCCGTATAAGGCATACCCAAAATTTGCCATTCGGCAGTTTCGTTGTAGTAAAATTCGTCGTTTGTCTGCTGCATCATTGGCATCTCGACGACGTCGTCTTCTTTGCGGTAAAAAGTTCCCATAGATGTGTTACCCTCGTAAAATTCATTATCCCACGCTCCCTTGAAGTACACTGCGTTGACGACAACTAGTGTGGTCGAATCGCCAACAATGTCCAAAATTCTAGTTATTTTTTCGTTGGTCTGCTCCGAAACCCACTTGTTTACTTCGTCGCAGGCAACTGCACCTTTCGTGAAGTCAATATTCACCACTTCTGCCGACAGCAGCTTTTCCAACTCTTTCTGATAGGCGGGCAAAATTTTAAATGCCATGCTGACGTATAAGCGGTTGGCAAGTTTCCAAACAATCTTAGCATAATCTTTGTCCGTCGACTTCAATGCACTTATTAGCACTTGAAGAGGCGTCTCGATTTCCGCTGTGTTAATTTGTTTGCCGAATAGCACATTGCTTATTTGTTGCTTGGTATTTCCTTCGGCGCCAACGTACAGCATGGACAAAGCCAGAAAAACGGAAGCGGGAGAGAATAGTGTATTCTGCTCAGGTTCCAATGCGTACAGTTTCCAAGCAAACTCGGCTAAGCTATTGAAAAGCTCTTTATCCGTGATCTTTTCCGGCGGGGTTGGTTTGTACCAGAAGCGATAGAAAAGCCGACGCAACATTCTGCAAATATGAAGCAAAAATTATAAGGCCAGCCTATGTTAAGGCAATATGACGAAAACCTTTAAATCGCTACGAAAGCTTTTGATCAGCAAAACGCTGCAGACACTTCTTTATGGCAGCAGCTGAAACGTCTGCGAAATGTTTAACTGGACGTCTTCCTAACTCGGTTAGCATCAACTGGTTTCCACCTTGCAACCGGACTCTTTTCACTTGTTCGCCTGCAGCAAAACTACGGGCAGTTCACTCTCGTGATTCAAAAGGCAGTTAAATAAAAAGTGACAATCAAAAGACGAAAATGCTAAGTCAATCGAAGGAGTATCCCGCGTCGAACGTGATTCAGTTTTACAAAAAAAGATATGCAAACGTTACGTATAGAAATCTCTGACACCTTAGCGGGAACGGACACAAATAGCAAGGTAAACTCCTAAACGCTGCTTCGCAATGCGCTATGATTAATAGCACCAACAAACGATGGGAATGTAGTATAGGTTTCAGTGCAAACGCAAACACTATGCAAAATACTTGCACTCAAACAAAGGGAGCATAGCGCATGTTTGATTGCGATGCCATTGTTTGCACTTGCAGTAAGTTGTTACAATCAACGTAGCAAGCTTCGTCGATACAATGTGGTGTTTACAGCTTCTCATACTAGTTTCTCCCAGCGGTTAAACAAAGAGCAGCCGCCGACGTACCTTTTCTCCCTTAATTGAACAGCCAATAATAAGGTTTGCGATAAACTAAACGCATGCCAATACAAAAAGAGCAATCAATGCAACGCAATAACCGTCGGAATTTTGCGCACTGCAACGACAAAACATGCACCGCATTCGCTCTTTATTTTCGAGTTTCTCTGCAAGCTTTCGGGTAAAACAGTTATAAAAGCAAAAAGTACGAAACCAGCTGGCGGCAAGAAGCCCGGTTAGCAATGCATCTCAACGGAGTTGTTCGCATTTCTGCAATTATTGATCGAGGATAACGCTGAGGCAAATTACTGAAGGTAGTTGACTTTGAACTTGCGGTCCCTTAGGAATAATACCGTCTGACAACAATGAACAGCCGCATGAAAGTACTTGAATGGAAACTCGATTTCTTGCAAACGAGTTAGAAAAGAAAATATAGAAAGTATTTCATGGCAGTACAACGTTGCTAAGGATGCCCAAACGCGAGCGTAGTTACGCAACGCCTGAAAGTATATGCCACAAAAGAGCAAAGATATTTTAACAATGTTAGATTATTGTTAGGCACGAGGGAGTGTTCAAATCCGAAAATTTCACTCCAAGTTTGCTTATTAACGTTGTGATGAACTCAAGGTGAGACGAGTCGGTTTTTCGGTTATACACAAAGAAACTAAAAGATTACATGAATTTCACAATAATAATAATAATAATGCAATGGAGCTTTATGAAAGTCTCATTTCATATGAAGATCTTTGCTTGTAGATCTTTGACAAAGTACTGTAGAATGTTGCCGGTTAAGTAAAAGCCGACTCCAGCGAGTTTAAGCGAAGCAAGCGGTCTACCGTAACCTCATGAAATGCAGGTTCCTTTGTTTGAAATTGCGTTCTATCTTATTCTGCCATTATTGGCAAGCATGCTCGCCCTGCAACATTACTTAAAGTTAAGGCGAAATTTAAACCTTGTGGTTACACCTTAAGTAACGGCGGAACGGGTTGGCCACAAGTCTACAGCAAAAAGCTTGCGAGTTACCCTTGCGTTTTCAAGATTACACAGACTGTCATCTCGCTTAGGCAACTCTGTTGGCTATGGTCAACCGTAAGCAACAGCAACGCTGCCAACGTGGACGTTTCGGAGTATTCTACGCCGTGACGCGGGAGAGGACGAAATAACAGCGCTATACCTTTTCGCTCAAATTTATGCATACGTACATAATTTAGTGAGCACAGTAAAGTTATGCCGACCAGAACGAGAAAAAAATTGGTTCAAGTAGCTGGTTAAAGGCCTAACGTAGAGCAGGTTATTGTGTACAAGTCGTTTAGACACTTCCAGCGTTACTAATTGCCTTTACGGGAACGTAAGGGAAGCAATGCGAGGACAAACAAATGGTTTTTCCTAAATTTCGCTCTTGACGTCGTGTTGCTTATAATCGTTACAGCGAACCTGCTTTTCGTTTACTTCTTCAGGTTACTGTATTTTTGCAAGGCTGGGAAACAAGATCTGAATGCGCTATTCGAGCAGTATTTGTAGAATAAAGACAAAAGAAAGAAAATTAAAAATAATAAAACAAAAAAGGCTGACTGCGGAAAGATTCCAAATGAAAACAGTTGAACAACAAATAATAAAAGACTGAGTGGACTTGATGGCAACTATAAATGGTCATTTGCTGACGTTACAAACCTAACACGAGTGGCAACACTTTATGAATGCGTGAATATTCTTGCAGAGAATAGGCATCACATGAAATTGCTAAACCGACCGATATTGAGATTTTAAAGTCGCTAAAGCGTTTCAATCAACTAAAGTACTCCGTATTTTTGATTTCGTATGTTCTTTTGCTTTATAAGAATTTTTCTTTGAGAAATTTTGGCACAATGACAATTTATTGCCTTCAAGAAAATACTGTCATTTTATTCTGCCAGGTAAGCAAGTGTATGCATCCTACCAAGAAAATAAACTCAGGCAGGCTATCCGCACATTTCAGTTTCCTAAAAAAAACAAAGTCAGAAATGATCCAAACTGTTTAAAACATTTTAACGAAAAAAAAATACAAAATACGTTCGAGATAAGAAGCAATGGACGCCTGTGGCGATTAAGAGATCAGTCTTTATGTGATTTAAAGAGATGGAATCATTGCTTACCTGAAAAGCGGCCGAGGAACAGGATCACATTGGTGTCCATATTGACAATGGCAAAAATAAAAGGATGATCCGCTTTAAACGTATAAGTTTTCATGGCTATAATAGCGCTCATAGGCAACACTTTGACAACCGTTACACCGGCTGCTTCCGTCCCTTGTTCGTTCACCTAAAGAAAAAAGTGAACCAGAAGTGGGCAACGTTTGGGTGCCGATTGCGCTCACGTCAACGAAAGTTTTGTGCAGCGCTTCCGAAACGTACAATCCTTCCAAATGCGTTATTGAAGATAGATTCGCTTTGAATTCGTCGAAAACATCCGTCACGCCGAGACTCTTCAGTGTATTTTCAAGATGCATTTCTTTTTCCAATTTAAATTTCGGTATTGTAACCTGCGCATAGAACAATGCTAAGGTAAGTACTAAAATGGTCTTAGGCAAAGAACTACGAATCGAGCCTCCGGAAACATACGAACTTGAAAATCATAACCGTAACCACAATAGTTTCTACGGGGCAGAAAAGTTGTTTTATGTGCAGTAAAAAGGAATAGATAATTTCTAGACTGACACATCATTTCAATTAGCGTCAGGATTTTTAGTTGTTCCGTTATTTAAATTTAAAGTAAAATAGCGGATGAGCTTTCTTACGCGAACATCTTCTATCCTTGTCTCTTTGAATAATTCTAACAGCTTTTTTCCAGAAATGTTTTCTCCAATTGCTGCAAACCGAATCGAGACTTTGGCAGTACAACATACATCCTCATATTCGTGGTAGTATAAGGCAAGCCCAATACTTGGCACTCGTCGTTTTCGTGATAGAAATAATCCGTGCCGTGTGCTTTCATCATTGGTATCAAAATGGCGTGACCTTCGCTTACAAAGAAATTATCGTCAACTGTTTTTTCCGCTCGAAATACCGTATCCCATGCGCCTTTGAAATAAATAGCATTTACGATGACCAGCCGTGTCCTTTCGTCCAAATCGTCGACCATGCGAGTTATTTTTCCGTTGGTCTTTTTTGAAATCCACGAATTTATTTGCTTGCAAGCTTCCGCTTTCTGAGTGAAATTCATTTCTTCAACTTCGGACGAGAGCAGCGATTTTATGGACGTTGTGTACGAGTCCAGCAAGTCATAGTTGGACGCAACATAAAGGCGGTTCGCTACATGCCAGATGATTTTCGCATATTCGTCGTTCATTGATTCAACCGAGGACATAAGCAGACGTGCGTTATTTTCGAAATGTTTTTCGTCATCATCACCGTTGAACATCACGGCGGTCATTTGTTGCTTAGTATTGCCTTGGGAACCCAGGTAGACCATAGACAATGCCAGTATGATGGATACCGGTGAAAAGACGATGCTGTCCGTCGGTTGGGCTTCATATAAACTCCATGAAAAGCGCGCAAGATTTTCTGAAGGTTCCATCGCGCACAGTTTTCAATTCCACTTTCAAAAATAAAGCGAGAAAACCCTAAGGGATAGAACAATTATCAGAAGCTTAACGTAGTTTAAAACATGTGTGTAAAGCTTACTTACTTTTGAGTGAAAGCTGCTAGAGTGCTTTTCAAAAAATTTTCCAAGTAATGACCAAATGAAATAAAGTTAAATGGTTTGAGTTTACTGACCTTTCTAGCCAACCGGTTGCTTTATTTCTTCGCCCATTCAATGAAACGCCCCCTAACTGAAAACCTGCTTTTCCGCTACTCTAATTCGGGTGTAACCTGTTTTAGAAGCGGTGCTTTTACGTTTTATATAAACAAACTGTTTAGCAAGTTTGTCCGGCTATTAGCCCGCGCGTCAGACAATAGCTTTTTAATCCATTCATTAAGGATATCGAACCTATTTTCGCAAGCATTCACATGAATCAATGATATTATGAGAAAAATAGAATTCAAGTTAACTATGTGTATCGTAAGACTGCTAATGCAATTACGAATTTCGTGCTCATCTCTGATTTCAACAATTTTATGGCACTCAGGCATACCTACATGTGTAGTTTCTCCGCATTTCAATATATCCAAACGTTAGTATGAGCACAGGAAAATTGTCAATAAACTTGCATAAAATCAGATGCGAAATCTAGTTCTTCTCCATTAGGCGCCTGGTGAGTACAGTAAAAGTTCTATTGACCTAGCTAACATTGAGTCGCATAATTGCAAACCTGAAATCAAGTTTTGTTGATCCGAGCAATCGTAGGCAGCTGAAATTTAAATTTAAGATTAGCAATTACTTTACCTTGTGCTGCCTGCGGTTGCACGGATTAACAGAACTTGAGTTTACTTTTCTCTTACAGTACTCTCACTCGGCGTCTAATGAAGAAAACCCCAAAATTTTATCGTAGTCAAACCTCCTACTGTTCGCAGTGTCACTGAGTGACTTTCATAATGAATTCCAGAGCTCTACACAACGTTATTGCGAATATGACTCCATTTCCTCACTTACCGAGTTGCGCGGTAGCGGTAGGCTATCGAACTGCGAACTTGACGCTGACATTTTCGCTTAAAAGTTTGATTTTAAGAAAAGGTTGAAAAATATGCCATGATTTAAGCTGAACTGAAACGAAACTTTGATACGCTTTTTAAAATTTAGCAAACGGGAAACTACTTCCAAGCGTTACGAAATCATCCAGAGTTAATTTTGACGTAGAAATTGCCCTATTTAACCTTGTTTCTTGAGCAGCAAATCGAACTTCACGAAGTCAGCGTTCAGCCGCTTAGGTTCGCAGTTGTACTACGTTAAGTAACGTAAAATCTATGCATGAATTAAGTTAATTATCTTAAACAAATGTACGATAAGAGTGCAACTCGTCATTTCAGCTATTTTTTTTCAGCTACATTTGTTTCCCTCTATCCGCTTTGGTTCAACTGATTTGCAGGTTCGTTCTGTCAGACCGACCGGCTCGCAACACGAAGCCTGCGTTTTTCGTTAACTTTATTCTTATATTTTAAATGTAGCCTTTAATGGCGACCAGAAAAACGTGTCCATATCCACTTTTCGCGCTTGACTTTAGCAGTCGATGTTACAGTAGGCATCTTTGCCTGATTATCATTTAATCCCATTTGAACATTTAGGTCAGCCTGTCCGTCGAAGAGTTGGCAATCGTTATCCCGCGCTTGTGCTTTAGCTTTGTCGGGCTTGTCGACTGGAATGTCTGACGAACAGAGGGACCCTGAAAACGCCCTTCGCCAAGCGAACGGTTTGTTCGGTTGTTTCGCATTTAGCTTTGATTCGCTTTTCCGTTTCTTAAAGGATTTGTCGACCTTGGAAAAAAGCAGCGCGCTCTGGCCGTGCTGCAAAACTATGTAGGCTTTTCGAAAAACCGAGTTTGGTCAGAATGCTTTGAGCAAATGATGCACAAGTACATGGAGCTGTGCGTCGACTTGCGCCAGCCGAATGTTGCTAAAGAAGGACTGCGCTACTATCGACGAATGTGTCAGCAAACTAACATTGAAAGTCTGGAAAAAGTGGTCGTGGCGTTTCTCCAGTTGGGAGAGCAGAAGACCCTTACTGCTAAAATGCAATCCCAAGATACAGACGAGGAAACTGCGGAAGATCTCTACGAAGCTGAAAGTCCCGAAAAGTAAATCTCTTTGCAGGCTTTAGATTATGATGTAGCTGTTCCTTATTAGGTTATTATTATCTGCCGCGACAGGCGAGGCAGTGCAAGGCCAAGCGGATAAGTCAGTTTTGACTCCTTGGCTTCGCTTTCTTTGGGAATCCTACAAAGCATGTCTTCAACTATTCCGTTCTAAAGTTTCTATGGAGCTTCTGTATCATCGCGTGGCCCGGCTGGCCTGCATTTTCTGTTTGCGATATCGGAGAAAAACGGAACTCAGAAAGTTATCCAAATGGGTAAGCACTATATTCGCGCCATTTCTTATCCTTTTTCTCATTAATTATAAGTTAAAATGCTCTTTTAAATTGCTTTCTAAATAAAGGCAGCTTAGTCGAAGACACCCTTCGTGGTTGCTTATAATTTATTATCTAGTCCTACTGGCGTATGACGCAAACGATCCATTTAAAAAATTCTCGAAATTGTAGTATCCGTAAGCCAATACAGGGTTATGCATAATCAAGTAACTCCAAAACGGTTTAAATAAAAGCAATGAGGCTATGTTGTGTTTCATTGAGGCTTTCCGCAGGCAATGTATTATTTCTTCTACTTTTCTTCGCTTTTGAGAAAACAATTTCCTTTTTAGTTGCGCGCCCACTTTGCTCAGTTAAATAAGCAGAGACATTCCAGCGTTGAATCACTAAGTCCACAAACAATCACATTGTGCATGGACACGAGAGTATTGCAGTTGGTCGTTGCAGTACGGCTCGAATCATGGCAGGTCATATCTGTAGGATACTACTGGCCTAATGTATAAATATTATGAGTCTTCAGGAAGCAATCAAACGCACTGACGATGTCCACAAGTTGTTCGTCATGAGTGGTCACTTGCCAGATGGACCCATTCTAGCCACCTTCTACGAAATGTTAGCATTATTGTTTTGGAAGACGAAGGAAAGCCTCTATCATGCTACCGCCCTGCTCAAGCTGTTTCAACTTCGTAAGGAGAATAGAAAAAACTGGTTGGAAAAAATGCCCGACGAAGCAACACAGTAAGCATAGCAACAGCGCATGTTTATACCGCTTAACTTTCTTTCTCCTTTCAAAGTTTGGCTACGCGAGTTCTCCTGGCGACTATATCAATTCAGGCGGTTGAATCTGCGAACATTTTGTCGCGCCATTTGGATGTGGAGGACAGCAAAGCGGATCGTCAACGTGGTTTGGCAAGTCTTCTCGGCGTGACCGGATTTCAAAGTCGACGAACGCTTTTCAAAGAAATGGTCAGATGTCCGCGGCAGCGCGATGCAAATTATTTGCTAAGGGCGACGCGAAAAAATGTAAATTTTTAGGCTCACATGGGTGTCAACGTTTGCGCACTACCTGCCGCCCAGAGTTTGTACAACATCTTTGAGAGTAACAACAATCCTTTAACGTTGGCTGCCGACGTCCACCCGCACTTGGAAGCCATCCAAGAGACCGGCAAGAGCGAATATACGCAATACATTGAACCGCTGCAGGAAGTGCTGACAATTAAGATACTAAAGCAGGTACTGTTATTCCGCATTTTGGTCGTCAAACTTTATCCTTTTTCGTTGCAGCTGTCGCAAGTGTACAAGTCACTCTCTATGAACAAGTTGTATACGTTAATTCCCTTTTTTGATGCCAATAAGCTGGAAAACAATATCGCATACGCAGGCTGGAAGAACGTTGTGAAAGTACGGCTCATTGGGGAACAATAAGAACATAGGGGCATTTTAAAATTGCAATAGTAGTAGGTCGCAATGCAAATTTCGGGACATACCTATATCACGGCGTATAAGAACTCCCCCTACCTAAGTGAAGGGTGGTAATGATTGGCCCAGTTACGGCGAAACTGATTGCTCAAGCTTAGGTCAATTCCGATTGGTCAGCTTTCGCGATGAAGTTGAGGCAAGACAGTTTCAATTGGATGGAAGATTAACTTTGACGGCAAACTGGCTAATCAGAATTGATCTAGACTTGAGCAATCAGCGTCATCGTAACTGCGCCAATCATTACCACCCTTCACTAAGGTAGGGGGAGTTCTTATACGCCGTGATATAGGTAATGGATGTCTAATATTATTACTAATATCAAAAATTATGAGCTGAAAAATTTTGAAAACGCGTATTTAAAATTTCATCGTCAGTGTTTTTCCTAAATTTGTCCCCAACTTCCTGTCGAGATGGTCAGTTGAAAAGTGAGAAGTCAGGACGATGTCCCAAGCTTAAGTAGCAGGCTTGACCGCCTTTGAGTCGAGCAATCATTGTTATTTATTTTTTTGATAGGTTATTCCGTTCCGACGTTCCAATTATAGGTGCGCATAAATTATCTGAAGCAGTCGCTCGATTTCGGAGTGGAAGAAAGTTTTGCTTTGCGCGCGGACGCTGAGCCGTCAGCCGAATCTTTAATGTTCGACTTCGTTACTCTGCGCCATACGGTGTCCAGCCAAATAAATGGAAATATCCAAAAGATGCACGACTGCTTGAAGGAGGCGGTGCAAGCAACTTGTTCCGTCGCGGACGCCGTAAGGCTTTATCACTGTTGCTTTCATTTGAAAATTTGAATTACGATAGCGATTTTCAGGAACTGCGCTCAGTAATAGCCGATTTGCATAAATTCCAAAGATATCACACGTTTGTCGACTACCTGGCCATTCTAGAACGCCGTCGTTGCATTGAAACGTACAAAGAGGAGATGGAAAGGACGCATTTAGAAATAGTATACTCCTATAGTGTGGCTTTTATTTCAGTTTAATTTAGCGTTTTCAGGGAAAGACATTGCGCGAAAGAGAACGTTATAAAGCTAACAGCAAAGAACAGCAATCTGCGAGCAAACAGAGCTGCAGAAACAGCCACTAACGGACTGCGGCTTTGCATACGTAGAGATGTGGCAGAAATGAAGCACAATGTTGCATTCGGTTTTTTTTTACAGCAAAAGCTCATTATTCCGTTTTTTTGGAGTGAGAAGTCGTATGGAAGAAATCGCCGCTTCTTTTTTAATTTAGATAACAACTTAATAGGTTTCCGAACTGAAAAAAAGTACTCGAACTAGAGATTCTGTAGAGATTAATTTTTAAAAGGCGTTTACTGTAAGAGACGGTGACTTCGCCCTAGGAAACTGCTTCTAAAAATAAAAAAGTGACGAGATGTTAACATATACCTGATTTGGTCGCAGAAATATTGACCTTATTTTCTAAGCGGCAAGTTCGTTGCAGCGCCAAGTTGTTGAATAGCGTAAAAACAATTACAGAAATACTATTTTTGCCTTCGAACTCGCTCGCTTAGGTTGCTTAATTTTTCATAAGCACAGAGCTTGACGATTTCGAGATTTTGATTTCGACTTTAACACTGAGTTTGTTGATTAAATAATTTATTTGCTAGACAACATTAAAATCGATCATTCATAGTTTTAATTTATAGCTAGAAAAATGTGCAATTCCAAGCTCTGCGTGTTGCAATTTTTAAGACAAAAAAAACGAATAATGCATACAGTAAACTATCGTACCTGACTATCATTTAATCGCATTGTATCTTTGAGGTCTACACGTCGATTGTAGCGCTGGTAGATGCTGTTTTGTTCGTGGTTTGAGTTAAAATTGTGTCGGATTTGTTGAAAAGAATGTCTCGTTACCAGAAACCCGAAAACGCCCTTCGCAGGGCAAACGGTTGGTTGAACGCTTTTGCCTTTAACGCGAAGTAGGCTAGCTGACGCGCTTTTCTTTTCGTTGAAGATTTGTTGAACGTCGGCAAAAAGCAGCATGCCCTTGCCGCCCTGCAAGATTTTATTAACTTTTCCAAGAATCGAGTTTGGTCAAAATGCTTCGAGCAAATAATGCACAAGTACATGGAACTATGCGTCGACTTGCGCAGGCCGCATATCGCGAAGGATGGACTCTTCCAGTATAGGCGAATGTGTCAGCAGATCAATGTGAAAAGCTTGGAGGAGGTGGTGCTAGCATTTCTCGAGCTGGGAGAGAAGAAAGCTGCTATTGCTAAAGCTGAATCTCAAGGCGTAGCCGAAGAGATTGCGGAAGACCTCGACCAAGCTGAAAGCCCCGAAAGGTACATCCCCGTGTAGATTTTTCATAATGATGTTCTATTTTCGTTTTAGATTACTATTATCCGCTGTATCAGGCGAAGGAGCTCAAGACCGAGCAGACAGATCAATTTTGAGTCCTTGGCTTCGGTTTCTCTGGGAATCCTGGCAGGCGGTTGTCTCTGGGAATCCTACAGGCAGTGTCTCGAATTGTTGCGTAACAATGTTCAAGTAGAGTTGCTCTATCATCGCGTAGCCCGGTTGGCATTTTTGTTCTGCTTACGGTATCAGAGAAAAGCAGAATTCAGGAAGTTATCCGAAAACGTAAGCGCCTTATTTCGCCCATTACCTATTTCACCCGCGCGTTAAGCTTCTCGTTTTCTGCACGTCTTAGGACTTCAACCGCGTTAGCTTTAACTAATGTGTCTGAAACAGGGGAAGTATTTGAAAACAAAGGCATAAAATTAGCATTCGATATCTGTAGTTAGCGAAAATAAACAACTTTTGAATTTATTCGGTTGCGTTTCTAACGCCCTAAGTGATTTAAGCGCCTATGATAGCGTAAATTTTCTATCCTTATTTTTTGCTGTTGAAATGGTCCCAGCCTTTCTTCATTCCTACATTGTCTCGCTTTCGCCCCCTTATATTGAGTATGCACGTCGTGAATTTAGCGTCTCATTGTATAGTAAGGTGACCGCGTATTAATAACATATAAAATGTCCTCTGAGCATTGCTTATCCTCTGTCATCTTCCGAACTGGTACGTGACGTCAAACGATGTAGTAATCAAATTCACGAAATCGAGGTACCTGCAAATTATTATACAGTAATGCGTCAACCGGCAATTTTTAAAAATCTGTATACAAAAAACTTAAGTTCTTGTGTTTCGTCATTGAGACTTAGTTTGTAAAGTATTGTTTCCTAATTTTTTTGGTTTCGTCGCTGGGAAAGTGATTTTTATTTTAGTTGCGCACCCACTTGGCTCAATTACAAAAGCATCAACAAAGCCATTTTAATATTAAACTATCAAATCCAGAAACAATCGCTTTGCACCAGGAGACGAGAATATTGCAGTTGGACGTCGCAATACAACTCGAATCTTGGCAGGTAATACCTTTGCGACTTTGCCGCCCTAACATATATTTGCTATTTGTTCGCAGGAAGCAATCAAAAGCACAGACGATGTTCAGCAGTTGTTCGCCATAAGCGGCCGTTTGCCTAAAGGTCCCAACCTGGCCAGCTATTATGAAAAGTTGGCTTTAATCTTTTGGAAAGCGAGGGACAGCCTCTATCATGCTTCCGCCCTTCTCAAGCTGTTTCAACTTTGTAAGGAGAATAGAAAAAATTGGTTGGAGAAAATGTCCGACGACGCAACACAGTAAGCTTAGCGGCAGACGATCATAATACCGAAAGTTTTTATTTCTCCTTTTAAAGTTTGGCTACGCGAGTTCTCCTTGCCATTATATCAATTCGAGCGGTTGAGTCGCCGGCCATTTTGTCGCGTCATTTGGACTTGGAAGACAGCAAAGCGGATCATCAACGTCGTTTGGCAAGTCTTCTTCGTCTGACCGGACCTCCAAGTCGACGAACGCTTTGCAAGGAAATGGTATTATATATAGCCGCAGCGTCGCGAGGGCGACGTGGAAAAAATGTAAATTTTCAGGCTCGTATGGGTGTCAACGTTTGCGCGCTTCCCGCAGCCCAAAGTTTGTACTGCATTTTTGAGAGTAACAACAATCCTTTAACGTTGGCTGCCGACGTCCACCCGCACTTGGAATCCATCCAAGAGACCGGCAAGAGCGAATATACGCAATACATTGAACCGCTGCAGGAAGTGCTGACAATTAAGATACTAAAGCAGGTACTGTTATTGCGCATTTTGGCCGTCGAACTTTATCCGCTTTCGTTGCAGCTGTCCCAAGTGTACAAGTCGCTCTCTATGAACAAGTTGTACACGTTAATTCCCTTTTTTGATGCCAATAAGCTGGAAAACGATATCGCATACGCAGGCTGGAAGAACGTTGTGCAGGTATGGGCGCCGATAAAAGCTTAAAACAACATTGGTCTGTAGCGTTGAGGCATGAATAGATGCTACAAAAATTTGCATTTTTTTGTAGCTGCGAGCTTTAGCCGAGTGGTCAGAATGTTGGCGATATGCCAAAGCGAGTCAATTTCGTTTTAAATCGCATGTTGACGTCACAAGCGTCGTTCCTAGCGGTTATTCTTAAAACTTGAGTCTCGTTGCGTTATTGTTTTTAATATTACGGTAGAAGTGCAGTGCCACTCCTTAAAATAAATGGTTAAGTTCTCGTCTGATAAGTACGTAGCGTACAAGGTTCACTGATGGGTCGATAGGTCGTGTAGTCATGAGGTTTTTGCTGCATTTCTTATTTCCATACCTTTAACATTATTTTAGCTTACTTTTTTGATTGATTTTACGACATTTTTTTATTTACCTTTTAACAGTAGGCATTTATCTTTGAATAAATTCAGTGAGGTCTTGATTGTCCACAGTATACTTTTGAATTTTGGCACTTTTCCATTGATGCGTAAAAAGTTCTTTTAGTTAAATGATTTTAAATGACGGTACGGCAAAAGCTCGCAGTGAAATTTTGTCTTGCTCAATGACTTGAGCGCTTGTTGCTCTCTGAGTTTTCTCTTGACCGAAAACACTTAGTCAAATAGCGCGCAATAACCTTAATGGTTATTGTGTAAATGATGTGTTAAAGAAGTGGTACAGATGAACGTAGCGCTTCTGCTTTGAATAGTAGCTTTAATCACGTTACAGTGAGTGAATGGTTTTTGGCATAGATGGGTTGCTTGGCAGTGATGTTCCACTTGCAGGTGCGCATAAATTATCTGAAGCAGTCGCTCGATTTCGGAGTGGAAGAAGCTTTTACTTTGGCCAGCGATGCCGATCCCTCGGCGGAATCTTCAATGTTGGACGTCGCGGCTCTGCGCCACACGCCATGCGATCAAATTCACGGCTACATCCAAAAGATGCACAACTGCCTAAAGGAAGCTGTGCAATCGACTTGTTCCGTCGCGGACGCCGTAAGGCCGCGGTCGTTTGAAAATTTAAATTACGGTAGCGATTTTCAGGAACTGCGATCGGTAATAACTGATTTGCATAAAATGCAAAGATACCACGCGTTCGACGACCACGAAGCCATTTTGGAACGCCGTCGACGCATCGAAACGTACAAAGAGGAGACGGAAAAGATGCAATTAAAAATGGTATACCGATAGTGGGATACTTTTCGTTTCGGTTTAGTTTGGCGCTTTTCAGGAGGAGACAGTGCGCGAAAGGGAACGTTACGAAGCGGAGGCGCAACGTCTGGCCGAGCAGAGTAGACTTGAGCAGGAGAATACGGAACGCCAACAGGCAATGAGACGGCGCGAGCAGGAGGAGCTGCAAAAGCGAGTGGTTCGCGATCGTCTGGAACGAATGAAGGACCCGAAGTTTCGTCGCTTCCTTGCCGAAATGCCCGAAGAGGAAATTGAAAATCTCGACAACGATACGTTGCTTCAAAAGCAGGTATGTCCTCTTAAAGGCTTGGCCAAAATTGGGGGCGTATTTTTTGCTTTGCTCAGATTACCCATATGGAGCAAGAAAAGCGGGAACACATGGCCAAGTTGCGGGTTGCCGAGAAAAAGTGGGATCACATGGTTAGAGCTTTGCGCATTGAAGAAATGCCGCGCCTTGTTGACAATTACGAAAAGGAGGCGGAAATGGCTCCGACGTTTTGGATGGAGCACGAGAAGGAGCGCGTAGCAACGGCTATTGAGGATCGCAAGCTTTACCTGGCTACTCACGAGCGATTGAAGAGAATGCAAGATGACGCGAATCAATTCAAGGAAAGCCTCAAGGAAAAGACGGCGGCTCGATTCGAGGAGAAGATGAAACAATGGGAACAGAAAATGCAAGAAGTCCGCAAGGCTCGACTGGAGGATCGTAAGGCGAAACGAAAAGAGGCGCGTCGGCGAATATGGCTCGAGGAAAAGGCGGAAGCGGAACGGCAAAAAATGGACGAAGAACGTAAGAGGAAGGAGGAGGAGGAACGATCGATGAAACAAGCCAAATATGGAAATTACGGACTCCGCGGAATGGACATGGATAAACGTGGGGCCGGCAAGGATCGAGAAGCCGAGTTTGTGGGCACTTGGGAAAGAAAAGGGCCCATCGAAACAAAACAGGATGGTAATTTTTTTAAATTTGATTCCATACTTGGGAGGGCGCTCTTATTTTTTTCTGCGTTTAGAACCCTTCAACGAGACGTGGGTAAAAGGCAGGCGACTGCAAGCTGACATGGGTTCTCAACGCACGCTTTTTGACTCGTCTCGAGGTAGCTACAGGATGTCCAGTGTCCGTTCAAGCGAAATGGACTCGGAAGCCTCATGGCAATCCAGAAGGGTCGCGGACGGCTTTCCGGACAGACCGAGAGGTCGTGTGGACGATGTGGGCACGCGTCCTTTCGCTTTCGATCGACCGCGCAATCGGCTTGCCGAACCGGAACCGGATTTGGACTTTTCTAGGGCAAGAATGACCCAAAAAATTGCCGAACAGACTGATAGGCCGCAAAGACCTGGACTTCGCCCTGGCGGAGCGCCGTACGGCAGTCAGGACGCGCGACTCCAATCGGATCCGTATAGACGTATCAATGCCCGGGATCGTGCCGGTCCCGATGACGATGTTACATTTTCCCGTTCCTCTTTTGGTAGAAAACTTGAAAGCGACAAAGGAAATAGCTTATCTCCCGAAAGGTCGGTTGGTGGAGGCGGTGGTGGTGGTCCAACTGAAGCACGCAGGGAGCAGCGTTCCTTTGGACAGCAGCAGCAGACGAACGCCGGGGTTTATCGACCTCCGATTGGCGGCAACAGATACGCTGGTGACAGTCGTCCGTCATTTATGACTCGCACAGATCAAAGTAGTCGAGTCAGCGGCGACTCATGGCGTTCAGGTAGTCGCGGGGGCGTTGACGAGAAAAGTAGTTTAACCTGGCGAAGACAAGGTCAAGTAGAGCCACCGAAGACCGCTCGTACTGCTGAAGGTAGCTGGCAATTTTTGCATAATTTGTTGCCACGCCAAGAACTTATTGCAGAACGTGAAGGACAGTCGAAGTCGACAAGAGAGAAGCCCAATATGGCGGATAACGATTTGGATGAAGGGTGGTCTCGGGTACAGCGTCATTGAGACGCGCGCAAACTTTCACGGCTTTCCCTTCGGCGAGGTCGTTTTTTTCTTGCATGACGTGCCGCTTCTTTTTCCTTATCAGTAAAATATGGCGGAAGTAAAAGTTGTCGGCATTGTGTCAGTTGTAACTGTTTTACGCGTTGTTCGCTTAGTTCTTTTTTTCTTGAATTTTTTTGATCGATGCTACTTACCGTAATTGTTCGCTGTGAACAGAAAATTAGATAAGAGGACCTCCTCTAACTGAGGTGTTCGATTGTTTAGCTTTTGCAAACACTAAGCAAAAATGACTCATCTTTCGATCTGAGCTTGTGTATACAGTACTAAGCCTTCTATCGTTGAGTAATGGGACCTTTAGTTCAGTAATGTTTTTCAGTTCTCAGATAAGTTAAAAAAATTGTCGCAGAGAACTTCGAAGGCCGCCGCGAATTATTGGGCTGAAATTGTCCGTATACGTCTCGAACAAATAGAATGATTCCCATTCGAGCGTGCGTTCAACTTTCTTATCTTATCTTCGCTGATAAGGCCAAGGCAAATTCGACGCGTTTGATTCTTCGAATATTGTTGTTCCTTTTGCTTTGTTATTCTTATGTTTAAGCGCGGAAGCGTACCAGACAATTCGATGAACCAATCGGTGAAAGAATAGATCAAATGAGGAGATGACTCCAAGGGAAATTTTGAAAGCTGGTTGGGTGAAGCTGAAGACAACGGAATCCGCATCCGTGAGTACCACTTATACGATAGTGTGTGACGGAATGCGTTGCTCCAATACGGTGCACTCCTAAAGGCCATTAATAAAATTTTCCCTCTATATGTTGACTTCTTTTTTCCGCTTATTTCGCGCCTGCAGTCATTTTTTCTCGTCTTGGTTGTTTGCGAAAATTTTTTTTTTAGAAATCCGAAGGCGAAACGATGCAATGGCTGGTATTTTGCGTGCATTCTGACAAAATCCCTTTGCTGGAAGCCTACTCGCATCCAAAGGTAATTTGTTGCGCAATTATTGCGTAACGGAATGTCTAATAAATTTCAATAAGAAATTTAAACAGATTAGGGCATACGGTAGGAGAAATGCAGGCTCCTTTTCGGCGGGAGTCCGATTTTTCTTTTTCCGCTCTTACCGGCGGGCATGCCGAATGTCTTGCTTTTCCGTTGGCCAGCCGTGAACTAAAATGTAATCATTTGTTTAGGCTTGCGCGTAGGGAAAGGCAGAAAAGCATGGGCGCCAAAGTTGAGCGAGAAGTAAACTTAAGGCCAATATATAATCTTGAAATAGCTTTACTACGGAGGGAGTCCCATTTAATGTGCGATAAATTCTTGAACTCCGGTGCTTTCAGGTCACTCGAGACCCGTTTTCAGCGGTCTTAAATTATAAATATAATTTGTGGAGGCGAATGCAGTCTTCTGTCATTTCTAAAGATTTAAAGCGGGCATTTTAAAGTCCTCTGTTGGTAGTTTTTTTTGTTTTTGAGTCTGTCAGCGGTCTTCTACTCTTGTTCCGTATAGCTTGTAGATTTGTGTCTCAGTTGGGTTGTTTCTCGAAACATTTTCTTCTATCGTTAAATCGCTGTTTTTTATCTTGTATCCATTTTTTCTTCTTTCTTTCTTCTTTGTTCCATATACAATGCAATTTTATCCATTTTCATTTATTCTAATTATTTGTTTCGTCACTTGTTCCAACGGCTTTGTATTTCATCTATTTAGTGAGCAGCAATTATAGCGCGTCAGAACATTTGTCCGTAGCTCACTTGTCCGCTCCCTGATCGCGGTTGTAAGTCGGACTGTGTTTTATGTATAAGGCTTTTTTGATTCTTCTTAACTGTAAATTATTTTCGTAGCATAAGATTTTTGGTTGAAGCGCCTCGTTACTTTGTGCTGCATGTTCTAGCACAGCAGACGCTTGTTTGGCTTTCTCCATTGCAATTTTCAGGTCCAAGATTGGTCCACCTCGCTGTACGGTTAGATTGCTACTGCTGTTAAGAATGGCCTTCGCATTATTGTAACTTGCGAGCCTTTTTAAGTGTTCATTAAACCTATGTTTTAGGGTGTTGCCCGTTTCACCAATGTAAATTCCTGAGCAAGAGCATCCAACCGCGTATACTAATCTTGTCTTTTTGTTTGCTGGGATTTTAGCTTTGTCTGTGCGAAGAATTGCTCTGAGGTTGGGCGAACTCTTGAAAAAGACTTTGAAACCTAATCTTCTTCCTAACTGGATAATCCTTTCGCCTAAACCTGCCACGTAAGGAATAACTAAACATGAATTGTGCGAAGTATTTTGTTCAGGAGACTCACGTCTGCGAAGCTTGTAGTTGAACACTTGGCCAATAAAAAATTTAGGATACCCGTTTTTGTAGAAAATCTTTCTAATGTAGTAAAATTCTGCCTGAAGACATTCGGGACCGCATACAGACAGTTCTCGTATAACGCGAGCGTTTCGTCACTTAAAAATCCTGAAAAATCTCGCGTTGTATGAAATTGCGTTATAGGAAGCATGTAAAGTATAGGAAAATCACGATTTGGTTCAAAGCGTCAAAAGGATTGTTTACTTGTAAACAACAACGGAGAGATATCTTAAATAAGCTGGGTTGAAGCAAGAATTATGATGTACCTGAGCTACTTATTCTTCCGTTAGGTACGCTGACGTATGGATCCTCTTACACGGGGCCTGAATAACATTATCTTTTACGGCGATCATACATTAACGGCAGAGCTTTTATGATAGAACTCTTTACAGCGGACAGAGTTCAAACTGGCTTTCAGGAGCGGCGTGTACTTGCGTCTTTAGCTTGTGGAAAGAGTCCCTCTCAGTACTAAAATAAACGACTTCATACCCAGGAAAGAATGGAGTTCCGTTGGACTCACTTTTATAATCTCACTATCCTCTGTTACGGGCGAACTGAGGTCCTATTAGAGGTAGAAGCTATCGCTTCCTCATCGTCATAATGTTTCTTCATTGCAGTAAAGTAGAATCCGAGCTTCTTTTGTTTCGCAAGTGTACTTCTTTCGTGCAGCAGCTACTTATATGGCTGCAAGCAAGCTAGGATACCTCTTGTGGTTTTCTCGCTGCGTTCTGCATTACAATCATTGTCTTCGAGCCATTGTAAACGCTGTTCAATAGTTTCCAGGGTATCTGACAGCTCAGCAGTGGTCATTTGTCGCGGAGGAGGCGGAGGAACTTCCTGATTTTCATCATCTTCTCTTCCTTCTGCTTCCCCTGCTACAGAAAGTTCCTGCAGCTCCTCGGTGGTCACCTTTTCTTTGTCCAAGTTTTGTACTTCAATTGGAAATATTTGCGCGGCATCGACGTTCCGCGCTTCCTGCTTTGCCACAGAGACGAACATTGTGAAAACTGTATCGATTCTTGAAACGGCAGAACCAACCACTACTAGCAGTAAATGGAGAAATTTCATTAGGATTTGTAGACTGTTTCTTAAGGTCTTCGTAAATGGTAACTGCTTTTTATCTGATTGTGGAAAACGTTGTTCCTATTCTTTTCCTCGTTTGAGTTTCGATCCAAATGCTGAGTAGTTTTTCCATTTCTTCCAGTATCTTAGGCCTTGTTCTTATTGACATCGCAATACTTGAACTGGTACCGCTTACGCAAGTCTGTTTAATTTTTTCTGCATTGCTCCTAATGGTCCGCAAGGTTGATTCCTTTATGCCAGTAGCTTTGACGATATCACGTGTCATCTCATTCCGTTCATACCGTTTCGGTAACTCAAGCTTTTCTCCAACAGTCAGCGCCTTTCTTTTTCGACCACTACTAGCTGACTTCGAATCAGGAAGTCTAGACATTTTTAGATACTTAAAGGCTATCTTCAAATCGCGGAATCAGACAAAATACTTACGAATTGAGCTCGCAATCAGACGGTGTGAATGCTTTCCGAATTTCTGTGCTAGCGTACTACGACTCACTGGAAAACCTCTACGATGCCTGTGCTTCGGGAGAATTAAAAATGGAAACGTCGTCTGTACAGATGTTCCTGCCGGCGCGAATTATTCCACCGAACATGAATACCGATCAGTAGCCTGTTTGAGTATGCATATTGCAGGGTGCACAGCTGGGTCGGACACTACTTCTGATAAGAATCCTAAACGTTTTTGTCACATTTCGCTTGTTCGTGACCGAAGAACACGCATAAGCTAACAGCGCGGCCTTTGTTTGTTCTCGGTGGATGAAAACACGGGGAGGCTTTGCCATACGCCTACTCTTTCCAGCCGGCGAAATCGCGTAAGAGCGAAAACAGAATCGCTTTATGTGAGAAAGTGCTACGATTACAAAGTCGCGTATGAGCGAAAACGCGTTATACGAGAACTACCTGTAAATTGATTGCTCTGTCTATCATTCCGGAAAGGATAGCACGCATTACTGATAGTGGGTGATGTGATGAAAAATTGAGGTACTGATGTGTGTGCGTGAGTTTTCTATACACTCTGGTTTTAAGGCCTTCGCTTGAGCGAATAATTAAGACGTCTAGAAAGGGCAGAGGTTTGTTATCTTCTTTTTCTCTTGTAAAAACTATTTGGTTCAGGCAGACGTTGTTGAGGAATTGTAAAAATTGTTCTTCTTTTCCAGATTTTGTAATCACAAAGATGTCGTCTACGTATCTGTTAAAAAGGCGTGGAGCTATGTGTCTGTCTATAGTTCTGAACATTTGTCTTTCAAAGTTTTCCATAAAAATTTCCGCTAATACGGGGGATAGGGGGCTTCCCATAGGTACTCCGTTAGATTGTTTGTAGAATTTGTTATCAAAAGTGAAGTGATTGCCTTCCTGCATGTGAAAGAGATTTAATTTAGTTCTGCTGAGTAGATTTGTGTCAGTATTGAGGAGATTATACAAGGTCTCAAGGGTGTCTGTTATTGGGATGCTACAGAATAATTTTTTTTACATCGTAACTGACTAAAATCTCGTCGGGTTCCAAACAGTAGTTTCGTATTTCGTTGACGAAGGTTTTGCTGTTTTTGACAGACGATGGTTCTTTGCCCGTTAGAGGTTTGATGATCTTTTTTAAGTATCGACTGAGTTCAATTGTGATGCTGTTAATTGTGGAGACTATCGGTCTCAGTGGGATATCTGGTTTGTGTACTTATGGGAGACCATGGAGCTCAGGGGTTCTGAAGTTCGTTGCAAACTTAAAATGTGTTATCGTTTTGGTGATTTTCAGGTTCTTTGGACTCTCTGGCATATGTGATGAGAAAAAATCGAAGATTTTTTCGGGAAACCTCTGTAGGGTCAGTTGGTAGGGGCGTAGAATTGCTGGTGTTTTAGATAGCTGTTATCTTTTCGATGTAGATGCTTCTGTCAAGTAGAACAATCCTATTCCCTTTACCTGCTTTAGTTATAATTCTGTTGGATTGCTTTCTAAGTTGACGTAAGCAGTTCATCTCGTAACGACTTAGGTTTGGAGTGGTATTGAAGTGGTGGCCTAGTATCAATGTAGTTAAATTGCTCTTAATCTGTGTGGCTTTTTGTGTGTCCGCCGAAGACAGGCTGTCTTCAACTGAGGCAATGATGTCGAGAACTGGTGGTTGTTTTGGAGTTGGGACGAAGTTTAGTCCTTTTCCTAATATATTCTTTTCACTTTCACTTAGAGGGGATGAGCTAAGATTTAATATCGCTGAATTTAGCTCTGACCTAGTGGTTGTTTGTAGGATATTTCTGTAGGGATTTGAAGATGTTGTTGGAAGTCTGTTTCGAAGGCTATCAAATTTCTTTTTTAGTACCCGTTTTTGTGATGAGCAAACTGTTCGTGTGGCAAAGTCCACGCGTTTTACCAGGTTCTCGTAAAGTGCTCTCTGTAGCCTGCTTCTGAGGAAACCTAATGTGCTACTATAGTCTTTTCGCAGTCTCGATAGTGTGTATCTGTGTCTCTTTAGAGCTATTCCAGCCGAAAATAGGATTCTTCTAAAATATATTATCTTGAAGCTTCTTGACGATGTCGGATAATCGAGTTTCCACTGCGTATACTTTCAAGACTGATCATTGTTTGCCAACAGAGCTCTTAAGCAAAATCGGAAAGGTTTTCTAAGCTTTGAACAGTATCTGTTTGCCCGCAAATTATCTTGTTCAAATATAGCGAAAGTATTTGCGCGTAAATTTGTAGCTTCTCAGCGGAACGGTTTTTTTCCTTTGCGAAGATGCATACGAAAGCGATAGCCGCTTTTGATAATAGCACTTTTTCATCTTTGTCGCTGAATTGTGAAAAAATGCGGACTGAAGTGGGCCGCGCATGGGCATTGCAATTTTTGTTACTGGTTAACACAGTTTGCCTTTTAGGAGGTTATGATGCACTCGCCGGTTCGCGTTGTCGACCTGCTCGATTGTGCTTACGTTATTCGAACAGTGGCGGACGACTGCAAGCTATCGATTGGATTTGAACATGAAGATCGTTTGCCAATTCAAATGGCTACCGTATCACTGTAATCTCTTTTAAAGCGTGCGCGTTTGCATCGATTGCCCGAGTGTTGCGCCTTTGTTACAGAGAGGAAAGGGAAGATTGGGTTCAAGCATTGACGGAAAAACTTTGTTCAATCGGTTGCATGAATGTGAGTAAGGTTTTGGCTTGTAATGCTGACAAAAAATTGAGCGCAATGTTTTTCCGCTTATCCATTTTTTGTCAGCTTTCGTTTTATAGGTTCCGACCAACTTATACTCAGCGTTCCCCCGTTCCGGCTCTCCTAGCGAGAATCAGAGATTGGGAATATCTCAACAAATACCTGTTGGTAGCACTACGGAAGCATGTCCATCGGCAGAATGCGTTTCTTACGAGGCCCTCCGTCCAACAGTAGCCGCAGTAGATGCTCCCCACAATATGGATATGGAACAGTATCTCGTTCCTGAATCTACTGTTGAATCAAAGCGAGCCAGTTCTCGTACAAGTGACATTGTCGAACAGCCTACCGACCAGATAGCGGATACATTTTCCTGTGATGTCTCTCGAAGCATGCAGAAGCCACCATTGCCTCCCAGAGATTCCATAATTAGCCATTCGTCAAATGTTTTAGCTTTTCCTAAGTCTCCAATCTCTGAAAACGTCGTTGTCCCTAACGATTCTTCAGCCTACGACGTTCCCACGTCGAGCACGTAAGCTTACTGGTAACTTATTTGTTTGGAGTTAACTTTTTTTTGAAATTTAAGGCTTTCACCTTCATTGCTATCCGCTATGCGAAGGAGCGAGCCGTCATCTCAGTCCAGCGTAGAAGTAGCCGACGAATGCTGCGGTGGCGGTTCGACCTTTACGTTAGCAAGTTGCTCCGAAGCTGTTTCTCGCTTGTCCGACGATGCGAGCAGGAAATCGTCCACTTCGTCCGGGCAGTCGTCGCAAGCATCCATATCGTCCTTTTACAAAAGCTTACCGAAGGAAAAGCAGCGGGTCCAAAGGCTATGTCCAAGTTCGCTTACGCAACAATGCGCTTCTCACTTGAGCGTTGACGTTGCGACCTCTCAACCAATCGGCTCGGAGGAACAAGCTTCCTCTCCGCCTGTTCCCGCCGAGCCGCCTCCATTATTGCCCCCTAAAAAGCTGCTTTCAATGCTTCGGGTATCCCTAAGAGAACAGGAAGTATTGAGGCTAAAAACTGAGGTTCAGTCTCATCACGGTCTTAAGATAACCTTATCTATTGCTGAAATTTTGCATATTGCCTTTGTCGACGTGGCCGGCTTCTTATGGTAACTTAAGTAGAGTAAGCTTCGTTGCCGCCACTCTTATTGAAACATTTTAAGGATTTGCGGCTGGCAGACGTCAGACGTGTCTGGCAAGTTGCGATCCTTTGTACATATTGGAGATCGGCTAGTCGCTGTCGATGGTCTTCCGATTGATTCTGACGCGCAGCTTCGTTCCTTCATTAGCAATCGTTTTGCCCTGGATCGAAAGGTTAGTACCTTTTTGTCGTCCCGAACACAGAGATTATCTTATCAATAGTAAAGTCAGCTTAACATATTTCAGTGCGAAGTAGTATTAAAGCGTATGCCTATGGCGAAGGTATTTCTATTCAAACGATCCCACGACGGGGAATGCGTCGGTTTGACCACGAGAAAAGGCAAAAACGAGGTATACATTATATAGCATTGCTTTTCAGTTTTCATTGTTTCATTGTTAGGTGGAAGCAGTGAGAGAAGGAAGTTTAGCATGGCGAGCTGGCTTCCGTGTCAAAACAATAAGCTCAATAAATCCCGACATGGAAACAACGTGGTACGTTACTGAAGTGAACAGCAGACCAGTGAGCATGTTTTCCAAAAATGGCGAAGTACGTTGTCCGTGTTACGTTATAAAATTCAACGCTCATCTTCTACTAGTGCAAGCAGCGTTTGACCGCTATTGGGCGAGAGCTTAGCATCGTTGTCCAACCGACCGATTTCGTCAAACTGTTGAAAAGACAAATGAAATCTATGAAACGCTACAGAGACTTCATTGTCTCTTGATGCGAACTACTGTAATTGTCGTGAATGTTTGAATTCTTTGTACCTTTGAATCAACGTCGAATAGTGCCAATGTCAATTCTTAAGACGGTGAAATGACATGATTGTTTTCTATTTTTATCTCATAGTAAAAATGTATCATTTCGTTTGTTCCGAACTGTTAAGTTTAGGGACCGTTGCTTAGTAAGCTACCTGCGAATCATTATTGGTCATGCCAAACTGTAGCCGCGCACCTTTTTTGAACCTTATGTTTAGACCGACTAGTAAAAGGTTGCATCTTTCACTTGCCACACATTTACTTTCTAAAGTAACGAGTTCATAAGGGATACCGCGAATGACCATCGTGACAAATGCTTTAGACGAATAACATTATATACATGTTTCCTGCGAATGCCGCCGTGATTACTGTAATTAAAGTAATGCCAGAAACGCAAGTTTAGTTATCGTCATCCTTCAGAGCGTATTGCTAATAGTATTCCACGTTGCCAAGTCCTATACTTGACTAGGAATTTTTTTCAGCACTGACAGTTTTGCCATTACAAATTTTGGGCGCCTTCCTCTATTTTCCCGCAATAAATACAGTACCCTAATAATAATCATGTTTGTTCTACTAGCTAACATGCAGTAGGACAACAACGTTGAGTATGTGGCTACGCGTGCCACCGTCGCGCAATAATTCCGCCAGACGTCCTATTCTGGTCTTACCTAAGCCTTAGCTTAAGCATAAGGCTTATTTTTTGCTTAAGCTTAGGTAGGGATAGACTGGGGCGGCTGACATCTGAATGACCACATGCTTAACAGAAAGGAAGCATGATAATGCACGAAAAAATTGATAATCGCTTGTTTGTCTTACTGTATGCATATGAGCAAAGCCAACGTGATTACTGTCAGGAGGGCGGGCAAACGAGACAGTACATTAACAATAATCAGGCTAGTTCTAGTCGTAAAGCGTAGAGTAAGACAAACAACCGACCATTTTTTGCGTAGCGTCTGAGAAAAGCATGTTTTCTTTCTGCTGAGCACGCAGCCGGTTTTTCTTGCTTTACTGGTGAGCATGCGGGCAATTCTCTTCTGCCCTCACCTAAGTCGAAGCCAAAACTGTAAACTTTATGCTTAGGCTTAGGTTTAAATAATGACAGAACAGAACGGTCGGCAATGCTTCGATACAACGGTGGCGCTAATAGCCGCATAATCAGTATTGGTTAACTTACTGTATGTTTACGACTAGAACAAACCTGATTACTCTTAAGACAATGTTTTGTTTGCGGCCAAATAAAGAAAAGAAAGTTCTTAAAACAATCGAAAAATTCATACATATTCTGCAGTAAACAATTACTTGTAAAACAGTAGGACATTACAGCGCAATACTATTTACGGACGAATTTCCAAAATTACAGTACACTCGGCTTGGTAAGTTTTCTTTTTAGCGCACAAATGCTTAATCATTTTTCCTTGAGCGGTTGACAGTTATAGTTAGCCTAAGGGGCGATTAAAACCTAATAGGGCCACCGCAGTTGTCGATGCTGCAACAAACGACATAACGTTTTGTAATAGCCACATTAAATTTCGTGATTTACTATTGAAGTAAAATTTTCAGACTTTCTTCACCGGACGCCCGGCGGCTACTGTACATAGAACTAAAATGAAGTTTTGTTGATCCAGCTAGCCGTAAGCAGCCTAAAAATAAACCTAAAAATCAAATTCTTCTTGTTTCAATAACGGTAGGCAACCAAAGTCTAAACTTAAAATTACTGTTTACCTAAGCGTAGGCCGCCAGCGGGCTGCTTCCGCTAAAGGAACTTGACTTTACTTGCGGGTACAGTACTCACTGAGCGTCTAATGGAAAAGCGTCGAACTTTTCGCGCTTTAGCAGCGAATCCTCGTTTCATTGAAGAGGTAAGAAAATAAAAGATGCGAATTAACAACGTAGCTTGTAGCAGCGTACCTGTTCCGCTGCTGGGATCGGATTCTAAACGACCCTAGCGTGATTTGGCCACGAAAGCAGACGTTACGGTATAAAGACTGCATATTTTCGGCTTTTCCTCTTTAGTTCAGCGTGCCAGCGTCTGCTAATTGGCAAATAACAAATCGAGCATTTTATAAAGCAAGTTGGCGTACTGAAGACCAAATGCGATGGTTTTCTTGCTTAAATATTTTTCCCCACCCCTTCCGAAGCAATAATCGAAATTGGCTGGACGTCTTTTGTCGATTGTTTAAAAATTTGATATTAACGCTTGACGAATGACGTCGTTTAGCGTTAAACCTGCGGGATTATATTAAGTGGTTGAAGCTTCTGTCCGCCGAAGTTATGGTCCGTCTTAGGTGATAAATTTGACTTTCTTGTTGATGTAAATGTATCATTTTTGGTTAAAAAAAAGCTTTTAAATTTAATTTACCCAAGCAGCGACTCTTTACGCTCGTTTGGAACAGATGCGGATGAAGACCAGGGCGGTTGCCGCTCGGGAGGCGCGCCTTTGGGATCACTTCAAGACGGAGAATGCAGCGGCAGAAATCAACCCGGATAATGTTTGCAACATGTTGGCAGACTTATGTCGAGCTTATAACGACTGTATGCTAAGGCGCCTTATAGACTTCGCCGAAAGGTGCGTGTTGAATATAGCGTACAATTTCGATGTTGGACACATTGCTTTAATAGAATCATAGAAACGTTGTTTCATTGGTCGAAAAATTTTCCGGAAATCGAAATAGAACTATGCTGGCTTCCATCAGGGGAAGCGATTTCAACTTGCGGAGGCATAAGCGTTGAACCGTCAGTTGATGACGTCACGGACAGTTGTTGGTATTCCATCTGCTTTTTGCATTCACTATTCGACGAGGGCTGCTTGAAACGAGCTGCAATGCTTAAAAAAAGAGACAAAGGACCAATTGTAGATTTCCTACATTTATACGCTCGTTATCTGGTAAGTTTGTTGGGTGCTCTCCTTTTTTGTCAAACATTTTAATTTTTTTTAAAGTCCATTGAAGGTTGTCGCTGGTCAGTAATGGATTCGGCGGAGAAACGTCAGCTCACTGACTTGCTATGTATCCTTAATAATATCGTATTGTTTAGGAAAATGTTTCATCAAAGGTACCCGCCAATTAGCGAGGCTTAGGGATGACATTGAAATCCTCAGAAGGTCCGATGGATTAGATCCTTACTTACTTTTCCTGTAAGCATTCAATCTCATGACAACAATTGATTTTGGCTACTTTTATTAAGCTACGGTAAAGTGCTATCCCAGTTGGGAATGGTAAAAGATGCAGCGGAAGCTTTTCGAAAAGCCGTTGTTGAAATGCCATACTGTTGGCCAGCTTGGCAAGAGCTCGCCAAGATACTTGACGATTCGGTATTGCGTTACGGCTTCGCAGAATTTCAATTTTTTTTAACGTTTATAGTTCGACGCGATAGAATTGCCGGATTGTTGGATGAAGTTACTTTTTGCCATCGACTATTACATGAATAGACAACTTCCGCACGGAGCAACTAAAGCATTAGCTATTTTCAGAGGAACCGGCGCCATGAAGACTCCGGTACTCATGTTTCAGGCTGCTCGAATTTGCGTATCTGTTCGGGGTACTTAAGTAATGCTCTTAAAATTAACATATACTCAACGTTTTAAAGAATTGCATCGCGCAATTAAAATGTACCGAAAAATTTCAAGGTTAGATAAATATTGCGTATGGTGCATGGACATGTTCGCCAGCGTCCTCTCCATAAAGGTAGGTAGTTATCGTGAGCGCGTCATTTTCGTTACAGTAACCTCTAAGTGAACTCAGGCTATGAAAGAAGAACTTGCATCATTGAGCTATCGTTGCTTTGAAGCAAATCCAGAATCGCCCCTTGCTTTGGTTGTATGGGGTTAGTTTTTTTTAAAAGTTCTCTTTATTCAAATACGTAATTTTTCTCCTTTTGCAGGAATCACTATTAGTTCGTTCAGGAGTCACGACAAAGCGGTACGCTATTTCCAGCGAGCATTGGAAATGAATCCCCTTTACTCGGAAGCGTGGGTTTTGCTTGGCAACGAGTTGATTCTTGTCAAAAATTTAAACGGGGCAGAATTTGCATTTTGCCAAGGATTGGGTAAGAGTTATGCAAATGTTTCCCTACTCAGCTTGGCGTTTAGCTATTGATCCAACCGACACGCGTCTGTATTACGGGCTTGGCGAAGTTTGCGCTCAGGCGGGAAAACCTGAGTATGCCGTCTACTGGTATTCAATGGCCGTAAAAACGAAGTAGGCGCTTCGAGTGCACGCGGTTTTTTAAGTCTCAATAAGATCTATTTTGTTTTTTGCATCTGTTATGTTTGTATTATTTTTTGCTTGGACAATGCGTATTTTTACTTAACTTTCTTTTTATCAACTATTCATTTTGTAGGCGTCATTCAACCAGGGCTGTACTGTACCTATTGCAACAGCTTACATTGATGAAGCGTACGCACCACGGCAGACGGTTAATGCGAAAATGCAATGTGCCTTTTAGTGATGAATACATTGCGCAGTTGAAGTTAGTCGCAGGTTATTGATTCATATTTATTGACTTCGTCTTTTTTCAGGCAACGTTGTGATGTTTCCCTCAATTAACGTCGCCCTGCGACTGACGATGTTTCATTAAATCCAACCTAGGAATGGGGGATGAGGCGAAAAGTTTAGAAACATAGTACTCCATTTAAACGTCGTCATGTGTACGTTGTCTTCTAAAGAAGTAAATGAGTTTAATATTTGACTTTCATTCAGTTTGTCCATGAATTCATTATCTAAGTATAATATTTTCTTTAAGTAAATATGGTTGTCGCTAAAATAACGTAATTGAAAAAATTTGTTTCCACCGCTCAATCTTTGAAATGAAGTACAGTTTTTACGTTGCATCTGTAGTAACTTAGCCTCGTTACGCGGTTGACATTTTTGCATAACTGCCGTACAGTAGAGTCCGGTAAGACCAGTAAGCATTTCGTGGTCGTTCACTTCGAGCTACTGCAATCTGGAGTAGGGCTTGAAAACCGCTGTTCACGTAGAAAGTATTTTAAATTTTTTCGTACCATTACTGTACTTTTAAGAAATTCAGGTACAAAATGCCGACTATCTCAGTTCTCTCTCGGCTAGTTGTTTAGCGTCTACCAGGATTCTTTCGTAAAGTTGCCAGCTGATGTTACTTTTTAAATTAACTGATTTTGGGCTGCAAATTCTACTAGACTGTTCCTTACAGAACTTTTAGTTTCTGCTCTGGTTATTATTCATGATGTGGTACTGCTGGTAGAGCGTTTGCGGTTTGATTAAATGGTCGGCGAGGTGAGCTAGTTGATTTGGTATCGGCAGTGGCTGACAAAGGTCTCTTCATCGTTAGAATTGTGATAAAAGCTGCAGTAGGTGCACATTTCTTGTAAAGAGCTCGACGTTCCGCATCCGAAGAGGGCTTAAGAGCGTATAAAGCAGACTGACAAAAGTAGTACCTGCAAATCTTAGCTGCTTTACGGTAGCTGTTTAGATTTTAAAAGTTTTTCTCTGAAGCGCTGATTTTTTTGAGCTTTACATCGATGCTTCAGTTTTTTTAATAGCATAGAAATCTGTTGTTTTTTAACATCTGGCCATTGCAAAACGCAGTTGGACCCTGAGGTTACCTTCTCGCGCAGTACAGTATACTCATCATTGTACTTACCGCGGCACTAATATCTTTTTGCCCTGAGTAGTGCGAGCCAATTTAATTAAATTAACATAATTCGCTTGAAAGACGCGAGAAACCCATTGCTTAAAAAGTAACCTAATGAATTTTGCAGCATGACAACAATAACACAACACCAGTTGGCCATTTAAGCCAATTTCTGTACTTGATTTGCATGAGTTGTTTTACAGCGTAATCCCGCTCATTTGATCGGAATCGACGCGATGAAACCGAAAAGTTACAATTTAAGTTATTTGACAGCTTCGGAAAGCGCTTTAATTCGACGCTCGCATGCTAGAATTTGCGCAGAACGGTTACGCGCACGTCTTAGTGTAAAGATTTTCAAAACGTCTTTGATAACTCGCTAAAATAAGACAATACAGTTAACCTTCTACCTGCGCATAGGTTATACTGTATCTCATAGGCCAACTAGTATTGTGATATTGTTGTCCGCGTGCAATGTTGTCTTGTTGGTTACTTTTTTGTTCAATAGAGGCTTAGTTATTATCACGTTATTTAAATATGTAGTTTTGCTAGGCTTTCGCTTTACCTGCTTCGATTTCGTTGCATTTTGCAAGCGCGGCTCTTAAGGCGACTTGTTTTCCGTTCCCTCCATGTTTAATTTTCGTAGTTGACCTCACAATGACTTGTATGTTTTTTTTCAGTTTGCTCGACGTTAGCTGCTTGTAATTCGTTGACAAATGGTAAGTAAGGACGCGCACTTTGTCCCGTTTAGCAGCCGTTGCTTATTAAGGCTAAAAGGACGAAGAAAGTTGGAATTGTTGGCAAGTACGGCGTTCGCTACGGCGCTTCGTTGCGAAAAGCTATCAAAAAGATGGAAGTGACGCAGCACTCGAAGTATACGTGCTCTTTTTGCGGCAAGGTAAACTTTGTACTTTGCCTTTTACGGTTGCGTCAAACTCGTCAGGGCAAAAATGCAGAGCGTGAACTTTTCAGTTCTTCATAAGCATTTGTTGTTTTAGGAAACAATGAAAAGAACTTGCGTTGGTATTTGGAAGTGCAAAAGTTGTAAAAGAGTTGTTGCAGGCGGGGCGTACGTTTTTACGTAAGTTGACTTCTTTCTGTGATTGTTTCCTTACTGCATGTTTCATAGTCTTATTCTATACCCAACCGTTGTCAATTTTTACTTATGCCCTAAGCAAGATGTAGATTTGCTACACGGAGAAATTTGGAACATAGTTTAACCGTTTTTTTAATTTTTAGTACAACTACCGCGGCGACTGTACGAAGTTCAATCAGGAGACTGCGAGAAGGCGTAAAAGACTAGAAAGGTATATCTTGGCTGTGGATTAAGAATAAACGGTTACATAAAGACTAGTTATTCGTCAGTTTGTTCAGCTAGCTAAAACCTAATCATAGTTTGCATAGGCATACTGTCATGAGTACTTGCGTTCTTAGAAGCGTTACAGCGCGGACATGGCTAGGAACTGATAGGAATTAGTGCTTCGCATTTTGAGTCGTTAGTAGAATGTATTTACGAAGCAAAAATGCAAATTGCATGGTCACAGAAGAAATGCAAAACGGAATACAAGGATCCGGCATATGGGCACGACGACGGTCTTAGTAGACACAAAGAAGGCCTTCGCGATCGTCATGTCTTCCGGTCAGTATTTACACGCCCTACTAACGGAAGTAGTTTGTCGCGAGAGCCACTTCCATCCGAGAAAGATAAAGATGTCTTGTTTATTCTTAAAGCGCGATAAGTGGGCGTGCATCGCTGCCTGATACTCATTCATAAAGTGAGGAGGAGAGCGTGAGTTTGCTCTAGAAAAGTCAAATATGCTAATTAATCACTATTTCTCAATAAACAACTTGTCTCCGTAAAATATACTTGGCGTGCATGTATGAGTGTTGATTTTAGACATCAAATATCCGCGATTGTTCTCAATCGTAAATTTTGACAGCTGTAAAAGTTCGAATGGCATTTGCCTTCAACTTCTCTTTTTAAATATCGATTAACTGAGCAGGCAAGCATAATTCAATCGTATGCGCATTTCACTTACCATAAAAATAAGCTAAGACTGCGAAGCGTTAACAGCTAACTGTCGCGCAGCAGGGAGCATTGGTGCGAGCAAATTTGAATTTAAAAAAACAGTATTAATGATGCTGAGGTACAAAACAGAATTTCGTACTTCGTAACGATTCCTTTACATTCAGCGTGGGTATGCTACCATCCTGGATAGAAACTTTTGTCCGAGCTTTGTCGCTTGTGTCTGAAATACGGATTCTGTAGGTTATCCCCATATCCGTTGTACTGTTATTTTTTCAGTCAGCCTATACTGCCCTCGTTTAAGCCTAAGACCAAACATAAGGTTTGTATTTTGTCTTAGATTTAGTTAAAGGCAAAACAGGCTGGCGGGCATGCTTTCCAGTAAAGGCGGGATATTATGAACGCGTGCTTTTTTAAAAACGAACCTGCATTTCTCAAACTGTAAAACCCGTAACGAACAATCAACTCTGCGGGTTTTGCATAGTCTACTACCCGATTTAGAAAGCAAAAAATAATTTCTATCGTACTCAATGGAGTCGCTAAGTCGACCTGCTTGTCCATAGTCATTTTTCTACTTGAAAAAGCTGTAGTTTAATTTGCTGTTTTTATTCTGCCACGTTCGTTAGAATACCTTAAGGTTAGGTTGTTACTCCGCAACAGTAGGTGAAGTATCCGTGACGAGGTTGCTTGTAAACAACCAGGAGGCTGACGGTTCTACATTTTGCCCTATGGTCTTTTATAGTCAACCATGTCGGACTTCAATTTTTGCATAGGGTGGTCAGCGGCTAAATAATACAATGTCGCTTTGGAAAACGCTGCTTGCTTATTTAATGCCGGCTAGTCGTAACAACTAGTTTTTGTTGAATGGCCGGCTCGACACGTCGTCGTCTCTTCCTGTTTGAAGGAACGAATGGAAAAGACTCCTCACTGACGGCAGTTTCTCGATCGAAAAGGTGATGCTACTTTCCGCTCGTTGAAATTAAGAAATGACTTTTTAAATTTGAATATAGCAGTTCCAATTTCCTTAGCCGTTAATCAACTATTTAGTTTGTAGAATACTTAAAGGGTATAATATTGTTTAGCGACTGTTGCGCATGCGAATTGCAGCTTCCTACTTTGGAAAGGTGTAAAGTTGAAGTAGTTTCTCACGACGATATCGTCGGTTGGGTGCATGAGGAAACTTGGAAACTCTTTGTCGATTTGACTGGCAGCGTCACGAAGGCGAAGGCTGCTTGAAGTTGTTCAACATTGCACCAGTTGGTTTGGTCTTCCTTTTGGCTCAGGGACAAGTGTCGTTGAGTCTGCTTGCCGTTATCGGTATGCAAACAGTTTCTAATAGTCAAGCCAAACAGGTCAGCTGACCGTCGAGGTCGTATTCGAGAGTCTAATCTTCCATTGCGTGAACGACCACTCGGCATGGTCGGTTTGCGGAAAGTTGCTCGGCTCGTGGCCACTTCTCTGGACAAGTCTGAACGAAGAAGCAGCTTCTACGTCTGGTTCTTCGGTTTCAAAACACTGCCCATTAACGCCGCTGCCTCCTCTACCGAAGCATTAATTGGCCAAGTTGCTGCCGCCATAGCTGCAACGATCAAAGTGTTGCCGATCAAGTTAACTTTGGAAATTAGCCAAGCCGGCGTACAGCTTGTTCAGCCTTATCTGTTGGTCAACCGACGAGGTCGCGTAAGGACGCTGCTAGTCAAACGTCGTCTGGTTGCTCAGACAATTTTCAATTGCGTCTTGGGTAGTGTACCCTATCAGGATTTTGTTGCCATTTTACGCGGCAAAGCTTTTGCCGACTCTGACGTCCAACTAACCGAGTTGGCGCTTGTTAGATGCGATTCACCGGAAACTGCCTTTCTCCTTCATTCCTCAATTGATTCTTTGATTCTAATGCCTCAAGGCAGAAGAGCTTTGCGCAATCCGCGCGAGGACAACTCCTTGTCAACCCGTAGCATTTCAAAGATTCCAATCAAGCAAATACCAAGTCGCCAATTGCCGGACAGACCTCCGTTGTCGTTGAGAAGCAGAACGCTGTATCGCATGTTGGTTGCCGAGCTGAAGACGAAAATTCAAAGCGAGACCGAGTGCAATCTGGCAGCTACAAGGAAGAGAACGCCTTATTCGGGAAGCAGCCAAGAAAGCTCCGTAAGGCCTTCCCACATGAAAGTTCCCTTTCTTCGATTTGGTGACTCAGCTGGAGACGTTAGCAAAGCGGAAGAATATTCGTTACGCAAGGTGACACCACCTGTGGCAACGTGTGTATCGACTAGCGGACGAACTCTTACCGAAAGAGACGAGGTTAGCAGGCCATTGTCTTCCTCTGGTAGACCGGCAAGTTTGCCATGCGTTCGCAAACGCTATTCTTTTCATTCCACTTGGAGAAGCCGGGCAAGTGAGCCGCAAAATACGTCTTCATCTCGGCTGTTTAACTGAGCAGATCGTATTTTTTTTCAATGCAGAATTGCAATTCGTTTAATCAAGTGTTTGTCCATCGACGCTGCTGAAATCTCCGATAAACTAGTTCTCTAAACGTCGCACCAGAAAAAATATAGAAAACGTAATTTTTGTAGAATAGTTGCGAATAATTTTGTTTTTTTCTTTTTTGTACGATTCTTGTGGTATTGCAAAGTGCGTAGTTTGATTTTTGCTATGCGAGACGGCTACAGAGTCGATAATGATGTTTAAGTAATGGGAGTATTGCCTAAGCATCATTACTGTTACTGTAGCGCTTTCGTTTTGTCAAAAACGTGGCAAGCTTAGCTTAGACTGCGCTGATCTGTGCTTCTTGGAAAAGTACATCGAAAAAGCAGTAGATAAGGGAAAATATAAAACCATCAAGGGCGCATACTGTTGTGCAGTCGTGTCCTCGCAGCGACTTCGGCTTAGTGCGAATGAAATTATTAAATGATGCGTAAAGGATTTAGGGCAGCGCACTAGGCTGAAAAAAATTGCTGTTTGTGATTTTATCCTCACAGCGTGTTGGAGAAAGAGGTGTAAACTTCATAGCAGTGCGAAACTAAAATCTAAACTTTTGAACGCTCGTCTGTTATAGCATGTTTTTTAGCGATTGAAGAAGGGCAACAATTGCTTTAGTCTGGCGGGAGAAACAAAGCTTTAAGCGGGATAATGCTTTTGTTGGCTGAAAATTGAAGAAACCTTTAGCAACACTGCCGCAGAAGATGTAGCTTTAAGAAAATCCGAAACCTTGAAAAACGTTCCAACTTTGAATGCATACTGACAAAAGGTTATCTTCCACAGATTCAAATACTGAACGTTCGTGAAATCTTAGCATCCCAAGTAAACATACGTAGAAAAAGAGCTGGAAGCAGCTAAGTTAAATTTTAAAAAATTTAAATCAACAAAGCTTTTTTGTATATGAAACATTTCAGTGTTTTCAACTCGCTATGGTTCGAGAGGCGGGAGAAGCGTGAATTCTGAAAACTGACTATTTAAAAACGTGAACTGACAGCTACTTAGTATGGGGAAGCCTTAAAAAAAGCTTCCGTTAATGCAACTATTTTTTTTGAGTTGCGTTTTTTAGATCCCTGCAAACTTCAAACCTGCAAATCGCTAGGCAAATTTTTAAAAAGTAGTCAACTGAATGCAGGTACACGTTTTTTAAAAAGCCGACCATCTTGTTCCGCTTTTAATTTTTTGTACAATTGTTTAAGTGTAAGCTAAACTGTAATTTTTATGCTTGGATGTGAGCTGAAATAAGGTCGAGACAGGTTAGTCAGGCAAAAAACCTACAGTAAGACAGACTTTTTGCTGCCACCCGTCCTGTTCTGCCAGCAGCTAAGCCTAAACTAAATAAAGGCTTCGGGCGAAACAGGAAAGCTGATATGCTTGCTAGGAAAGAAAATAAAGGCTGATTGGCATTTGTCCTGAAATGTACCTGCTTTCCGCTAGTTACTTCATTCAGTCACTGTATTTTCGACGAGCTGAGAAACAATAGCTCGTTTTTCAACTAAACATCAGTTTTAAAATCGCTTTTTTTACAAAATGCTTTAAGGCACAATATTCTGTATAGGAGTGACATTATCCAAAATATCCCATGCAACTACTAGTTTGGATAATTGAGTTTTTATTGTACTCCATTACTGAATTGTAAGACTAGTTCCAGCTCCATTCCTCCGCTTGCTTGCAAACAATTCTATATTCTGACAGTAATCAGGTTCATAAACATACAGTAAGGCAAACACTACCGATTATTTTGAAAAATTTGTGCTTGCTTTTTCTTATGCGTCTGGCCGTCTTGCTTTGTTTTTACTGGGCATGTCGGCTATCCTGTTCGACCTTTACTTAAGCCTAAATCTAAATATAAGTCCTCTGTTTAAGCTAAGGCTTAGATAAGAACAGAATTGAATGGGTGGCAGTCACAAAATGACTGTGCGACGCGTGACCGTAATCTTAGTTCCCTCTTGAAAGTAATAAAGAGTTTTCAACGAATAAATAATGTTGGCTTGCCCTAAACTGCAAGATAGAATTTTCGTCTTAAGCGCGAGCGTAAAATATCAACGTTGGCTAAATGTGTGGGATAATTTTTGAAAATTAACCTGACTCGGTCAAATCAGCTAAAGAGCGAGTTCGATTGGAGCAGTGACAGGCAAGTTGTTAATGATCTTCAGGTTCGCAGCTTTTATTTCCGGAACAACCCGCAGTGTAGCAACGCATTGAAAGCACTATTTTTCCAGAGCAGTTTCGAGGTCAAACATTGGCTCGGGAAAAAAATTTGGCCTGCTCCTTACAAATTTCGGAAAAAAGGTCCATTTTTCCGTATTCAAGTAACGTAGCTTACTGTAAATGTTAGACGCCTCAACTTTTCGTTGAGTAAGACTTACGGGTCGTCTTGCAATCGTTGTACTGCTGTTTAGATTTTTCGGAAAAGTAGCAAACATGGAAAGCGAGGTGGCCAGTGAGCCAATGGAAGTTGACGAAGGTACAGAAATGGTGGCAGAGTACGTGACGGAAATTTCGAATCGTGATTTGGACAATCATATTTTCGAGAGTACGTTCGGCTTCTTTTGAAAATTGTTGTTCCAACTCTGCGCTTTCAGTATTAAAGGAGAATGTTCGCTATTTGGAAAGGGCTGAGGAGGCAAATGTTCCTCGTTTTGCCAATCGTACTGTGCGCGGTTTGACAGCGTTAAGGAAAGAGATTTCGTCTAGAATACTGGTCAGAATAATTAACTTTGCTATGTCGGATCCCTCCGCGGCCAGTCTAAAAGCTGATCTTCTCAATTACCTTAAAGTAAGGGAAGAGAGGCCGTGTGACTTCATCTGTTGATGTACACGTTATATTAGTCTCCGCAAGAGGATGGTAAATCGTTATCGGAGAAAAAAGTTAGTTCCTCTGGCGGCCATGATCACGAAGCAATTCCAGAGGTTGAAGCTTACTTGCGACTTCTAGTCATTCTCTTTTTGGTCGACGAAAAGCGTTTTGAAGAAGTATTCAAACTCTGATTTCCTTGCTCTGCTACGTGTAGTTTTTTCCAGGCTCAAACTTGTGCGCAGGAAATGATATATCGCTGTGAAAAGCATAACCGTCGATCGTTGGATGCTCTTCTTGCTAAAGCTTATTTCTATTACACTATCACGGCAAGCAGCCATGAAAAAGTCACCACACTTATGCAGTAAGTTATTTCCTTGGATTTTATTCCTTTTCTATTGTTACTCGCTTGCTTGCAGGGTTCTTCAAAAGGGACTTCGAACAGCGACACTGCATCACGATGTAGAATGTCAGGCCAGTTTAATAAATTGCCTTTTACGCATCTACATTTCCGAAAGTCTCATCGAGTTAGCTGACGCTCTCACTGGAAAGGTAGTCTTTCCCGACGAGGCTTCAAGCAACGAATGGGCGCGATTCCATTATTATTACGGTATCCATAGTTGATCTATTATTCACTATCCCTTTTGATTATGCTTAAAATGGTAGGTCGCGTCAAAGCTGTCGATCTGGAATACGATAAGGCCGAATGCAACTTTCTGCAAGCCTTGCGTAAAAGCCCTCAAAATGGAGCCATAGGATTTCGCCGATTAGTTCGTTATTTCATGTTCTTTCTGGTATAAAACTTTGTTTATCCTTTTTAGGCGCAAAAGTTTATGATCGTAGTCCAACTGCTCGCAGGTTCAATTCCGGAATTGCATGTTTTTCAGCAGCAGCACTTTAGAAGAGCATTACTGCCTTACAAAAGTTTGGCAAAAGGTAAGTCTTAGATTAATTGCTTATTAAGGATGATGTCGTATACCACTTTTCAGCTGTTCGTATTGGTAGCCTAGATGCTTTTGACAGTACGCTTGAGAGTTTCAAAAACGTCTTTGTCAAGGACAATACGTACACGTTGATTATTCGCCTTCGACCAAACGTTATTAAAGCGGCGGTACGCGGTATCGCCTTAGTATACAGTCGCATAGGTTTGGAAGCCGTACGGAAAAAGTTAGGCTTAAGTAGCACCCTTGACGCCGAATATGTTATGGCAAAGGTAACCTTAAGACCTAGCTTTCCTTATTCTTTTTCTCTCTTTCTCTCCATTTTTTTTACTAGGCCATTTCGGAAGGCATGGTTGAAGCCGAGATCAACCATGAGGAAGGTTACGTCCGGTCGAAAGAATTGTTGGACGTCTACAGTACTACCGAGCCGAGAATGCAATTCAGCATGCGCGCGGTGTACTGTTTCGAGCTGTTCGCGCAAGCTATGAAGGCTATGCGTTTTCCTCCAAAATCCTACAGCAAAAGCTACGAAACCGCAGAGGTAAATTGGCCATTTGCCTTATTTGTCTTTACCTTTTTACTTTTGATTTTTTTTCTCAAAGGAAAAGCGCGAAAAGGAGCAGCAGGAACTCGAATTCGCCAAAGAGATGGCTGAAGAAGACGAAGATTTCCCCTGACAGCGTTTTTGAATCGATACTACTTGCGTTCCTTTTTTTGTTACAGTAAACATGCCGAATTACGATTCTTTTCTCGCGCTTATTCGACGTCATTCGAATTTTTAAATATTTAATTTGAATATGATTTTTAAGTACGTTTAAATAACAGTATGAACTGGCCTCGCCTGATTGGAGCGTTGGAAAGATTGACTGGCACTTCGTTCGGTAGCGACTGTCAAAAATTGGTTAGGTTGGAAATTATTTGTTTGCTCGTTTAGGGTCGATCAATTGGAACTTTCTTCCGGCACTAAGGTTACCCGCTTACGGGAGCGACGGCGATTCGTTGTCTTGGAACGTCTTATGGGGAACGCCGGTGCACAAAACCTGTTTGCGTAGGTCCCTTTAGCTCTTTTTTTTCGTGTCGATTATTCGCCCTACTTCGCAGCTAGAAAAAAGACGAGAATGTTCAGCCAACATCGTATTCTTAAGAAGCACAAAAACCTTGTTCCTTGTCCCAAGTGCGGCACCTTGCACCAGTTGCATACCATTTGTGGTACGTGGACAATACTGCGCATGAAAGCGCGTTATATCGCCCTTATCTCGTAGGCGTCTGCTACGCTCGCGTGCGGGAGCAGACCGAGGAAATAAAACAAAAGTTGCACGCCTTCAATAGCACCCTGAGCAATTCGACCGGCCTGGCGGCAGCCCAGGCAAGCAACGAACAAGACGATTTCATTAAGCCGACAACCATTACGGAAAACCGGCCTTGCAAATCAGATTGGTACAGTAAGCATTTGAAAGAAACTTGGCACCGCGTTTTCGACAGAAAGTGAGCTTCTCAAAAATTAAAAAAAACCTCGCGATAATATGAGCTTCATAACAAGTACTGTTTTGCGGAGAAATTTTAAAATAAACTTGTTTGAAGCGAACTTTTTTTCCCGCCATAACTCAATATTGATTTGCAGGAACGAAATTACAAAATATTACCGTCCGACGGTTTTGTAAGTTCTTGCAATTCATCGCGTATGATATTCACTTCTTGAATCAATGACTGCACGTTGCTTTCTATCGTCGCATTTCTTTGCTTCACCAGTTCGCATAGAGCGTGTATCTCAACGAGCAAAATGTACGTTATTGCTCCGTACGGAAAAAAAATTTCGCTTACCGTGCTGGACGCGCTCCGTATTTCGTTTTCCAACCTTGCAATGGTGGCGTGCTTTTTTTCTTCCATATCCCTCAACTCCGCCTTTGTGTTTTCCGCTCGTTGGGCTGCTTCTTTTAATATATTTCTTTCTTCTTTCAGTTTAACAACTTGCCTAAAATAGGTGTGTCTACAAGCATGCCGTAAGTTGGGATGGTTACGTTTGCAAATCCATTTCTTCCGTTTTCAATAGCTCCGCTTCTTTGGAAGACGTTAGAGCAAGTCTTTCCCGCGCCTTTTCGCGAGACGCAACCAGCTTACTTCTCTCGTCCTTTAAGGCGATCAACTGAGCGTTCTGCTTATTCAAATCATTTATCTCCAGTTCCACCTCCTTTACCGAACTCTGTAGCGCAAAGCATGCTTTCTAGAAATCGTCTACGTTCAGTCAGTTTCTCGAATGTAAGACCTACAGCAAATTCAATAGTCGAATCGAGCATCGATGGGATCTTGACCATACTTTGTAACGCAGCGTTAAGTGCGTCCAAACGCTTACCAGAAATAAGCTGCGCCGAACTGAGTCGGTTTTGTTCGCTAATAAGGGCATCTATGTCGGCTTGCATTTGTTCAAAATCGATATCGGCTTCATCGACTGCCCTCACTTCTGCCATTAATTGGTCCAATTCTTTTTTTCCTTCTTCATTCAGTATTTCAGCGTTTTTCTTCGCAAGGAAGTAAAAGACCAAATTGAGGTATCATTTTTAAAGTCAAAAAATCAATACGCGCTACCAGTTGTTCAAAAACGGTCGACAATTCTTCTTCAAACATTTGACTATCGTGGATCAGCTTATTCTGCGGCAAAATATGGACATTGTATTGTTAAACGTTTCCGGTTTGCCAGCTCACCGCGTATGTGCGCATTCTCGGCAGAGACTGGTCGACTTCGATCAATTCCTGCTTCCACTGATGACGTAAACAGTATTTCGAAAGCAAAAAATTTTAAATGCCAACAAACGAACCTGACAACACTTTTTTGTAGCAGCCGATAATCTGGCTTCGTCGGCCGAAATATCTTCGTCAAGTTTGTCCAACTCTTCCAATTTTTTCTCGTAAGCAATTCGCGTTTCTTCCTTGAAAATTCGCTCGTAACACTTACTGCTGGAAGATTAATGAAAGAAAAGCTCACGAGTTGCCGATCGACTTGTTGATAAGCAGGTAGCCTCGATTTTTTGAACATACAGTACAAGATCAGTCGACTTAGGATGCCCACAACGCTGCGCTTATCTGCAATAGTCTCAATCGTTTGCGCGCGAAACTTCATTGTCACATTTTGAGAAGTATACTTAGCTGATTTACCGTGCTGAACTTCATGCCGTTCGAGTATCCCAGCCGTCGCAAAATCATATCGCTGAAAGCTCAAGAATACACAACGTAAATCCGTCGATATTCGTAATAGCAAACCTGAATTTAATTAAGGCAAATGTCGTTGGCGCTTCGATTAGCTTATCATCGGAAGCTTGGAGACACAGCGAGTTCCAGTTGGGCTCTATACCAGCGGTTAGATCTCGTCCCGTGACCAGCTTTAGAAGCGGTTTCAGCATTAACAAAAACGTACGATCCTAAAGCATAACGCGGCGGTTTAAGAAGTTAACTCTTCAAATTTGCACGTCCGTGCGCAAAGATAACTTGACGATTCAATTATCAACGGAAGCAACAAAACGTCTAATTTCACTTTTGAAATGATGCTTAACTTAAGCTTAAAAAGCGTAAGGGTTGGAAAGGAATCGCACCTCCATGCTGTCCAAGTCTTTTGCCGATAGTGCTAGTGATGGCAAATTTTCGCGAAACCATCGTTGAATTTGTGGAACGGAAAGTTCGCCATTGACAACATCCTGATTAATCAGCGCCATTACAAACGCTTAGTGGAGGACGAGCAAGCGCGAAATTCGGAGAAGTACAGTAACCCTGTTACATGAGTATACTTAAATGCAATGTAGTTAACTAGGGAATGCCTTAATTTTGAGGCAAAAACCTACTGGACGTAAATATTTCTCAAAAGCGAGAATAGCAGAATTGATTATTTAAATTTTAACGTGCCATAAAAGCCGCTTTTTCGGCTGTTTGTTACATAAAAGCAAAAATGTCTTGGAGGTCTTGAAACAAGAGTGACATAGTCAGCTCGCTAATAGGTTCAAAATATGGTCAACTCTATTCGCGGGCGAACAACATTTAACTGCAAGGTTTAAAACAGGGTTTGCTAATCATGAACAGTTTCCCTGTTTATAATAGTATGGCCTTTTTCCATTGCAAGAGCTTTAGCTTGACCCGCGAAGATTTAGTGCCTTTTACGGAAGCATTATCAAAGTAAAAAGCTTTAAAAAATAAATAAGAGAATAGCGCGCGTTTCCAAATATGCAAAAGCTTTAGCCGTGAACTCATTTCTTTGAAAATTTTTATTTTCAATTCAAGTTCAATCGGAGAAGGCAGAAAGAAGCGTTATGCAGAACATTGCAACGGATGACCGTTTGTCGAAGCATTCAGGTTGACAATGGCTTGCTGTATTATCAACTTGCAGCGTCGCACTTCAGCGCAAAGCCATTTGGGCGTCCAATATCTTTGGCGAATTGAGCGAGTGACTTTCAGCTTCGACAGACCCTTGAACTTCAGCGTGGTCGGAGCCATCTTCTTGCCGCGGAGCTTGTCCTTCAAACTTGTATAAAAATGTCACTTGAGAAGCCATAGAAGCTCTACTAATCGGGGTTCTCCGGAGGGGATGCTGGACAAACCATTTCGGTCGTCCCAGTCATTACATACACTGACAAGACAATTTCTTCTCTTGCATGACATGGGGGAGGCCGCTTCATTCAGGCATATCGTTTCAAAGGCCTCTCCCGCATGTCATGCAACCATATCGTAAAAATATCGTAATCACGGAGAACCCCTCTTCATCGAGCCGATGGTCAAGTATTTGCATCACGTCAGCTTCAATATCGTCTACGGGAACTTGATCTTCCCAAACGTCACATATCTTTTAAAAATCAGCCACTGCCACAAGTCATATCGTCAACAGCTCAGTGGACAAAGCTGACAGCTGCCCTTTTATGTCGATATCTTCAGGCTGGCAGCGAGTTGAAGCCCCATGCTGTCAATGGTCAACCAGCGGCCACTGACCGGTAGTGCTTTTGTACACGGTTGGAATAACCTGCACAACGGAAGCTCATCGTCTGCGAGCAACCTACCACCAGCTCGTCAGAGCAACGAATGAGAAAGAACACGTCAGTTCTACAAAGCACAGCATCTACGTACCTGAGCGCACTTAACACTTTAAGCTACGGTAAAAAAGTACCTGAGCTCAGTTTATAGTTCATCGACAAAACTTAGGCATATTTTACTTAAACATATAAATTGTATTTAAAATCACATTGCGAAAAAAATTGACTATACGTGTAAACTAACCATCAAAGAAAATGGGGTGAATTGAATGTGCTCGCGCATCCCAACTTTCTGGAGCCGTCAACGACAGAAATCGCGCGATTTCATAAACAAATGCTGAGCTAAAACAACAGAGAAGAAGAACAGAATAAAAATGACGTAGTTCTCGAGTCCTAATGGACTACAGTAGACAAGTCGTTGTTCTCGCGTCAAAAAGCAGCTGTTCCGTTGTTGCGAACAGCAGTGCTAGCTAAGGGCAAGCGGTAACGTAGCAAGCAGTTTCAAGCAACAAAAGCAATGCGCAAATATACAAAATCGAGTCTTCTCGGTTATGGGCCCAACCGTCTGAGAAATGCAGGTTCCTTTCTGGCAAACGTGCTACCAGCCTTTTTTCCCTTACTGGCAAGTACGCTGACAAGTCTGTTCTGCATTTACTTAAACGTATGCCAAAATATAAGACTTACGTTTAGCTTTAGACGTAGAGGAGGGCAAGAGAGGATAGTTGGCAAAGTTACAGTATGGCAATGGGCAGCAAAACTTGCTTTTTTGCCATCCGCGCGCAATTCTTTGCGATTTGTCAATTTTTCCGATGGAAAAAAATTGCTCTGGTTTTTAATTTTATTACTAAAAGCGCGCGAGCTTTACTTTGTAAGAGTACTTGTTTTTCTAGTTGCACTGCTTTGGTTGAGTCAATCAAAAATCTGCGTCATTCAGTTAAGCTCGGTGAATAGAAAAATGTTGCGACGTGAACGTTTGGTGTCGTAGTGCAAATTATTTTGAGGCAACAAATTGCTTTAAGTTTCGGTTTGCTGAATTTCAAATTGTCTTTGTCATGACAAATCGTTTTTCCGAAATGAATTCGCGCTCTCAATTATTCGTGAACGAGTTACACCGCCCTATTATCCGCGTCTACTGTACCTGAACAGCATAAGACGTCAACTAAATGAAAAGCAGGTAGTTGCTGTAGGAAAGGACTGCACGTCTTCGAAGCACTCCAGCAGCTGCTGTTCCGTTGGAATCGGGTGCAGAACGGATCGCGGGAACGTAAGTAGACGTCGTAGTTTTTCTTTAAGCATTTTTAAAGCGCACAGCCGTCATAAGCCGATGCTTTTAATCTCGAGTTGTACTTTTCCTTTGCTGATAGTCTATGAAAAGTTAGATTACGTTTCCGTTTTATTTATTGATCAATAATCGTGTAGATTAGGCTTTACTTGTTGATATCGTGCCACATAATTGTTATCACTTAGCTTTCTCAAAAAGTTTAAAAAAACATGCCTGTATAATTGAGCTACAGCGTGTTGCCCAAATTTGTTATTCTAATAAACCATACGGCATGCATTATTCAAGCGGTCTGCTGAGTTGACTGCATTCCTATGATATGCGAGAAGAATAGGTTGCTCCGTCACGTTGATCTGATTCAGTCTTTTTCCTTTGCCGCCTTCAGATATTGGGCCTTTCGGGTTCCAGAAGTGGCACATTTTCTCCGTTGATCCTATACGTGTTTTCCCGCTTCTTCTCTGCTAATACTGACGGATGCGTCCGCACAAGGAAGTAATACCTTATTTACCATCACTGGTAAATTATACGACTAGCAGGCTGATGATTCCTTGTCGCTGACACCACAGCCCTTTCATTCTGCTTCGCATAACTACGACGAAGGCGTTTGTACTGCCGATGCTGTTAGAAATAGAAACTTTTCTTAGCTTCTAGTTTAAAGTATACGCAAACAGTTTTAATGCTTAACTCAGCATAGAAAGTCGTTTTCGCAATTTATTTTAAAATGCAAGTCCGCCCACGCACTTCCTTCTGACGCCGAGAGAATATGGAAGTTGGTCTTGTGCATTTTGCTTGAAGTTAGTATTCATGCGTGAGATTTCGGTGGGCCACATATATACAGTAAGCTACACGTAATGACTTAGCCCGAAAGAATAAGAAATATTGAATCTTTTATGCCCCCATTCCCTCACGTACGGTTTTTAGAGACGCTCATGTTCTATGAACTTGGCGCGGGTCAATGCACGCTCGTCTACCAATCAGTCTTAGCATAGCACTTAGGTTTAGGCTTAGGCTTAGGCAAACGCAGAACAGAATTGCTGAAAAATGCATAGCGTATAGGCTTAAACATAAGGCTTACGTCTAAGCGGCGTCATAGAGGGCTGATGATTGGAAGATGGACACGCGCCAATTAGCGCTACAACGCTTAGCTTGTCTCGAGTGTTTATTCGTAGGTAACCAGACGACAAGTAAATCCATTAAACACAGATCGACCGGTATAGTGCAAATCGCAACAAGTGGTATCATACTGAACGTTTCTCTGAAGCGTAAAATCAAAAAGTGCCGTAAAACGAATGTTACCTGAATTTCACTCCTACTGTATTTCTAAAGACTGGGTGTCTTTTAGCAGGCTTTCGTTGTTTCATAGTTGTTCCTCTAGTTCACGGGTTTGGCCTGCTGGACGTATCTGTAAGTAAACTTCAAAATGTCCTACCAACGAATGGATGAGCAAATTGTTGAAAATATCTTTATTACGGATTCTGTCCCGTTGAGATGTAAAATAAAAAGATTTTTCTCTCTCCGAAGCTTTCCGGTCTGCCGCGACCCGTCTTCACAATGATGTGTGTGGTCAGACCAGAAAAATCTTTTTATTTTACATCTCAACGGGACAGAATCCGTAATAAAGATATTTTCAATATGAAAACACGCAGTCCCGTACAAAAGCATCGCATTTTCAGAGCAAATTGTTAGAGAAATTACAGAACAATTTGTATACCGTACGTTTCGGAACTGCTTGTGTTCCGTCGTCAGCAGTGTTGGGGAGAAGGTGTTTATTCGGTAAGGGGTTTATATAGAGCATGGGTACAATGGGTGTTTGATTAGTTGGGTAGGGCGCAGCATTGGAATTTATTAATCGGCGCAGCCCATACTTCGCTAACCGCCACACCATTGTCGCGATTTATAGTGAAGTTGCTCTGGATGTACAGAGCCTCCTTAATAGGCCTAAGATGTAATAAGTTTTCGTGGCAAATAATCTTCGGGTGCGGGTCGAGTGTGCACCGAGATGCGTGCTCAACGATAACCGAGGCGTTTATCGCTTTCTCCATGGCTTTTCGAGGGTCCGTTGTCGGTGGACGCCCTCGGCCAGTGGCCTGTACCCCATTGAGTCTTCGTTCGGCGTTCTTGTATGTCAACACATTCTTCATGTGTTGGCCGAATCTCTTAAGTAAAGTGTTGCCCGTTTCTCCTACGTAGGAGGCGTTGGAACCACACTTTATCTGATAAATGACACCGGGTCTGCTGTCAAAAGGAACCTCGATTTTGTCATTTCTCACAATCGAACGAAGATTACATGAACTTTTAAATCTCACGTTGAAATTTAAGAAGCGCCCCAGCCTCCTGATCCGTTCACTTAAACCACTGTAGTAGGGAAGGAGCAGCACCGGGCGTTGTTGGTTATCAGGCGGGGACGGTGATGAAGGTTTATTTTGTTTTCACTGTTTAATAATGGAATTGATGAATTTACTGGGGTATCCGTTACTGCATAGTGTGTTATAAATGTGTCTTAATTCTGTATTTAAATATTCGGGGTCACAAACCGTTAGGGCCCTGTCAACCATCCCTTTAATTATACCTCTTTTAACTGAAATAGGGTGATGAGAAGAAAAGTTTAGGTGCCGGTCCGAGTGGGTCCTATAAACTGTTGTTTTTAACTTATTCCCTTGTTTAATGACTAAGACATCTAGAAAAGGGAGTTTACAATTATTTTCCTTCTCAATGGTTAGCGTTATCTGGTTGGGGAAGAGACTATTCAGGTGTTCCAAGAGAGTTTCTTCACTGCCTGATTTTGTGATGGCAAAGATGTCGTCTACATATCTTTTGAAAAGGATAGGAGGGGCACAGTCTTGCAGAGTGCTGAAGGCTTTTTCTTCGAGATGTTCCATGAAGATCTCCGCAAGTATGGGGGAGAGTAGACTGCCCATAGGTGCACCGTCCTTTTGTGAGAAGAAACTATCCTGGAATCTGAAGTAGTTGCCCTCGCGCATGCAGAACGACACTAATTTAACTATGTGGGTGGGGTTTAATTTCGTCCTCTGCAAGATGGTGTCATCTGCATCTAACAGAGTTTGAAGCAAGTTGATGGTATATTTTATGGGAACGCTTGTGAAAAGGTCTTTTACATCGTAACTGACCATGATGTCACCGGGCTGCATTTTTATGTCTTTTAGTGTGGAACAAAATTCTTTACAATTTTTAACATTGGACTCGCGTTTACCGGTTAGGGGTTGGATTATAGTTTTTAGATATGAACAAAGTCTTGAGGTGACACTATTAATGCTGGAGACAATTGGTCTTAGAGGGACCCCTGGTTTGTGGATTTTGGGAAGGCCGTAAAGTTCAGGGCACCTAGTGTTACTGATGTATGAGAGACTACGGTTTATTTTGGAAATCATTGGGTCTTGGGGTTCATTGGCGAAGGAGTCTAACATATTTTGCAAACGTTTTCGGGTCTTATCGGTCGGGTCTTGTTTTATGGGACGGTAAACGGGGTTGCTGAGAAGTTCATTTATCTTTTGTGTGTAGATGTTCCTGTCCAGTATAACAACCGTATTACCTTTATCAGCCTTCGTAATCACAATGTCCGTTCTAGATTTTAGACTTTTAATGATTCCCCGTTCTGAACTGCTTAGGTTTGGGGTCGGACGATTGTTGTTGTTGTTGTTGTTGTTGCGCAATAGTAGGCTGGAGATGTGACCTTTGATTTCCTTAGCCACTTTAGGATCAGTGTGCGCGAGACCGTTTTCTGTGGAGGCAATTATATCTAGAATCGGGGGTTCTTAGGGGTGGGAACGAAATTTAAACCTATGCCTAGAACTGTTTTTTCATTGTCGTTTAGAACAAGGGAACTGGGGTTAACGATAGTTTTATCCGTGTTATTGAGTGAAGATGGACGCGCCTGCTTAGTGTTGGACCTACGGAACTCCCAGGAGCGGGAACGGTATAAGGATCGGAACCTTTTGTCTAGAAGGGCTGTTTGGTTTATTTTTATTAGGGAACTAGTATTTCTAATGTGGAATCTGAGTTGGGCGAGAAGGTCCGGTCTTAGAGAATCAGAGAGGAAGGTTGAGAAGTTGGTGGATACACGCCTTAAGTGGGCTATAGATTTCCTGTGGTCCCTGCTGGTGGCTCTCAACATGGAGAAACCGGTGGATTTTAATAAATTACTCGTTCGTCGACTGTGAGAGTGGTTCCATTTTAGATAGAAGCAGTTTGGCAGCAGGCCAGCGTCACGACATTTAATGAGGAAGGTGAGCTTACCGAGTGTCGATGTAAGCTTGATATTTGTCTGTTCTAGCAGCTTAGCTGCTTCAAAGACTTGTGCACCGTGAGCACATCGGATGTTTCGAAAGACTGGGTGTCTTTTAACAGGCTTTGGTTTTTTCATAGTTGTTCCTCTGGTTCACAGGTTTGGCCTCTTGGATGTATCTGTAAGTAAACTGCAAAGTGCCCTACCAACGAATGGATGAGCAAATTGTTAGAGAAATTACAGAACAATTCAATACCATACGTTTCGGAACTGCTTTTGTTCCGTCGTCAGCAGTATGAGGGAGAATGTTTTCATTCGGTAAGGGGTTTATATAGCGCATGGGAACAATAGGTGTTTGATTAGTTGGGTAGGGCGCTGAACAACTTACGGTATTGAATTGTTCTGCAATTTCTCTAACAATTTGCTCATCCATTCGTTGGTAGGGCACTTTGCAGTTTACTTACAGATACATCCAACAGGCCAAACCTGTGAACCAGAGGAACCTACTGTACTTCGTTGTTTTTTTCGAAAAGTAGCATTTCTTTGATTTCCAACGTTATCTAGCGATTGAAATTGTTGATTTAAATTTTTGTGATTAAAATAATGTTTCCGATCAAATAGCGACTAGTTTTATCGTTGCCTCATGCGGCAGCGTTTGTTTGCTCGTCCGTTTTGCCGCCGATGCGCAGCGTTTCCATTTTTGCTCGATTTGAATCGCAGTTTATTTGTTTTTTTTCAGAAGAAGCGGAAGGCGCGCTTCTTTTTCGTTTTGCTTTGAGGCGTTTCAGTTTTCGCGCTTTTTCGTTCCGTTCGTTCAATTAGCCTTTGATTTTAGCGTGAAAAATGTCCTGCTCAAACGGGCCGAAGCAAGTGACCAAAGATTTGATCTCATTTGACGATGAACCATTGGTGCCAACAGATGAAATGGTGCAGTCGACCCCTGAGCCAATCAGCTTGGTTGACGCGTGGTTGACGCAAACTCCTGATCTACCTTTGCCAAGCAGCGACGCTTCAAAGCCGCCGCTACCCGCTGATCAGCTTAGTGTGGAGGAAATGATCAACCTTTTACGATTGATTAGTCGCTTTGCAAGGCGTTTGTCCATAGATAAAATTATTGCTACCGTCGATCTATTGACCGGAAAGCGGTGTACGAAGGCGCTTTTGATAGAAGCTTTGCAAGCATTGGAAGCAATAGAATCCCTGACAGAGACAAATATGCTCTTCTTAGGGGGAATGAGACCGGATAAATACGAGGAAAAAGACTACTTAGTAAACTCAGTGGAGACTTACGTCCGTTATCCCGTGTCGAGTTTCAATAGTTTCCCGCGGAGCAATGGAGAAAAGGCAATTGTAACTTACGACATGGAATTGTTATGGTTTTCAAAACCGGACGATTTTGTCATTCGTCGAAGCAACGTTTCGTCCAAGGAGTTGGCTTACCTGAAGCAAGTTGATTCCATCTTTTGGTTTCCCGCGAGAAAATCGCTCAAGCCTGACTTGCCATGTTTGGTATTGGATCGGCCGGGCGGCACTTTAAGAAGAGCAATATTTCGTTCTTTTTGTCCATACGGCCAAGGGCTTTTCTATTTGGTCGATTTGGAAAAATCTGTAACGACCAGTTGTCAGCATGCATTCTTGATACCTGAAAGAATTTTCCGGTGCTATGTTGATGTCTATCGAGTGAGATTGGCCTTTGTACGGCCGTTTTATGGCAATTTGTGGAGTAAAGCGGTGGTTAAGAGTGTGCAAAAATATTTGAGCAGAAAGGCTTTCCAAGCTTCCTTTGTTCGCTTGGAGGTATGAAGCTTTGCCTTTTTTTAAAAAATCCTCACACGTCAATAAGAGTATTGTTTTTGCCTCGTTTAGGAAGAAGTGATGTCGGTTGTTCTATTCGACGATAAAACGGCGTTATTCAATGAACTGTTGCACGTTCCATTGGCCTGTTCGATTTGAGTGAACTAATGAGTTGTGATAATTTGGAAGCGTTGGAATTGTTACTCGGCGACAGCTTTCGTCCTTTAAAAAGGTTGCAAACAATGTACAAAAAAAATCCAGGATTCTTTGGTGTTTTCGAGAGTCGCTACGAAATGGAACTGAAAACGGTTTTATACGATAAGCACGGCCAGTTGAAGCATAATTCGGCTTTACTAGTTCATTGTGCTAGATATTTCCATCGCTGTTTTGCTCGCGTATTTATGGATGTTTCTTGTCAACTGAACGATGAGTTATATTGTGAATGCATCAAGTCGGAACGTCGTCTAGTAGCAATGTGTGAATGTTTCGTGGAAGAACATGTCGCTCTGGATGATGACCCGAATTTATGTTATCTTGATGAGAATGTTGAGTTGTCAAATGATGAATCGTTTTATTCTCAGCTTAGTTCCTTGTCTGTGTCAACTGCGACAAGTTCTAATAGTTTAGTTACTTGAACGAACGAATGCTCATATTTTGTTGATTCGTCCATTTTCTCTTTTTCTTGTGCTTCTAATAAGAGATTTTTCTTTGTATGAAATTCTTTTGCTAACCAATATCTTGAGTGCATAAAGCTTTATTCTTTTTTACTTGCAAACGTTGGCACTTTGTAGGCTAACGTAAGCAGTAAAAATTTATCAGTCGATTAGGTTAGTTACTCAATGATTTCTTAGTTTATAAAGGTTTTGGCAAAGCAAGCTGAAAGTAAGCTTCGCTTGAGCGATGCGTCCCTATATATTCCATACTAACCATGCATTATACCTTCTAGTTTTTATTATTATTACTATTATTATTGTTACTACTATCATTATCACCTTTTCCTGTCGCTTGTCTTGAAGGCAGAACTACAAAATCGATGATGCCTAAAAGTGCGTTGTTAACTTTTTTAGATCAAAGCCAGCGCGGCATCCTCATCACTGTCGACCGTTCGGAAAAGGATGGGAAAGTGAAACGTAGCCCTGTTGTTGCTTCTTGAAGTTAGGAAAATTTTCACTGTAGGGAAGAGATGCCAACGTGTTCTCGTTCCTAACGATTTTTAAATTGCCGTACGGCGAAGAGGAGAAGCGTAAGAATTACTGATGGTGAGTGACAGACGGAGAAGTTTGAAATGTTGGCTGTGCGAAGCCCATCCTACAGTATTGAAATAATGAATGCAGGATCCTTTCTGAAAAGCATGCTGGCTATCCTTTTCTGCCCTTGCCTAAGTCTAAGTGCTAATACAGTGCCGCAGCATTTCAACTTGACTTCACCGAGTTAACCTGACCGAGTTCAAGACAACTTAGAATAGAAGTACTTGATCCTGTTGGCTTATGTGCACTCACTTATACCGTTTGCCTTATGCAAATCGTGCACGTGGTACGTAGGAAGTAAGTGTAATAAGTGCACAGCCAGCACATATGTATGTCTTATACAGCCGTTCGTGTGGTGCATGCTGCTTTCACGTAAGATTTTCCAAAGTTTCTACAACATACGCGTAATAAAGAAGCTGCATATCGTATAAACATGAAGTATTCATAGCATTTACAACACCGACGTGGTTAAATTGCCTATAAGCAGAATACTTGCTATACCCACTATTTATACGGGTCACTTGTAGTGTTTATGGTGTAAATACTCGCATACGCGGAATATTTGCGTCATACATTTCTTCTACGCAGTACTCGTTGTTTATAACTATGACAGCAACGACATAGAGGGTCTCTATAGTATCTGTGATGTACGTGACTTCATGCTTGGGTTATTCATTGAACCTATTGCATGTACTTAATTTAGGCTACACGTAAAGAAGGTATTTAATCCATCTATCCTCCCTACAGCATAAATGTGGTATCTATCTTTTATATACTTGCTTAGAGAGAACATTTATACTGTATGCTTTGCTTGTATGTAAAATACTTGTGACATACAGGACCTCCAGTTGCATACGCGGTACCTATGACGTATACTTGCCTGTCTTATGTATTAAGGGCATATATGGTATGCTGCCTGTGTGCCACAGAGACATTGGATGTTAAACATTACCTTCTTGAGGAGCAATGTACACCACATGTTTGCTATAGGCGTCCTAAATATTCGCTCCATGCAACAATACGCACCACAAGCACTGCATATGTGCCTCGCTATCTGTGATATCACAAGCGCCCTATTTAAAAGCGCTGTGTAGCGCGGGCTTACTTAATATGGCATAAATGTATCCTGTAGGCAAGTATGTACGCCATAGATATTGCATATGTGGCTGTAGGCCCTTCACATCGCAAATATCCTATCTGGAAGCAATGCATGCAATGTGTATGCCATATATACACTAAATGTTTTTGTGTATGCAAGTAAATGCAATAAAGGCACCACGCGTAGACCGTATAGATGGTATATGTTACAAATAGTTTCTTTATATGCAAGCTAAACCATGTACAGGTAGTTCTCGTATAACGCGTGTTCATATAACGCGTTTTCGCTCGTACGCGATTTTGAAATCGTAGCACTTTCTCACATAACGCGATTCTGTTTTCGCTCTTACGCGATTTCGCCCACTGGAAAGCGTGGGCGTATGGCAAAGTTTCCCCATGTTTTCACTTTGCTCTCAACGAAGAGGATCCAATAATCTAACGATTTATATTTGCTTTTCGAGTTGAAGTCGTACGTTTAGTTGTTAGCTGGGAAAAACATCTGCAAAGGATAATCAATGGAAGCGTAAATTGCGTAATGCAGTACAGCAGTGAAAACAGAGTTATCCAATTTTAAATGATAGGTAACTTGTTGTTAATAATCTATTTGTAGACCTGTTTTGCGATCCCCATAATGGATTAAAACTCAATTAGAACAGATGGACGCAGGCGAACTAGGCGCTGTCGTCTGCCTGTACAATTCGCTGTGCCGTGACCGCTTGCTGAAAAGTCTACTACCTTCGAAACAAGCTTAAACTGAAAATGAAGAGAGAGTACAGTTGTTATTATTAATCAATAAAGGCCAAGAAGTAAATCTGTAAAGTTAAACTGTATTTAATTTTTTTGATCTTTTCAAGCTAAAATTGCGAGTCTGTTTGCATGTTTGTAATTAATAATCAGCCCTCAGCGCAGTCGCGCGCAACAGTAAACTGCTTACAACCTGCAAATCAATTATGCACTTAGTGTATGTGACCCTGCTGTGTTCTCTGAGGCTTTTAAAAAAAGCTAAAAAATTTATAAAACTTATGGGATAATGAAATAATTTCCCGTGCAGAGAACGATGTCGAAGTTTAAAAGGACGAAGTAAAGTTGAGTCATCTAGCAAAGCTGTCCTTTTGCCCAGAAACTGCCGCGTTCCTTCAATTTGCTTAGTCTGCTTGCTGTTGAAGTTCCTATCAAAGAGCTTCGCCAACATTTATCCAACAACACAGGGTTTTTTGCTTTGGTTGTTCAACGCATCATTTTCAGCGCCTTATTTCAACGAAAAATTGTATTTCTCATTTTTCTTTCTTCCTTGCTAACGCGTGAGTCATTCAGAATGAAAATTTTTTGCGGTTTTGCAACCTGTTCGTTAAATTAACTTTTATTTCTGAACGCCAAATCACGGAACTTTCGGGCCTCATCGAGGCCCATCATCAGCATTATGTGCGCCGGCCGTTGGTTGGTCTTATGTTAGCAAGCCGCTCCATCCGACCGACCTTGGCGGAGACCTCGGCCGTCAGGTCTATCTTGACCCGTTGGGCGTTGGTCCCACCGGGTCAGTCAGAGTTTCCGGCGAGCACCCAACCGACCTTCCACGACGACGGCGACACTAACAATGAGCGACAACGAGCCAACAAACGATATAAACGGTTTTAAACTGTCTTCTTTTCCGTGTCTTTCTTTCTTCCGTGCCTCTCGTTGTCTTCTTTGTTCTTTCGCGCCCATAAACACATTTGAATTTTTCTTTTATCTTTCTTCCTTCCTAACGAGCGCGTTTACTTCTGAGCTCGTCACTTAACGAAAGGCCGGAAAACGTTGCAGCCGATAGCGGCTTGTCTGAGCCTTTCCCGATCGCAAGAAAGCATTTGAAACCGCACAGGTGTTCGCGGTTCCTCCCGCCACTTAGATGTTTCTGCCATTAGATAGCTAATGGCAGATCTCATTTGGGCGACGTTTGAAGAAGAAGTCGTTTCTACAACGTCTTCTTCTTCAGCCTCATCAGGTTTTCCAAGAAACTTGGGAACCGTCACGTATAAAGGCCTACTCTCCGTCGTCAGTAGGCAACTTGCAATTGTGCCAACGAAGGCACTCATGCAATTCCACTGACTCCGGAGAGCCGTCGCGACCAAATGGATCGTGTTGGCTACTGAAAGAACGAAAATTGTTAGCACTCTTTGCCTTAACAAGGTAAAACATTGAACTTACTGGACGGACTTGCCAGGACGCCTCCTTGACTTGAACCTATTCTTTATACAGCCTATAGGTAGGCTATACACACCGAAACAGGTCTAGTCAAGGCATCGAAACCTCGGCACCCCGTAACCTACAGAACGAATAAAGCTAAACCGTAAACTGATCTGCAGTAAACATGCCGGAATATTGCGTCAAACCATTGAAGAGTTAGTCTGCTCCGAAAATCCTAGCGTCAAAAAGTTGCGTACGTTTTGTGGCAGAGAGCACACTGTTAAATTTGTCCATGAGAGCGCGATGCAAAGAGCGAGATGGGGTCTTGGACTTGACAGCGACGAGAGAGCACGATCTTTGGATCAGCAAGAGAACCTGATATCGACAGCTTAGCACAAAAGCAGCCAGGGTCAGGGTTAGCGCCGGTGCCGTGACCTGCTTTCCAGTAAGCGGATTAGGCGTTGGTTGAATAACCTTCAGTCCCTGAGAACGCGCAGAGCAGAGGAATGGAAAAGATGATAAAACCCGTCTGTTTAAAACAAACGGGTATATTTCGTTTGTTAGCTCGTTGTTGCTCATTGTTATAGGTGAGCAACGGTCGTGGAAGATCGGTTGGGTGCTCGCCGCAAAGTCTGACTGACTAGGTGGGACCAAGGCCCGACGGGTCAAGGATCGACCTGGCGGCTGAGGCTCCCGCCACGGTCGGTCGGACGGAGCGGCTTGCTAACATAATGACCGACCCGACGGGCGGCACAAAATGCACTGATGACAGGCTACGGAGAGGCCCGAAAGCTCCGTAATTTAGCGTTTAGAAATAAACGTTAATTTAACGAATGGGTTGCAAAGCCGCAAAAAATTTTCATTCCGTGTGAAACTGTAATTTAATTTTTTCAACGGAAGCAAAATAAATTAGGAAATATAATGTTTGTAATAACGCCCGTCAATCACGCTATTCCCGGAAGTAAAAGGACGCCAGCTTGTCATGAATTATGACAGACAGCTCCTCCGGTTATGATTACTTGTTGACTGATTACCTCATTTAACCGATCTAGATATTTCAGATTTTAGTTTTCTTTCAATCTTCTATTAAAATCTTTCCTTTAGTTTTCTATCGGCTAACGCGACTATACGCCCACAAGAACACCTGTTCCATAATGTTAATAATATTAGCTAATTTATAAGAAGGGAAAAAAATGTTGAGATTTATTTAAGGCCGACTCGAAACCGCCAGTTTGACGCGCCGTTTTGACGTGGTCAAATGGAAGGTTTGCCATCAGTTTGACAATTTTAAAAGCGCTAGTTCCTCCATGACTATCTTGACGGAGTTTTGAGCACGTTTTGAGAAGGCTCAGCCTTCTCTTAGAAGCTTACATCAAAACTCAAACGCAACGTTTCGCAATCGAGGGTGAATGTAAAAAGCTAACCAACTCAAAGATGATAAGATATTGATGACTAAATCAGTCGTGTGACACTGTCCAGTAACGGACTAGATGTGATGTCAAACTGTTTCATTGTGAATTGGTGAAGGTGCATTTTTTGCGCTCATATTTAGGCACACTGCAGCTTATCAGCAATTAGGTTGGACAATCCGTTTCCTTGTGCCAACTTCCTCAATTATTCTACTCGAACCTACCTCAGTCCTGCCTACTTAACTCAACCTTAACAAACGATTGCCTCTTTTGTCATAAATAATTGCGTTTCAGCCATTATTGGCAAGGAAAAATAGAATCAGGTTGTCATACTGTAGTCTAATAATGCAAGTTCGTTTTTCTCAAATACGCTAACCATTCTCTCCTACGTTTATACAAAAGGCTTATTTTTGCTTAAGCTCGTGTAGAGGCATAAACGGGCGTCCAGTAGGTCTGTAGTATGACTGGTGAGTGGACAGCGAATAAGAATCAAAAAATCGATCTGCTTTACTCAGCGTGCAGTTCGCGGTAACACGAATGGTAAACAGAAAAGGCAAAAGCTTTGTGTAAATTCAGGTGGCCTACAAAATGCAATTTTTGATTCTTAAAATGCCCATTAAGTTAGCGCGAAAGTTTTTTCAAAGCTTTAAAGAATAATTTGAAAATATAAAGTCAGCCTATAATTACGTACAATTCTTGACAAACAGCATAGAAGGTAGTTACCGAACGCGTATGCAGTTTTCTGATAGGAAAAACGACAACCTTTTGGATCCACCCGATCGTCTTGACTTTAATTTATTTTCATTTAGCGGGTCAGCGTTACTATGGAGACAATTTTTTATTTTCCTCAAGATTGGCATAATTTTGCTAATAGACGCTGATTAAAATTTCTATAAAGGATAGCACGCGTGGCGCATTTAGAAGTTAACAATCGTTTTCGCTGAAAGCTTTTTGTCCGCTGTCAGTAAGTTGAAATTTTAATTTGTCAAACCGTTTCCCTTAAACAAGTTAATCACGGCTGCGAGATGCTAACAGAAGATTTTTACAAGCAACGGTAAGAGCATTCTTGAGCTCATCTCGTTGTTGGCAGAACGGTCTTTTAAAAACCATCTACCGTTTCCCGGTTTGAATGAAAAAATCAAGAATATGGCTGCGCCAAATGAACTTCAGCACCATAAGGGCTAGTAGAAACAGTAGAAAATAGCACCGCAACAATATGTCAGCCATTATCTATCCAGCAGACAGCCACTTTTGTAAAAATCGTATTTCCAAGCCCAAGCCTGCTTTTCAAGTATTCAAAAACGTCACGGAGCTGTTAGTGTCTCGACTGCAGAAAGGATTTGTCCAAAAACGGTAAATTGGATATGCACAGTAGCATGCAATGCAAACTGCCGACATGTTAGGGACAATCACTGAATCAATATCGTTGTGATAGGCATAGGTAGATATGGTACTCGGTATTGTCTGCAACATGAAACCGAACAAGCAAATAATGGCCGTGTGCTTCATACAGACAGCTTCGTATTTGCCTGAACTTCGCTCAAAGTATTCATTGTTTAGTTGGTGAAACCTCTTGCGCCAATATCGTATTGCCGCGACGGTAAACACGGCAATATTCGCATATCCGGCGAATAAAACCAAGACATAGTACAGCTCATAATAATACTTTGGAGAAGTGGCTTCCATGTAGCAACAGGATGAAATAACCGTACTTTTCGAGTAGAGACATAGCAAAAGCTGGCCAATTGCTAAACAGACAACAATGCTTCCTATTGTCGATATGCAAATGACTAAATGATAGTTAGTGAATTTCCAAGAGCTTCGATTCAATGTTGCCATAAGTCGATCAAAAGTTAAAATGAGTACTCCCATACTATCCATAGGAATTCCAATTATGAAACAAAATATTTGAGGACTACGAACTATGCACTTTGCCGGAGTCGAATAATGCAGGTGGCATGAAGTGGATAGTTTAATGGTATAAGAAGTCAGATATCCCAAGCCAGTGATAGCCGACCCAGTAACATGTACTAAAATAACGTAAATATTTAAAGAATTAGTAATTATTACATGCGGCGAATTTATGGGCGGGAATGTATTTACATTGTTCACCTGCAATGTTATTAGTTTGTAAAACAGTTGAAAATGAACGCTGACGTTTGAAAGTTACAGAAGACCAACAGAAGCTTACTCAGAACTAACTTCTCGAACATATGCTTTTCCTTCAGCAGCAAAGTGTGTATCAACAGTGCGGCATTGCTAACCAGCGCTATTCCTCCGAAGAATGCCAAAAAAACTTTTAAGACAAAGGCATAAACCATTTCCGCTGATATGAGATCTAATTACTGAATGTCTCTCCCGCTCTCTGTCGTTGCTCTAATTAATCCACTTCTTCAGCACATCGATCACTGCTGCTCCAATAACAGTTATTGTTGAACGTATTTCTTAAATCAGCCCTTAACTTGTCCCATTAAAAAGGACTTCCGACTTTGTCCAACCGTGCACCGCTTCAGGTATTCAACGAAGAAAAGTTAGTAATGTCGCTATTGTTGGTAGTCAATTTTTCGCAGAATCATGAATGGCGTTGAATGAATCAATTTTGAGGCTATCAGTCAGTAAAAAATGGAGTCTAAGCTCCAAGATTGCGACAAAGTGCGTTGGATTAATTTAGTACGCATTGCATGGCGCGTAGTTGATAACACGGCAAACATGGCCTAAAATGGTCCACTTTCAATAGATGTTAGCACAACGTAGATTTCTATGTTTCCGAAGGTGTCCTTCATTAGCCCGTTGCTATTTATCCTCAGATTCGGGTCCGCTTTTCAGCAATTGCTGTAAGCAGTTATATCGTGAAACAATACCTGACTCAAAGGGGAAACCAAAAAAAGAAAAATACCTGCGGATTAATAAGAACATACTGTAAAATGGCGCTGAATTTCGTTTTCAAATTTGGTAGTACTATCAGCCCTCGTTATCCGCAAACTGTGTACAACGCAGCGTAATCTTCTGCGCGGGTGCGAAAGACTTCTGCTTACATCGCTCTCTAAGCCCTGTACTTTACTTACTAAACTTTGTATTTTTATGATTACGGACTTGTTGTTAATAATCCAAAAATAATGCGAAATATTATGCTTTTTCCATCTGTAGCCTTTATGCATACTACTAAAAACAGATTTAACTTATAGCGCACTTCTAGTCAACGAAGTTGTCCAGGAACCCATATTTTTCTTCTTCGCTGCGTTGATTGATCTACCTGACATATTAATACGGGGCAGTATCGATTACCTGTATCGCCAGGGCTTACAGTGATCGAGTAAACGGTTCAGTCTCCTTTTTTCAAAGCTTAAAAGATCCGTCATCCCTGAATAATTGACTGACTTTGGCTGAGCAATTATGAATGGGGGAAAAAAATTTTCTCCTTACGCAAATGGAGATGATAAACACACAAACAATAGGAATTACTCAGTTTGGTTAGCTCACACGAACTTCATGGCGTCAGATAATGCAATGCATTAAATGACAAGTTTATTAATAGTGCATTTATCAGGTTTTAAGGACATTTTCATTCGTGTACTGAACTTTCAAGTGCACACGCGGAAGGGTCGAAACGGTTTATTTTTGAAAAATCCGAGAAGTTTTTGAAGCCTACCTCGCTCCGTTTTCAATGCTAACAAACACAGGCCTCCTTGGACATCTGAAATGCAGGTTCATTCGGCGGCTTTTCGAAATTACAACTAAAAATGCAAACTAACGTAATTTTATTAAGCTTTAATATTGCTATGCAATAGTTTAAGTGATTTTTAATGGCTTAAACATTTACCTAATGCAAAACTTGGATCGTTACTGTTAACTGCCTAGAAGTCATACTGTAGAACGAGCTCCAACCAGTTAACTAATACGCTTAGTAATACGGCTTAGCACTGATTTGCGCAAAGAGATGTCAAAGCATCTCCATTGAGTAGTTAGGTCGCAACGTCAGGTGCAACCTGCCTTTTCCCCTGACTTTCTTTGCAGAACTACAGTATGAATGATAAGCTAAAATATTTCATTTCTTAAAAATTTACTCTACAAGACAAAATGAGTACACGCGCATTGGATAAAGTGAATTCCCGTTATGAAAATATTGATTTTTTCTCTTAAAAAAATTCCAGCAGTGCTGTAACAAATGAACCAATGCTCTACAGTTACGTAAAATTGAAAACTATAGTTATTACAAACGCGTTTTCATTTGCCTTTTCTTGAATGCGCTGAAACGAGCGTGCACGTACACATGGCTAGTTTTGGGCAACTGGCAGAGCAATTCCTCCGCATCGTTAAGACACGGCCCATGAACGAATATTTTGTGAGATAAATTGAACATCGACTGCGAGTAATCTTCATCGACTTAAACTCGTTACAGAAATGTATGCATTATTGTTATTCAGCTTGCACAATCCGTGAACTTGACTCTTTCTATTCACAACCGACAGATTCATTGTTACGATTGTTTTCATCCGGTTAATTATTACAGTTTCGGTTTGTAAGTTCGTGGGAACTTCTACAAGACTCATTAGTAGTCCAGAAGCTTTTAAGGTCTTCCAATTTCAAACCCGCAAGGAGAATAAAATTACCGGACCGAAATGAATTACAGTAAGAAATTTTTCAGCCCATATTCCGTAAAGCTACTACGCGTAGGTTTGTCGAACTAGGTTGGTCTCTCGTCATGCTATAGGATCTGTGTCTTAGGAACAAAACGATATACCCTTGAGAATATATTCTTCAGGTACTTATGCTAATACTTCGCTTAAATCATTAAATCACTAACGTCTGTCAAACTTGCGCGCTGCTGTTTTGTTACTTATTTAACTCGCGAGCTGGTGCCGCAATGCAGACAGCAAAACTATTCCTTAACGAATAAAGTTAGTAGAAACTTTTGTTTAGGCTTGTTTGGCCGCTGCGCTTTCGGTTGCCAATTTAGTTACGCAACTTTAGTGCAAACAACTTTTGGAAGCCATATTAATTTGCACCCAAACAATAGGTTGCGTATTTTTTCTAGCGGTTTAGGAAAGGCGCTTCACTATGGCAGCGCAAACTGGCAGCGCTTTTTCTGAAGCAAATATTTATCTCAATAAAGGCTTTACCAAAAAATTGTGCATGCTTTGTGACTAGGCTGACTTTCTTGCGCGGAAGCAAATTGTTCGTAAAAAAAGGACGAGGAACAAAATCAACTTGAGAATCATTTTGGTTACTGTGTCGGTCAACTGTTCCCTGCAAAAACTTTTCCCCTCCGCCGTTGAAAGTTCTCTTACTGTTGCCGTAGACGGAAATTTCCATTAGAGCACAATGATACTGATCGACTGTCATCACGAGGTGATCTACGAAAAATTGATGCAAAGGTTCTCCAGCGCGGTTGGCGGGTAAGCTATTCTTCCTTTACAATCGTTCGATATTCTTGCAAAAAGTTATTTCGCTTGCGCAGAAGTAAAGCGGAATTAATTGACATTGTGCTGGCCGATTTTGACAACGTCACTTACCATTTGTCCAATCCGGGCAATGACAGAAATCAAATTATGGTACGACTTTTCCCTTCGAATGTCCCTGCGTTCACTGGCTTCGTTTAGGTTAGTATTGCTTTGAAATTTTACAAAGATTTACAAGAACACGGGGCAGACGAGGTAGGCGTTGATGCACGCTGTCCGCTTAGATTGAGTCAACAACTTTCAAGCTTATCCAACGGGAATACGGTTCCTACTTAGCCGCTGTGCCCGAGGAAGGCTACAATGTTTCCTTACTGTACAATTTGACCTCTTTGCCTGCCGACTATTCAGACTTAGCCAGAAAGGCTTCTCGACTTAAAAGAAACTGTTTCGCCAGCGTTTTTGAAAAATATTTCGTACTTCAAGAAAAAGGAATCGAGGGCAGCAAACGTGCCGTAATTCACTATCGAGAGGACGAAACGATGTATGCAAAAATAATTATCTCATATCTTTTAAAATAATCAGTTCTCCCGTAGGTACGTTGAAGCAAAAGCGGATCGCGTAACCGTTATCTTTAGTACGACTTTCAAAGACCCCGGTGACGTCATAATAGGCAAAGTTTTCTTACAAGTAAGCGTCTTAGTCATTCTGCATTAATGCTTTTCGATGAATTGGTTGCTTGCGGCTTTTATGAATGGGCTGCGCGTAAATGTGTAAACGACTAATACCGCATTTATCGTTTCGTCCAATTAAGGAATTTCACGGCCGTCGCGGCAGTCAGACCGCTCCGCAGCTTATCTATAGCCACGGTGAACCGCCAATGGAATTGAAAAGCACTGACGCTCGTACTGGAGACAACGTCGGCTATATAACGTTTGGTACTGCTACTTGTATGTATGTATATACTTTTTGAATATGGTAGTAATTTCAGTACTTCTTCCTGGTCATACGAATCCGCAATCGCGGGACAATACAATTGACCTGATTCACATGTTTCGCACTTATTTGCATTACCACATAAAGTGCACAAAGGTTTACCTAACCTTCCTTGTTGACCTTAAGTTTAAACATTCGCTTTCTAGGCTTACATTCATTCTCGCGTGCGTGGCAAGACAAACGAATTCCTAAAAATACTTAACAGAGCAAAGCCGGCCGGAAAGGTTGAACGGAAAACAATGAGGTAAGGTCGCGAATTGTCTATTTTAAAAATTTGAAATCTCGCTTGCAGCGGTCGCAGCTTTCAAGCTTAATTTGACATCTACCTTCCGCCGGCACTGGTCTGCAGCATTTATTTTTAACGGTGCAAATAATAAACAAAAAAACAACAGCTTCTGCGAAAATATAGGAAGTCACCTGAATGATGCAACAGCAGTGGAAAGTTAGTTTTTTACAACAAGAGCGGCGCCAATGGTCATTAAACAAAGTACGCCGCAAACAACGAGTATACCCGTCGAAAGCCAGCTTTCGTTGTCTTTGTAGTTGCCATTTTTTCTCCTTTCGTAAAACTCAATGAAGCCATCCTGAAAAAGGTAACAGCTTACAATGGAAACAAAGAGGAAAAAGTGGTAAATCTCCTATTTGCCTCTACGTATGTTGCGTAATTTAAGTCAATCTATGGTAGTATTAATGAATACAATTTGTCAATGAACCTAAAACACAAATAATGATTTAAGATAACAACGTAAGACTCGATGAAGAAATATCTGCTGTCGCCGCTGGGGCGGCAGATGGTCTATATGCGGAAAGGTCAACGTACCCAGCCTCCATTTTCGCTGATCCAATTGGACAATTGTTCCTCGGTAAACATGGCAACCCAGTCGGCTATGCTGCTAACCATTTCGGGCATGCCTTTTTCAACACATTCTAAGGCTAAACAGCCGCCGAATGAATAGAGGGCTACGAGGCGGCCCCAACGGACGCCATCTTTAAACAATTCTTGGCAAACTGCCAAAAATTTAGGGTACGCCGTTGAGGGGCACATTTGTATGGAATAGCTCATGTTGTCAAAGTTGGTCTTGTAGCGGTTTTCAAACAGTTCACCCATTGCGCGCATGCAGAGGGCTGTCTTGTTCACTTCGGGCAAAATAGGGCAATCGTCCCAGAGGAAACCTGCTTGGGCCAACCGGTGTCCTATGTAGTCGCAGGAAATGACGTAGGCTCCGTGAGCGACCGACTGCCGGCAAAGGAAGGATAATGCGTCTTTGTAAGCTACCGACTCGTGTGCAGCCATTGCTTAGCGAGCTGAAAGTAAAAACAATTGGGATCAGCGTTTAGCAGACAACGGTGAATCAAAAAAAGAGCACCGGAAAGGCACAATCGCTTTTATAATAACATTCAGCCGGACGTCCTCAATGACTCAGCGCTGCTTGAACAAGCATTTGAGATGAAGAAGCCGGCAAGAATGATTTTAAAAAGTTGAGAGCAAAGCTGCCCGGATACGGCGAACCTCTTTATCCCGGCCGACGAATCGTCGAAAAGTGCTCTGCGGCCGCTAAGCCTACCCCGTCTCTTTCCAAAGGAAAGGGACAAGTTGCACTTTTGAAATTGTTAACATTCACTTGCAAATTTAAGCAAAGTATCCACTGACGACACAAATTCCAACCCGGCCAATATCCTTGTCGTAGCATACCTAAAAATAGCTCTTACAAACGAAAGGTGAAAATACAATACTACAGTATACCCACGCCGTTTTAAAATGTCCTGCTTTTCACTGACGCTTAACAATAACAAAAGTATTCTGAGTCAGCCAGTTTCAGCGTTGTGGGCGTTGGCTTATTACTCATCCATTTGTAAACATTCCACTTTTCTTGCTCTATTAAGCTCGTTCTAAAGAGGGTCAGCAAAAATTAAAGCTACTCTCTGGATTCGAAGAAATACCAATTAAAAATGCGCTAAAAAATTAAGTAAATAAAAGCGCTTTACGAACTAAGCAATTTCAGGTTGCCAGAAATATTAATAGTGGCGGCAGGTTCCGCGTTGCGGTACAGAGTTACAGGAGATTCTCTGCTACTGGAAAATACGACGAGCGCCCGAAGACTTATTTTCTCTCAACGATTAAACAAAAGCCTTTGACAACGCCCCAGCAGATTCTGCAGGAATCTTCTTCGAGAGAGATGCAACGATTACATTTTCTTCAGCGCAAGCCGCTAAAACCTATTTGTAAGCATTTAAAGCGTAAAAATGTTTGTATTTTCAATTTATTTTGAGTCAGCTCACCGCGAGTAAGCTTGACAAGTTCATTTTGAGAATAAAAAGTAAGATTAGCAGGTAGTGTTGGTATACTGTAGCTCTCTCGTCCATCATAATTTAGACGTAGAGACTTCTGTTTGCGTATAGAAATGGAGGAAGAGCCAGTTTACGTTCTTCCCCACGACACTGCAAACGCTTTTGTATTGCCACCAAGAAAAAAGAAAGCAAAAAAAGAGGGCAACGACAAGATCAAAGAAAGCAAGCAGAAAGCTGCTATATCAAAGAAAAAACAAAAGAAATTGAAAAAGCTGTTGGAGAAGAGGAAGAAGAAGGCGGAAGTACGTTTCGCAGTAAATGATAAAACGCTTCTTTCGCTTTAGTACCTTTTGACGCGTCGTTGAGCAATAGGCTATGTCACGCGCCTTTCTCTTCGGTGGCGCGCAGTTTTTACGCAATGCTTAAGCCGGATATGTCGTTTTAGTGCGCAGATATTTTCGAAAGGCTTAAGCGGTGCCAAATAGAGCCGTCCGAAATGCTCCTTATGACTTCAGTTGCGAAGATGCAACAGAAGGACCCGAAAAGGTAATATCCAATTACACGCGGCATTTTTTCCTGCTCCTTTATTGCGCGTAGCATTTATCCATGTACACAAAATTTGCTTTGGTATAAAAGGCGTAGCGTATCTCGATTATTAAGTGTGAACGACCGCATGTTCTCCACACGGCAAAATACATGCATAATGGATGAGTCTATCGAACTTTGAAACTTGTTTGATTTGCGACTTAATATGTTTTTCCTTATTGGTTTACAAGCAAATCTGAATTAATTTCCCTTGTTATTGTCTTTTAGGCTTCCCATAGTTCCAGAGGCTCCCGTGTGCAAAAGCATAGCGGGTAGTCGTAAAGGAATGTTAAGCAGGGAGCAGGCGTTCGAGCGATCAACTCCATATTTTGAGACAGATAGTTCATCAGGATCAGATGAAGAAGATGTAGACGACAAAGTACCGGAAATATCCAATGGTAATAATCCAAGCCTTATTCAGTCAGATCCCTTACAAAGCGCTTCATGCAGCAACGAGCCAGCGAGTAAGTGAATAATTTAATGCCTGTTTATTTTAATACTAAGGCATAAAATTATGCAAAACTATTTCCAGTAGCAGTTAGTGCTACTGGAAATAGTTTTGCATAATTTTAAGTTTCTCGAGTTTTCTGTGAACGTGACGTAACATCCTTGTGTACGTAAACAATTCGACTTAGGGGGTTGTGGTCAACCGTAGGTTCAACTGGTCTATATTGGTTAATATTTCTCACTGTGTCATAGAGGAAGAGCATTTTGAATCGAGCCGGATTCCAAAGCCGGAAACAGCCTGTACTACTGTCGTAGACTCCAAGGCAACTTCTTGTCCCGCAGTTCATGTTCCGGTATTTCGGTTGGACGAAATTGAAAAAGGCCGCTTAAAACTGCCGGTGGTCGCCGAGGAGCAAGCAATCATTGAAGCAATAAAAGAAAATCAAGTTGTAATAGTATGCGGCGAAACTGGCTCGGGCAAGAGCACACAAGTGCCTCAGTTTCTATACGAAGCTGGTTTCACGACCGCTGGCAAAATGATCGGTGTAACGGAACCGCGTCGAGTCGCAGCGATTAATATATCTCATCGCGTTGCCGATGAAATGAACCTATCCCGCGACGTAGTATCTTATCAGATTCGTTTCGAAGGCAATGTTACGGAAAAGACGAAGATAAAGTTTATGACCGATGGCGTTTTGCTTAAAGAAATACAAAAGGATTTTCTTCTCAGCTCCTACTCGGCTATTCTGATTGACGAAGCTCACGAGCGTAGTATGTACAGCGATGTTCTTATCGGATTGCTGTCTCGTATCATTCTGATAAGAGAACGACGTCAGGACAAGTTGCATCTTGTAATCATGTCGGCCACGCTACGAGTTGAAGACTTTCTTATGCCTAAGTTGTTCAAGCAAACTCCTACAGTAATCAAGGTCGATTCGCGTCAGTATCCCGTCACTGCCTACTTCAGTCGTCATACAATGGACGACTATTTGCAAGCCGCTTATAGGAAGGTATGCCAAGTTCATCGTTTGCTTCCTCGCGGAAGCATTCTAGTTTTCGTATCCGGTCAAAAGGAGGTGCATACTTTGCTCAGCTGGCTAAAAAAAAGATTTCCATTAAACGCCAAGGCAAGCGAGCCTAAGCCTGACAAAAAGTCCTTGGGGAAAAGGAAGAAAAAGTTGGTCAACTTGGACGACTACAAGGAAGACTCATTGCACCTATTCGAAGAGGTGGATTTGAACGATCAGGACGCTCCTGATTTGGATATTTTTGACGTGGAAGAATTGGAATGCCCCGACATTCCAACAGCGTCGTTAGAGCCGGATGAGCCGCTATTTTGCCTTCCACTTTATTCACTTATGCCAAGCGGCAAGCAAGCTCGAGTATTCCAAGAACCTCCGGCGGGATATCGTTGTTGCGTTATAGCTACCAACGTGGCCGAAACTTCTGTCACCATACCGAATGTTCGATACGTAATCGATACCGGCAAGGAGAAGGTGCGCCTTTACGATCCGGTAACGGGGATATCCAAGTTTGTTGTTCAATGGATATCGAAAGCGTCGGCTAGTCAACGCGCGGGACGAGCCGGCCGGTTGGGTCCCGGCCATTGCTATCGCTTGTACAGCTCGGCCGTGTATAACGATTTTGAAAAGTATTCGCGTCCCGAAATTTTGACCAAACCATTGGACGACCTGGTGCTTCAAATGAAGGCGATGTGCATTTTGAAAGTCTGCAATTTTCCATTCCCCACAGCTCTGGACGTGGACAGTTTGCGATGCGCCGAGGAGCGCCTTGTAAAGCTTGGTTTGCTGGAGAACGCTTTGGACTCCAATGGTCGGCAGGTTGCAAGGATTACCAAGCTCGGACGAACCGTCGCTCTGTTGCCATTGGCTCCACGATATGGAAAAATGGTCGCCTTGGCATGCCAACAAGGCTTGCTTGCTTATGCTATATGTTTAGTGTCAGCTTTATCCGTAAGGGAACCCCTTTTAAATCCTTCTACAATTGAATGCAAAGATATTGAAAAAAAGAAGGAAAAAATTGCCGAATGCCTAAGGTCGCGCAGAGCCTTAGCCGGCCAAGGTCATTCTCTGCTGCTTGGCGATTTGATGGTCCTGCTGAAAGCATCTCTGGCGGCTGAACAAGAGTTAACCGTCTCGTTTTGCGAAAAGCATGGTTTTCGCTACAAGGCGATGGTAGAAATTTGCAAGATGCGACGTCAGCTGACCAAAATCGTTAATGCTTTATGTACGGACGCTGATCTTGCAATTGGCACCCAACTGAAGCCCCCGACGGACGAACAGGCCGAACTGTTAAGGCAGCTTGTCTTGACAGGCTTGTGCGAAAATGTTGCTCGCCGCGGCGACGATTGCTTTGCACAGACGGGATGTAAACCCTCCAGGTTGGCTTATCGATCGGCAGCCGTTGAAGATCCCCTTTGGATCCATCCAACTTCAGTGCTCTTCAGAGCGCAACCTGAGTGGTTGATCTATCAAGAAATTGTCGATAGCAATGGCAAGAAATGTATGCTAAACGTAATGGCCATAGAATCTGAATGGCTTGTTGCTTTGGCGCGGGGTTGTTGTTCAATGGGAGAACCATTGAAAGAACCAGCGCCTTTCTATAGCGAAACAAAAGATCAAATTGTTTGCCATGTAGATTGTACTTACGGTCTTGCCGCTTGGCCATTGCCGCGTCAGGAGGTTGCTCATCCAGTTGACATAATGTACTACAGATATTTCGCGTCGGAATTTCTTGAAGGCAGAGTGATTAGCAAGCTGGCCAAATACCGTAGCAGCTTGATTACACCGCCGAGTATTCTTTTTAAACCTTGGGCACGCCTACAGTCGAAGACGGGAAGCCTTCTTGGCGTGCTGGTAAGCAACGAGGTGACGTCAAAGGAAGCTCTGATTCGATTTTGGAAGGAAAAACCGAATTTCCTTTGCAACGAATACCTCGAGTGGGTTGCTCAATCCAAGCATAATGACGTTTTGTTCGATTGGCCTCCGTTGGAAAAATGAACAACAATTTTCTTGATGCATTCGGCCGAGCGCTCTTCTCTCTGTTTTTCTGTCACTGACGGGTGCGTTGTGCTCAACACTGGCTGTGCGCTTCACCTTTGCGGGATATTGCAGCAAAATTAATGGTAAAGCTTCAGTATGTTGCGCTAGTTTTATTTTTCAAGTTCATTCAACTGCGGAGACTGTAACACTCGCCTTTTCTGTTAGCTCAAGTCGCTTGCTCATAAATAGTACTTGCGAATCAGAATACGGTAGGGGAGGGAAAGAGGTGATATGACGTATCCAAAATTCCAGGAGGAAGCCTTCCAGTGATCTTTGAGGTCGCATGTTTTGTTTTGCCATCGGTCGCCGACAAAAGCATTTCAAAAAAATGCCCTCCGATGATGCGCAGGTGAAGCGCGACGTTATACGTGCTTGCGAGCTGTAATTTCTCGCTCAAACCATTTAGAAACTTAAAAACTGCCAAAAAATGGCTATAATAAATTTAGTGACGTTTGGGTTCAGCAACTGCAAGCAATGAACGCAGTCATCATTTTTAAAAAGCGAAGAACTTGATTTTTCATACAGTATAGATAGAGTTCGTCTTTAACTAAGCTAGTGAACGATCATCCCTTATCCCGTCATAAATTAATGGTTCAGTAACATTGAAGCATCTCTGCCTACCAAAGAAAAATACCCGAACTGATATATGAAAGTTCTAGCTAAAAATATACAATAGGTGTGAAGGGAAATCGTTGTATTAATGCAAAGCGAGCCATCAAATTATTAAATAATAGTTTGCTGGGGAGAACCGGGAAACGTACTGAAAAAAGTTCATAGTTTAGCGGACAGCCTACTGTAGCCAATGAAACTCAGGTTCTTTTTGGAAAAATGTTGGCCGTCTTGTACTGACCTTAGTTCAGCCTAAGCCTAAACACAAAACGGCGTCTTAATTTGACGCGCAGTTTAGCTTGATCTAAGGTTCATGCTGACGCGGTCAGCGTGGTCAGCAACAAAAACCTATCGCTGCTATATTGCAGGCTTAGGAATGGTCCGTGCTCTTATGCAAATTTACGTCTTTGCTTGTAACCACAAAACTTTTATTTTTGCATAGGTTTAGGCCGGGGCGGTATAGGCTAGCATTTAACGAAAACGTACCTGCATTTAGTCAGTTACGGTAGGTGGTTTGTTAGTCTTAAGGAAGCAAGGCCTTCATAGTTCTGGCAAACGCGTAAGATGAAACTGCGTGCAGATTCATCTTGAAAAATGAATTACACTTTGCCTTTATTTGAAAAATTAACATAGCTAGAATCAAAAGCGCCTGCACGGTGCTAAACATGCCCAGTACTTTATTTCGAAGCGAGTGAACGTTTAACAGCTCCAGTTGCATTTGAGACGTTTTGGCCTACGGGAGTAAGATTATTTGGCTTATGTAAAAACACTGCTGTTGTTCGGTTCCGCTTAGTAATCTCTCATTCAAAGCCGGCGTGTTGCAATTGCTGTTCGAGGAAAAGTTGCATGCGAATCATTTACAACTACAGTAAAGTAAATCGTGTTCCCAGTTCTGCAATGTACCTGCTTGTTTGGCTGTATGGCTATAATTGTGACTTGCTGCGCTCAGAAAGATTGCTTCGATCGTAGTAAAGTAAGCTCACGTTTTTTTAACTTGAAAATTTTGTTCATTTTTCCTCGTCAGTCTCCAATTTTCTCATATTGCGATGCAGCGGTTGCGCACCGTTGCCATCTGCGGCTGTCGCGGCAGAGAATTGTTGTGAACTTTTTAATTCGTCGTCAAATGCAACAAGAATTCGCTTTTGCTTTTATCACAACTCTTCCCGCCTTGGTGACGGTGACTAACCGCCGCTGCTTAGTCAGCGACTATCAAAGGCATGGTACAGCAAAGCGAATGTTGCAAAGATTTGTTGTGTTGTTTGTTCCTGCCAGTTAGAACAGAGCTTCTTGTTTGCTGTCTGACTGCCTCCTGTTTCCGGCTGCCGTCTCATGTCTTGTCTGTAAACGATAATTTCCTGTTGAACGTATATATATATTGGAATCTTTAGCAAATATACCATTATCGAGGTGTTGTGCCACGTAGTGCTGCATGATAAGAATACTGAAATAATTCCGCTCTGATACTTGTGCAAATAACTTTCCTTATGCTTCAGAGCGGGTTTAGCAGTTGTCCGTGACTCTTTTCGTACATGCTCCCTCTATGCGTTTATGTAAGTATTACCCCAAAATCATTACCTGTATATGAGTTTGTTGTCGCGACTGTTTTGCTGAACTGCTGTCAATTTTTTCCATTAGTCTTAAGAAAAGCATTATAACTGTTGGTACTTCGTTTCCGTGCCCCGAGAAGACTTCCCATCCGGCAATTAGTCTTTTCCTTCCGAATCCCGAAAAATTAGGCACGTATTCGTCTGATAAGTGGTTTGTTTCCGTTTTCGGCTGAAACCGTTTCTTACTTTAAAAAACATGTGACAGTATGCGTCTATTAACTTCTTGGAGAGCTTAATATTTGTCCCATGCCAACTTAGCTGGTTCCATATTTAGTGATGCTCTATTTTTCGGGATTTTGTCTTCTCCTTGAATATACTTCACCTTTCGATGCAAAGTAATAATTCAATGTCCGTATTCGGTGTGTTGGCAGAATAAACTGGATAGACATGGAGATGAAAGCTGCAAAAAATAATTGAATAGGCTATGATTATTATTAGAAAGCAAAAGAGCCCGTGTTCAAGCTCTGGATGGAAATTTTGAAGTGTTTCTCTTTAGTGCAATCTAGCTAGCAATGAAACTCTCAATGGCCATCATTCTCTAGTTGCCTACGAGCAATCTATCTCCAATTTACGAGCGGGAAGATGCGTGCTTGGCGGTCATCATTTTTAACCTTTCAAATACTAGCAGAAACTTCATCTGCACTGCGCAGTTTGTGATAACGTTATAATAATGCGCATTCAGTTTTAAACGACAAAAGTAGAATGCATGAGATATTGCGTATGACAGACAGTATGCACTTAGCAACTTTAAGAAGTGTTGCATCATTTGTCAATCGATATTATCCAGCTGAAATTGCCCCATTAAATCATCGCTAGGTCGTTTAGGGTTGATTATGCATTCACAATCACTCCATGTCGTGCTAAAGATGTCATCGTGTAAGTGAAGGTGGAAGTATTGCTTAATTTTTCCTGCTTTATATTAGGCCTCAGAAGGCGTTGGTGCCCGAGCATCTTGCTCTGATTTCAATTGTTCTCCCTCATTCAGAGCGGTCACAACTAAGCATTAATACAATTCCTTTTTTCTTAGCGAGATGGCCGTTAATAAAATCCGCATATTACGAAGCTGTACCATCCCGCTACGTTGAGCATTGTATTTAAAGAATAAATTAAGTAGAAATAATCTTTGGTTAATTTCCCAATTGCCAACTTCCGGACAAGTCATCCAGGTTATCTAGGTTTATCGTTATTTACAAATGAGTCGATTTTTAATGCCATTTAGCCTGTTTTTCGAAAATATTGATAATTTTTCTTCATTAAGCATAATTTTACGGTAGTCATAAAATGGGTGGCATCTTAAGTCGTCAGATGCAGTGTGTGCCTTCAGATCGTTTGATTGCTTCGAAATGCCCCAGGGGGAGGAAGCTATTGGCTAATGAATTTCCCGTTCAAAATCGAATCTGCTTTCGGCTAATGTTGGTGTTCTATTAACGTTGGCAAAATGCCTCAACGTCTACGTTCCTCATCATTGATTCAGTGAAGGTTTAAGAGTTACGAAGCCTCAAGGCATCCACCCAAAAGGAATTGCTAATGGTATTCTAAATATTCTGATTTTGGACGTAAAGTTCTGCTAAGGTTAATTGTTTCGTATGTTTAATGTATCCTCTAATGGCAGAGCAATTAAGGGGCCCAAAAGTGTCGAAGAACAATCCATGTTTGGAGATAGGCCTACCGTTGCTCCCATTTGCTTCTCATTGAAACTTTCACTAACGTTGGCCATGGGGGATGGCTCTCAAAGGGAATTGATCGTACAATCTTTAAAAAGATACAAATTTGGAAGTTCCCTAAATTATTGTTGCTTCCATTTCTCTGCGCGGAATATTCCTTCTATGGACAAGCACTTGTAATCTCGTTTGTCAACTCTCCAAGCGTCAAAACCTTGCGTCTGCTACTTTAATTCGGCGCGCATTCTTTTCCTTCCGCAATAATTTATTTTGGTTGAGCAAAAGTTGGACCGAACGAACACAGCTCGTTCCATCGATTCGACTACAACTGAGCTTTCAAATGAAATCGATAAAATGTAAATACTTAACCTATCGTAAAGCATTGCACTTAAAATGACAAGTCGTCTAATCGCTAACATCTCTTGCTAAGCGCTGGTAACGCGAAAGCTTTGCATTGTTTTGATGCCGACTTTGTATATTCAACAAAATCTGGCTCAGCAGGTACGCGTCAGCTGCATGTAATCAATAATAATCATAAATAATTCGCTGCAATTTTCTTTGGCATCCCCGCTTCAAATAACACCTCATTTGCATATTATAAAGTCTAACTCCTCGTTATCCGCTCTTCCCACCAAATAAGGTTGCAAGTTCACAGCTAAGCTATTGTGTGATTGATTTTTGCGGTACGTTTATTTAGCGGCCTTTTGCGCGCTTTAGTATTTGTCGAAGACTTGTTCTTGGGCAAACATATTTCCCGCGTTGCGAGAAATGTCAATTTTCAAGTTTTGCCTTAACGATTGCTGCTATTTCGAAATGAAAGTTGCTTATCTTCTTCTTCCATATTTTGCAATGGGTTCGCATAGGACCTACTTTATTTCAATGTTTTCATTCATCCAATCTTCTTGACAATATGCAATAGCGCGTTAGAATGTCCGCGTCGTTTCCCTCCAAGCCGGACAGATCATTTTTCATTGATGATATAGTAGAATCTTCTATCATTGCCGCCGACAGTTATTTTAATTAATCTCTGCAAATAAAATGTCAATGAGTCGTAGCTGTCAAGCGGCGAATCGTAAAGTTGGCAAATGTTTACGCTTATGCTTGTTTTGCCGTAAACTGTGATTTGTTGTTCATTTGCCGGTTGTCGTTGTTGTCAGCAGACCGGCTTTCGGCGGCTATTTGTTTCCAACGTCCTTCGAGTATTCCATAGCGGCCGTTATTGCTTTCGCCAACTCCTTTGCGACCAATGAAAGTCAGTTTTACTTTCGACATTCTTTGTCACGTTTGAACTATTGTTTTATGTTTCTTACGCTTTTGCGCGACTGCCTATGCTAATTGGTTTTCCTTTTTGGCTTATTTTACGCGGGTTCGTCGGTTCCAAAGTAAACTGCGTGAAGAACTCCTGCCTGGCGCGCACTCGTTATGCGAAAGGTCTATTTTTAGTATTAAACAAATCAAAGTTAATCGGTTTTGTATGTTGACGAACAAGACCGGCTGATAACTATTTCCCGCCAATTATCTAATATAAAAACAAAGAGAGCTCGTTTTTGAACTTTTGTTGTGTAGTAGCCCTTTCTTGTTAACATATGTCGACCGTAGTAAACAAAATGAAGCACTTTTTTCAATGACTTATCTATGCATGACGCGTGGCCATTGAAAGGCACCTTAGGCAAAATTCTGCTGCAGTTTTGACTTTTAAAAATATTGAACTGAAAATAAAACTTTTCCATTGGGCTTCTTTTAACTTTTTTTAAGCGGGACTTCTGTCGCGTAAAGTTTTCTAGAAATCTACGAGCGATAACGTGGACAACTTTTGATAATTTATTTTGCCTTATCAGTGGCTCTCTTTTTTTTTAATCTGTTTGCTTTCATCCGCGTTAGTCCTTACTGAAGTTACGACCATATTTTCTCCTAAGCAAATTGCTGACTTTTTGGAACCTTGAAAGATGTACAGCCGCATTATTGAAAAGCAATGCGTTGAGTTATAGGCTTTTAATGTTGAATGCTTTCAGGTTTGATATTAATATGTTCCCTAAGTCTTTGTAGTCAGTATCTGTATCGTACCAGCTCTGTTGAGTATTCTTTTTCGAAGCCAGTCAGCAAGCGTAGTATTGTAGCATTCTTACGTCATCAATCTGTAGGCCAACTTCTGAAAAAAAAAGTATTTTGTAGCTCGTAAAAGGACGATGCCCATTGGCTTAGAAAAAAATACACAACAGAGTCGATAGCGTACGTATACTCAGAGCATATGATATCCATACGCTAATAAGAACCACATCTTCCAAATGTTTTCAAATTTATCTCAGCTGAACTGGTAGAACTTAAACTCTCAGCTTCGTTTTATCTAATCGTTATTTGGTAAAGGCGCTTTAATGGTAAATTGCTCTCATCGATTGGATTAATAGCTTTTTGACTTTGCGTATACGCGACCGCAGACGAGTGGTCACCTATGAAGGCGTTAGAGAAACCTCATTATGCGAAAAGCCTTTTGGGATAGATGGGCTGTCATAAAAAAACGGAGAGATCGGTTTGATTTGGTATTGCCATATTTGGGCAACGCTTGCTAACCTCCAGTGATAGCCTGTGCCTTTTTTGGTTTTTGATAGTTGGATGTTCTTCTCCCTTGATGAGGCAGAGCGCCTCGCGACCGTTGTGGCAAAGCTTGGTGAAAACTTTCAATGATGACGTAGTAAAATACGGTCGCTTATTTCTTGAAATGAAGTACGTTTTTCCTAATCTAAGAAACTTATGGTATAATGCAAGCTGAATAGATGAGTTGATCAGTTTATGACTTCTTTGATTTTTACTCTGAATGGAACGTTCCCGCGTCTCTTCAATACGCAAATCTTTGCGGCTAGATACTATCGTTGAACATGAGCTTATATGGTTGATATTTAATGTTAATACTTGTTTTACTTAAACCTGGCCACCGCAAGTCAAATGATGGCCGCATTTGCAAGACATTCACGGTGTATTTCTTAGCAACTTACCTTTTCGAAATAGGTTTATGGTTTTAAACCTAAAAATGCGCGTTTGAATGTTGGACGCATTGTAGGAAGATTTTCAGGTGCGCCTGCTTTAAATGTTCTCTATATAACGACGTAAAGGCCAGCGGTTAAACATGGTTTGTCCACTTGCGTTCGACAAGCGATAGCGCTGCGTAATGGACTGATAAAGTTTCGTAGTAAGCACGTTATTTACAGTAGGACCCTTTGAAGCAGTGCAATTATCAGACAGGAGCTTCCGGCTCATAACGTCAACCATTCTTCAGCCGTCAAAAACGGGTCGAAGTTGTGAACCGAAAGCTCCTGTGTGATAAGTGCATCGCCCGAATGCGTTTTATTTTTACGCATTCTTTCCCGAATAGCATCGCAAATTACGCTGCCTGATTGAGGCGCCAACTTTTGCAATTAAATATTGGTTTTAGCAGATTACGTTTCGCTAACCTATTTGATATCTGGAATGCAATCGATCCGCCTGCGACTATTTCGCTCGTCGGTACTACCTACCGTAGGCAATTGTATTAACAAGTTCAATTACCGTATTCTAAACGAACAGCTCGAGATTGAATCAGTCACCCGAATACGCAAGGTGATTAGTCTTTTGTGTTGGTTAAACGATATTCGAGCACTGCCTATCGCAGTGTCGAATTCGAAATTCCAAACGTGTTCCTTCAATAGCTAATGCAATTTGCGAAAATCTTCGCGTGCGGCAAGTTTCGTATTTTCGCTTCAATTCCATTTTGAAATTGCATTTGCTTTGCGCGCGCGCCGCAACTTGTTAGAAGGCTTTTTCTTGCGTTTCCAAAGATGGGCATTGCGCGCCCTTGGTCAAGCGGCAAAATCGCGAAGAGCCTACTTGGGGGAATGGATCAATTTTTGTAGCGTTTGAGTTTTGACGCGAAGAAAATTTTAAAATGAACTTTTTGCTATTTGGCTGTACGGGTAGCGTAAGCGGTCCAAGGAGAGCGTTGACTTGCGGCTGTCCATTCAAGGAAAATTCGAAATTATTGATTACTCTTGAGGTAGCTGCATGAAAGCAAGGCGAAATCAGTTTTTTTGCATGCGAGTGACCCAGTGCTTTTTGCCTGAAGTAAACCTGTTGGTCTAAGTTGGCGCCATTGTCTCTAAGCAGTGCGGATGTTTACTAAATGATGGCCTTTTTGCAGGGTTCGCTTGATTGGACTTTTTTCTGGTCATCGCGGTTGACAGGTTCAGTTCCATTGGCTGATGGACGTGGAAGACTTGCCTGCGCAAGGCAACATTTCCGTTAAGCTATTGCTCTTTGCCAAGGCGCGCGAATTGGCCGGTTGCTCATCAACCGACTTCACAATTTCCATTGGGGCCGTAAGCAACAAGTTAACCGGTGGTCAACTGAAGGCACTCATTGTGGAACGCTTCCCCCGGCTGACGTCCGTTGCTGACAACTCCTTGTTAGCTGTTGCTTTGAATTACGTTGACGTTGACGATTCAGTGGAGTTGTACGAAGGCGTCGAAGTCGCTCTCATTCCTCCAATTGGCGGAGGGTGATTGTTCCAAGTAGGCTTTGTTTACATTCGAATCTTCCTTCGAAGGTTGACCACCCAAAAATCATATTTTCATAAACCTCCTCTTAGCCATGCGCGTAACATTGCCGTCAATGGGTGCAATAGGCAGACCGTTCCAATCGTTTGAATCATTTTAAATCCCGAAAATGCAAATGTTTTCTTGCGTCTCGTGCAAGAGTTGTTTTTGAAAGGTTGTCACATTAAGCGTGGCGCTTGCCGACAAAACTTTCTTCGTTGCGTTGGTTCAGCCTTGCGTCTTGGGCTTTTTGCGTTCCAAAAATTTGGTTATTGCACTTATTTTACGCGCGCGGCTGCTGCTTGTTTGCGACGAATAAATTGGCGTGCGCGCGAGCGCGAGAGCTGAGTTTTTCAAACCTTAAGGCGTTACTCTTCAAACGCGCTTTTATCACTCCATTGGCATTTGTACTTAAAAACACGCTTTGTCTATACTTTCTGCGCGGTGAAGTCCGTTTAGAACTGATTTTTAAAAAAGCGGTGTTCTTCCGTTCTTTTTATGGTTGCTCCATTTGCATACCGTCGCTGCGTAATCCTATGGAGTTTGTAAGATTGTCAGAATGCTTGCTGGCTTTGAAAGACGCCTTGTTGAGTTTCAGCAGCAACAAAGTATTAATAATATTTCTTTTCTTCATTACAGCATGAAAATAAGAGTGCAGTGCACAATCATGAGATTATGGGCATCCCAACGTGTGTAAGCTTTTCAGTTTTCTTCTTCGCTGGTATGCGTGAGTATGCTCAGGTTGCTATACGCCATATAAGTGCTTTAAAAATCACCGCGTAACGAAAAATAGTAAGTGCAGGGGAATGCGTCTTTCAAGCTTGAGTCTCCAGTAAACTTTCATAGTTGTTAGCATTAACAAAGTAGAAGGAAATAATGATAAAAACATATTCCTAAAAAAATATATTTAGTAAATAATAAGACGTTAACGTGGGAACAACATCGTTTCTCTTCGTAACTTTTCTAAAACGCCAACTTTGAATACGTTGTTGTCATAGACGCGGATGGCTGTTTTTCTCTCTTCTCGTGACACGCGGGTTTTCAAGGCTTAAAATGTTCTTAATAATAAACTTCTAGCTTTTGTTGCTTTATTAATGCCCTTCTTTTGCCTAGCAGCTGCTCAAGGTCGCTGGAAAATCTCTAAATCTTTCCTGCTACTTTTCGTTGTTGTAACTGTTTTTATGGACTTTTCAAGAAGCGTTAAAGTTCTGCTGTTGCGTCAGTGAATAGGCCATCAGGTCGAGCACTCAGTCATGAGGTTTCAGGTGTTGATGTTTCTTGTCGCAAAATCCTTTGCGAGTTCCCGTAGGAAAAATTTGCATACAAATTCGCCTCGTGCGAGAGCGTGTTATCATCCTTCTGTTCAAATGATAAGAATTCAAATTTCTTATTGCGGAAGTTTCGCGTAGATTTTTCAACAGACCTTATTCCGTCGTCAACGTTTGATAAAGCCTATAATGGAGCCAAATTTCTGTTGCCTAATAGGTACCATGTCATCTCCGCAAGTTTTATACGTCTGTTAGTATATAGATTATATTCTTTGAACTTTTTTCTTTTTCTTCGTAACAGATTTTTAAAAAATTTTCCCCTAAGTTTTTCGCGGTATTTTCAACCCGTTGTTTGATTAACGTTTATTACAAAAACGTTATTTATGCAAATGTTTAATAATAAAAATAATGTTAATAAAAAACGTTAATCAACACAACGGGTTGAAGGTACCGCGAAAAACTTAGAGGAAAATATATTCTTTAAAGTAAAATTTTTAAAAATATCTCAATTCTACTTTTCCACTGTTTCCATAACCTAAATAAAAACTTGACCTTTTCGAACACAAGTATGCACATTACTGTGCCTTTTCCGTTAGGAAGTGTCTCTGCGTAATTGTGCATTTTGCGCTGCAGCAGCGCTTCCGGGGCTCGCAATTTTCAAAATTGCTCATTCGAGACTGTATTTGTGATTATAACTGCATTTTTTGTTAGTTTATTTACTATTAGCTGAATGTGCCTATTTTTTAAAATTAAAACAGTCGCTGTATATATGTGGAGAAATTAATTACATTTCCTTTTAAGTCAGCTGCACAGGTCGGTAAAATGCTGCAGTTTTTTGGCAGTCTAAAAATAGTTCTGTTTGGGTCAATTGATGGTCTAAAAATTCAAATGGTCAACAATCAAAAAATATTTTCAAGATGAGCAGTGCTTCTTTCCGCGCCCACTTTAAGTTTTCCATTTAAAGTATTTTGGCTTGGGTTTCATCGGTTGAGCTTTGGTTGCCTTAATCAGCCATTTGATCAGCCATACTTCTTCAGCATATGCGGAATATAGCCGCTTAAAAATGTTATTCATTGAGAATACTCCAAATTATTTTTGGATTGCGCTATCCTTACCCTAGCACCATTGGATAAGCATGTATGTATATAAGGGAATAGATTTTGCGTGCTCTTTTTCATCCATGCCAGCTGGAAAAGCGGCAAACTTTTTCCCTATCAAACTTTTAACAACCCCATCATAAATTCTCGAACACCAATTTGAATGTGACAGTCAGGTGACTGCGTTCTAGCATGTGACTTTGCTTTACCATAACCCTTTCCTGTTTTATCTTTACAAGAAAGCTATTATATTCCTATTGGATGTCTGTCGAAGTTAGTTAAAGGTAGAGTATTTTAGAAGCTTTATTTTGAATAAAGTCGTTTCGAAATTTTCTGCCCCACTTAAAGTCCGTCTTCGTATTTCAATTTCTCGCAATTATACCAGATTTTTGAAATACGTTCCGTATAGGCACCCAGCCGTATGCTGCTGCTGCTCAAATACGGCGTGCTACTAGCTAAGGAATTCGCTTAGTTAGCTTTGCATGTATAACTGTTACCAGATGTTCACTATTCAAAACAAATAGCAAACAGTGTGTCCTGTGCTAACGTAATTTTCTTCCTTTTTGTTGTTACGGCTTTGCGCAAGGTGGAACATTTTGAATGCACTTCTAACCGGCGTTTGCAATAGCAGCATAACTCAACCAAGTGATCGTTCGTTCGTTCGCTCCAGCTGCTTCGCTATGGGAGACACCGGATTTGCAATTTCGTCGCAGTCCAAAGATTCCAACGATCTTTTGGCTCTTCGTTCGACTTTGCTGGTTGACGAACCAATGAAAGAGCGCCGCGAAAAATTGCCGAAAGGTGCGCAACGTTCTCAAGAATTATCAAGACGTTTTTCGCTGCTACCGAATTGGAGAATGTTCCGGTCAAGCAAGAAGGCAACAACGGAAAAGCTAAAGGACAGGTAGCCACTGCTTTTTGCGCGTTCCACTTTGCAGTTATGAACTTTTGTTGGTTTGACTGGCATATCTATTACTTCATACTTTGAAAAAGGTTTTTTCTATTCCCGCCGAATGAGATTTTCGGAAAACACTTTCCGTACTCAACTTTAGGAGAGTACGGCAATACGAAGCGTTGCCAACCTTTTATCAAACATTCAGCGTACTAACATACTGTTATATTAGCATAACAGTAAATGTGAAGATTAGTCGTTATGAAACGGGACAGTGAAGTTTCTTTGATTTGTGCATGCTAATATATCGCTGGTAATGTATTCTTATATGAATAGATCGATAAGTCAGTAGTGGTTACCATGAGCGAATGAAAAGTTTACTTTTTTGACATTTCTTTGTAGCCTAGCTATTTACCCTATGGTTAAGTAGTCATGTTCGTTAATTCCGTAACATTGCCTCATTCTTCGCGCGTAGAACGGAAACGTTTAGCTTTCACGACTTCAATAGCAACAGCTGCCTAAGCAGCTTTCTCATTTTGTAGCTTGATGTCTTCTCCTCGTTGTCGCATGGATATGTCGCCAAAAAAGTTGGGTCACTTTCTAGTGGAGCAGTTCAGGCCACGTTCAAAGTCGGATGCGCAAGCGCCGACTCCCGGTAATGCGGCAGAATTGACTAATGCTGCTGAGGTTGGCCAAACCACTGCCAGAGACAGCGGCAGCCGTCAGCATCTCGCACAGCGTATTACTTATTCAACCACTTCTGCTTCTCCTCCCGTTGTTCCTTCAAGCGGATGCAATGGGACTCAGCCAATTTACATAATGATTGACGATACGCAAACAGTGCAACCATGCGCACCTTCCCTGTTTAGCGATGCTTTGTATACTGGCAGACGCAGGTTGACAGAAAGCGTCGCTACCGGCCGACGGAAAGTAAGCATTCCATGTTTATACTTTGCTTTCCGTAGTTTGAGTGTAGCGGTTGTTTTATTTGTTCATTTATTCTTTTTCTCTATTTAACCTTCAGTGAAGTCTAGCCGCTATAGCCTAATTTGCATTTTTTTAAAATCGGGTTTCTGTTGCGAACCAAATACGGTATTTGAACAATGAGTAGGTACCTACGCACTTGTTGTTTTTGAACTGAAACTTACCGTATGCAAGCGCCTAGTGATTGATCAGTCTTGGAAGAGTTTTATCGAATCTTGTCGGTTATGCGCCCCAGTGTCGTACTGTAAACTTGCTGGCCAACGTTTTCTGCCCTTGTCTAAGCCTAAACCTAAAAATAGGGCATTTATTTTGGCTTGGGCTTAGGTAAAGGCAGAAAATGATGCCCGCCTGGTTGCCAGAAAGGAACCGTATTTCTTGAACCGTAGGGCGCATAATCGATCAGACCCAATTTATTCTTAGGTGCTGTTCCTTTTTTCGTCATGTAAAGGGTTTTGTGTATAACTTCTTCATGGCTCAGTCAATCGTTCATAAAGAATAGCTCTAAAATAAACGTTATTTATTAAAATTTGTCTTTGTAACTGAGTGGTCTAAATTCGACTCAACGATCAGGTTGCTAATGCCGACGATAATCAGAATGCTAATCGGCCAAACGAGTATTTGAGATTTCGACTTTTGGGGGATCAAGGCATATATACGTATATATAATGCATAATAATGTTCTATATTAGTGTTTAGGAAATAATATATTCTATATAGTATGCATAATAAAAAAAACAGCTGCACGGTTGAGGATACTATATATATACAGTCGGGCTTCGTTATCCGCGGTTAATTCGTCCAACATTTTTAACGTTTTACCGCGTTAAGCTGAACCCGCGTTATATAGGATACCTTATGAAAAAGACCAAATAGCTTCTATTCTATATCGCGTATTTCGTCTTGCCCCTTTGAATTCCTTCCGGAACAGATATCATACCTAGTGATCCTTCGAAGCTTGGTACTACAGAATCTAGCTACGAGATAATGACATCAATGAGATTGTACTTGTTCAATGGGGTTAGCCATCAGAATCCAGGCCGTTAGATACATGAAAGGATGAAAGCAAGATTCTCTATCTCTGAACTAGTGGGGATCATCTTGCTGTAATGAGCTAAGCGATGTACTGGTACGCGGACTGGGTACAGAGCAGGGGAAATATAAAATGCACAGGCCCACTTAAGCAGAAATAGTGAACATCACACAGAACAAGTCAACATAGAGCAAAACGTTTACGGCAGAAACGTTTGGGGTATCATGAATCAGTTTACCCATTTTCTGTAGATGGGCGCAGATCTCCTGGAGAACAGCTAGTCCTAAGGTTCCTTGAATTTGTTGGTATCAAAACTTCTCACCTTAAAATGTTAGGCTCCGCGGCTGCTGGAGCTTTATTTAAAACCATTGTTATAGGGAGCTGTATCTGCGTTTTCTTGGCTTTATCGAATAAATCTTGTAGCGGCTTCAACGAAGCCGTTATTCTTCGTGTAAACATGATGTCACGTTTCATGGATGTATCGTATTCAGCAATCACATGCTTTAGGATCTGCGCTTGCCGGAAAATACTGGCAAGCTTTTGCAGCGTTCAATCTGAGGATGTTTAACGTCGTCGTCACTGGCTGTAGGTGATTCATCAGTTCTTCGAGTTCTATGTTGGTGAACGGTTCTCCACAATCTTCTATGTGCTCTCTGATATCGTCTTCTATCATGTTAGAGAAACTCTCACCTCCCAACTCCTTAGGCAGTATTCACTATGTCCATAACCTCCTCATCGACAGCACCTAAATCCTGGCAGTCACTGACTGCGTCTTTCCACAAAGGCTTCCAGCAACCACTAACTGTTTCACGCTTCGTTTCGTATGCTGGCGTGTAAAAGATGACGTCACTATTTCACATCGGTTGCGTAGAACCCGCGGATAACGAGGGACGACTGTATATACACTATATATACAGTATACACAGTCGGCCCTCGTTATCCGTGGGTTCTATACGACGCAGTTTGTGCGACGTGAAATAGTGACGTCTTCTTTCAGACACTAGTATACGAGATAGAGCCTAGAACAGTTAGTGGTTGCTGGAAGCGTTTGTTGGGAGCACGCAGTCAGTGAGTGCGAGGATTTAGATGCTGTTGATGAGGTTACGGACATAGTGAATATTGCCTAAGGAGTTGGGAGGTGAGGGTTTCTCCGACATGATAAAAGACGATATGAGAGAGGACATAGAAGATTGTGGAGAACCGTTCACCAACAAGGAACTCGAAGAACTGATGCAATCACCTACGGCCAGTGACGACGACGTTAAACACCCTCAGATTGAACGCTGCAAAAGCTTGCCAGTGTTTTCCGGCAAGCGCAGATCCGACAGCATGTGATTGCTGAATACGAGCCATCCATGGAACGTGACATCATGTTTACACGAAGAATAACGGTTTCGTTGAAGCCGCTACAAGATTTATTCGATAAAGCCAAGAAAACGCAGATACAGCTCCCTATAACAATGGTTTTAAATAAAGCTCCAGCAGCCGCGGAGCCTAACATTTTAAGGTGAGAAGTTTTGATACCAACAAATTCAAGGAACCTTAGGACTAGCTGTTCTCCAGGAGATCTGCGCCCATCTACAGAAAATGGGTAAATTGATTCATGATACCCCAAACGTTTCTGCCGTAAACGTTTTGCTCTATGTTGACTTGTTCTGTGATGTTCACTATTTCTGCGTAAGTGCGCCTATGTGTTTTATATTTCCCCTGCTCTGTACCCATTCCGCGTACCAGTACATCGCTTAGCTCATTAAAGCAAGGCGAATCCCACTAGTTTAAAGAAAGAGAACTTTACTTTCGTCTTTTCTTGTATCTAACAGCCCGAACTCTGATGGCTAACCCCATTGGACAAGCGCAGTCTCATTGATGTCATTATCTCGTAGCTAGATTCCGTAGTACCGAAGCTTCGAAGGATCACTACGTATGACATCGTTCCGGAAGGAATTTAATGGAGCAGGAAGAGATACGCGACTAGAATATAAGCTATTTGGCCTTTTTCATAGGGTAGCCTATATAACGCAGATTCGGCTTAACGCGGTAAAACGTTGAAAATTTTGGACGAATTAACCGTGGATAACGAGGGCTGACTGTATAGATATGTAGTATCCTCAACCCTGCAGTTGTTTTTTTCTTATTATGCATACTGCTGTTGCTATCCGACATTGTGCATAGGTTGCACCTTTGGAATTGGGCATAAGAATAAGTACAGCTGAGCATAAGTTCCGATGCCGTGGATGCTTCGTCAGTCACGTCAGGCGTTTGCGGTAATCGTGACCGCAAAGTGAGCAAAGCGACAGCTTTTGCTTTCTGGATAAATATATTCTAGCCAACTGTTCCGTTGAGCACGAATGCAGCTTAATTTGAGACGACATCCATTAATACAATTCGGGGAAAGTGACGAATGCGTAATCAATATTGAAAACACCGCGGGGGCAGCGGTCAAACTTCCTTTCGCTTGTAGCAATGTTGGCGACAAAAAATTGTCCTTTGCAAGTTGACATTCCTTGTAGGCGTTGAAAATAGAATTGGAACAAAAAACTGTTGCCATTTTGGCCTTCGCGTTAGTTATTCTTTACCCTATTAGTCTTTTCGAAATTTTGCCAACCAGTTGTCTTCTTGGAAATTTTCCAAGAGCACCAGAAGTCTTCGTTCACCAATCGATTGTGTCGATCCAACGCTTGTCTCTTCCAACCGCTCAGCTTGGCGGTATTCCGCTTTTTCGCTTTACTATTTCGTGTTTCTATTAGTAGTATGTATATTTTGTTTATAATTAGGCGTAGCTGAGCAGCAGCAGTGTGTAAACGTCAATTCTTTTGGCCCGCAGCGCTTTTTTGATGTTAATCAAGTATTAACTTGAGCTATAAGAAGCTCGGCACGGAAGTGTCTTCTAAAGTTATTACGAAAATATGTTGGCTTTCTTAACGCTGCTCGATTGTATATTTGTTAAATAGCATCGATGGGAGTATGGCTTTACATTTTATCTTATGAGCTTAGGAAATTTAAATAATTCAAAGCGTACGTGAATATATTTGTATTCTTTCGCTTCAATTCCTGAAGGTCCTATGTTCAATAGTGCCATCTTTTTGAGTTTGCTAAAAAATATGGCTGGTTAATGTTTGCATCGAGCTTGTATTAGCCTCGATAGCATTCGTATAACACTAATAAAGATTGTTAGGCAGTGTCTTGCCTTGCTTTAGTTCTGATATCTCGTTGTTCTTCTTGTTTATCTGTTTCATAGATTTTTAGTGATGGCATTCTCCATGCAATGCGTACGATCGGCTAAAACAGCCCATTTGGGCAAATACTTTCTTTTTACTGCTAATTGATAAATGTTCGGCGTTCGCTGCGTCATGAAAACCATATTCAACCTTTTGCCAACGGATGCGCCACTTACTAGGTGCTTATAAAGCTATCGCTTTCAATGACCTTTCCGGTATATGTTTGTCATTAATATGCTATTATTAGCGCTGAAATTATTTTTTCATAATTCAGTTACGCCTTAGGCGAGTAAGTTGAATTGCATTTAGAGCGCTTCGTTTTTTCCTTACCTATCTTAGTATAAGTTATTGAATTTGTGTTTAGGGTACATCTCACTGGAACCACGGTGCTTCCGGACCGCCGTCACTTGGTAAGCATGTTTGCCATTTGTTATAGTGCAATTTGCAACTGCTCTAAGTTGTTCCATTGATCATACTGACAAGTTGCGGTTCAATGAAAAGTAGCAATTATTTATTTTTAAGCCTTCAGAATCGGATAAGCTTAATTGGTCATTTACTAATGCATAGTTTCGTACGGAAGAAACGCGGGTACCTGCAGGTGAATATTTTATAGGCGCCGCAGAGTTTAGGAGGTACATGAAAAGCTTGAGCCTAAATTTGGGTTCGTTACAACAGCACGTATTAGTTTATCTCTTTTGAGAATATACCCTTTTAATTCTGTCTTTTACTTTTGCCATTAGCTCATTGTTCAGACAACGTGGTTGGCTAACGTTTCTTCGAAACTTTTCCACCCAAATCAATCACGCTTAGTTTGTTTGAAAAGTTTCTTCAAAAAGCATGTCATCCATCGTATGAAGCGACTTGTTGTAACGGTAAAAGAGTGAACACTTTATGTAACTTGAAAACTCTTTGCGCAGTTACTCGTAGGTCACCTACGATGAAGTATGTTTGTGTGTACGTTTTTTATTTTTCGAACATACATTCCGCCGCCGCGTTAGGGACAGAGTTTCTCAATTTACCATCCAAAAGTTTCCTTGATTAAAGCGTTTCTTATTGGCTGGAATTCGGCTAGCTGCCAAAACATTTATCCTTACTTCGATCGAAGAAATTTGCCAGCTTTCTCCGCAGGCTTCTGATTTTCGCCGGAGCGCGGGGTCAGCCACCACTTCTTTCCCTTCATTTACTTTGAATCGACTTATTTCGAATAGTAATCTTCTTTTGCTGATGTTTTTCTCTTTTTTTGCCAGAAGTGATTTGTTTCGGCTTTTGGGGGCAGTCAAGCTGACGCAGATGGTTCGTTAAGTTAGAGGCGGCATTTAACCTCAGTGAGTCCATTGGTAAATTAAACTGTTAGTTTAAATAAAATTGCAATCATTCGGTTCCGTCACTTCGACGTTTACGTGAAATTTTTATCCCAAATAAGTGAGTGAAAAGTTTGCGTGATAAAAAATGGTATCAATAACTTTTTGACGTTAAAACAAAAAGCACCTCCGCTCCTTTCCTAAAAAAGGTAATTAGTTTTTATGAATTTTTCCTCCCAAACTGTCGTAATGCTAACAGGCTGACGTTAGGTGAATGTATTTCTGTCTGCCAGTTGATATTTTTGAAATATTCGGCTCCCTGTATAACGCACATTAAAGCTTATTAACTTGAAAGCTTTGATTACAGTCAAAATCATTAATATGCAGTGAGTTATGTTAATATTAGTAATATTTTTTAAAAACCTGCTCTCAACCCATTTTCTTGAACATTTTAATGAACGCGGTATGAAATTACCGGTCGCGTAGTGTTAGGGGAACGTTTTCCCATAGAAACGATGTTTTCTGAAAAAGGCTCGCTAATCGTTAAGTTATTTGCCAATGAGATTCATTCGTAAAGGTGTTCGTTACGGAAACTTTTGAATCCACCAAGAAGCATCCAGTATTCAACGTAGTCTAAGCTGAGATAGGCGTTAATTCAAAATTGTAAAGCAGCATTTTCCCGCTCAGTATTAATGAATACATTCGTAGAAGTTAATCAATTGTTTGCGTGCCGCGAAGATGACTAATGTTTTCGTGAGTTGCCGAAGCATTCAATGAAGTTTAATGCGTGCAGGTGCATTAACTGTTGATGCAAATGACTCCACGAAGCTGACGTATAAAAGAAAGCGTAGAGAAGAAACTAAAGCAATTATTTCCTGCTGGATACCTTTCAAGGTACGCCACCTTGGGTGATCGCTTTGTTCTTGCACTGTTATTACATAGGAGAAATATATACCATCAGAACGAAGCAAAAACGTTAAGCAGTATCTATCTACTACTGTAGAGAGAAGGGAAGGCAGGTCTAATGATACTCAAATATGAGCTTGAAAGGCCGCATACTTTCAGTTTCCTCATGAAAAAAGTTTAGCTCCCGTATTTTGTGCTGAAATTTTTATCCCAAACTATTAAGAGGTGCAACTCCAAACACAAACTTAAAAAGCTGAATTAAAGCGTATTCATTCAAAAAGAACACTCTTCAAAAGTTCTTATGCGTTCCGTAATGCTGGCAGGATTGGACAGCTTTGAAGTATCGTCTGCTCTCAATATCGCCGCTGCTACGACTATAAATAGTCAAATTTTATGAAATAGCAGTTGTGAGTTGGGCCACGTTTCAGTTAAATCAGTGAACGCTTTGTTGCCTACTTGTACAAGCAACCTCATTTCGGACATTCCAATAGGCGTTTACTTTTCAATGTTGACCCGAAGAAAGCCGGTTTAAAAGAACATTAAAGGATAGTCAACTGTCTGATTGCATTACCTGCGTAGGTGACATTTGAGTAAGTGACGTATTCACTGATAGGAACACCAAAGACGATAAGGGCGGAGAACATAGAACATGACAAGATAATAAAAGAAGTGAGGCAATTTTATTGGGCTAAAAAATGGGCTTTCTTTTGTTACATTATGAAAACATACTGTCCCGTACCAAGAGATCACATGATGTGAAACTGTTGTTTATCATTAGGAGCTATTTGCGCGTGTTATAAACGCACTCTGAGCAAGGACAACCGCGACAACGTTTACTCGCCGACTGACTTAGCAACGAATAATCGCATACAAATGTTAGTAATAACGTGTGCAGGTTTACTTTAGCATTGAGCCAATACAAAGCAGCGTGGCTTTAAAATCTGCTAGCGTACACGTTGCTAAGATGTTCGCTATTGACCCGAAAGATTGTTTTGCCTCTAAACGCTTCCTATTCCATCGTCAGGTTGCACTCGGATGCGCATGCAGTAAGCTCAACTTTCTAAGTCAATGACGACTACGTTTCTACGCTTCGCTTCGCCGCCTTTAAAAAAACATATCAGCATTGTAGGTGATATGCTAATTTTAAAAAAAGGTTATTCGATTTTGGCCATCTTGGCGGCGAGTCGTCCAGTTTCTTTCGTCCGGCGTCCTTCTAGACAAGTCGCCCGCAGGTATTTACTCGCTGCTCGAAGTTCATTTCTCAAATTTCCAAGTTGAAGTTGAGCAGGTCGGAATCCGTCCGTGCTCTCGTCATGGAATATGCATTCGTAATTTTATTAATATAAGATGATTGATTGCCTTGTGTTCACAATTTTATTTTCACTTCTTTTCATCGATATTTCCAAGTTCTACTGGGTAGAATGATTGACTTGAAGCGTGGAGGCCATACATGACATATTGGCAAGCGTTTAAGTGTCCCATCTTCACTTTTAGAGCAGAAAAGCGAATGGAATGTACCCTTAATAGTTCAGAGTAATCCACTTGTGAGAAATAACGACTGTCGAGCTTTTGCCTGTCTATATTGATGACAAGGATTCTTAAAATTTCACACATTCCTTCTCATATTTCAGATATTGCATGAAACTGCTTTGGCTTCAGCCGAACGCCATAGTAAAAAAAAGCTGTAATGTGCTAGGATAGACATTGAAATGGGCCCTGTAATAGTCTTTTTGACGAGACTCCATTATCATTCTTTAAATCATTGCCCTTTGCGAAACTTTGAACGGTTTCGCAAGACATAAGGCTGCCCATTTATCGATTCCATTGTATCTTCCGAACTCCAATGATGAGCAAGTCAGTTGTTGATAAAAGTTTTGCAAAAAATGTCAATGCGCGGCAGGTTTAGGCATGTTCGCGGCTGTGTTAATGCGCGATCTAGTCGACTTCTTTTCTTCGCTGCTGATAACCTAGTTTGATCTTGGCCATTTGAGGATGAGTGTTTTGTCGCTTTCTCTACTTTCCTCTTTTGGAAACGTAAATATTTCCAAGTAACCATCGAAGCATTAGCCAACGCATTCTTTTCATTGTTTATTACTTTCCCACCTATAGCAACAGACGATTCCGAAGCGATGGCGGTTTGGTGAAGGCAAGCCAAGTAAGGGTATGATTTTTCCCTTTCGGATGCATCCTCGATGTCAATGCCTTCTCCGTCTTAAGATTTGTTCTAATCAATAGATAAGGTGAAGTTACGACGACGCGTAGATCATTAGTACGGCTATTGGACGCTTATCTTGAAAATAGCGATCGTAAAACTCGTTCTATTGGTAATTCTTTGTTTTTGCCGAATAAGGAAAAAACTCAACAAGGCGGCCATAAGAAGGGTGAATTGTCGCTTAGCGTGATTCGAACTGTTGCGGGCGTCGATAAGTCGAAAAATGCCACTTCTTAATTGTTGCTTGGCAGCGCGCCTTTCGAAATGGTAATTGCTCGTTTCCGTTGAACTGCTTCGGTCTGTTTCGCCGTGTTTAAGTACTTTTAGAATCTTCGCTCGAAGGAGTCTTCCTCTTTGCGGGAGCGGTTTTAAATAATCAAATTTCCGCATTGATCTTCTAGACGTTTGTATTGCCAGTCTTATTCTTGTCCTATGCCTTGGAATGCTTGCCGCTTGGAACTTGTCCAAAATGGCGCGCCACCACTAATGCAAATAATTTATTCACATTTAATGGACTTTTATCCGCTGTAGCTTTACTCTCGCTTGATCACGAGAGAATTCGTATTGCTTAGAGGCTGTTTGCGTTGTTTGTGTTTTTGGTGATCATGTCAGCAATAATGAATTTCCCCTCATTCCGGCGGCAGCGCTTGAAAAAGTCTTCTCGACGTGTAGCAACAGTGAACGATGCCTAATTTGATTTCCTACGAAATGGAATTGGCCGTTATCGGTTCTACTCCGGTGCCTGTCTTAGGCTTATGCTAATCTTTGATATCTCATTCGCGTTTCCGCCATTTCTCGTTGCACCGAAGAAAACAAACACTGTTCAGCTTTGCGCTACCATAAATGTTTAAACGAGGAAATAGCAATGATAAGATATGAAATCTTAGGTGTCAGCGACGCGAGGCAGCCACAAGCGCGCGTATTCATCATTTCTTGAAGTTGAAATGCCCAGTAAAGTTGAGGAAGCGTTTGGGAACAAGATAGGACATTTGTATGCTCGTTAAACGCGCGTTGGAAAGTTCGTTATTCAATAACTTTGACTTCTAGCTTCAAGGTCGTGCATGCTCAATTTTTGCATGTTCGCAATTGTTTAAAATTTGAATTCTTTACGAATACTCTTCGGCATTTTGCGTAGTTAGTGTAATAAGCTTCTTTCTCCCGTCGCGTCGTATGGGGATAGCTTCATTTTGTTTACTAGAAAACGACGGCCAGTCGATTGGCTATTTCTGTCGTTAGTTGAGGGAAAAGTTTTCGCTTTTCATTCTTTGCCAATTAGGCCCGCTATTGCCCATTGAAAACTTGACAACCTAATTTAAATTATTCCGCGTTTTCTCCTTGTTCCTACACGGTCTTCCGCCTATTGGTCGCCTCAAGACGGTGATATTAATAGTAACGGCTAAACTATCTTTGACTAACCGGATTGTTCTCTATATTTTGTCCAAACGCAACTAATCCAAGTTGAATCGACACATCTTGCTTATGCCGTTTCGGAGAGCGCGAAAGGGCAACATGCGGTACCATTTGTGCGTGCCAACTGCGCCCACTAGTTTTTCGTCTATCGGTCTTTCGTCTTCTTTTTGCCATTTTGTTTCCCTCTTGTAAGTTGATAATGATTTTTAAAATTTTCTAATGCGCAATTCTTATTCGAGACTTTGTTTCTCCATGTTTCATCTTTCGTCATTGAATGCCTAGCACAGGCTCCCTCCTAGCTTGCGCGTGATGTCAGCTTACGCCTTTGTATTGATGCTTCAATGAACGTTCATTCATTGAGTATTTAACATAATTATATAAGCTGCGTAGGAAAAATAAAACGCGATTCGAAAGAACGCTTACATTTCACGCTCCGCTTGATTTGATAATCTGCCCCGATTCCTGGCCCACTTCCTTATTGGGCTGTTGCTTTAGGTTTAATAGCTTCAGCTGAAGGTGGGTTAATTTGCCAGCTGTGTTCAACGAGGATGTGCGCCCCATAATGTTGCTATTAATAGTTGTAAAAGTAGATAAGACAACTCAGTGAAACGCGTATTGTTTGTTTTTTTTCTAATTCCCATCAAGTTTATTTGATTTAATTGCGAGCTGTCTCTGCGGCTGCCTTTTAACGATAGAAAAGGAACCGGCGTGAATAACCGGAATAACAAGGAAGTTCATTTTCAGTTTTTCTTCGCGAAAGCCTTGTCTGTATACCAAGTCGTCTTATTCTTCTATTTCGTAACAAACATTCAAACCAGTCATTAGCTGCTTACTTATCGACATCGCAGCTATAGAGAAAACGCAGCATGATATAGCTTTTCTTTAGTAATGCTTATTAATAGGGATTATATGCGTTAATCATTAATAGCCTCGTATAAGCTGGCTAGCAGTATATGGTGCCACTTGATTTACTGACCTTCGTCCTCAGCTTCTTGAGGAACGTTATTGAAAGGGCATCTATCACCTCTAAGCGAGCCCACAGACAAGGCAGCAAACGGTGTTTCACGTTACAAGCAACAGTTGTTTTAATTTGCCGACTAATCAATATGAGAGTAGTTAATGGTCATGATCTGAGGCAGGCGACTGGCCTCAGTAAGTTAATGAATAGGACCATGTCGTTAGCTTGGCCTTGGGTTACGTCGCTGACCTCCGCTGGTCGCATGGGCCAATGTAAACGGGTCAGTGTACCCTTAGATATTTAATCAAGCCACTGCCTTGTGGAGGTACAAACAAGTCGGCATTTGTGTCTCGTGCCTGTTCGGTTCCTTTGGTCACTTTCCCCTACCGTTGAGAGAGCGTATGGAAGGTAAAATTCTGTTTTCTCTTTCTCCAATGCCAATTATGTTCACTCGTAGTGGTTGCTTTGCTAAACGTTGTATTTTACTAAAAGTCATTTACCACATCTGCCCGTGATCAGCAAATTAGCCTATTTGAATATTTTTACTCGAACTGTTTCGCGGACATAACTTTTGATTGGTCCACGTTCACTTGATTCTTATCTCTTTAATAAACGTCGCCCAGGTTTGCGAGCTAGCGAAGTAGCAGATTCACCTTATCTCGACTGTCCGCAATTCGGCCGAATTGAACTAGGACTCCCTTCTTTGCCATTGATACATTTTACTCGCTACGATGAAGCAACAAAAGCCTATATCGCAATGGTGCGTTTTTCACCCATGTCAATAAATGAAACTTTTGTTTTTTATGAACTAGGCGCATCTGTAGCGATTGTTCAAGCTGTCATCCTTCCAATCGCTTTCTTGACTAATGCAGAGTCGTTCATGTCGGTAATTCATTGGACTCTCTTTGAACGAATAACCCTCAAGCACGCGTTGACATTTCTCTTTTGCGTTTACAATTGTTGTTTGTAAGGAAGCTGCGAATGGTAGGCTTGCCGCTTCCTCTAAATTCATTTCGTACTTGATTCAGCCCTTTGCGTAGTTTCGTAAGTAGTTCATTCTTAACAATGATCATTTGATACGGTAAATAATGATAAGCCGTTTAACAATTGATATACCAATTCACAGAAATAGGTTTGAAAGCGATGATAACAACAGCGGTTTATTCTTGGTGCTTTTGTACGAAGAAGGAGCCAATAGGAAGAGCAATTTTATTCTTGAAAAATATACACTTGGTCGTGTCGTTGTCGACGCGCGCTTATTTTTTGTTCCCTTTGTTTACAAATCTTTCTTTTAGTTGAACCTAGGAAATCTGGCAGCGGAAGGCGCCTCAGCGAACCGGCCGCCGAGCATCTTTCCATTCGTCGTCCAGTAATCCATAATCCCTTCGGCAGGACGGCCATGGACTTCTGCCTGCGTTCCGATCAATCATTGTTGCCGGCTGCTTTGAACAATTCGGAGGTACGTAAGTAAGGATGCTTTACTTATGGTCACGCCGGGCCTTGCATTCACCGAACCTACGGTTTTCATGAAGTGGTTGGCAAAACATGCAATTTTTGTACGCTTAAATGATTATCAAGTCCCGTATTTGGTAAGCAGATGCTTGCACAGCGGCTGAAATGCTTTTAAAACCGTAATTGGCATCGCCAGAAACGCTTTAGCCTTACTGGGCAACATTTATCGTAAAGTGACGTCATGCTCACTTTGGTCTGTGAGCGTGATGTCACTTTGATGACAGAATGAGGTCATTTCCTAATTGTTTCTCCAAGTTGCAACTGCTAATGGAATTTTGTCCATTCTGTATTTAAATAGCGCTATTGGTCAAGTGATTGTTTCAACGTATACTCGTCTTTCAGCGGTAGTTTCAAACGGAGCCGAATGCGCCTAGTTCGACAGCGTCGAAGTCAATAAGCTCTGCACCCTGTTTGTTTGCACCTTTTCGTACATAAAGGGGACCAAACAGGGACAAAGTAATGCGTTACTGAAAGGCGCTTTGATTATTCTATTTACGTAAGAATGTTCTCCAATAGTTGGCCAGTAGTTCTCGACGGCGGGAAAGTTCTTTTTCTAGTATCGTTTAGTGGGACCGATTTCCTTCTCAATTTTTAATCGAGCAGACGGCAACATCACCCGCGATGTTGACTTGGGAAAGATGTGCTTTTAAGAGCGAGTATAGCGCACTTGTTCAAATTTTGTTGCTGAATTGGTCTTTTAAGCTCGACTGCTCAAGGTTGTTATACAAAAAGTTGGGTTAAGAGCAAAGACTTCGAAGCGCGCAACGCGTACGTAAATTCCGCGCTGCTTTGAAGCATTAGGCATCTAGCTACGTATACTTATCGACGAGTGGAAGGCAAACCGCATCTTGCGCGCATCCGCGAATTTTCTTTTTGCGCTAATCCTTTTAAAAGTTGACGTCATTGCGATAGAATGGGCGGACGAAAAATCGATGTCCTTTTCCCGAAAACAAATTCAACCAGAAAAAACTTTTCCTTTTCTTTGTCAACACGGGCCCGGCGTGACTGTACCTTGTGTGCATGTTTATTCAAGTCTCTTTCTAGCTGTCGTTACGTTCGCGTCGAAGGCACAAAACGGCGGCATCCTTTACATTTTGCTACCTTGCAAGGCTCGCGGTGGGTAGCTTTAAGCATGATCGCATTAACAACGCGGAAAGCCTCTCTAATATTCGACCTTTTTTCCCTCTCTCTGCTAGGTCAAATGTCACTCTAATGCAATGGGGAGACCATTGGCTACGACATAGTAACAAAACGCTTGATTAATAATGAATCAACCGTTTACAAAATATGCTGTGACCAATGAGAGCACGTTTTCCCAGTGGCATTAAGGCTTGTCATTTTTTTACGCTTCGGCGAATCAACCGTGTAACGGTATGTCGACATAGAGTCAATAGGTTTGGTCATAAAACATCCGCAGCCGCGTAGAGCGCACAGAGACGTCCTGCTAAGCGGGCCTTTTGCTTGTTAAATTTCTTCCATTCATTCCCGTTTACGAAAATGGGTTTGGGCGATTGTTCGCGCGCATCCGCTTTTGGTGGTTAAACTTCCGCTTCGCATATTTTTAGCCTTCAGGCAAGCAACGCTCATTCATCGAATTCGTCCAGTCGTTGCGTACCGATAAGTATTTAAATTTTCTTTCCGGTCGCCATAAATGATTCACGGCGGTTAGGAAGTTATAAAACCCTTTAGCGGGCAATTGTACGTAGTTCCATTCGGACTGCCAAGTTTGGAAGGGAGGTCCAATGAACTTTTGGTCAAGAAGTCAATCAACGCTGCGATCAGTAGCCGACTGCTTTGTTCGGGATAGTCAGCAGAGCAAACGACGTCGCCGCCGTCTCCCTCCTTGCGTTTGTACATCAAGTGAGAAGTTTGTTTGCTTTTTCAACCAGCGGCAGCCATACGCGTGAAGAAAGCGAGGGCGAAAGGGGTCGTTTTCCGTTAGCCGAGGCAAATCTTAAACGTTTAAATCTGTTTTGCTCAAAACACATCCGTGATTGTTGATGCGCACTTTTGCGCACGGAAGCGTAATCTTGCAAGCTAAAATTTAGCAAACCAACCGTAAGCGACAAGCTATCCTTTCGTCAAGTACGCGTACGGCTGTCCGACGTCGTTGCGAAATGGTGGTACCTGAAAATCGTTTGTCCTACGGTCGTCAGGCTGCGAGAAGCGTAAGCAACTGCTGCAACACAAGCAGCAGTAGCAGACCACTTTTACAAAGCGCGACGTTTGCGGTAAATATATGTCTATTGGCCGACAAGCAGCGCTCTTCTACTCTGCTTGTTGCGGGCTAACATTAGCAAGTCTTCATCTTGGATGGAACGGTGCGCATTAGAGGACGGCGGTGCGGCTTGACGTCTTTTGCGCCATTTATAGAGGAGCAATTGATCAATCGACAACACTGTTGCTGATCCGGTTTCTGTCATCTGGCCGGACCTATCTCGCTTCGTTGTCGTTGTCGTCGTCGTTGTTGTCGTATAGCCGTTGCAGTTATGGAGGGTGCCGTTTTTGACGGCATATCGGTGGCACCCCGCGTATTGACAGTTGCATTAATCACATTGTGCAGTTGGGCAAGCGCCGCCTGCGGATAAGGTGTAGTGCTGCTGCAATGGGCGATATAGGCAATATGTCCGACGGAGTGAAACGAAAACATTGGTGGCACAAGAACCTTTTCCACGCGCGTTTCCGACCCCACAGAACTCATAGTGCCAACGCGGCTGACCGATCAAACGGGGTGGTCGCCAGTGATGATACTTCAATTGCGGGATCGGACACCGATAGCAGGGTGTCAATGACGCTTTCCGCAGACGCGGCAAGATCACTGCTTGGAGCTAATCCTTATTGCACGGTGCCTAAGCAGACATTGCTTAGACGGTTGCCGCCATTATGGTTAGCCTTCGACGCGGACCTGAGTAAGTACCTCATTTATGTACTTGCTTTTTAAGGCAGGAGGGGCGTTCTCCAATCAGGTCGCTGCTGGTACTCATAGCCCCCGATACTATGTTGTCGGTAAGTTGTACGTATATATCCTTTTTTGGCGTTTCAGACTTTTTAAAATACCTACTCCGTATTTGCTGCTACCCTTGAGCTTTAGCGCCCCCCCCCCTCCGATACATTCCGTCACATTGAGACATTTATTTGCTACATGTAAAGTCGCGCCTGTCACTTGTTTGCGCACGCTGCCTTAAGGTACCTTCTATCCAAAACTGGTCGCGCCTCTATAGTTTTCACTGTTTGTTACTGCGCCAAGAGAATTGCCTCCGCGTTATGACATGTCATTATGTAACCTGTTCAATTGATCAACCTGCTGGAGCAATGTCTGTTTCCGTTAGCTTTCCGTGAAGTCCTAATTGGGGTTGTTTAGCCCAACATGGAAGCGGTCCATTCATGTCTGCCTACCTAGCATGACGTGGCAACGTGGATTGGTCTGTCATTTCTGTCCGGTAATTGATTTGTACGCTAAAGTTGAATGATTTTTTGGGTAACAATTGTCCATAGGCCTTAAGCGTTGCCGCCTTGATGCGCCTTGTTCGTTTGGGCATTGTGCAATCGAAGGGGACGCCATTTTTAGAAAATTGAAGCTTATCATAAAAGTTTGCTGCCGGACAAATTGAATGTCGCGTCAATAACTCTTTTCCGATTGGTCGCTAAACAAGGGCACTTTGCGCGTTGTCAGCTGTCTGTTCCGAAGCGTATTGGAAGCTGAGGCAGCCGAAACGTCCAAGCACACTCACTCGACAGCTTGCCGAACGCGTTTTGTCAATGAATCTTGTCTGCTGCATCTTTTCCGAGCTGTCATAGCGGCTGTCTATTGGATAAGCATTCAAAAATTCGAATAGGCGCTACGGTCTACTTACCATCTTAATTGTCGGCCCAACGTATTTCATCTTTCCTTGGTGTCGCATTGTCCATTTTTGGTTGGTTGTTCTTTTGCAAGCTCCTCCGCAAACTGGTTTAGTCTGCTTTGACTTCTAGCGCGCCCATTGTTTACGCGCCGGTTTAAGAAGCGGGGTCCCTAATCAAGTCTTCGGCTGACGTACTGCATCCAGCTTTAAGCCAACTTAAACAACCTTGTTTTGCTGATATGTACATTTATCGATTACTTAAAAGCAAGTGGAAGTTGACGCCTTGGTGCCTTCGTTAACAAATTCGAAATTTAAGCTGTTCGGTCTCTAGTCGGTCGCGTTGTTTGCTTTGCTCAAGAAAAACGTAGCAGGACAATCAGCGAACATTCTTTCCAATTTTTGCATTCTCCAATTACTCGCTGGCGGCGATATTTGACACGCATGTTCTTTCCCGTTTTAAAATTGAATCTGCCGGAAAACGAGCCGTATCTTTGGTTGAGAACTAGTTTTGTTTCCGTTTTTCTTCCGCCTTTCATTTGTGTTCATAAATCGATGCAACGAGAGCCGCATATGTCTTTTTTCTCAAACGTAGTCAAAATGCTGAATCCTTTTAAGTCCACAAACCAGTTCGCGAGTTCTCGCTGCTTCCTAAGGTTGGCAGTTTGTTCAAGTGCTTTTAGGCACGTATAGGTTGCGTGATATCGATTTAGCTTGTTGAGGTATGTCCATGTGATTTCGAACCCACCTTTCGAACGCACTGCACTTTATTATCGACGTAGACGCTTCGTCTCGGCAAATCTGTTTTTTTAAAATTAAGTTGGCGTTATGTAGCCGGCGGCAGCCTGTTCCTTCTACGAGATAACGTTCCAAAGTTGCGCCCAACGCCCTCGGAAGTGCAGAAATGCAAATTTTTTCTTTTTTGAGTTTCGCCTACGTACGTAGTGTACAGTATGTGCTGAGGCAAAGCGTTTTTTTGCCAAAAAGGTTGTATATTTCAGTAGGCTTATTTTTTGCAAAACCAAGCTTTCACCATTTAGACAAAGCATGGCGCCTTTACGCGCAGTCTTATAGGTCCAACTGCAGCTTAATGCTTTGTATTTATCCAGCGTCTCATTGGTGTGCTAACAATGACGGCCAAGATATCGAAGTTGTAACAGTTGTCAGCTTTGTATGCATAGGCTTCAGTCATTTGTGCTTTGTAAGGCGTTTTAAAATGTTTTTGTTTATTTTGTAGCGAAGGTTTCTCTTGACGACGTCTGCGCACGTCACGTTAACACCTGAGCGAAATAAGCGAATGATTTTTTGCATCTGCTCTTCTACAAGCTGCTCCGCGAATGAAACGTCGTCAAATGGGATAATTTTTATAGCAGAAAAAAGTATCGTCACAAAGCTTTTGTAATAACCTTACGTCGGTATCGGCGGTATCCAGAAAGCTAAGCGATTCCGTGCGTAAAGCAAAAACTGCAATTCAAAGCATTCGTAAAGTGAAGTTGCAACTACGGCGTTTAACCCACTGCACCCAATAGTTTTCTAACTTCAAGCGGACGCCGTGACGTTAAAACCACTTTGCTTTGACTCAAAAAGTGAACCATCCAATTTTTCGATCTCTATCGGTTTCTTGAAGTGCCGCCAGGGTAGAGCATGCTACACTGAATGGAAAAGCTTCAGTGTTTGATATGAGCACTCCGAATGTGGTAACACTTGAAAGCCCAATATCGCCTCGTCGACTAACGGAACGACATCACGCTTTTTAAGCCCAAGTTGAATGAACCGCTTTTTCGCAAAATATGCAAAAATTTTTATCAGCTACGTATGGCAGAGATGTTCAATGACTGTCGGACGCGACTTCAGCAGTTCATAGTACGGTTTGCGCTGGATTCTTCCATATATAGAGTAGCGTGTTTTTAACACGAAAGTTGGCCTTTTTACTGTCTTAATTCCTCGTGGGAGATCCACCTTTGTCGGTTATCCGTAGAATGCTCTTCCTCTGTCCAAGCGGCTATGAAAGGACGGAAGTGGTGACGACAGATTCGGAGGATTGGAGTGCTGGCGGTTTTCCGTACTTTTAAGTCGTTCTCATTCCAGTTCATAGTGGATTAGCTTATACAGAGTGCTTCTGCTAGTAGTCGCCTGTTAGCATCTCAGTTTTCTTGGCGCGCTCTGGCTTTGATCGATCCTTAACATTGAAGTCTCCGCTACGGAAGTGACCGAGCCTTTTTTGGCGCTTATCATCAGCCTCCGCAAGTGTATCAGTTGTAGTTCCTTATAGCCTCTCCTGCCCAGCTTTTTCGTTTGAAAAAAAATGCAACACATAGAAAATAAGCTTTTTCGTGGGCATGAAGCAAATGCCTCGCTTGAATCAAGCCTACAAGAAAGCGAGCGGCTTGGCCACGCTTGTGATCGAAAACTTTTGCAGCCAGTCAAAATGCGAAAAATAGTATTGCATCGATAGCGACGAAGTAGAAGAGCATTTCTGTCGATTTTTCCCCTTTCTGAACTGTTGGATTGTATGCAGCCTTGATGCAGTGTCGGAATGTTTGTTTGGAAACGATAATGAGTCGTGTATGTCTTCCCGAAGTCAAAAACCCTTAACGTTCCTGCGACGCGTCAGAAGAAACTAAAGGCGTCACGCTTGCGCAACGTTATGTTGCGTAAGACGAAACGAGTGTAGCCTAATTGCATTGTTTCACTTAACACTTCATTTCATAAACAGCGCGTTGTTGCCTCTGTAATCCGTGCGTTCTTTGGTAATTGTTGCGCTGCACTCTTTTGCCTGAATGCAACTGTTGGCTGCCAGCCTTCGAAGTGGCTCCAGCTTCGCTGAAATGGCCTTTGGTAAATCGCATTTTGTTCAACCATTGCGAATTGTGTTCTTTGTTTACCTATTTGTCTTTTTTGTTCACCCGTATTTGTAATGGAAACGCGATCCGCTGTAAATAGTTTCATAAAAGCGCGGTCGTCTAGAAATGCGCTGTTTACGTTAAGGTATGCGTAGATAGCTTAAATAAGTTTTAATTTCAAAATACCGCTCTCTTAGAGGAATTCGCCTTTCGTAAGCTAGGAGCTAAGGAAGGCAAGAGCGTACTTTTCGTCAGCTTTAGTGAAAACTTATTTGCTCATAATTCCCCAACCCTCCATGCATTTTCAGCGTGAGACGTGTAGCTTTTGTTGTTCTTTCAATGGGAACCTACGAGTAGCAACTATGCTGCACGTCGTCTTCCCGAAATCTAGTCGGCAGCATTGCTACATTTGTCTGAGAAGTGTAACGCTATCCTTTTCATTTAAATACTGTAAATACGAACATTAACGAAAATGAGGTTATGTATTGTCGATGTGTGGGAAGCTAGCTTTGGCACGTAAACATATGAGCTGTTTTCCTTTTCCTTATTCTTGCGCGTAAGAGTACGTCTCGCGACGGGACTCAAAGAATGGAAGTTTTATTTTTCTAGCCCGCTTGCATTTTTAAAGGTGTTATGGTTGCGCAGAAACTTTTCTGCTAACCATGTCCGCAACGCGCGGTTGCCACAGTGCCGCTGCAATTTGTATTTCGTTTCGTTGGCGGGCATTTTTTTATTTTCCTATTTTATTATGTTGGTTGTGCCACTTATAAGCAGTTAGTGGGCTATATCTGAGTGCTTGAGGTTCTTTTTGTACAAGAATCCTCTGCTTTCAGAGAACAAGGAGCAAATATACTCACAATTCATCAAGTCGCATCGTTGCTATGACTTGATCCCTACGAGTACCAAATTGGTCGTTTTTGATACGGAGCTGTCGGTATGTATACGTCTTTATTGTTAAGTGCCCTCTTGTTCCTTGACAACGCCGAAATTCATCCAAAATGGTCAATAGAAACTAAGCTTGTCATGCATTTACCGTTTTCCAGAGTATTATTGATAAACTATCGATCAGTAGTTTTCGTGCAAGTGTGTACCAGCTGGTTTTCGAAAGTTATTGATGTTCAGGTAAAGAAGGCGTTCTTCGCTCTTGTTTACAACAGTGTCCGCGCTGCCCCTCTTTGGGAAAGCAAAATTCAGCAGTTCGTCGGCATGCTCACTATCACTGACTTTATCACCATTTTGCACAAGTATTACAAATCCGGCGAGGACGATATCAAGGGACTCGAGGAGCACAGGATATGCAGTTGGAGAGGTGAGCGCGCCTTTTCAAACCTGTCAGCAGTGTCTCATCGTCTTTTCATTCAGAAGAGTTGGGCAAAAGCGGAAAAATTCAACCGCTTTGTACGGTAGACGTTACGGCAAGGTGAGCAGCAATTCTAACCGAACGTATTTCGTGCCAGAGCGACCTCTCTCTCCATCTCTTCTGTTTCAGTCTTATGGAGGCGGTCAGACTGTTATGCGACAGGAAGGTGCATAGATTACCGGTTGTTGACGTCACTACGGGTAACGTCTTGTACATACTAACGCATAAACGGATTCTCAGGTTCTTATATCTCTACGTAAGTTGTTGTGGCGGGCCTTAGTCTGAATTCTTTTCTTCTACGCAGAAATGTTTGTTTAGATAAGTGACTTGCCTCAGCCATCGTTCATGTCCAAGTCTCCGAAGGAACTTGGAATTGGTACGTGGTCAAATATTCACACGGTAACTAAATTGACCACTTTGCTCCTTCCTTGAACTCCTCTGTAAGTCTACGCTGCTCTAGGTGAAGAAGGACACCAAGCTGATTGAAGCGTTGAGAAAATTTCTTGAACTGCGCGTATCCGCTCTTCCTGTTATTGACGACGACAATCGAGTTGTCGACATATATGCCAAATTTGACGTAATCAATCTAGCCGCCGACAAGGCGTACAACAATTTGGACGTGACTGTTCAAGAGGCTTTGAAGCACCGTTCCGCGGTAGGTACACTGCGCGTGCAATGTTTTCAGCAAGGCGGTCAGGCGTTGGCCGCCGTAGAGTTCGCATTTGCCGCGCTGTTCGGTTTGTTGTTTCTATGTTAACGGGTTTGCATTTTTATTTCAGTGGTTCGAAGGAGTCCACAGTTGCAAAGTGAGCGACTCCATGAGTGTATTTATTGATACATTGGTGAAATCCGAAGTCCATCGTCTGGTTGTTACCGACGACGAAAATCACGTGCAAGGCGTTGTGTCGTTGTCCGACATATTGGCTTTCATTGTACTCCATCCCGAGGGTATTCAAAGATTGAATTTTTTATTAGCTTTTCCGTAATGAAAAGATATTTTTTAGCTGTGGCGCCAAGTAGCCGAGATACCAACGCCGGCATTGCTGAACATGACGAAGCCATGGAGATTGTCAATTGAAAGGCATTGGTTCTTGCCTTATTAAGTGCCGTGATCAACCGTTTTTCTCGTTTTGGGCAAACTTACCGCTGTGACATGACGTCATTATAACTATTTCTGTTATTCTTGGCAGTCTGTCCTTTACGCTGCGCTTATCCCTTGCTCTCCTTCTGTACACTTAATATGCCAGTTGAATCATTTGAATTGGCATTTTGTTTGGCCGCAGTTTGTCAAATGGAAAAAGTGTTAAAATGGCTTATTTGATTTTTGTAGTTTAAATCATCCCTTTCGTTCCGAAGCATTCAGACTTCAGCAGCGCTTTGCTAATGACGCGCCTAACGTTGTTGAGACGTTGTGCGAATACTGGCGCTGCTGGCATCCCATTGATGATGAATATGCTGCAGCGTAGCTGTGTTTTTTAAGCGCGGATGTTGAATGGCGTACACGCTTCTTTGTTGTTGCGAAACCGAAGAAAGTTCCTTGCATTTTCCTGGCGGCAAAGGCGTTCTGCTACGGTGGTAGCGAAGTTTTTTGCCTCTTGCCACAGCTTCTTTTCATTGAAAGTTTATCTTAGGTTAGTTTTCATCCCGTACCCATAAACTAATGGAAAAATAGAGAGAGATTTTCGTTTCGTAGTTATGTTTCTATCATTTGTCCTATCAAACATCTGTCCTGTTTTATCGTTATTACCTGATTCCAATTTACTTTATTTTGGTAAGTTTGTTTGAAACGAAAAGTTTGCAAAAAGGATGAATTTTCTGTTTCCCTTTGCGTGCCCCACAATTAACTAACAGTTTGCTCCGAAAGTGACGCGAAGTAAAAAGAGGTTTCTCGCGGTTGTACGGCTTGCATTACCCTTCAGTTTGATTAAAAACGGGAAAGTTCCCTTCTACGAAAGATATGAATATTTCTGATCTAATGGAACTCATTCAGTTATTCGACGATTACCGTTCGCTTCGAAATTTTGAAAGTTGTATTTGCAGGTTCAATGTGGTCATGAAGGAAACAATTACAGGTTATCGCCTATTCCTAAAGGCTGCTTTTCTGTCTTTTGAAATAACTCAGCGAAGGCGCTTCAATACCGTTTACTGAAGAATACGAGTTGAAGTTTCTTCTGACGAGCCGTCCGTAATCGTACGTTGCTCAGATCACAATACCTTTCTTTATATATTAACAGAAGTAAAGTTATGATTTCAGATTTCAGAGCAACAAGCACGGCGACGACTTTAGCATTATCATGCGTGTCGCATTTGTCTTTTCCCAATGTTAAAACTTGAAAGGTGATTGCGCTTTCCTTTTCCAGGAATTTGCTACTTAGCATTTCGTCAAATATTAACATCTTTGGTCTCGTTGCCTTACATGAAAAATTTATCGCAGTGTTATTTTTTGACAGCCTGACGCTTATTATAGTACTTTGATTTATTACCTTCTCGTTAGAGTGGCTATTTGTCACCAGCTGTCATAGCATAAATAGCTGAGAATGCTGTTACGTATCATGTTTTGCAAAGAGTACGTTCAACCTAGTTGGCCTAAGAGGTTGTTCTCTTCAAGTAGTTTGTCTTAAAAATGGATAAGAAGCAATTGGTTGAAATTCGTTTCACGGCGGGAGACAACGCGAAAGCGCGTAATGAATTTTTTTTGTAACTTAACCCAGTTATATACAGCCGTTGGTGTACGTACGCTGCCAGTAATGCGGCAATCGAGGTGAGCATGTTTTGTTTTTCTGCTCATACGCAAAAGAAAACTACGGGGAACAACATTTTTTTGAAATCGTTTCGTTGAAGCTGCGCTCAAATCATCGGTAACAATTCTTTTGTATCGTTTGGCAAAAATTGTGCGTTTACCAGGTATTACCTTTCACCGCGTGTTGTTCGCCGTCGGCGGTTGGCCATTGCTGAGAACAAATGAAAATGACTGACTATTGACCTTCCAAATGGTTGATCAGTTAGCGGTGCGACTGATGTCAAACCAGTATGCATTTACTGTTTCCAAGATGCAAAGTCAAGTTGATCGTAATCGGGAAGTGTTTGTTCACTTTCTTGTCTTCGTCGAATGACCGTGCACGTTCTTGGATGGAATTCAAGCCTTCGGAACTAGCCGATTCAGCGTGTAACAATTAGATGTCATTTATGTCAAGTATGAGCATGGTAAACTAGAGTCAAAGATTCGTCCCGCGGTGGAACAAAAGCGAATTTAACGATTCGTCAGATAAATGAGCTTTCCATTGCAATTTGGAAATTAGCAGAAAACGAATGACTCGATTCATCTGATAACGAAGCTTTTCTTTCTTGCAAACGACTAATAAATAACGCGGGTGGATATCGTGCACATCCTATCATTAACCGGCACTTCCAACAATATATCGACAACCGCTTATGCAAGTTTTACCCCGACGGAATATGTTCCCTCGTTGAACGTTGACGAACAAAGATAGCTCAATAAGTGAACGACATAATTCATTGCATTTAAGATATTAGCTTTTTCAATAGAGGCTGTTTTAATCGACGTAAAGTCGCATCTTATGCTCTTTATGAGAGCTTAGAAGCGCTTGTGCGTTTTTAGTATCCGCTTATTTTCAATACATTAGTCGATGATCAGCTTAATGATAGTTATGAGCAGCGTATTTTAAAATACGCATTTCCTTCGTTGTAAGAGCGAAAAATGCGCACTCTCCAATGAATCCTTTGTTAACATACTATACTTACAATGGAAGTTCAGTATGCTTGTGTTCATTTTATCCGAGTTTACTCCAGTATGATGCATGATACTTTTGATAATTTGTTCTAGTTTTTGTAAAATTTGTAAGCATATTCAAATTTTAGGTTTTGCATATACCTTGTTCACCACTCGTCCAGGGAGCAGCACTATTCACCTTTATAGATGGAATATACGAAGCCTTATATTGTGTACTCTAACATGATGCTGCTCTAGTCACACATGGCAGAGTTAATTGGGAATAGACAAGTTCTTAGTACGATCAATATGGAAAAAGTTGAAATATGCAAGAAGAAGATCATTACACGGCTGGCCATCTCGCCGATATTCCGAACAAATTTACTAGCCATTATTTAGTCTTGATATAATGTATTTATGTTGCGAATTTTTTTGAATGAATTTAGGCCATTGAAAGAAGATAAGCTCGTTTCTACGCAGGCTTAGAAGAATTACTCAATAAAGTAGTAGCGTACGATGCTGAGCAGCGTCGTTACCTTCAATGATATTAACGTTTCTCATAATTTTGTAGGGAAAATTCTGAGAAAAAAAATAATGCGAAAGGAGAAAGCATCACTCACAGTTATAGTCCGTAGGCGCAGAGGTCCCTTATGGCAGATCATTCGAGACGATCAAAACGAACAAAGCTTCGTTGAACCGCTTTGTTCGTAACGCTCGCCTTGAAAGAAGCTGCCATTTCGTTGCAGCTGCAAACGGCTGCACCATAACGTGCCTGCTTTGAAATAATGAAGCGCGTTGCTTCGTTACTGAATCAAGAGCAGCAATAAGGTCAGCTGAAGGCAGCTCGACTGAAAAAGGATTTTAAACTGCGCGTGCGTTGCACTGTGGAATGTTTGCTCTTGCGAGCTTCAATTGTACACCTGCTCTGTATAACAACAACGGCCACGTATTCCCTCCGCTGATGACATTCAGTGGCAGTATCCTACGCTGATTAGCCTTCTAAAACATGAAAACACAAACATGGTAACAGTGCGGTTCCTTTCGATTACGAAACGGAGCAGTTATTCCAACCAATAGCTCAGGAACGGCTAGCTCGTTTTCCTAAGCGCATATTTTTATTTTGTAAGCAATGCAATGTGCTTTTATTCATAAGCTAAACTGCTCTACTCCACTTCGGCTACCTAAAACTCTTTTCTGTGGGCTAACGGCGCTTTTGTTATGTCTACAAAAAGAGAGCTGCTCCAGCGATTCCGTCAACTTTTTAGGGTTTATTAGGCGCAAATTTAAACGATCTTAACCTTAAGTAGCTCTCTCGTATTGTAGCATACAGTATGGAGGCATGTGCGGCATTCTAGCAAAACTGATTTTCATGTTTGCTCAAAGCAAACTACTTAACAAGTCAACAATTTTTTTGCCAGCCAAAATATTGTTCAATATTTGTTCGCGAGTAAAGTCAAGGTTAGGTTGAGGAAATTTCGACTGCCCACAAAGTCCTATTTAGCAATTTTTACGGACGACAAATACGAAATGTAACGATAGCCACATTAGCCGAAAATAGGCAGGTTTAGCTGCAAGTGGTTCTATCAAAGCATGCATCTCAACGTGCGTCGTTTCTTGGTTGTCCTTATGCCAAGAGTTGTTTTTTTAGGAATGGCAAACAATCAAAAACTCAACTTTTGCCTACTGCTTTTTACGTTAACGTAGAACACTACACAAGTTTTAGAAGCGATACGCAAATGTTAATTTAAAAAATAAGAAGTATTCGACTTGTTGCGCAAGGAAAATAAAAATTATTGACAACTTTGGGACCTAACGGTTATGCACTTCAATGCCTGAGAAATGCAGGTTCCTTTCTGGCAAGCATGCAGCTGTCGTCTCCTCTGATTTCTGGCTGGCATGCTAGCTATTTTATTCTGATGTAGCCTAATCATAGGCGTAATATAAGCCTTAATTTAAAGCATAGATTTAGGCAATGGGAGAAAAGGATGGTCGGCAAACTTACAGTATGACAGTGGTAGAAAACCCTCAATGTTTATTATTGATAACTCCTTTTAGCTCTGTTAGCATTTCATCCCTAGTAAACTTACAATATAGATTTTTCCCTTTTAGTCGAAAAGACATTTGCGTATGCATCTTTCGCATATAATCAAAACCCGACGCGGATGTTCGCCATCCACAAAGTACCGACGAAATAGCGGAATACATTTAGGCAAGGAAGTTAGGCACCTATTTTGTTACGAAGACAGTGTAGCTATCGCTTTAGCGTTTAAATAACGCCATAAAGAAATTGGTACAAACGTTTTATCCTTATTCGAAACCGTCGTGGTGGTCGCTGTTTAAAATTTAAAAACTGCTGCTACCAAAGTAAAAAGCGCCAGCCAACCTTTGCGCGGTCAAAATATGTAAACGTGCAGTTTTAGCACTGTGCGTCTCCTTATTTGGTCAAAATTTTTTCTAGCACGTTTTCGCTTAGCATTACGATGCTTTTATGAATGGACGATTTTATCTTCTGCCTAAAATTTTTGACAGCTTTGTCAAGCTAAAATTAGGGCGATATACTCATTCAACCGCGGCGAACATGTTCCATTGCAAACTGAACAGTTTTTAAACTCGTTTTCCTGCAGCGTCTCCTACAGGACGCGATGTTTGATCAAGTTTTGCTATGCGTATCTGTTTTATAAGAAAAGATGTATATTCATTGTCTACTGATTAAAACATGTCCTTCGTAAAACATGCAACAATGAAGCGCTCTAATAATAGATAGCCGAGTGGCAAGTAGACAATTACCGCCATTGAAGTTGTCTACATTTGGCAGTAATGTCAACTGTTCTCAAATTCAGAATAATTGCTATGTGATGAGCATTCGGGATAAATTCAATAAAACAAAGTTGTTTTATTCGAGAGGAGTTTTCTGCTAAGCGTAATCAAGAGAACAACATGACCTACAGTGACCTATACTGTTGTTCAGCCTAAAGTTTTCTATTGTCGCTTTTCGGTCATTTCGCTGCGCCAGAAAGTGAAGTCATTCGATTTTCAGTTTGATTCGTTTATTTCTACAGTTTAAACAGTACAGGAATATTAAGTCTTCGCCAAACGAGGAAATAAAACAACGGGAAACAAACAAGACGAATTAGAAAATGAGCCAAAACAAACGAATATCATCAGTAGAGCAGCGGAAGTCTGCATTACGAAAACGTATCGTCTTGTTCAAGTCTGCGGAGACTTCGTCGATGCCAGCAGTTTCAATGCCATACAGTGCCATTACTGCGCTCGTTAGGGAATCCACTGATGACAGTCGCAGCTGGTCACCAGGAAATATCGTTGAAAATTACGTAACCACTGCCGAGGATGCTTCCCGCTTCCGGACATTCACTGTTTTGCCGTTAAAGGATCGCCACTTCACTGATCCCGATCGAAATATCATTGGAACTTATTGCCTTGTTCAAGGCGACCGCAAACTGCATAATTTCTTCATCGGGTAACTTTGCAACAGTTCGGATGTGAAACCGAACTGCTATAGAGAATACCGGAGATAGCTTTCCCACTGAAGCCCATTAACGGGCGGAAACCCGTTGATGGGCAGCCGTCACCACTGGTTGCCAGGCGCTTGCCACTGGCGACGGAAAAATATCATTCCGATTTGAATACCAGTTCGCAATAACATATCTTATTAAGCATCAACTCGGCAAAATATCTTTTAACCCACAAGGGGAAAATAGTAACGACGATGCTCTACTAACATATCTTCAAACTTGACAAAACATATACAGTATAATTGATAGTAATCTTGATGCTCAGGCTTTAATGCAAAAGCAGTAGTGAAGGCGATACAGTTTTTGAAATCTTTCACCAGGCGAAAAAAAAGGTCTTTGCAAAAGACGTTGAACAAGATAAAACGCAACAACGGCAGAAGCAAAAAATAAAAGCGAAATTTAGATGTTCTAAAACGTCTTTCTGACCGCAGGGACAGGAGCTGTTAATTCTTGCTCCAATTTTTTGGCAGCGTGGCAAATTTTTGCTGCCGAGCGGCGATACTAGTACGTACTCTATCTAACTCGGTGACCAGATAACTGAAAGCAGGTTCTTAAGTGTCGTACTTTGATACCATTGACGCCTCTCTGCTTCGCAGGTACGCGTATGTCGCGAGACGCTACATTGCCTATCGTTGACACGTACAGTTTACTGAATATCCTCCTTGTCGTACTTCAGATTTATATATGCCTGTCGAAACTTCCGAAGCCAACAGTGTACTCTCATCTTCGCAGGCGGTTTGAGCATCTGTCTGCGCATTACATGGTTAGCTTTTCAGGAAAATGTCTTCGGCTACTTGTGCTTCTTTTCTCAAGCTTGAAAAATCAGTCGAAAGTCTCGAAAGGCAAAGAACGGCACTAACGCGTTGATCAACGGTCTCTGTAACATATGTACATGAAATAGGTTATTTTTGAAAGAACTAAGTACAATGGGTTGTTAAAAGTCTCAAGTTTCGACTTGGCGTTTATTTTGTATCGGCTGTAAGCCATTTTCTTCACGCAGGCTTGCGTACACTATTTAACTGGTACTCTAAAAATTAACCAGATAGCCCTCTGCCGCTCAACGGATGTAGCAGTGGTGAGGAGAGTGTCATGTTGCAAAAGCATTTAACCAATGTATCGCGTACCATTAAATCAAAAGAGTGTAGAAAACTGTGGCGGCACAGACTGAACACTGAATGAGCATTTTTTTCGCAAGCCGATTTGTTTTCATGCTATCGGTCATGCTAAGGTTGCATTTCAGGAAACTGTTGAACCAATCGCTCGCGGTATGGCATACACTACGAAAATGTGAGTTCGCTACGTTTCGCAAGCTTTCATTTGATATATTGGCAACTACGCGGCTTCTCTTCGTCGCATTAATGGTGACGCATCCCGTTCTGCCATTGAAAAAATTTCATCGCACCAAGCTTTCGATGCTAGCAATTAAATTTACAACATTTCCACTTTATCGAACCTAATCCTCATTTTGTTTCTCCTCTTGCTGTTAGCCTACCTTTAGTATCAGAAGATGCGCAGGAATGATAAACTTTCTGCTCAAAACCTGGTCAAGTTTTCATGACCCCGCGAAAACCATTGCCTTCAAGGCACGTCTCCTTACATCACTGGCTTTCAAGGCGGCAGCGGCACATTTTGCAAAAGTCTGAGGGTTGTGCGGAAATTTAGAGCCATGTACACCTTCGGTTCAGCATTAGACGGCGCCAAAGGGCCAAAGGACCGTTAAGTAGAAGCTATTGGCGGTCGAATATCAAAATAGACTCCTCCTCAGTTGTCTCTGTGGAACTGTCCCAGCAGTCAAATGAGATAAGCGATGTACTTTGGGGAGGCGCGGGAGAGTGAGGCAAGGTCCCGGGGTTGCCATCGAGGGAAACCGTTAATAAATTATGCTTTAAACAATTAATACTTGCTTCAAATTTTAAAATTTAATACCCGCATTAGCTTTTCGCCGCTTACGCTCGAAAATGGCTAACCCTCCCAGAGTGCACACTAACATATAATAAATCTGCGCATTCTGCTGGAACAGGAGTTGTCTTGTAGGATCGTACCGGAAATATGAAAAGAATTCTTCTTAGCAAGAGGAGATCTGTTCAGGAGAAGAATATTCTTAAAAGAATTCATCTTCTAGACAGCCGCACACGAATGCATACGGTATGACCAACCTGCAACATAAACAAATTCACCACGCACAAGAGGCTGCACCGACTAACTGTCCACTTCACGCTGAAACAAATCGTATTCTACATAACTATATATAAACATGCATAGGAAGTGACTGACCTGCCAAATGAACAAGTTCATTGATCACAAAGTATTTTACCTCATGCCTAAATAATTGTTCAAGCCGCCGTGGTCCTATCCACCAGCCACTCTGAACTTCAAAGCTTGCTGGCTGCCCTGACAAAACACGTATCGATTATAGGAACAGAAATGTATTGAAAATAGCGAAATAACCGACCTGTATGCCTACTGATTATGCTGGCCACCGAGTACATACCGTGGATGCTGAGCACAATGCATTCCCTGCCAGCTAGCTGTCCTGACAAAATTTACTTGTTCTAAACGTATACAACTATAAGTCTTGAAAATGCGATGTTTTGGTACGGGACTGTATGTTTTCATAGTTCAGCGACTTTAATACGGTAGCTGTGTCCCGTTGGTAAGCACAAAAAAAGAAAAAGAAAAAAGAGAACTCCCAGAGCTTTCGGGTCTGTCGCGACCCGTCGTCAGCGGTCAATATCTGTGTAATGTATGCGGGGAGATCTCTCTTGCATCGTTTTCCATCATTTAAACCGAGGATTTTAAAGTTCTCTGTTAGAGATTTCTTCTGCGACTGTCAGCTGCTTGTCTATTCTTTTTTTAGTCTATTCTTTTTTAATCTATTCTTTTTAAAATTTCCGTCCATTTTTGTCCCTTTGTTCTATCCAGATGATTTGTGGTTCCCATCAAAAGTGCAGCAATTGTGGCGGGTGATAATATTTGTCCATACATTACTTAAGGGATAAGGGGCGGATATAAGTGATGTATGGACAAATATTATCACCCGCCACAATTGCTGCACTCTTGATGGGAACCACAAATCATCTGGATAGAACAAAGGGACAAAAATGGACGGAAATTTTAAAAAGAATAGATTAAAAAAGAATAGACTAAAAAAAGAATAGACAAGCAGCTGACAGTCGCAGAAGAAATCTCTAACAGAGAACTTTAAAATCCTCGGTTTAAATGATGGAAAACGATGCAAGAGAGATCTCCCCGCATACATTACACAGATATTGACCGCTGACGACGGGTCGCGACAGACCCGAAAGCTCTGGAAGTTCTCTTTTTTCTTTTTCTTTTTTTGTGCTTACCAACGGGACACAGCTACCGTATTAAAGTCGCTGAACTATGTACAACTATAAGTACACTAACTCACCATCTTGGAGCAGTCAAACTTTAAGGAGACATTTTCGCATTCTCTTTTCGAAGCCAAGCCTACAGTTACTTCCAGTAAGTAATCAAGAACGTAATACACTGCATATTCTGCTTACCTGTTTTAGTGCATCAAGAAATTATGCGCGATTGCGCGCAGGTGTTCCACTATTGTTCGGCTTCTGTATGTCTCCACGAGCCCGTATAGGCGGACTCTATCCCGATCATATTGTGCTCTCTGCCTCGGTGACTGCAAGCCTGCGACGTAACGTTCATACTCTACGTCTCCCCCTGTCTGCATCTTGCGTATCCCTTCGATGAACCTCCAAATAGTGGGGCTATTACAACCAAAAATACGTCGCATTCGCCGATGGGTCGCTTCGACAAAGCTGTTGATGCGATCCCGACCCGTCAGCATGCTTTCATATATCGACCACACATTCGGAGGAAACGGAGGGGTATCTCGGCCGCCGGATTCCTTCGCTCGGCCAACGTAGGCGTTCTCAAACCATGCAAGGACAGGGAGCAACTCGCTTTGGAGCACTCTCGAAAGCTCCGTAATGCCTTCTTCAAGGTGTTCCGTTGGCATAAACGCGAGTGAGGCGATCATTCGGGCTCCGATGGCCAAGTTTGCGTCTGAGTTGTACGCTGAGAGCAGACCCTGCTCTGATAATTGTCTCTTCAACCTTCTAGCGAAATGAAAGAAACAACCGTAGACTTGTACGGAAGGGAAAGTAGCTGTCGCAGCATTCATCGCTGCTTGTTCAAAGTCCAGGGTGATGGTTTCTGGATCAAACTGGGGCCATGCGGCTTTTATGCTTTCGAACATACGACGATAAGTTAGCTCCTGCTTGTTGGGCAGCAGGGCGTACAGTACCGGGAGAACGAATCCCCCTCTTTCCGCCATGATGACGTAAACTTGGGCGAATTCAGGAGGGGCAATCCTGAACGTTCCGTCGGCGACGATGTGCTTCATTTGGCTGCTCCACTGCCCAGCCGACTGCCGACCGAACACAAGGATCCGCTGTTCGTCTCCCAGCCCTGAATCGAAGAGCAGAAAACGTTCTTGATCGCCGTATGTTTGATAGCCTTTTGGTATTACGACGGAAGCCACACCGACGGGCATTGGTGGGGCAGCTTCGACAGCTTTCCTTCTTCGTCGAATTGCTTGCCTCAAGGCACAGTTGGAAGGCATCTGCTCCTTCACTGAAACCGGAATACCGTTGGCAACTTCGTTGATGATGACAGCGGGAGTGTCCATGGTCGTCTCAGCTCGCTGCAATGCAGCATTGCGAACCGTTATCGCTGCCACGTAAGCAGGATCGCTTTCATGGTTGTGTTCATTGACAAGTCGGATAACCTTTCCGGTGTCAGCCCATGTATGCAGCCTAGCTCTGCATTTGTACGTATAGCGCTTGTCGCAACGCCAAGATTTGGTTCTCAAATGCTCGTTCAGTCGATCAAGGGTGTACATGTGTCCCTCGTGAACGAATTTTTCCCTGTTTCTCAAAGACAGCGTAGTGCTTCCACTCATCGCAACGGACAACCAGAGAAGAATGCTAGCACGAAATAGGACCGTTTCAACACCTAGTTGGAACGTACATTATCACGCTAAGATAAGGAGTTTGCGTGGTGCAGCAAAAATGCCATTTACTAGCAATAAGTAACAAACACGAGAAGACAATATATATTGCCCTGTCTTACCTGTAAAGCAAGTTTGGGAGTTAGCGTAAAATCTGATATACTAGCAGCGGAAGACCAAAAAGTGTTTACTAGCGCAGTGGGCACACGAGCAGGACAACATGGGCAAAATAATCGTCAGTAAAAGCAGAACAAAACAGACAAATGCTTAGCTCAACATTAAGCGCGAAAAATGAATAATAGGTATTTTTTATCTTACTGTACGTGTACGCCCAGAACATACCTGATTCTCGTCAGTCACTGTATTGTTTGCGGGCATATGGAGAAACACACCCGAACACATTAGTTTTCTGTGTTTAATTATTAATCTTCACTTATTTTTGTACACCCAATAAAAGTTTGAACGAAAAATGTCTTTTTTGTTGGAGCTAAATTGTTGCGTTTGATTGAAATCAGAGCTGAATGACTAGAAGAATATGCGCTAAAGCGCGGGAAAGCACAACAGCTGGCAGGGTAGTTGCTCTCCGTCTTCCTAGCAAGCGGTTCGGTAAAAAGAAGTACAAACGGATCAATCGTGCTGTGCATTTACCAACGGCATCAGCGAACTTCATTGTGCATTAATTACTACATCGCTTTGTAAGCCTTTTAGGGAGTTGATGTATTCGTGTAAATGCTCAGTATTTTGCCCAAAATGGTGACACAATTGCTATTTAACGCAGCAAGTTCGATTCATAAAGTTCGGTTCAAATGCACAATGTTTTGGCTGTAGTCTTTTGCAGCCGGTGTGAGTTGGCTACGTAACTCTACGTTGCCTTTACGTGGCTATTAGAAGTGCTGTCGGCTTTGTACAAACACTGGTAATGCTTCATCATGCATTTGTAACGCTTTGCTTTGCTGCTTTTCAAGGCGGGACAAATGGAGCTGAGACAAATGTGCTTTGGCAAAATGTTACGTGTATTACCAATTGGCCTACAAGCTTCCTCACTGCTTTAGTCGACCGAATTACCTCTAGCAGGTGAAGTCATTATACCACCACATTCAACGTCCTAGTAAGCCTAAATGCAATAGCTAATTTAAGGCAACCTTAGTTTGTGCTTTTTAAAATTTTTAAACATGCACAGTAGCTTTAAACTGACATTACAGGAGTGCTGTGTATCGCGAACGAATGGAATAACTACGTTGTAGTTGTTGTTTTAACATTTTTTCTGATGAGCGCTCAGGCAGTTTTTTGGTTAATTTTCAGGAATCTATAAACCAGCAGTAAAGAGACATACTCAGTTTCTCTATGAAAATTTTCGGAGCAGTTTAGAATCACCCAATTCTCCAAATCTAATAAATAGATACCCGAAACGTGCCTACAGTACTCCGATTTACCTGCGCACTACATTCGAGAACCAAAAAGCTATCTTATTATGAACAGAGTGTTGAGTTTGTTCATGCTCGCGACATTTCGTAATTTCAATAGCTTTACACATTTTCTCAGCAAAACAATTTTCGAACATCGTGTGGGTGCCAAGAAAAATAAAATCAAGAGTTTAATTCTTATTTTCATTCTCTTGGCAACCCGTAGACGTTAGTATGAGAAAAGATGTGCAAAATGCCAAAGGGAAAAATTTCTACCATTACACGAAATGAGAAAAAGCCTTCAATCGTTACCTGATAGGAGAAGGTAACTTCTTCTCAGAGTGTTGCTTAAGTTAAAAGAATACGTGGCGAGACGATGCAGTATGGTTTCCAGTGCGGCTAGCCTAACAATTATTGCGCGGTTTGCTTACGCTGGCGTGACCACCAGTTTGATTTAAGCTGTTTTTCGTAACTTATCTGTACATACCAAAATTTAATTTATGCAGATGCGTCACACGCAACTGACGAAAACAAAATGACGCGGAACAGCAGTGCTATCGATAGTAAAGTAAATAATTGTTAAACTTTTGTCAAGTTACTAGGGGTTCACTCATACGTGACATTTCATTATTTCCGTTTCAGCGTTATAGAGTGCCGAAAGCTAAGAGACGCTCCAACGGCATCCACGACGGAAAAATAATTTATAACATCGAATTGTGTGAGTGTTTTCAAGTTCTCGAACATGTTAACAATAGCCGGTTAATGAACGTCGTTCTGTAGTCGTTTAATATTCGTTCATTTGAAATAAAGCTATTGCTGCGAATAGAAATTTGATTCAAATAAATTTCTATGTTTTTTTCAGCTCGTCCTCGATACAAGCCCAACAGCTTTTTCTTTAGAACTTCAGTAAAAATGTATTGATCACTGCTATTTCCGAAAACGTTGAAATTCAAGTAAAAAATTAATTTGTTTTGCTTTGTTTTGTTTAGATTGTTCAAGCAAAATAATTTCACCGTGAATAACCACGTTTTATTCATGGATGCTCGTAGGCAGCCAAGAAAAGCGTTCAGGTACTGCCGTTGCAACGAGTGCATACTGTACTTAACGTGAAAACAGTAGTTTTATTAGGCTAACTTTATCCGTCTCGGGTAAGTAATGATTCTTGTTGTTCATTTTACATGCATATTTTTTCATTGATTTACTCCGTCCGTCCGAATTTGCGGGGCGATTTCAAATGCTCAGGTCGCATTGCTCTTCCATTTGCGTTCTGCGTGAGGTCAGCAGGAGTAGTTTAGAGCTCAGATAGGCATCGCAGTTTTGAGTAAACCACTAAGCGAACTTAGTTTTTCTTTTTACTTGAATGTAGGCTTCTTTACGTTGCTATGCAGCAGCTAGCAAAAGTGCACACGCGAGTGACTTGTACAGTAACGTAAGCGTCCTATGACCATACTGCTTCTTGCCATCGTTTCGCAATTCATGAAGTAATCAAAAAGCATTTGGGACTTTTTTGTGAGCAAATAATATGGCAAAATCCAGCCGGGGAGGTGATTCTCCGGGTAACCTGCTTATCTACCATATTCTTCAGGGAAGTACCGGGATCGATTATTCTCTTCTTATTCTTCAACCTTTCCTGTTTTTGCGGCTTACCTTTCGTTGTATAGACCTTTTAGACTTCTTTCCGGTGTAAAATGGCGTTGATTTTTTTCTGACCTGTTCGGCCTTGCTTTCTGTATTTTCGTGTGTTATTGCTTCGCTTTTAGCGTTAGTTCGTGCGATCGAACAGACAATGATGAATGCACCTGTGGCGAATGGAACACCTACCCATGCAGCTTCAGATTCTTCGCATTTGGTAAGGAGAAAATGTTGTAGCGTTGGTCCAGTTGTCTTGAAAGCTTACTTAAAGACGGACATTTCTGGCTCTTGCCCGGATGATGTCCCAGACTCGGAAGACTATGGGGAATTGGATGACTTTTTGGCAAGCAGTGAAGCACCTGTTGAGACTGTCCAAACGAGAGCTGCTACCACGCAAAGCAGGGTAATCCGTTTCCCATGCCACAGCGCAATAGTTGATAGTTTGCCTTTGCCTTTTGTAGCACAGTAGACCGCCCGACCTTAAGATATTCAAAACTCAGCGCGGAAATGAGCTCATTGTGTTTCGCGGTTTTGACTATGTGAAACACCGGGAGAACAACGGCGAAAAAGTGGTTGTATGGCGTTGCCGTTCGGGCAAGGACTGCGGTGGGCAACTGAGAACAGACCGCAACGCGAGAGTTGTTTTCCAGTCGTTACCACACAACCATGATCCTGTCCCTTTCGTCGAGTACATTCATGAAGCGATGACTGCTGCAAGAGAAATGGCTGTGAAAACAAAGTTGTCTCCCCACGCTATTTACCAGGAAGTAACGAAGGGCATGAGTCCTGACGCTGTGAAAAAAATACCGGAGAAGCGATTGCTCGTAGCAATGATTACCCGAATAAGAAGACTTCGCGGTATGGAACCCAAAGTTCCCGTAAGAAAGCGGAGGCGAGGTTAGTCTGCCTTCTTTTACGCAAATGTTTCTTCCGTTTCTATGCATGTTTTTCAAATAAGCTTTAACGGTTTGCTCCAGCCCACTCAAATCACTTTTAGTTTAAATGACTCGTACGTGAATATAGTGTACAGTACAATAAGTCGACCGATTCAATAGTATTCGTCCGTTAGTTTCATCTTCAACTGTTTTTCTTGAGCTTCAATGTATTCACTTTTTCTTTTTTTGAGCGAAACTGAATTACGGTATGTTACTAATGTAATATTCGCTCTTTTATATTAACTTGCGTATTCAAACTGTAACAGAATTGGATGGACCTGAATATCCTTATGGTTGCGGTTTGAAGAGCCCAACTCCAGTTGCAGCTTTACAAGCAGTAAATTTTATAATATTTAAATTCAACCTTTTTTTTTACTTAGAAGCTATAGATAGCGTTTTCTTGAATTTTCTCCATTAAATGCTGATTGTATGAAGCCGACTTTAAGCGAAATGGGCGTCTGACTTGTTAAATCTAAGGCAGTAATCGTCGTGGCATGGCAATTTCAGAAAATTCACTATGAATATTAAAATTTTTCATTTGCTTTATTTGTTTTTTTTTATTTTTGTTCGCGAAGTATATTTAATTGAAGTGCCGTGTTCCTGTTGGTAGAAAAAGCTTTTGACAAAAAGACTATATATAGGCAGGTTCGTAAGCACCGGATGAATTTTGCTTTGCGACTGCAGGCTAAACTTTCTCGCTGAAGGGAACGCGTTTTTTTCAAAAACCTGTTGAGCAATGCGCTCGTTTTTAAAATTTTTTCCTTCACTATTGTGCATCATTTTTTTTGTGGTCAATGCGAATTTCAATTCTGCATTTCAGATATACCAAAACCCGTCGTGCACGTATTTGCGCACGCCCCAAGCAGGAGACGCGTAAGTAACCTTTGCTTGTTCTTTCTTGTTTCAGTTGATTTTTTTGGGCAGTGAACATTGCCTTGGCCTTTTTTAATAATCAAGTTCATTTTACAGCTTCCGTCTCCGGAAGTAACGGAAAAGGAACCAGTCGAATTGAACAGTTCTTTGAAGCTGTTGAAGACGCAGCGCAGTCAAGACATGCTGTGGTGCGCGAATTACGAATATCTAAAGCGCTACGAGAATACCGAACGCGGCACGATCGACTGGCGATGTCGTTCCCGCACTTTTTGTCAAGGAAAAGTGCAAACCAACTTGGCGTGCACGAGAGTTTATCGTTTGGTCGAGCATTGTCATCCACCGTTTTGCAATTTGCCCACTGTGCACGAGACGTTGGACAGAATGCGTAAAATGGGCGCCGAAACAACCTTAAGTCCAAGACAGATATACAAAGCTTGCACGGCAGACAGACCGTACAGCGTTATTGAACAATTGCCTCCGTTGAAATCAATTCGAGAAATGATATACAGACAACGCGTGGCGCATTGCATATCGAGGAAGCATCCGTCCTCTTTGGCAGCAATTAGTTTTCCGCCGAATATTTTTTCACCCTGGGAAAAGCAGCCTCCAATAGTGTACGATTCAGGTTTCAAGGATGGACGTCGAATGTTCGTCTTTTACACGAATATAAGTTTGAAATTATTGGAAGAGATTCCGACTTGGCTAATGTGCGAAGCGTACAAAGTGATGCCTAGGTTGTTTAATCAACTGTTTACAATTCACGTCGCCATCAATCAAACTATTGTTCCATGCGTCTATGCGCTGTTGAGTCACAACGGTGTGGAAGACTTTTACGAATTGCTGACCGTTCTAAAGAACGCGGAAAGTAGTTTGTCGCCGGAAAATGTGATCACCGATTTCCAGGTGAATTCGCAGGTGGCAATTAAGCGCGCCTTTCCTCAAGTTGAACTGTACACTTGTTTATCCCATATGGACGAATGGCTTTGGAAAAAGATTGGCGACTTTGGCATGAGGGAAATGTACTGCAAATGCAAAACTACGAAACACTTGGCGAAGCAACTGTTAGCTTTGGCATTTGTGCCCCAAAAGGAGGTGATTAGCGTTTTCCATCAACTCAACAGTACCATACAAACCGACGATATGAAGAGGCTTTATTCAGCTTTTCAGCGAACATTTATATCCGCTCCAGCGGGGGTTCGTCGTTCCAGCGATGGTCACATGATTAGCCTTACAGCAGCAGCGAAGCCTATGTTCTCGTTAACAATGTGGAATTGCCACGATATGGTGAGCGCGGGTTATCTACGCGTGGTGAACAGTTTTGAAAGTTGGCATACTTCATTATACCTTTCGCTTGTTCCCGGAAGTCGTAATGTTTACCATATAATCAACAAGATATCCGGCGAGCTTTGTCAAATCGACACATATCTTCCTCGCTTGGAACAATTGGAGCGTGGATCGCCGCTTTGGTGGACAACAACTGTTATTCGTTTTGACGATCAATTGAATAATGTGTTGCCGACATTTAAGCAAGATACGAAGACGCCCGAAGAAAGGCGAGCAATGGTGGAGAGATTTGTCAAAAATGTTTGTTGTTGCATATTTTTGCCAACTAGGCAAATTGCGAAAAGGTACGTCCATAATGGTCTACGTATTCCTCGACGATATTTTCGTTGACCGTTAGCGAATGGTAGATTGGGCTTTTTTCTTTTTCTTTTTTTGCTCCTCTCTTACCAGAGCGTATCGCATTTCAGGCGCACCGATTATGTATCCCCGAAGCTGGGTGTTAATACTACCTGCGGTATCTTCAAAACTGCAATTTCCAAATATCCATAATCTGCGGAATGAATTTGCCATCTCAATTCATTTCTGTATTCACCATTTAATATTATATAAGTACGCCGTCAAAGGCTGCATGTCTGCTCTACGTGCGTTAATAAACTTGATGGATGCTTCCCTTTGTCACCATGCCTCTCGACGTCTTGTTTTTTGTTCTTATGGAAAGCCGGTTTATTTGGGCCGTAACATCGTCAATATAGTTGAAACTTATAGTTTTTGTTGACTTTCGAAAGTTCTGCTTAGCGACGTAAATTTAAATGAATCGCTCATTTTACTGACGTTGTCAATGCTTCGAAATGCGTACTTTTTTCTGCAATAACATTTCCTCATTCGTAGCACTGTTATGTTTTTTTCTTCCTTAAAGCTTCTACGACCCGTACACTTTGCGAATGCGTCTTCTAGGAATTGTTCAGTTTGACCACGTGACAACTATCGCTGTCCTTATTCGTTCCTTTGACTTAAGGAATTTTCTGCTTTTGTTTGAGAATATACCGTGTTTTTCCAATAATAAGACCTGGTCTTATATTTATTTTTCTACGAAAAACATAGCAGGGCTTATTTTCCGTAATGGGGTATTGTGATTTCGGGTACCACACTCTACACTTGTTCATTTATTTATGTGCAGACGTCCATAGGAAGCGTAAATGTCAAGGAAGAAAAATATCGAAACACCTAGAAGAAGAACCATGAATGTAAGGCTGGAAAATGTTGAAATAGCTACGTTTATTCGAACGGAGTCATGTCATCATTTTCTGGGACGTCTTCATAAATCTTCGAATTTTGAATTCCGGCCTGAATTTCTTGCGACTCCGTTTCTTGGAAGTTCATTGAGCCCAGCGTCTCATGTCTTGCAGTAGAGCTCTCCTTAAATGAGTATTTCTTGTCCAAGTAGCCTGCTCGCAGAGCATTGGCAACACGGCTAACTGTCAGTGATTTTATCCCATGAGTTTTTTACCCACGTCAGACCTGCGCATTATGAAAGTCTGTGCTCTCCTGTCAGCGATCCATTCATAAATGATGTCCTCAATCTCAGGAATAAATGGTTGCCGACCTGGTTAACACTTACGCTTCTTTGCATCTCCCTCGTCCATCTTTTCACAGAGTTTATCGTACTGTGCTCGCCATTTTCGAACTATTCGGTAATCGAGCTTTTTCTCTTTGCAAAAAACCGTCAGATTCTTGCCTTGAGAGTCTTCTACGATTGCTTTCTTGTACTCGACACTATAATTCTTCCTTGTTACAGGCATCCTGCCTGAGAGCGAAAATATTATTTCCTTTTATAGACAGAATTGCACTTTTGCACCAAACTGTTGCACACAAGATTGCAAAAATCACTAAGAGAATTCGTTCGGATGGACTGCATGAAAGATAACTACAAATGCAGATGTACCAAAGCACTTTATTTACTCGTAAACTTCAAAGCACAGTAATTTAACCATCCACAAGCTGCCTATTTTAAGATGCGATACGCCCGTCACATTTTCCAACGGATTTTCCAGGGAGGGCATATATTGACGAACACCCTAAAAGTAGTGCTATGGCGTATTTTCAGGGAGGTCTTATTACAGGGGAAACACGGTAATTACGCTGAAGGTTGGAATTTTTTTGTTTTAAAAAATGACCGTTTTTAACAACGATGAACAGCATGAACGTTGCTAAACAGTGGCGAGACAGCATATGCGGTTTTGTGTAATTTAATAACTTTCGAACTGAGTTAGCTGACTTTTTCGTGCGTTTTATCGTACATGTCGATAGAATGGCTGTACCCAAATTATCTTATTGACGCATTTTAAAGTCAGAAATTATTAGGAATTTTTGTGTAATTTTTTTAAAAATAAATCGGCAGTAAGTTTATTGGGTGCGTTAGAAATAAGGTTTTCCGATTGTGAACTTTTTCGGAAACACTCCATGTCATGTATATTCTCGTCTGACGGAATTGCTGAGCTCATTTAATTACTATGGCTTTTCTGATGCGAATTCCCGTAAATTACAAGTTTTTTTTATCCGCTTAGGAATGAAACTTTTAGTGATGAATTGAGCCTGAATTCAACCTCCTCTTCCATTTGTTCAGGTGAGATGAATCGATGCCCTCTTGAGATCTTTTCGAGTAGACAGAAGAGCTCATAGCCTAAAGGACAAAGTCAGGGCTATACGGAAAACGAAAAGCTAGGTTGAAGGCACGGTGGCCACCTTGCCGCCAGCAGTTCGACACCAATGGTTTGACGCCAGTGAAACTATGGAAATGCTACAGTTTAAGGCTCTGCTTTATCTTCTGCACAATCCTGATTTGGTTTCTTCAGGTTGCCGCTTATTTTGCCTACTGAAAAATACCTTAAGAGGTCACTAATTCACCTCGGACGAAGGACTGAAAGAAAAAGCGTATTCTTGGCCGAAAATTTGTTTCTATTGCCATAAAGCATCTTGTAATTCATGGGAATTTGGGCCTTAGAAATCAAAGAAATTATTTCAAAATTTAATGATATCGCATCGTAAGGGAAGTTTTTCTAATAATTCAATAAACTTTGTAGCCCGGAAGATCATGCGTTGTAAAGAAAGACGATTATGTCAAAATACAGTATTACTGTAAGCACTATATATTTATTCAAGAAAGTACAAAGGGTACTTGACGATGTGATTAGCGCAGAAAAAACTTGGCGTCAAACCTTTGGAAGCAAACTGTCAGCGCCAAAGTGAATCCTATCCCTTCTGTATAGCTTTGATTTAGTCGTTTAAGCTAGCACCTATTTCGTCCACTCAGAAAGGCCTCAAGAAGACATTGAGTCACCTAAGGCGACCAGCGGAAAGAGGAGATAAATTTAAGACAGAATTTATTACCGAGACGTTCTGTTTTAAAAGGATAAAGGAACTTGTAATTCTTTGAGAATTCGTACCCGAGAAGCTATGGGATTTTTTAAAAATTTGATCATGTTAAAGTAAGTCATTTCCGCCAGACGAAGCAGTACATAAAATAATGCATTTCCGCACAAATTCATGAGCGGAAAACTTCCGAAAGGTTAAGAAGCATTGAAACTTTTCCGTTAGAAAGTAGGAGGATTATGTTACATTATGACAATGTTATGGCCGCCACGCGTTTATTCAAAAAAAATTATAAGTAAGCGTTAGTCGAGGTTTGAGAGATTCTAATGAAGTTCGACAATTTAAGCGTTCGTCCTTTAATTTATGCAAATTTCCACTGGGTTTCTCGAACGTGCAAGCATTTCCCTCTTATCAGACTGGTAATGAAAGTTTATCATTTCATGCGAATTTGTTCAAGATAATGAACCTGTCTGCTAAAACTGTTATCTCTGTACGTTTCCTACTATTTAAAAATGTTTTATGCCTGCTTGCCTAAATAGTACATTAATTTGTTTGTTTATCAACGAGCATGCTTTAGCAGAACATTTCAGGGACTATGGTCTGCCGACCAGCAGCTAAGTGCCTACAGTTTAGTTATTGCAAAATCTTTACAGGCCCTCTCATTTTTGAATGAACATTAAGCGACGTAGTAGTGGTATCTTGATTTCCGGTACTCATTGACGCCTATTTGGCCAATGGCATTGTATTTGTCTCTTTTCGACCATCTTGAGTCGTCACAGCATCACTTCGCGTAAAATTCCTCCACCCACGTGAATTGATCCATTGGTTCCAATTCTTAATGCCCTGACGAATGACCGCTCTAAGGTGTATTGTCGCGTGCGATCAAGCCTCCTATCAAGTTATTCGTTTTCACGAAGCATTGAACCCAGCGAACTGAAAAGATGCTAATCAAAGGGATGTACTTTGGTGAATGCACTTTGGACGAGCGAAAAATCCATGCACTCTTCTTCGAACGTGCTAAGATTGAAGTGAAGATATTCGACCGGTTGGAGTTTTCAATCAAACTTACAGCCGAGCCAATCCTTTGGCGTGTGTCTTCCAGTCGGTTCACCAAAGCAGGATCAATAATGAAGTAGGTAGAACGGCCAACAGTATAAATCCAAGAAGACACCGAGAATAAGCGTCGCGAGCGCATTAGCTCTTTTCAAGGAACGCTGACGATTTTTTACCGTATGCAGCGAGCTCAAGTTACGAACGAAAGCTGGTGTGGGCCCAAATTGTTGGACGGTTTGGAGAATGTGTACTATTCAGGTGAGCTCACTTCCCAAAATCTTTATTACTTTACGGTAAAAACTTTTTGCTTACTGCCAAAGCATAATGCGTTGCATCTGTTTAACTGTTGCATCAAAGCTTCCTTCTCCTATTAGTGTGCTGTCGGACAAAGTCCGGTCGAAACAACTTATGGCATTTCCCAACTTCATAAAAAGTAGACCAGCCAAGCGACCCCTACAAGAAAAATAAAACAAATAAATTAGCCATAAAATCGCACCGATAGCAACTGTGCGATGATTTTATCATTTAGAACATAAAACTAAATGCGGATAAGTAGGTTTCAAACGAAATAAGGAACTGGAATTGCTTTTAATACATCAATGTCACTTAGTCAAAGCACAGGTTACCATAATGCTTATTTGCATAGAAGGTGCGCATACTTTTTACGCTTTTAATTAAGCGAGCTGTCGAACGGATAAGCAAAGCTGGCCCTTACTTTCGCGTAGGGTAGTTTTTTGTTGTAGATGTACTTTTTTCCTGAATGAAGGCCAAATTTTCGTTATTTTCTTTCGCAGGCATTTAAATTTTTGTAGTTTCGGAATTCGACCAGCTGTACGGATATGAATATCCGGTAACATAGTTTCTTGCCGTTTGGCATTATTGATTTTCAGGTTTTAAGGAGCAAATTTAAACAATGATTGTGTAACTATCATTAAACACTTAATGCCCATGTCCAGCGAGAGACTTAAAGCCCATCAATAAAAAGGAAAATTTAAGCGATGATGGTATTTAATGACGTTAGCAATTTGGATAGATGATTTCGGGGGTTTGGACTCATTTTTTATAAACATAGACTTAGCTGAATGGATGATTTTTTTCGTTGCCTATCGAGCTAAGAAAATGTTTGTGTTCGAACGCATTTACGAATAGAGCATAGAATCAACGGAAGCAACCGAGGCGCCATCGATTTGTCTGTAAGCATAGCCACATTTTGGCTCTTTATTCCGTACGCTAAAGTATCCTTCATAATGTTCGCAAACATTGGCACTGTCGAAGTTTTGCAATAGAGGCAAAACCTTGCTTTTTTGATCGCTGAAAGAAAGCGCGGTTTTCCAAATTTTATTTTTTCCTTTTAAGGCAAAGAAAGTTTGACAGTTCACGCATGTTGTCTGCTTAACAAAGCATAATTTTTCCTTCATTGAAGACTATTAATTTTCCGTCCAAACCACGGACCTCTTTTCAAAATATTATCACAAAAAGAGATACTGCGAAAATGGCTCAACAAATCGAAATTTAAATACTAAGCGGCTTTGCTTGTTCGCTAGATTCTCCGCCAGACAATAAGATAAAAGCCTGAAACGCAAAACTAGTAATATTAATATACCGTATATTACCACGCATAAGAACTCCCCCCTGCGTTAGCAAAGGATGGTAATGATTGGCCCAGCAACGATGACGTTCATTGCTCAAGTCTAGATCAATTCTGATTTGTCAGTTTTCCGTGAATGCTAGTCGGCCATTCAATTGAAACTGTCTTGCCCAAAGTGCAACGCAAAAACTGATCAGCTGCTGCTTAGCGAGCGTTGTAGAGCATTGCGTAGGCTACGAGAAATGAATTGTGTTGAATAGGTTTATTGGACGTCTATTACAACTGTTGCATGTAAAACACGAATGAACAGATTGTAGAAGCGGAAAGAAAGGATACATGACGCCGAAAACATTAAGTGCAGTGCCAAAACGGTAAAGCTAACAGTGCTGTTGGTCACTGTTTGGCATTTGGTCGTCCTCTGTGTCTTCCAACAGGGCAGAAATGGAGCACTTTTGGAAAGACTTTATAACAGTTTCCGTTTTTACTTTGCTCCACGCCTTTATAACGAACTGGCACAGCAAGCTGAGCGATGGAACTCGCATTCGTCCGCTGGCTGTGTACGTCTTCTGCCCGTTCGCCATCCATTCTTTCCACTCTTCTCGCACGTAGTCTTTAAAGGGCTTATTAATGCAGACGTCCAGCGGCTGCATAGCTTTTCCTTTTTCATCGCTCACGTGCAGAATGCAATAAGTAAAACTGAAAAATTCTTTCGTTAAGGAAACTTATTCTTCCTTAGTCATATGGTTTTTTCAGTTGCTACTGAGAGAGTGATACAAAGCGACGCGCGATACGTGGAGACAAATTTAGACGAAAATGAGGAAAGCAAGTGTGTTCAAACTGTCCCACTACGCCACCGTTACGTACGAACTAACGAAGCACAGTCGTCAGTAGAAGCAACTTCATCCCACTTTAAGTGCCAAAGCTTAGGTAGCACCGCCTAATTTTTACAAGCACAAAGCGAACGGAGATGTAAACTGTTCAACAGTTCGGCGAAAGAACAACACATTTCATCCTCTTTGGTTACTACCAGCTAACATGTCACGTTACTCTTGTCTGTCTGATGCAGCAAAAGATGGGAAGTCACAGCTGTTGATGTTTAATGATAACACGGCGTGACCTCTATCGATGATATCTGTAAGCTCAATCGATGACGGTTTCACGCTCAGTCGATGGGTCCTCCTGCAGCTGTAAGTATGCGCAATGGCTGTTGAAGTTTGATGATAACGCTGCTTGACCTATATCAATGATAATTGTTAGCTGAATCGATGAGAACTGTGCGCCCGCTCAGAACCGAGCTTTTAGTCATCCTCGATAAAGGTCAAGCAGCGTTATCATGAAACTTCAACAGCCATTGCGCATACTTACAGCTGCAGGAGCACCCACCGACTGAGCGTGCAGCCGTCGTCGATTGAGCTTACAGATAGCATCGATAGAGGTCAAGCCGTGTTATCATTAAACCTCAAGGAGCTGTGATTTCCCATCCTTTGCTGCCTCAGACAGACAAGAGTAACGCGGCATGTTAGATGATAGTAACCAAAGAGGATGAAATGTGTTGTTCTTTCGCCGAACTGTTGAACAGTTTACATCTCCGTTCGCTTTGTACTTGTAAAAATTAGGCGGTGCTACCTAAGCTTTGGCACTTAAAGTGGGATGAAGTTGCTTCTACGGACGACTGTGCTTCGTTGGTTCAAACGTAACAGTGGTGTACTGGGACAGTTTGAACACACTTGCTTTCCTCATTTTCGTCTAAATTTGTCTCCACGTATCGCGCGTCACTTTGTATCACTCTCTCAGTAGCAACTGAAAAAACCATGTGACTAAGGAAGAATAAGTTTCCTTAACGAAAGAATTTTTCAGTTTTACTTATTGCATTCTGCACGTGAGCGATGAAAAAGGAAAAGCTATGCAGCCGCTGGACGTCTGCATTAATAAGCCCTTTAAAGACTACGTGCGAGAAGAGTGGAAAGAATGGATGGCGAACGGGCAGAAGACGTACACAGCCAGCGGACGAATGCGAGTTCCATCGCTCAGCTTGCTGTGCCAGTTCGTTATAAAGGCGTGGAGCAAAGTAAAAACGGAAACCGTTATAAAGTCTTTCCAAAAGTGCTCCATTTCTGCCCTGTTGGAGGACACAGAGGACGACCAAATGGCAAACAGTGATCAAGACCACTGTTAGCTTTACCCTTTTGGCACTGCACTTAATGTTTTAAGCGTCATGTATCCTTTCTTTCCGCTTCTACAATCTGTTCATTCGTGTTTTACATGCAACAGTGGTAATAGACGTCCAATAAACCTATTCAACACAATTCATTTCTCGTAGCCTACGCAATGATCTACAACGCGCGCAAAGCAGCAGCTGATCAGTTTTTGCGTTGCACTTTAGGCAAGACAGTTTCAATTGAATGGCCGATTACCATTCACGGAAAACTGACCAATCAGAGTTGATCTAGACTTGCGCAATGAGCGTCATCGTTGCTGGGCCAATCATTACCATCCTTCGCTAACGCAGGGGGGAGTTCTTATGCGTGGTAATATACGGTAAATATTAGAACGTTGAATTAGGAAGCGCGAAACTTGTGAAAGCGTCATAAGCGCATGGATGATAAGAAAAGAAATTTGCATGTCATCTTAACTCGGTCGCCTTTGGTTTGTATTCATTTAAAAAAAGGTGATATGTCAACCTTACGATGCAGTTATTTTCTTTTTAGATATATTGCCGCTCAATCGCGGAGGATGGAATGAAACAGAAAAGTTTCTCAAAGCTGTGATTGAAATTCTTTTGAAACACATAAAGGATAGCAATGATCCCAACAGCAAAGTGATTCAATTTTATCAACCGTTGGAGTTGGCTTCTCTGCTCGATCTGAATATACCCAACAGTCCAATGCCATTGGCTCAGCTGTTGAAAGATTGTTCCGAGACTTTGAAATATCAAGTCAAAACGGGTGAGCTAATCCAACGTTTCGACGTCTACTAAATGAAATAAGGACACAGCGCTTAAGAATGTGCATGTTCGATGCTGGTCGGCTAAAACATATTCTTATTAGGGCATCCAAGATTTTTCAACCAATTATCCACCGGTCTGGACGTGATCAGTATGGCTGGAGAATGGTTAACAGCAACCGCAAACACAAATATGTAAGAGCCTGCATCTTCTTTCTACTTTCCATAAAAGGTCTACTGTTGATGCATTGCCGATGTGACTGTAAAGCTCGAAATTGTGTTCTGTTTCGCTGCCAAAGCTAACTGGGCAGCTTCGGATGTATACGCTTACCTTTAAGTTTTGCTACCGTACTTTGCCTTTTGATTTGCAGGTTCACTTACGAAATCTCGCCTGTTTTTGTTCTAATGGAAAAAGAGATAATAAATTTGATGTGCCAAATAATCGGTTGGCCCGAAGGCGAAAGAGACGGTATACTTTGCCCCGGTGGAGCCTTGTCAAATGCATTCGCCGTAAATGTGGCCCGTCATTACTTCTACCCGCGTTGCAAGTCGCTTGGAATGACGGACATGCCTAGACTGGCCATGTTTACTTCCGCCGACGTAGGTTCACACCCAAGGCACAAACCATGCATGAATCATTAGCTACAAAATGCTTCTAACCGAAAGGTGAAAAAAAATAAATCTTTTTCCTTTAAGAGTCACTATTCAATAAGAGGTGCAGCAGCTTTATTAGGAATCGGTGTAGACAACTGTATTGTTGTACCGGTGGACGACAGGTACGCTACTGTCAACCCTATTCACCAGCATTTGCGTTAGATCCAATCATTACCACTCATTGCAGAGGGAAAATGATTCCTGAAGCTCTTGAAGAAGCTATAATTGCATCCAAGGAAGAAGGATGCATTCCATTTTTTGTAAACGCGGTAGCAGGATCTACCGTATACGGTGCTTTTGATCCAATCAACCTAATTGCTGACATATGCGAAAAATACGGACTGTGGCTGCATGTGGACGTCAGTTAGCGAAGTTTTTACCTATTGTCAGGTAAAAATTTTACTTTAGGCAGCTTGGGGAGGCGCAATGTTATTTTGTAAGAAGTATCACCATCTAGACGGAATACACAGGTATGAAAAGAAAACATGCATTTAGACATCTACAACTGAAACGTCTTCAGAGCAAATTCGGTCACTTGGAATCCGCACAAATTGATGGGCATATTGCTGCAGTGCTCGGTTTGTTTGGTTCGCAAGGAGGTAAAGTATTAAGTACGCTGCTTAGCGAACTGACCACTTATCAAAGTTTTTAATAGCTGTTCGCCTATAATTACGCTCCTCCGCCTACTAAAACTTTGTAATTATCGCAGCTTTCTGCTATGCTTGTTCGCAAGCAAAACCTGCGCACATTACTTGGCATACTGTAGGAAAAAGCGTATTTTCCAATTCAATAAATAACTTTTGGCTTTGTATAGGCATACACTGGACATCGCCTATCTTGAGCACGTAGTAGCGCAAAACAATTTAGTACGATCTTGTCGGTTAACCGTCCGGACGGGCCGTCATACTGTAAGGTTGCTAGCTATCCTGTTCTGCCTTTCCCTAAGCCTAAGCCTAAAAGTGAGACTTATATTTTAGTTTAGGCTTACATAAGAACAGAACAGGATAGCTGACGTGCTCGTTAGTAGAGGCAGAACTGAATGCCAGCTTACTTTCCACAAAGGAACCTGCATTCTTCACTCGGTGGAGCGAATAGCCGATATGACGTTTTTTAAAAGCAGATTTGCTTTCGGCCGCCAAAAGTTTGCCTATCAATAGGTAAATAAATGTCCTATAAGCAGTATAAGTATCGACTGGCTATTCGCTTTTACAAAAGTTTTACAAGAATACAGAATTAAGATGACGAATGTGAATCCGCAAAAATTATAGTACAATTTTTTCAATCTATTAGTAAAATTTTCGCAAGAATACATGTGCATACATGCAATAACAACTCCAAGGCATCTTTATTTTGAACAATTGAACCAAAGCGTAGCGCGCATTGAATAAACAAATAATTTTGAATAATTTTTCGCCTTGTCACTTATTTTGCATACTCCTTTAGGGACTGCTATTTCAATGCAACCAGATGTGCGCCGATTACTTATTCCAACAGGACAAACCGTATGACGTCAGCTACGATACCGGTGACAAGACGGTTCAATGCGGTCGACACAACGACATATTCAAGCTTTGGCTGGCTTGGAGGGCAAAGGTGAGCACAGCAGATCGCGACAGTAATTTTAACACTTAAAGATCACCTGAAAACGTACGATGGACATAACACAACCAAAGGGAAGACATAGAAATTGATCACTGCCATGTTAAGGGTATGCTTGGATATGAGAAGCAAGTAGAAAGACTGATGGGATTGGCAGCCTATGTTACCGCAAAAATCAAGCGGACTCCCGGTTACGAAATGGTTCTAAGCGAGGTAAGTACCGCCGACGTTCAAACCAGCGCGCCGCGTACTTTTAAACAAGTTCAGCCGGAATTTTTGAACGTCTGCTTTTGGTACGTACCCAAAAAGCTACGTCACTTGGAAGCGGAAGAACGAACAGCCCGTCTGGAAAAGGTAAACAAAAACAATGATTTTTTCACCACTCCTCTAAACATCTTCTTGAGTTCGCCCGCGTATTGTAGGTGGCGCCAAAAATAAAAGGCAAAATGATGGAAGCGGGAACAACAATGGTCGCCTATCAACCTGACAAGGACAAACCAAACTTCTTTCGCTTGATCATTTCAAATCCGGCAACAACAACTGAAGACTTGGACTTTTTCGTTGACGAAATAGCGCGTCTCGGCGAGTCGATATGATTTATTTAAATTTTTTCCAAGCTGAAAGGCCGTAGTGTTCAAAAAAATACTCGTAGTCAAGAAACGTTGGCGTCTCTTCGTCATCATTAAGCATTCGCGCATTATGCAATTAGATTAGACGTGCAAAAGGACCGCGATTCTGTGTCACTTAGTAAAATTGCTGATGCTTATAACCTTGCGGCGCTTCCGCGTGCTTATACGAAACGACAGCAGCCGGGTTAGCGGCTGGTAAGCTTTCTGGCCACGCTTGGAAATATTCAACTGCCCAAAACCCATTAACGTAATGGTGAAACTAAAGGGGACCATATAAAGTATGAATGCATTGAACAGTTGACAAAAGCTTCATTTAAGCCACCGAAGTCGCGGGAACAGCCGCATCGCTGCCGTTTTGTGTTTCATTGGCCACTGCTTCGCTACTCTTTGACGGTGTGGTCTTTTCATTCTCTGTTGCAACTTTCGAATGGGCTTTCGACTTGAAGTTCAGCTTTTGCTCAAAAATCTGTGACAGAAAAATTAACATAACAACTCAACGTAAAGCAAAGGAAAAAAAACCTTGACGTGGCCGCCGGCTGGTTTGTACTTTATGTTGTCCAGAGATCCAATTTTCGACTTGGCCGTTTTGCTGAAGTCCAATTTCTTACTTTGAATCTAACGAACAAGTAGCGCCTTTTCAGCCAATCAAATTAGCATAAGAAAAAGTCAATTCTTACCTGAACTCTTCCTGTCGTTGTCGGCTTGTGCGTAGCGTTCTCCAATGAACCAACCCTCGCCTGCACATTCTTGATTTCAGGCTTTGACGCTGAAACATTGCTTTTTGATTGAACAGGCAGCTTCTGCCTGGCGGCAACGCTCGGCCTCGCTCTTTCCGCGGACTTTGCTTCGCTTCTACGCACGATCTTCTTCGGCTAAACCGAAAAGAAAACCTTCTAGGCATACAAAGTCCAAAAACAAGCGAGTACATTTCTCGACGGACAATGTGAAATATGTACATCACAAAAATCTCAACAACATAACTCGTAAGATCGAATAGGTTCTCCATTGAAGCTTTTAGAGACAGCACCTCTTGTAACGACACATTACTTATGTTGATGATGTTTACATTGCTTTTATTTAAATGTTTATGTTCGTACCTCTTAGAATTCCCTAAAGACCGTACTTTGCGGAAAGCACAGCAACGCACTTGGTCCATACTTCCTTGCTGAACAATTTACTTTTAAAAATTTAATTAGGGGGCAGCAATTCTCGTTTGAATTTCTACGGCATTGTTCGCCATTCATCGGCTGACTTTTCGACTATTAACAGACTAACAAAAGTTCTATTAATCATACTTCCATTCAAAGGCTTAGTGTTATTTGTCCTTAATAAATTGAGATAAACGTAGTTTCGCAGAATACAACTGCTGCTCGCGCGAGGAAACGAGGAAAAAACTTCGAAGTGAATGAAAGCCCTTCACCAAGTAAACAAGTACTGGACATTAAGCAACTTCATTGTTTACTGTTTACATTCTTGAGAATAAATACGACGTAAACAATGGACTACGTAAACGGCACGTCGGTATCTTAAAACTTGCACTTCGATAGAGTGCATTGCTACGCTCGTTTTTTTGCGGAAATATGAATTGGACATAAGAAAACTTTATTACCCGTAGAGAACGTTAAACATTTGCAAATCAAAGCCTCGTACGTCAGCTTTTACAAAAAAAAAGAAAATAAACTCGTCTCAAAAGGAAGTCAACTACAGCCGCAAAAACGATTCGCGCTTGAAACATCCTCCTACCATTAACCTACTTTGAGCCGAAGCAAAACAATCGACTTCAGAAAGAAAAAAACATTTTGCAAAATAACTATGCGCCAGGCAGAGCACGCAAAAATCAATGCCGACGCTAACGCGCAGCAATGGAAAAACAAATCGCAAATTCAAAAAGCCGACAGGGTTATCGAAGACGCGGAAAATTACCATAATGCTATTGTTTTCAAACGAGAAAAATATGCAAATTTCATGCGCAAAGTTATAAGCTTATCTTTTTTCTGATTGGCTAAGCAATGGTAGTTGTCGACGACCAATAATATTTGCAATAACAGCTTAAGTTCTCTATTGCTAACACTGCGCATAGTCCCGCGACAGTTGTATATAGTATCAGCTAATGGGAAAAGAAAACGAGCGATCGAATGTCCGCATTATTTGCGCGCAAATCGAAGTTACGCAACAATGACGAATGCCACAAAGCGTTCGAAAGTCTAAGGACAGAAGATTGCTTTCAACTTTTTCCTAATTCAATTTTGTTGCCCAAGTGAATAACGGCGGCGAAAAAATTTGATCTTGTAAGGCCAAAGCTCCAAGTCGAAAGCAAACTGACGCTGTTCAGCCATTTGAAGGATTAACGAATGCTGACAAGTTGCGCGCGTAATGAACAGACGATTAAGCGCGACATTTGTGCAGCAGAGTTCGGCGCCGCGCGGGCGCGTATATAAGACTTCTCCAACGGACAATCACGTTGGACCGACTGCAGCTTGTAACTGAACTTCAAAAATGACAATGCAAACAATTTCGACAAGAAACCAATAAAGCACTGCTAATCGCCGCGTTTCAAATTCCTTCCGACACTTTTTCGAAAGACTGTCACGATAATGATACAGACACCATTTGTCACGCGCAGACAAGTAAGAAGAGTTGAAACTGACTGAGTAAAGTTGGGGCTCCAAAACGAGTGTCTTATCAGATCAACGCTGTATGCTGCCCAGCTTTCCGCTACAAAAAAAACCGTCTGACCATAGTTCGTTGAACGCTCAAAATATTCAAATTTTAAACCATAAGAAAATTTGCATAGGCTGCTCGACTAACATTTGCTGGAAATTTAAAAGTAGACAAGACGACTGCTCTCTACACTTGAGCAAACGAGTCATACGTAGACTATTTGTCAATAGTTCAATTTCGTTTAGTTGTCACGGCTCCAAATTACGATGTTTCAGTTACCACCCCAAAATGGAAATAAAGCGCGGTCGAATATTTTTGGAGGCGAGCAAACGCTGTGTGACGTCACTAGGACCAAAAAAGGACCAGCGAAAAGTTGGCGAAATAATCGAAGCAGCCACGCGGAAAAGTTTTTTTTGGGGGGATAAAGACTAGATTTCAAACAAAGCACTTTACGCTAGCAAAATAGCGTCCCGCTTACAATTTTTCCGAACTCACAATAAACAACTCGACCAGACGAGAGCACTCGGCAGCGTTGCGGCCGATGAAAACATTCGCAATTGACGCTCATACGTTGAAAACTGTAATATTCAAACTTGGTACTACGGTGGCTTAGTCATCGGCTGAGCGGCGCGTGCAAGCATGCTCATTAATCATTTTGCGAGTTTTCGAAGAAAGAATTTTAAAAATCGACAATGGCTCGATTTACGCATAGGGACACGTTTCACTTGACGGTGGATGAACAGCTCGGAAAGCTCCGAGCGAATTATTTTAAGCTTGAAATATGCTAGTCATTTATTAGCATAAAAATTGACGGCGTTTGCGGAAAGCACAGCCTACCCATTTCTTACGCTAAGAAATGCGCTTCGAAACTTAATTTAAATATTTCAGCCAACCTTCCCCACTGTTAGCAAAAAAAAAGTATTCGAGCAGCCGCGGATCAGCCAATAACAAACGAATGCGTTTGTCAGCTTCCGCGCTGAGAGAAAATTCAGATTTGCATATCGATGCTAATCTCAAAGTGATATTGCAATTAGCATACGCTTAGGAATCGGTTGAGAAGCTATGCAAATTTTCATCGAAAGAATGTGTTGAAAAAAAAATTGTTAAAACCGCTTGCGCGCATTAGCATTAAGTTAGAAAGCAACAGCGCTGTTGAATACGAAGCGGTCACGAAAAATGCCCGCATCGTTTGAATAAGTAAAGCAAACTGAAAACCGTTTGGACATTTGGAAAAGAAAGCATCGGTGCAATGATAAAAGATTTCGGACCTTCGCGACTGCATTTCGCTTTTTTAAGGGTCGATATGGAGAGAAAACTAATTTGCATATTCTCCTTCCTAGCTTTTAAAGGCTAGTTGACGAGAGCCTACCTGAACAGCAGCTGTCTTTGAAGGAAGAGACTTTGTTTCTGAGCTACCATTTGCCACTGACGTCGCCTTGCAAAAATGAAGCGTCAGGAAAAGTGCCCAACCGACTTATTAAGTACCTTTGTTGTAGTGGTCCTGGTAGTAGCGCGCATATTTTCCCTTACGGCAGGATGTACATTGGTCGAAGGCGGCTCCTTTCTTGTGCCCGAAACAGGTGGTACGCTCTTCTTCGTTTCTCGAGATTTTCGTTCCGTCGTAGTCGCACCTTTTCTGGCAGCTTGGGCAGTCGGGTGCGCCTTTTCTCGAACTTGACCAGTAGTAGTTTTGGCCGGCTCATGGGCCGGGTGAGCGTCTTCCTTGACGGGTGCTTTCGCTTTCGAAGGAGCGCCAGCTTTGGGCGCCTTCTCCTCAACGGCCTTGCTTTCATCGATCGGCGCGCTTGGCTTTTCAAGCTGAACAGGTTGGGACGCAGCCACATTGGCCGAACACTCTTCCAATTTCGACGTAGCAATGGCGTGGTCAACGCTGACATGATCGGGCGATTTTGACATGGGATGACAAACATTGTTACTTTGGTCGACAATGCCGGCCTGAACGCTTGGTCGATCTCCGGGTGAATTATGGACAAAATTTGCTAGCAGAGACGGTGGTTCAAATCTTGCCTCAAAATTCACGTTCGTGGAAACCGGTGTTGAAGTGACTAGCGGCTTCGAAGGGAAAACTGGCGCGTCTTGGAGGACGGTGGGCATCTCGACCACGTCGACCGGGGACGTTTCCAAAGACGATTCCGATTGAACAGCTTTACCCTCCTGTATCGTTGGAGAGCTTTGTTCAAGCACTGGGTCTCCCAGCGGCTTGATAAGAGTCATAGAAAAGCGCTCGTTACTCTCGGGAGACTTGTCAGGCGGTGATGTCTTATTCTTCTCGGGTTCCGGCGACTGCTAGCAAAGCGAAAAAAAATAATCAAAGCAGAGACTCTTCGTTAGCAAGGGATTACCGACAGAGAAAACAATGGCTCGTCAGGGCTTCGATTATTTTCCTTTTCCATTTGCGAACTTGCTACAAGACAGAGAGAGAACTGTAAGCCGCTTGCGGACAAAGACGCAATCAACAATGAGCAGCAGGCAGCGCAAAAATAGCTTAAATAACGCTACGAGAAAGGAGAAGTCGTTTAAGACGTTATGCATCAATGTTCCCTCGTCGTTTGTAAAAACTACAGTAAGACGGAATGCAGGTACGTTTCCCAAAACGCAGCTCCAACGTTACAAACATCAATCGGAAGTCGCCAAAGTGCTGCCGAGCGCTTGCAAGCCGGCGCGGGCAATGCGTCTCTCGATTGAACGTTGCAACAATGCCGACTTGACATGTATTGTCGATGTAGGCAATGCGCGCGCAACTCGTACGACGACCGTTATGTCGAACAGCTATTTGCAATGTTCGGTGATAAGCAAGCGGGTTGCAGCCGGCAACAAAGCACGATTTGCTTATTTTTGAGAATTTTATCCGTTTCAATATTGCGCAAACAATCGCAGCTGACATTCGCTGAGAGGAGGCGGATCCAGCGCGCGCGAGCGACACAAGGATTAGGTAAAATGCTTTCCGTTGGCAACACCTTAACGCTGCTTAGCTAATTGTCTACGACGGTTATGGAAAAGGTCAAAAGGTAAGAATAGGTCAGCCAATGAAGGCGCTCAAATGTTGCGACACGCTTACTTACCAACGTTGGGAGCGTTTGAGTCCGTGGGCGATTGATTCATTTCCGAAGAGGGAACAGACTATATAAAATTGTGGGCACAAAGGTAACTTCGGAAAACAGACCGAGTATCGAACTGCTGTGTGAAACGCCGACTGGGAACAAGGGGAAGTGTGAGTGACTTATCGCGCAGCGATAGTGGCGCCACCTCCGTGCTTATCGCCGCCAAGCGACAGAGCAGCGCTCGAATCGGCGCTCACAAGGCGCCAGAGAAGCCAGTGCGTCCTTAGCAATGGCGAAGGGAAGGAGACGGGATCGAATGCATCAAAACGCCGTCGTCATTGTGGCCATTCGGCGACCAGTTTGCCGGCAACCCTCTATCGACTGCGCAATCGATTTGTTGTGTTGACTTGGCTACCGCTTTTCTTCTTTTTCCCGCACAGATAGCGCGCAGAATAGGGAAACTGGATTCGTACGTTCAGTAGCTCATCTCCGCCCTGTTTTACTCAAAGAGAGAATGTTGTCACGCGCTGGTCGCTGTTGATCACCTATGACAGTGTAGTACCGCTTTCAGTCGTTTATGCTGGTGTGTGACGGCCGCTTTGCCCTAAATGCCGTCACGAAAATCAATGAAACCTTATTTTGCGTCTCGGAACGGAACATGCAGTATTATTGTAGCTAAGCAATCTGATCAATGGACTGCCCCAATGAATCAACGACGTGCTGGCGGCAACGAGGAAACACGCTAATTGCACTCTGCAACCTCTTCTGTTGATCGGCAGTTTTATCATTGGCGATGCCATTGATTCCTTCTGAGTCAGTCTGCTTTTTTAAACGGCCGCAGAAGGTCGATTATAGTATCATCAGTGCGTCCAACAAAGGCGATGGTCCGCTGAGCTCGGAAGCCAAAAGTTCCTGAGAGCGTTCAGCGACTTGGTGCAACCAATGGAATAAGCATTGCAACGATAGCATTGAGCAAAAAATGCTCTTTGGCAAAGGCTGGCAGGTGAGCTGTGCTGCTACACTCGGCTGTGCAACGTTATACAAAAAACCAAACGATCTGCGCAACATGGAAGAATGGGCATCATGCATGAAAACAGCGATGGACGTTCGGCAGGCAGTTGGTCCCCCTTCCAACTTCTGCAAAAGCGTTTCGGGAGACATGTTTGTCTTTTTTGAAAAAGTATCAATTCAACTGGGCGCAACGATCGATGGAAAAGCAGCAGTTGGGCTAGAAAATGAAGAATGACATGGAACTTACCGCGTTTTGGCGTGGATAAAATCAAGCCAATATTCCATGCTGAATGGGCGGCAAATAAAAACTTACAACGCGGTGAACGAGGAAGGCGTGGCGCAAATTTTAAATTACTGATTTTCAGGTACATTTTTACAGTTACAGTGATTCGGAAGTTATAAAAGTAGATCAGACTTGCACTGCCAGCAATGACTAATTGTTCTGCATTTCGCAAGGCTATCCAGTTTGTTGCGCGCTTGTGCAAACTAATTTTTAAGGCTTTGAGACAAGCAGCTTTACACCCACTCTCAGCTAGGAACTCGTCGTAATGCTATTCGTAACAGCTTAATTCGATGAATTGAAGGAGAATGCACAATGGTCCATATCTCTCAAACTGTCTTCGTCAGTCGGCACTCGAAATGATGAATCACGTGCTAATGCTGCACCCTATGACAATCGTGCCGTATAAGTTACGTAGGCTGATTCCAATTCGGTTAAAACTGCCGCTGTCTTGGCACTGAATTAATTAAAAGGGGTACCCTACGCGTCAGACGACCTATGTTTTTTGTTTTTAACGTAATATAATAAGCAAGACGCCAAAAAATTAACAGTGAAGTATAAAGTGGAAAACTGAGTAAACATTCTGAATATCTGATACTGAACTGAAGTGCAACTGCTCAGCGTAGTTTTGAACGGTTTGGCGTACCAGTTTTAATTTAATACGACTTCAAGACGCTACCAAACTATCAATGACATCGTGCGAACACCGCACGTTCTCGACCATTAACCATTCAGCTTGTCAATAAAAGAAAATGTCAATTTTCTCCGCTGCCAATGAAGTTGACACAACGTGAGCAGTCATGCGTAAAGTGCGGGTCAAAGTCATGAATAACCCACGATTCCTAAGTAGACAGAAATGATCGCAAACCGCGTCTCGAAGAAACTTGAATGGGCTTGCCCTTGCCGGGCAACAATCGACTGTATAATTGGCATGCTCGCGTCAGTTTCGAATTCACTACAGGTCCGCGTGAAAGCATTGAATGAATGCTTTTTTGTTGTTAAAAATTCGGCTCATAATCCGGTTAAGCATTTTGCTAACCTGAATACTATAAAAAGCGAATAGTCAACAGCACTGCTGCTTTTGAAATGAGTAAGCAGCAAGCCAAAGTGAGATACGTCATATTCGCAAACCGAAAAGCATTGAAAAGATTTGATCAACTTGCTGTAGGCGGATGGTCCCTTGCAATTTCAAAAATTGATTCAGCGACGCTGACCGACTTAAAAACAATGGAGCGAGCTTTGAAAAACTCATATAATCGATGAAGTTTGAATAATCATATCAACTTTTAAAATTATAACTTCTTTGATCCTGATTTCAGATTGAGTTGATTGTAAAGGAACGATTGTAAAGCCCCATTATTTTGAAATGACCTAATGGGAATAAGCCTGAAAGGTAATGGAACTTCTGTGGAAAGTGTGGCATGATAAAACAGACGAAATAATTCAATAAAGTCGACATCCGAAGCTTTAAGACCAAAATATAGCCAATCAGCAGCATTGCTTTCTTCCTTCAAGGTTACATGATTTTTACTCAGCCAGAATATGGAATATTCTTATTCCCATAAGGGACGAATACGAAAATTGCAACATAACGTTTTGCAGTGCAACTTATAATGGATTCGCTTTTTAAATGTCGCTGCTTATTTCTTCGTCAGCGCTACGTAATCAAACCTTATTTGAATTCAAAAATATTTTCATGCTTCCTTACGAACGTCCTGTAGAGTGATTCTTTCACCAACCTCCAAATTATAATAAATAATTCAGTTTTAAAAAGAAGCAACTTTGTTCATGAGCAAAAACAGACTTCGAATTTTAGTCACTTATACAACTACGGTAATTCTCTTCGGTCAAAATTAAAGTGAGTTTGACAAGCAAGGGCGAATTTGCTTTCGTTCAACTGAAGGAAATGTTCAAGGACTTTAGCGATGACGAAATGCAGCGAAGCTCGCTTTCTCCGTCCCTTTTTGCCTATTTGCAATTTGCTCTTATTTTCGGTGGTGTTACACGTTTTTACGTACGCATTTCAGCAGTCAAGGTTAAATTCTTAACGCTGAACCGGCTATAATTATGCAGTTTTCCCGATGGCTACTTAAAGTGCGACCAAAATTAAGAATCCTTATTTCTGTTCACGCGGTATGTCCACCCGGACGGCATAGTACCTTAACACCTGCCGTTAGAGTGCCTAAACCGCAAACCTTTTGATGGGCAAATAGCTGTTGAGTAGTTTGACATTAACAATTTGGAAATTGTTATGCTCAAAATGAAACTCCCATACGAAATTTTCCAAAACAATTTGACGCGTTACCAATTCAATATTGAGCACATATGTGTGGCAGAAACTGCCGTGTATGAATTATCTTACGTAGCTTACGGCGGCAGCTTCATTGCAACATAAACAGAATGTTCGTACCGCTGATTCATCCTGAATATCATATTTTTGTAATTACTATATTTTGTCGTAGTCAACTGCGTACTTTATTATATTGAATGCTGCCACAAGAAATGTACAAGCGAACATTATCAGAAGCAATACTAATTTTATCATTATATAACTTTAAATTATTTTCCAGCTTAGTGATGCATATGCAATGAAAATGCCAATATTCTTTGGTCATTAGGTTTTATTGATCCTGATTTTAGCGGAAATCACTTTCTGTTTGCTGTCAGTTATGGATTCAGGGCAAAGACAAAAAAGCACTGTACTTGCACTTGCATTGATTTTGCATTGACTTTTTTGGCTCCATGTAATCTCAGCTGAGATAAACTAAAGAAAAAAATAGCCAGCTTGAAATGACTTATCAAACAACGGTTTTCATAGGAATTTTTCCTTGCGATGCTTGCTTTGGGATTCTTGAAATGGAACAATGCAATGAGAAGCAACTGGGGTGCTTTTTGAAATTGAGTCAACTCTGTACGTTCATGTCATGCAATCTTTTATGAAGGAAGCGAAAAGAAGCATCTCTCCGAGGAAACGCAGGAATGAAAATTCCGATGCGTAGACCGGGAGTCGAACCCAGATCGATTGCTTGGAAGGCAACCATGCTAACCGCTACACCATCTACGCGACGTCAAATTATACGACGTTTAAATTTTGAAAGCGTTCCAAAAATTCAAAATGTAAGCAGGGCAGACTCATGTCTAATATATGGTTAAGCTTGAATGTGTTTATTCATCAATAACAAGCTGCTCAAGCTACAATGTTGTCTAAGCGCATCCGCTGACAACAGTTCGTTCTTTCATCCTAAAGATCCGTGATCAGCAACGGAACTGTGTCATTGAAAAGTATTAATAAGGCACAATATGATTTGATTAGCTACCTAAATCTGAGAAAGGCAATTAAGAGATTTAACAATGATTAAAACTGAACCATAGAGTGGAAATGGATAATCGGAACTGAAGGGAAATGGCAATTAGAGTTTTTCAAAAGCATTCAGGCTTTGCCTCTGTTAAAAGCTAGCCTTGTGTAGGGTGGACGAAAATTGAATTTTTCAAGCAGGAGTACACGCTTTTCGGCAATTAATCCCGAATCAATTTTTCTTTTCATTCTACAACGCGCATCTCAAATGGCCTCATGCAAATAGACCAGTTGGTTTTTCTTCGACAGATGCGCTATTCCCAAAGCTTTCTTTGGCTGCTGATTGTTGATCTTAACGATACGGGACATCTGGCGAGAAATGAATGATAAATTTAAGCAATTCTTCACGCTGACCGCGTCTTAACGTGAATTTCGGAGTTTAAGAAACCTTGTTGAAGTAAAAGACAAAATGCGGCTGATTGCTTTCTCATTCACATTTGACAGTTTTTAAATAACTACAGTATGCAAACAGTATTTTATCCAAGCAGTACGTACTGAAGCAACTACAGAATAACGCAAGATACAAATATGTAAAAACGCGCTGTGACTGTCAGTCAATAACTTGCATAAAGTACAATATTTAAAAACATTACTTTTCGTAAATTGGTGCTCAGGTTTTTACTTGGTTCAAAGAAACTGGATTGGACAATTGTCAATATTTTTGTCGGAGATTTCGGGAACAAAATCATCTCGTCTTCAACATCTAGGCTATGCGAAATATTTCCAATTCAACGTCGGTCTGTTTGTGCAATAAAATGTCTACCCATAAAAATTTATCGATTGCTAAGACTAATTATCTATGCAAATAGATTAATCTAATTCATTACGCGAATTAGACTTTACTAAAAGAATACAGACTCTAGCCTTGCTAGGCTCTGGCAGTATCGAAAAGAAGCAAGAACATTTCAGAAAACGAACCATTCGCTTATGAGTTAGCACAAATGTGAAGTGTGAAAATATGCGTACCTCTTCAGATTTTCGTCAAATGACTGCGTTAACAGAGGAATAACGGCGAGTCACTTTTTGATGAGCAGATCCACTTGTACGAGGAAAGTATGGGCTCTACGGGTTAGCTTTACCAGAACAGTGGCCGGCCGAAAATTTCCGTTTATTTAAGCACTTTGCGCGGAAAATAATACCGATCAAAGCGCAGTTAGAAAAGGACATTCATTGTTCAACCGGCCACAATGTGTGAAGTGGTCTGGACAAAGTCTGATTCGGAAATACGCACAATATGAGGCCATTGTTAAGGGAGTAAATAGCGAACGCCCACAATACGCCATGGTTGAAAGGGTGGCCTCGCCAAACGTCCTGTCGTCTCCTCTTCAACTTCCAGCGGTATCGAAAAGCAAAGCATGAGCAATTGCAACCAATTTTGGATCAATGCATCGCGGCTATCAGCTTACGACTGCATTTCGTTTGAGCGACTCTGCAGTGGGACAAAAACAACTATGCGAACATGGGGCACTTAGTTTTACGAAATCAGCTGTTACACTTTTGCAAGTTTTCCGCAGCATAAAGTAAAGATTGTTGCAGCGCTTATTTCTGCTCTCAAGAACAAACTGCTTGCATGATTACTTACGGATAAACCCCCGTTCAGAAGTTTCTTTTAAGCGAACCTACCGCGGGTGACTATTTCCCTTACTTGGTGTGAAACATCTTGCTAAGTGAATCAAGATATCTTACTGTGACAATCAGCTTAAAGAAATGCGATGCAAGCTTAAAGAAATGAAGTGTTTAAAGGTATGCGCCCTTTATGAAAGGTTATGAAGAATGCAGGTTCTTTCCCGTTAAGCATCCGGTCATTATGTTCTGCCCTAACTGGTGAGCATCCCGCCACTAGTCTTTCCCCTGCTTATCAAAGCCTGTGCCAAAATATGAACTTTATTTTTAGGCTTAGATTTAAGAAAGGACAGAACAGGAGGGCAGGCAAAGTTTCGGTACGACGACGTGGGTCGTAATCAGCAAAAGCCCAGAACAACGTTCAAGAAACATATTCAAGTCCGCAAAAGCAATTTTTTATTGATTTCATCATTTAGCCGACCCACCGTCTGAAAAAAAAGCAGGTTCATTCGTGCCATGCGTGTGGCCATAGCATTCTGCGCTTACCAGCGAGCATGCTGCTCGTCTTGTTCTTCTCTTACTTAAGTTAAGAAGAAAATATATGCCTTATATTTAGGCTTAGGCTTAGGTAATGGCCGAACACGACAGCGGACAGACTTACAGTATGACCGTGGGGCAGCTAAGGCAGAAGGTCTTTTTTTTAATTTTTTAAACATATCTAAAATTCAGATTTTCAGCGTTAAAATTGAAATTTCGTGGAGCTTAACGCGCTCATAAAAAAACAGCTAATACCTTGTTGCTCAAGCAAATACAGTCGTGGATGCAATGAATGCGCTTACAAGGCAGACTCAAGTACGGCATCTTCCAAGATTAAAAAAATATTGAAACAAACGCCTCAAATCGAATACAGCAATACTTCGGTATTTTCACACTGCTTTGAGGACGAAATTAGCAAAGTAATTATTTCAAAATACAAGCGCACTTGAAGGCAAACCAAAAAAAATGCAAATTAAACCAGCAAGCTGCACATCCGCGATTATTATTAAGCAATAATTGATGTGAACACTCTGTCAGGCTTATCTGCGGACTGGTGCATCATCGAAACTTTCAGTTTCGGATTACTTTGCCAACTAATACATAGATGGAACCTGAGAATCATATAGTAATTCAAATTTCTGCCTTTGTTAATGACCCTTGATAAAATGCAAATTATTTTTTTAACCTCCCATTACCGTATATATCAGAAAGCAGGTACTATAGAAACACACATTCTCCTATACTACTACACCGCGCTTCGTGCCTTTGCTGAAAGAGGGAAACTGCCATTACATTAAAAATTATGAGATTTTATCCACGTTAAAGGTTTCAGGACACGTTAGCTTTCAACCAGCTGATATTGAATACGTTGCCACGTACCTGAGCATTCAATTCGTTCGGTAGCGCGAGGTTGTTCTATCATTCTGCTGCTATCATCGCAATTTTCTTATTAAGACAAAACATACAAAAAGAAATAGGCAAAACATGTAAACAAGAACAGTTGGGAAATTCTGTAAAAGTACCGCTTCGCTTCCACAATAAAAACTACGGCAATTCTATAATTGCTTGAAATTGTTGGTACCGCAAATCGAAAGCGAAGCGCTTTGAAAAAGTAGAAAAAATTCAAATTAACAAAAATCAGCAACTTAACTCTTCCACACATTGAACAGTCGGTTTGACGCCGCATTTCCGAGACGAGGCGAAACTTCAAAATAAAGAAAGCAAGGCCTATTTGGCCAGTTGCTACGTTGCCTTAATTTTAAGTTGCTTCACGCGGGGTTGCATTTTCTTTCTTTCCTTTTTCAATTCCAGTTTTTCCAAACGCCTCTGCTTTTCAGGGTCTTCTTCGGCAAGCAATCGTTCCTTTCGTTCTCTAGCACGCTCCTCTCGTCGCTGCTGAGCAGCCTCCTGACGTTGCGCATGCGTTGTCTTCAAAAAAGATTCTTGAACGCATTGTCTATTCTTTTCCGCTTTTTGTTTGGCCTTACAAAAATTAAGGCGTTGAATTAAAGACAAAGACGAAAGAACTTTCCATTGCTACCTCGCGGGACAAACGGAAGCGTCTCGCCTTTTCAAAAATGTGAAAAGCAAGTGGCAACAGTGGTTTCAAGCAGAGAACGTCTTTTTCCGTTGCGTTTAACCTGCCTGGAACTGAATACCGGAAAACGTTAAACAATATCGACATTATCCGTTGATCTGACTTACCGTTTAAAACGAGTATAACTACTTTGGATGTTACTGGTGGCTTGGTTGTGCTTTCCGACCTAACAACGCAAAATACAATTTAAGAAAAAGTTGCAAAATAACGGATTTACTCGTTTGGCTTTGAAGCGACGTACTGATCCGAGATGTGAAGGTAGTCAATGCAGCCGGGATACTTTGCTACCGCAGCGGTGAACTTTTAAAGACATACCTGTTAATAAGAATAAACTAAAGTAATTCTTTCTCACCTTTGGATCGACTATGTTCGCAGCAACTTCACCCAATTCTGAATAGACCGTAAAGTTCGATGGTAGTCCCAATTTTTCGGCACTTTTCTTTTCGCTGCAGTACATACTCTACGAAAAAGTCTTTTTATGCTAATAAGGATTAGTAAAAATTTACTGGCACTACCAAGTCGCTGGAATCGGCTACAACTTTGACCAATGATCGCCTCTGGCCTACAGCAAAAACATACGGGTCCATTTCTTCGGGGCATAAGGTGAACTTTATGCTCTAAGAATAACATATAAGGCTTTCCGAAAAAATAAGGTAAGAAACTGACGACAGTATCATATCTGGGACGAAAGAAGCCGATCAAAACGGAGGACAAATCCTGACGTTTTATCAATTTCAGCTGGGCAAGCATTCCAAGGCATCCCTGCCGACCACTGCACCAAATCGCGTAAGAGCTGTCCGATTCTTTTATCATAACGTTATGGCTAACTTCCTGCGAAAGGCCGTCATCGCCTGGAGGAACGGCTGACAATAATTGAAGCTTATCAAAGTTCGCCGGCAACGAACCAACAATGGAAAAATTTTCCGCAAGAAAATCTCGGTTGGCATCGAACCACGCGGAGGCCAAATTGAAATTCTTCGTTTTGCCGTAAACGTAGTTTACTAGATAAAGCAACAATGCTACAATGAAACCAAGTTCCACGCTGTAGTCATGCCAATGCTTCAGCTGAGCGGGTACCTATTCAAAAATAGAATACTCAAAAAAATAGGGAAGAAAATTTTGAGCAAGTCATTACGTCAGCTATTTTCAAAGTGGGCACTGAGTCTTTACGAGTTTTTCTGGCTCCTTTGGAGTCCAAGGCGTCGACAAATTCGGCTTGATCACCAACGGGAGAAAATTCGTCACCGAATTCATCCTGAAAGAGCACAACAAATGCAAAAGCGAACGAAAAAAAGGAAAATAACCTCAACTATCCCGTAATCTTCGCTTTCGGAAGTTTTATCTTCTTCGTCGTGTTTGCCGCCCGCCGGATTATCCGTTAATGGCGGTCCGTGAGTTGGCAAAGGACTACTATCCCCGTACATTCTCTTAGCGCCTTTATGATTTAAATCTTGATCAACATCAAACTCTTCGAACTCGGCAAATTCGTTGTCCTCAAGGTCGACAGCGAACTTGGCTGAGCCTTCCGACAAGCCGAACACAAGGTGGAAAACGACCAAAATTACAAAACATGAATAACCTGCAGTAATGAGAGAATTGAATGAACGAAAGGACGCATTGCCACAACTTAGTACCTCGTACAAAACGTTCGGCTTTAAGTAACAAGTACCTCTCTGTTTTAAGCATTTTACATTTGTAACAACTTAGCACAAACAATTCGAATAGAAACTTCAAAACGTTCAAGCACTTTAGCAGGCAAACACAGTAAACATGATAGTTAAGTAGTACTGATAAGTAGAGCTATGTAATGCTTAGCAGCTGAATTCCTACGCTGCATTCAGTGGGAAGTAATGATTATCCACGTTTCCTTACGTTATAAGATTCTTAAATGCCGCTAAAAACGTTTTATTTAAAAATAAGCAAATTCGACGCAAACCATAGCTTAAACAGAAAGGTAACTTTGAAATCTAGCTCCAAGTTTGCTTCCGAATTAAAACGCGTGTTCTAGCGCAAGTCTCTATAGCATATTCCGATCTTATGCAAGTGATTATGTTAGTTTTAAAAAATTCTATCATGACGATTTCTACTCGAAAGAACTGCTTTGAATATTGCTACTGCAAGTACAAACAATTCTTAAGCTTAAGAAAAAAGGTTTTTGGGAGCTGGTATGTTCGTTTTCAGCGCAGGTTACTTATGGCCATTGTAAATCAACGCTGAAAGCAAAGGCGGAAAATTTCAGCTAGCTCATTTTGCTTTGGACAAAAATTTCAGCCTAGCAATGCAGTAATGAAAATTTTCGAGCCGGAAAAAGCTACCGGATTCGAATATTAATTAATTATTTATGTCATTACTGGCGGGATGGAAAACTGCGTTTTCATTTATCATTCTTTGAAGATAGCACATTTTCTTACAGGCACATAAGGCAGTCATCTCAGCAATATAACGTAGAACTTTGCGCTGCGCAGTGGTTGCAACGGCAGCGTGAGGAAAATAATTTTAAAACAATCGATTTTTTATACACATTGAAAAAGAGAAGTACTTTCTCTTTGGTCTGAAAAAATCGCTTGAAGGTTAGACTAACCGAAGACTTTTTTAAACAGATCTACTTTATACGTTCTGCTAGAACATGGCTTTCACGTAACACGCTCCGCAGACTCCACGAAACATCGTTGGTCTCGAAAGCTCAATATAAAATAAATTTCATAATTAAAAATATCTTTTATTCGTATGAAAGTGTGAAACATTAATATTCTTTATGAAAATCGGCAAGGATTGCCAACTAAACCTACTTTTTACAAATTTGTACTGTAGCCCCATTGCCTGTTGACGTGTTAATAGCGTGTATAAAGGTTTGTGAGTGCTTCCGTTGGGCGCCGTTGAGTACTGCGGAAATGCACTGCTCAAAAGAAGATTGTGCTGCGTATGTTCGTCAGCTTAAGCGGTGAGTCAGTTTCGTCGTTGTTCGCTCGCCAACAACCCTGAGAACTCTGCATGCTTTCACTAACTGAAAGTGCTGCTGCCTCGACGTTTTAGGCTTTATTCTTTAGCCGCTGCAGCGTTTCTTATTTCGTTTTCCGGGAAAAAATGAGAAATATAAACATATGAGCGCCTTTGGGGACGCTACGTTTTTAACCTTCTTAAAATAGGGTTCCTGTCTTCAGTTTTTCACGTTGCCTAAATACGTATGAATTTTCGAGCTGCCAAGAAAACGTAAGAACGTACGTACCTCCTAACTTTTTTTGCTTGTTCCCTTGGCCACGTGGAATAACTACGATAGTAGGAATGATCAGCAGGTACATACTGTATTGTTCATTGTTTCCCGGCCTTTCTCGAGACGCCTGATGTTATTCTTGCTAGAACGGGACAGCTTCGTTGGATCCAAAAATGTGGGCCAGCAGCTGTTTTCAAAAATACGCAGCAAAAATATTTTGCAGTGCGGAACTAGCGTTTTATCATCAGCATACAGAAACTAGTCTGCTCAACAGCATTTCAATATTTAAAGAGCAGACATTGAAATGCTGTTGTGGAAGCTTTAAGAATTGCTTCTGTAAGCTGGCGGGTGTGTTTAGTGGCCTTCTGCCCCCGTATTCGTACAGTTAGAGTCTTCTCGCCCTCTTTGAGCATAGTTCGCCTCCCAGCTCCCTTGCTGCACTGTCGGCTGGGGCGTTTTTCGGCGTATAAAAGTCGTGCATGTGCAACCCGCGTGGGTTTAGCTACGTGGTATTGCAACTGCCTACAATGCTTTGATCAAGTTGTCTTTATTTGTTTTCTTGTCAGTTGTTGGGGGTAAGGAATAATGCCGATTTTTCTTACTATTTCTGCGCGGTTTGCGGGCTTAAAGCATTCTATTTATCCTGTATGCTTATTCTCGGTCTGTCTGAATGATTTGTTTATGCTTTGCAGTACAGAACCGCAGCGGAAGGTCTGCGCCGGTTTAGAAAGGTTGGAGGACCACTTTTGCATAGAAGCTGAACGCTGAGGCTGTGAAATCATGTTGGCCTACAAGTGCATCGTATAACGAAACAAAGACTCCTCGGTTTCTTTAAATTCGATTACCGTCGAGCAGCCTTATCTTTCTTCGTACAGAATGTCATCGAAGAGAAAGCGGACAGCATTTTCCTATGGAGAGAACGCTAAGATGACAGAGGAGATTGTATTTTCCATCTGTCAATGTATATGCCAAAAACAAAATGGCTTTTGAAATACGTTGAAGCTGTGCTCCTAACTTATTTTGCTTGTTCGCTTGGCCACGTGGAATAACTACGATAGTAGGCATGATCAGCAGGTACATGCTGTAGTGTTCATTGTTTCCTGGCCTTTCTCGACACGCCTGTTGTTATTCTTATCAGAACGAGACAGCTTCGTTGGCTCCCAAAAATGTGGACCAACAGCGTTTTCCAAAAAATATTTTGCACTGTGGACCTAGCGTTTCATCATCATCGTACAGAAACTAGTCTACTCAACGGCATTTCAATTTTTAAAGAGCAGACATTGAAATGCTGTTGTAGAAGCGTTAAGAATTGCGCCTGTAAGCTGACGGATGTCCTTAGTGGCTGACTGCTTCCTATTCGTACAGTTAGAGTCTTTTCGCCCTCTTTGAGCATAGTTCGCCGACCAGTTCCCTTGCTGCAATGTCGGCCGGGTCGAATATCGGCGTATAAAAGTCGTGCATGTGCAACCCGCGTTGGTTTTGCTACGTGGTACTGTAATTGCCCACAATACTTTGATCAAGCTGTGTTTAATTGTTTTCTTGTCACTTGTTGGGGGTAGGGAATAATGCCGGTTTTTCCTACTGTTTTTGCGCGGTTTGTGGGCTTAAAGCATTCTATTTATCCTGTATGCTCATTCTCGGTATGCTTTGCAGTACAGAGCCTTGGCGGAAAGTCTGCACCGGTGTAGAAACGTTGGTGGACCACTTTGGCATAGAAGGTGAACGCTGAGGCTGTGAAATCATGTTGGCCTACAAGTGCATCGTGTAACGAAACAAAGACTCCGCGATTTCTTTAAATTCGATCACCGTCGACCAGCCTTATCTTTCTTCGTACAGAATGTCATCGGAGAGAAAGCGGATAGCATTTTTCTTAAGTGAGAACGCTAAGATGGCAGAGGCGCTGAAATAGGGGAACTCTTCATGGCCTGGCTTGCTTGTAGTTGGCAAATCCCAGAAGTTTCAAAAATGTAAAGCTGCTGATCAAATATAGGCATCGGAAGAGGACGTGGAGAGACATACTTTTAAAGACTGATCCAAGAAAGCATTTGTTCCCGCACCTTTTACAGCTAATCAAAGTACATTACAAAAAATGTTATTTTAAGGAGAAAAGGCACCAAAGGCCAATAGGTAAAACTGAAATAGTGCTATTACTGTTGGATAACGCCCCCGCGCACCTGATCAATGCTGTTGAAGAGCTTTTGCCGCCAAACGTCGCGCCTTTAACAGAACCGATGGATCAAACAGTGATGCAAACTTTCAAACAGTACTACCGGAAGCAATTTCTTCGTCAGCTTTTGTTGCCTGACGACCATACTGTGAAAAAAATCATGAACTTTAACAAGAGGATAAGACTAGAAGATTGCTGTTTTCTGATCGTGGAAAGTTGGAAATCAGTGAAGCAGATAACGCTAAAAGATGCGTTGTCCATAATTCTTGTTGGACGCGCGTCCATCTTAGGTCCCGCTGATAACTAAGCAGAGAAAAAAGGAAGAAATAGTCGGTGCTTTCGCGGTCGCGTCCACTTGTAACGAATGCGAGAAGTCTGACGTTGATAGGTGACAGTTTTGGGCTTTACTTGATGTCCTTCATTGAATGCGTTGACGGAATAAAGTGGCTGGTGTGGGATTCCGATGTTTAAGATTTCCAAACAATGGATGACGAAGAGATTATTGAACTCATTTAAAAATAGCCGGCAGAAGAAGAAGTTTATTAGTTTACGGAACTGAGGGAAAAAAAGGATTTAAATATGCGTTTTTAAAAGAAAAACAAATCAGTATGGATTCGTTAAGATGCGTGGCTGCTATTAATTCAGTGAATGTGAAAATCATTTCCAAGCATTGATGAAGTCTTCTACTGTGTTCCTTCAACTATTTAATGTTAGTGGAGAAAAGCGGACGCTGAAAAACTATCAGCGGCGATAAAATGGATTGGAAATAAATAGTGGACACAAAATTGTGCTGTATAGTGCAAAAGTTGATTGCATTGTTCTGTATCCAGCATAGTCTGTATATGATGCGTTGAAAGCGAGTGATGAAAAGATCAGGTTTCAAACGCTTTTCATCGCGAGCGGGTTGTTCTTATAATGAATTATTCAAATTGATCAACCTTTCCGAAATAGTGCATTTTCTGTTTACAACTGTAGGCCATTTTACAATACGGTTTAACGTGACGAACTGTGTGAATTTTTGTACAAAACAAATAGCATAATTTACTATGTAATATAGCCGGAAAGTTGTTCTGGCAAACTTGCAGTAGCTGCGTTATAACGCTTCTTCAATTGCCCCGAATCAAAAAGCCGAAGATAAAAATTAATTTGAATTAATGATAGTCAAGTTCCTTTCGGTCATCCGCGGTAGTAATTGTCATATCCTTTAAATAATTCAGTATCACTCGTTGCTAACGAACGTCTAGCTCGAATAGTTTTATTCAATAATGGTTTTGAGGCTTACAAAACAGCAGCAAGTTCAACTTAGCGTACTTTAGAAAAATACTTTCGGTTTCAACTTGAGCATCATTCCTTTACAGTATAACTCATGAGCGACTTCGGTTAACTGAAAGTCTCACAGCGTTAAGTTTGACTTAACGAACATTTATATTAGTGAAATATTTTTGAAAAATTTTTCTGGTCATTTTTCGTTAGTCGTCAGGGAACACTGCCGGTGGAACTTAAATCACCATCTGTTGGACCAAGTAATCGCAGGAAGTCCGAACTTAAATCGAAAACTAACATTTACTGTTGCAATAACCGTAAATTGCTTAAGAGTAATGCTGAAACCTGCAATGATACTTCCATAGGTTTCATGCGCTCACTTGAACTTGCGGGACTTGATTTTACTTTCGCGTACAGTACTCCTAAGCGTTTAATGGAAAAGGCCCAAGACTTTTTCCTGCTTGTTGAAACGTAGAAATAATTTTCAAAGCGTCGCGGATGCTAAGTGTTATGTCTTGAAAATCATAAATGCCTACTACAGTAACAGCGAACTTCAAGATCTTAATCCATACCTGCTAGTTTCTTGTCGCTGTTTACAGGTATAGTAGCAGCTAGTTTATCTTCTCGGAAATGGATAAATGTTTTTCGATAGCCGTACCTAATCATGCACGTTAGCTTTCGATTTTTCCCAGTTCACGAATAAAAGGACTCTCGCTTACTCGCTGCCCTTGCGCCAACCGCTATCATGGCCACAAGACACAACACCAAGAGAAATTAATTTGGCAAAAAGAAAGCGACTTTGAGGCACGCCAGCAAAGAAAGCGCACACAAAAGTGATCCCGCGGGTAAGCGAGTTCAGTTTATATAAATAAGGCAAAAATGTGTGTTATTTTTTCCAAGTAAATAACTCGTTTCAGGTGTTCAAATTGCTTTACAGAATCGGCTTTCCCGAAAAAGTTATCGTAAATTGCAAGTCGGACGTACGGTACCTGCAGATCTACCATAATTGGGTACGGTATTTTTAGTAAATCGCTTTGAAGGCTTTTTCTCAATTTTGCGACTTCGACGTAGTTTTTTGCAGCAACCTACTGGTTCTGACCAATGGATATAGTAGAAAAGTAAGCGCTGCATTGGCTGTACGGAGATTTTATGCCGGTCATCTTTGCGCAGAATATTTGAAGAGGAAAGGAACGCCTTGTTGGACGAAATCAGACAAGTAGAGGAGGGCACTCATCCGGAATTAGTAAGGCAAATGAGGCAAATTGAAGAAGAGCACGACAGATGGGTGAATGTGACGTTGCCCTTCATGCGCCAGCAGTTGGTTAGTGCCGATGTTTTTCTCCATTTTGTTTCCGTTGCTTCGGACTTTGGGCTGCGGGTATTTTGAAAATTAATTTCAAGCGCATATTTTGCGACATAATTCCTTTTTTCCACTAATCTGAACTCGTTTTTTCCATTTTAGGAACGGGACGCTCAGTTGCAGTACGAAGCGGCAATAGAGTTGGCAAAGAAAAACTATTCGGTTGGTAGTGTGTTGGCGAAAAAGGCATTCGACGAACTTGCAAAATTCCAGGAATCGTTTGAAGAAATGAGGGAGAAATTACTGCACCAATTGAAGGAGGAACGAGCCGGAATTGAGCACGACTATTACTACGACGACTTGGGTAAGCGAAGAAAATACCTTTTGCCTTTTTTAGCCTCCATACTGCTCCCTATGGGGTCTAGGTCGTCATTGTAAGCGAAGTAAAGATTATTTTTCTTCTTAGACAGTTACGACGGGCTTTTTCTGCCTCCTCCAAGAAAGCTTCGTCCAAGGTTCAGCGATGTAGCTCCGCCCTGCGATATAGAACAAAAAACATCAACATCGGTCCGCGTGTTGAACACCTCCCTTTCAGACGCCGAGATCGAGCAGTGCTTAAATGATATTCGCGCACTTGTGGCAAGGGAAGTTGAAAACAAGGCGGATAAAGAAGCTGGTGCCTCGACACCGGTTGTTAATACCGAACAGCTTGAGGAATACACGTTTACGGCGTCCTCCCAATGGTAATTCTTTTCCCTATTAAGCGTATATGCCTTCAGAGGATAATTTTTTCTTATTTTCTCGTTTGCTGTTTCAGATAGGAATACCACTTTTAATTTATGCGCAGAGCGAAGTATTTAACCTGAGCATCATTTTAAATAGTATCCGGTTCACAGCAAGATAAAGTTATATTTTGTGCGGCTCTTTAATTGAGAATTTGCTAATGAAATGGCTAAATTGTTTTCAGGCAGTCGCCTTCATCAATCTGTTCAAGCAACTCATACTTTGACAGTACCGTAACCGAGCTCAAATCGGAACAAGATGATGAGCTGCCATCGTCAAGCCAAGTTCAGTCTCCAAAGCAAAAAGCGTAGCTTGTTGCTGTATACGAGAAAGATAGGCTTTTCTGACGTTCACGTCTTTCGTAGATACAAAGTTGGTAAAAAGGTTGTTATTCTGGGTCCCGGTGGAATAACCCGCGGAACCATTTTAAAAATAGAGTGTGGCCGTATATTTGTCATCACCGAAAGAGTGAAGCGAATTATTACAATCACGGAGGAGGAAATCGAAAAACGTACTTACTTAATTGATCCTCCGGCAGCGACGCGTTTTCTCCGCAAGTCCACAGTAAGCGACAGTGAAAGCGAAGAGGACGAGGAAAGTGACTCGACTTCGGAAGAACTAGGCAGAAGAGGAGTTGATACTGTAGCCGATTCGGGAGATGAGAGCTCTCCCGCTTCGTCCCCGTGAAGGTAACTCCGTCTCCTAATTTGCATACATGCAAACAGTTTGTGTTTTTATTCGCTGATGCAGCAAATCGTAAGCGGTGGCTTTGCCTTTAATGCCCGCGATGCGTAAAGCCCAAGTTGAATAATTTGCATATGTCAAATTCGAGCAGTCCGGTATTTGATTTTATGAAGAAGTCCTTTTTTAGGCTTTCGGCACATGCAAGCTGTTCAAGTTAGGCTAACACTTTCGCAGCATCGAATTTAAAATGAAATTGGGCAGTGAAGGAGTGAGTGTCGGTAACTGAAGTCCGCTGTTCATTGGCGAAGACTTAACTTGCTGTTTTTAGAGAGAGAAAGTTTTTTTTTGAATATTCTTTTCCGTCTACGGTCCAAACGTGTTAAAAGCGTTTGCAGCGTAAGTACGGACCGTATGGTTTGTTTACCTGCAAGCAGTTGACAAGATACGGTTTCAGAATTTAGCACCGGTAATAAAAGCATTCTTTCTTGATGCTCAAGTTATTTTCTCTGCCTCTGCGTTTTCCCTACGTATTACACGTCATTCCTCAGTCGGCTAGTCTAGTACTAAGCGGAGTAATTTTAAAAAGCGCAAAAGAGTGAACTTAAACATTTCAATAACGTATGGCGCCATTCAAGAGTGTGAGCTTAGCAGCTTCCCTTTCCAATAAACTTGTGCGCTATTGTTCTCGCGTCCGACTCTCTATCGATCCGGTCCAGCCAATCAGCGCGTTCGAAATTGACCAATCAGAATAAGGGTGCTGGTGACCCTGAGCTTGAGAAACACTGACTTAAAGTATTCCTGTACTCTGAAGACGTGCTGCACCTACAACCTTATCCTTTTTTTGCTGTAATTTCGAGTCATGGCTGGTCTATTGTTAGTGCCGCGCTTATAGCTTGCTCTGTTTTAGTTTCTGTCGTCAACTTGAGCCAAATTATGCGCGTAAGAAAATTTGCATAGGAAAAGCAGCGATGTTGTCGCAAGTTATTCTGCTGAAAATAGGAAAGGCAAAACAACCCACCGCCATCGTATATGCGAAGACTGCAATATACATAAATTTTCGGCGAAACCTCTTTATGTCTAAGACGGGCTAAGCTGCTGTTCGAGTAATGAAAGCCCAACTGATTTGCAGGTACTACCCCGTACTGTCACATATATATTCAAAATATTTGAATTGTATTGGAAATTTTGTAAGGAATTCGTTGGGGCATTTCGACGACACCTACTCATCCTCGTACAGTACCTAACCTGCTTTTAGTTAGTCGGCCATTCTAGTGTGTCTCTCTGTTGTTGTTGCCTGTTCTTACAAGTAAAAGCTGTCCTACTCGCTCCCAAAATCCCAACAGAATTTGTATGTACTTACTATCGTGATTTTCCTTGATAGAAAAAAGCTGTGCAAACTTTAAAAAATGAATGATAAAGTTTTGTAAACCGTCTTTCTCTCATAATGTATTTCGTGCTTTTCCCCTCAGCCAATTTACATAACTAAATTACGCTATACTTTTCGAAGAAATTGAAATTTTAAAGATCGTTTTTCATAATCAACGCGTTAAGTCACAGCTCGTGGTTTATTTAAAGAATTTTTGCTAAACTTTCGAGAGTACTCGTTGCTCTGTCGTTACCGCGTTAAGACGATGTGCGCGCTGCTCCGCTCGCCGTTATTTGTTCTAAGGATATGAGCGAGCGGTGATTTACTAAAAGCATTCCCGTGCCGGGAATCGAACCCGGGCCGTGTGGGTGAAAGCCACAAATCCTAGCCACTAGACCACACGGGATGCGTTAGTTGATAGAGCTAACCTACCCTTGCCTGAAAAAGAGTGTTCAGCACAGTAGAATTTCATTGCCTTCCTTTGCTGTAACAACTTTGCATAGTCGACTTTCTAATACCCTGCTGCCGCGATGCTGAGTTTATTGAAAAAGACAAGCTTGTCTGAAATCAGGACTTCATTTTTTCATGACATCTTGAATTCTTTTAAAATTTTGAACCTGCGCTGATACCGTACTCTCGCAAAGGTTGGCTTTTTTCTGTTTAGTAAAATTGAAAATAGAGCTTGCCACGGTTGCTTCAACAAGGAGGCGGTTAGCGTAAAAACGAAATGGCAAATGACGTTTGCCGGTGCAGTTTCCCGCCAATTTCAATTCGTTCTTATCTCCGCTTTTATTTTTTTGACAGCGGCAGGATGGCAGCTTACGGAAATCCTTATGCTCCTACGGTTTCCCTCTGCTTGTCGTTTTATCCCGTGCTCTAATTGGGAGGCCCTTTTTTGAGACTTAACAAAAGTAAGACTGTTTAACCAGTGCTTATATATATTTTACTGTGACAAGTGACTTTTGGAAATTTTATTTTGCGAAAACGTTTCGCTTAATTTTTTTTCAGCGCAAATAAAACGAAAAGAACTGTACAGTGGCTAAAAGATAAAAGTTACAGTAATAACCTCAATAATAAAGTGCGAATGTGAAACGATGCGTTTCATCAACAAAAGTAATTGGTGAATTAGACAGCGCCAGTCTAAACACGCTTAACGATTTATTAATAACAGCGCGCTGAATTTTAGGATGCCTAAAATACAATTCCTATTCGCTCTTCATGCGGCTGATATCCGCTTTTGATGACGTAAGTCGCTGATAACATGTCATGTTGCCGAAGCATTACAATGTTCAAGAGTCATTCAAATTTTTCTCATTTTTTAAACTCCGCGTAGTTTTCAGAGTCAAACTTGTTCTTTCTCAGCGCCTCAGAAGGAACACTGCGGTGGCATGTTCGTATTAGTGCTTTGCACATTCTAAAATTGCCAACGCATCGAATTCTATCATAATTTGCAACAACACTTACATTGTATTGCGGCTGAATAAGTATTCGAAATCTCTTAAGCTAAGGCTAGGCGACCGGCGAGTCTGTTAAAGCATTTTTTTAAATATTCAGTTTCAGATTTAAATAAGTCGATAAGTTCTGTTGCCTATGCTGTTTATACAGAATATATTATTATAATTAGAGAGAAACTATCTCGCCGAGCTTTTAGGTTTTTTTTCAACTATCACAAGCCTGCAAGCTATCGCGTCAAAGCCTGATGAAGGCGTTATATTCATCTGAGCTGCTGCTTTAAAAATAATTAGCTATACCATGCGTGTTTTAGCAATTACGGCACGAGATGCGCTCATAATTCAAAAATGGAAATTGAAAGAACGAAAACTGGAAAGCTAAATGGGGCTACATTTTTTTTAAATATTAATATTTTACTTGACATGGCGTTTGTATTATAAATCTTTGCCCGAAAGAAGGCGGCTTCCCGAAATGGAATGTCAATAAGGCGTCAACCGCTTTAGGCCGCTAAAGTAGCCGCTTAAGGCAGTGTGATTGCTTTAGTGCTGACTTTTTTTCATTCGTAGAGAACGCAGTGGTGCAATGAAGCGAGACGTCCATGATGAAATAGCACATATTTTTAACGGCGTTTCTAAGCGCTTTGCTTTTATTGGAAAGAGAATGCCTATTTTTAGCTCAAAGTGGTACTGTTAATATTAATAAGACGTTGAAAACATTTTAAAAATAATCATATTTGTGTAAAAGCGTAAAACTGTTGCTGCTGCGGTAACAAAGGCAGTAGTTTATATGTGAGCGCGTTTTTCTTCCAGCTTTGTGTGGTCATTTGCTAAACGATCCATTTCGTAACAATTTACTCTACATACAAGAACAGGAAGCTGACAAATTTAAATTTTTTAAAATTAGGTGCGGTAATTTCAACTCCCATTTTCCATTATTTACAATGCGCATACTTTCAGCGTTTTGACGAATGTTGGCTTAGGTGTAACTTACACGCTTTCTATCAGATCATTCCTTATAGCTGTTTACAAGGCTTAAATCAGTTTTTTTCTTACCTATTTTTAAAACCATAACCATATTGTCAATGTAGGGGACTCATTTAACCTCGCAGAGTGCAATGCCCTTCGTTGCGTCGTGTATAGTAGCAGGAAAGCTGGACAAAATGCCATTCCAGCAGTTCCCATAAGCATCATATATTGCCGTCCGATTTCTAAACGCAAAAAGCTTTTAAAGTATTTTTACTTTTATCGATTATTCCAAGCTTTGTGGACGCTGCAGACCATCGTGGATCAATTGGTCGCATTAACCTTCTGCTCCTTCTTCTTCATCTTACGTATTCCGCCTTTGCGAACGGTGCAGTTTGAATAAACTGATCAGAGTAAATTAGATTTTAAAAAAATTACTAAAAAAATTCAATAGCACCTTTGACGTCAATTCATGATTGTCATATTTACGAAGGTCATTTGTGAAAATGTTTTGCCCGCAAATTGCATCGAGCGCAAATTCAGCTATAGTAAATTGTCAATTTTTTCCAAGCCCCTTCGTGGCGCCAAGCGGAGCAAACTGAGATTAAGTAAGCGGCTGAAAGGTGTACACTTCTTTGGTTGCAGTCCATTTGAGACGTCATTTTATCTTGAAAACTCTTCTTCGCTTTCAGGTACTTTCCTGTCAATGGAAATAGGATCGGTTGGGTTCAATGTTAACAGATAACCCGTCTTTGGCGGAAAATGACCCATCGTTGAATATTAGACTTTGCCGCTAGACAGAACAGGATACGATTACATTTTGCGTAAATTTTTCAAATACTCTTAAGCATCAGCTTCGTCTGAGAAATATTTAATTAAATTCCAATCGATCCACGATAACTACAAAGCCTCAAATGAGTGAATAAATATGCCAGCGGTATTCTGCTACGTTGTAGCAAAGATTAGCTATTGACTGACATATCCTTAAGGCTGAAGTTCATTAAATACACTCTGCGAGGTACCATAACAAATGTCCTACTTCTTTATTCATTTAACGGTGCTTCCTTCATCAGACTTTTCCTACTCAATTTTAAAACAATACAGCACCAAACGGCAGAACAAAAATATAAGAATAATTTGTTTCCACCGCGGCTGCCCAGTTCTTGAAATAGTGATTAAGTATTGCTCCATTTGCAATTTTGCATTACGCGACTGAAAGTCGATTATTTATCCCATTGATACGTACAGGATAAAGTGACGAGAGTTACAATACCTTATCATTACGGCAACCACTGAATGTAAGCATATGTTTCCTAAAATACTTTGAAGCTTTCAGGCTGGTCAGTACTTAATTTTATGTTTTGATAACTTTCAAATATTTCCCCCGTTGCGTAAAGGTTGCGGGAAATTGAATCGTTTTTTTGTTTGTTTATTGTCTCTACTTCTTAGTGGCGTCAATTTGAATGTTCAAATTTATGCAAATTTTTAATCGCTGCTTGCTTGCTACTCGCGATAGGACGGCGTCAGTGACGCCAATTTGAATGTTCAAATTTATGCAAATTTTTAATCGCTGCTTGCTTGTTACTCGCGATAAGACGGCGTCAGTGACGCCAATTTGAATGTTCAAATTTATGCAAATTTTTAATCGCTTCTTGCTTGCTACTCGCGATAGGACGGCGTCAGTGACGCCAATTTGAATGTTCAAATTTACGCAAATTTTTAATCGCTTCTTGCTTGCTACTCGCGATAAGGCGGCGTCAGTGACGCCAATTTGAATGTTCAAGTTTATGCAAATTTTTAATTGCTTCTTGCATGCTACTCGCGATAAGACGGCGTCGCTTCTAGTTTTTTTCGATAGCTGCTGTTTGAACAGCGAAATTATGAGGCGTACTGTCATTGCGTTTGCGGAACTACTGCGACTCCAACATTGGGCTAGTAAAAAAATGGACGGATGCGCGGTCCGTTTGATCTACAACTTTGCCAAACGGTTTTGCCAAATCGTCCAGAATTAGAGGGGCATTATTTTTAATTTCTCCTTTGCCAGTAAAGCGCCGCCGCTTTCAGCACTGGTCGTCTTACCGGCAAAACGCGAGCGGACACGTAGAAAGTATTAGCGACCTTGCAATGGAGGCTATTTGACTAGAAAAAGACAATTCAAATATTAAAAAGATCAATTGGACCAATGGAGCGTCTGCCGGCGGTGCATCGATTAACGCGGCCAATACGTACGAAAAGACGGACTCCCACAAGTGCTGTGCCACTCGGTTGTCCCTTAATGCATTTTGAATCCGCAGCCGCCGAGCATAATTCGAAAGGTATCGAATTGCTTTTTCTTTACTTTTTTCAGATCGCCTTCGTTGGCCCCTTGTCAGTAGCACACCAATTGACAACAATCCGCGCAAAATTTCCGTACAAGTTAGACGTTGCTAGAATTCATTCGGACTCGTTATGCAACGTTGCCTACGCTTCCTAAGCGCTTCAGGAGGATTTTCAAAGCAGCTAGAGGCGTCAGCGTGTCTTTGGCCAATATTGAAATGGCGAAATGGAAATGTGATGATCGATAAAGTGCAAAAAAAATTTTTCCTTAGTGCGGACGATGAGCAGTTGTTGCCTGAAAACGCGTGTACACCGTGTGGCTATGCTGTTCGTCCAAGAGGTGAAACAAGAACTGAATGCCGCCGCGGATCATTTCCATAAGCTAAGAATTGTCTACCAGAAAGGCATCTCATGCTGGATGAGTCATTAGCAGCTGAAATGGAACGTACCTAGCGTGAGCGATTCCCCTCCAAAGACTAGTGGCCAACGTAGCTTCAGATTTGCTTAGTTCACACGAACATTGGCTAAGCAATATGAAAGAGAAGCGTTACTCGCATTGCGTGCTGTCTAAAAATGTTGAAAGCTTGAAACTTCCATTTGGTCATTTTGCATACCACTCTCTCTTCGTGTATGCAACGAGAACGCTAAGCGAAGGAGTCGACGCTGGCGACGTACAATCAACGGATATCAATGCTGTTAAGTCCGCAGGTCAGCTCAAGTTGACTGGCAGACGGCTGGCCATTATGCAAATAAATGCAGCAACGCTCATTTGAGCGTTCGTTCAAATTTTTGAAAGCCTGCGCATCAAATGCAAATAACGTCAGCGACTAGCTACAGTTATTCAGATTTTGCAAATTGGGCAAACGACGGAAAAGGGCACCATGAAGCCAATCGTTACGACTGGAAAGAAATATGATCTTTCAGCAAAGACACACCACCTTCGTTCTAGCTAAGCCTATTCTCAATGCAGTGCATTGAATCCTTCACCAAATGATTAAGTTAGAAACCATTTTTCGTCTAATGTATGCTCCATTGAGGAGATTGTCGAGTTTTATGTAGGAAGGCAAATTTTTGAAGCGTCAGTTGAGTAATTTATTGCCTGCTGTCAAGCGTCACGATACAAAATGCAGCCATTGTGAAGTAATGATGAAAAGGAAGACCTAAAGCTTGCTCAGTGGAAGGGAGATATCGCGCAGCTCATTACCTCTGCGGATTCATTGCACCCCGCCATTGGCCGTCGTCTTGAGCAACAGTCAGCACCAGCAGCAACGGCTGTAAACTATTTCTAAAATAAATTGATCAGGAGAGCATTAGATATTACCTGGATGAGCGGACGAGGCCAGCAAGCCTATTGTCAGCTAGACGTCGGGCGAATGTGATTCCTTGAGGCACGGTTGCTTTTTCATCGACTGTAGAGACGAAAGCGACCTTTTCTTTTTGCCCAAATTTGGTATGTTGTGCCAGTGGATCAGTAGCAAGGCGATGAAGCAAAATCCAAACAAGGTAACAGTGATCCAGCTGAACACGCGAGCACCTAACTCTATTCTGCTGAACTCTTGGTCCATCTCCTTGCTGCTTGTTGGCCTGCTAGTCTCGTTCAGGGACGTTTCATTCATGCTCTGCAGTCTTCAAAGACTACAAGGCACATAGTTGGTCCTTTTACCGTGAGCACCCATGGAGGACGGTTCGGCTAAGATTTCTCCCTACCTGCTGCCAATTGGTCAATGCTGACGATGCAGCAACGCCATCTGTCAATGCTTGTCTCACCTCGACAAGGCTACGCTGCGGACAAGGAAACGAACGCCATCCTGTGCTCTGCGGCAGCGAAAAATTTTTACAGCATCAACATTACGGTCAGGCAGGGTTGCCAAGCTGCTTGCGCTTTGAAAAACGACGACGTTCAGTAGAAAGGAATAGTTGGAAAATTGAGCAGCAATTGTTCACCTCATTAGTGATTTTGGCGCGTCATCGGCAAAAGAGCTCCTTTTAGCAGGAAAAGCATAATATCGTAAGCGATTCAGCTGAGAGCATCCGCAGAGATCGATATCTACGTTGAAAAGCACAATTCTCGCTGCTGAGGCAAAACCCTAACAACTCTTTGTCTTAGCGAATGATCGAAGCGATGCGCTTTCCTTGCCAAGAGACTGGGACAAACGAGAATTCTCCGTGGCATGTCCAAGCCAGTCTGTCATTACTCAACAGTGGCAAAGCTTTCAACGGCAACTCGCTTTGCCATTCTAAACCTGCCAGCGCAATTGCCCCACCTTGCCGGACACGCTTTGCTCGACAGGCACGCCAACTTTCCAATGAGCGTCACGCTGATATGCAAATCGCCCTCGCTATGCATTCGCTCAGGTAAGCGGCTTATCTATTTAAAATTTGAATTACGGTACTGTGCTAGTTTATGATGTGCAAGTTTTCATGCATATTACGGCGTTTATCTTTTCTGCAAATCCATCTTTTAACCGAAAGATATAAGAAAGTCACATCCAGCAAAGTTTTAACGCTAGCTTACGCATCTCATTAGCTTAAGGCGATACACCTTTTGAACCCCTCTATCGGCGCTGGGTTTTGAGCTCAGGCAAAATCGACAGCTGAAAAGGCAAGCTGCAGGAATGCGCGAATGCGATAACATATTGACGCGGCAATGGCCGTGGAGAAATTGATATCAACATTTTGTGTATGCCCATTAACTTGGAGCGAAAATGCAACTATTATTGGCTAATAAAAAAATTAGCATATTCTAAGCAGTTAAACGAAATTAACCGTTCATTTGGAATCATAAGGGTTCTATAGCTCGTAAATTTCCTCCGTAATTATTGCGTAACGGAGCAGTTTGTTTTCACAATATTAATAATTAAAAAAACTATACTTTTTAAGAGCGGTTAACTGGTGTGCATTCGTCAGAGTTTGAGCTTCCTCTTACAGCCGTTATCAGTGGAACAACGAAAGTTAAAAAGAGCGCAAAATTTGCATAAATCGATGAAACTGACCGATCACGTTTCCGCGCACGTACGTTAACTATTGAAAATTGTCCGCGTCAGAATTATTTGCGCAGAACTGCATTGGGAAATCAAGTCGGCTTAAATCTAACGCAAACGCCTATTTTGCATAAGCTCCAAAATCTCATTATGCCATGCTTAATATGCTAAACAACTGATGGGCGCAATTCAAGTTCGGAAATCGAATCTTTCGCCGCGTTAAAGGCTGTTCAAAGACCCAACTCACTTGGAAAAGGGGGACGATTGAATTTTTGCTATTTTCCATGGCCAATTTGCATAAAAATTTTAAACAGACAAAGTGGCGATTTGGAATATGCTCATCTCAGTTTGTTACGAAGAAAAGGCGACCAAAATATTTCGTTTGCGCGAGCCGCTTTGTAATGCTCAATGTTGTCCATGTCGCCCATAAGATCTAATAAGCATTTGCGGAACGCTAAACTTATTCCTATTGGGAAAATTTATTTCGGCGAATTAGAGTTTTTTTCTAAGCAAGTTGAAATGTTGACTTTGAATTTCAAAGAGTAATCATGTCACTTTGGCGGATACAAGAACTACGTTATTTTCGCTAATAAATCACTTGTAAAAAATGTTCACCACTTCACACCGACATTATTGTGACATTAGAACGGTTTATTTTGTTGCAAGCAGCTTGCCGCAATAGCTGAATGGTTTCGCAGCTTTCAAATAGCCGTTACTAACGTGAGAACATGCATGAAAGCGTTTCGCGCCGCATATTGCAACAACTGAAAACGAGATTCAATGGTGAAAAACATTTGGCAAATAAACAGACTAAAGTTTAAGACATTTTGGATTAATCGAAGCAGCTGTTTTTGACGTGTAAAAAGCGCGCGTTTATCGCACGCTTAGATAACGACGCTTTGATGTCATTGCGGAAAACTATACTCTCCATTGCGTACTTTAACGAATGAATTATTGAATTAATCATTGCGCTACAGCGAGGGAACATCTTGAAAGTTAAAACAACTGCTAAGTTTTTTGTTTTGTTCAATATTTGCTTGTTTGAGAGGTTTTAAAATTTTGGGATGAACATCTGACGCGTTGTCGGACCACCATCAAAGAAAAACGTAGTAGTATATTCGTCACGGTGTTTATTTTAAATCTAGACAGCTTTCTACAGATTCATTTTTTCCCCTTAAAAGTTTCTTCCCCTTTTTGTATTACCATTCGCGTGTTAACAGTGTAGCTACGGCTACAGTGTCGAAAGGAAATTCAATTAAAAATAGCTTCAAGTCAAAGGGGCAATGAATTTTGTTTTTTAAACCTAAAGCTCTTGGGAGGGAGACAATGCCGTTTTGAAGCATGACAATAGGAAACTTTTAAATTAAATACGCTCAAAGAGCAACCTTTGGCTACCAATTTTAAAATTTAATATCTTCCATTTATCGATTAGCTTCCGCGCTTGCTTAACTAGACAGTGACGTAACTGATACGCGATGACGTCATTGGGACTATGCTGAAGCTACAAAAGCAGTTTTCCGTTGTTCGAGATTTGCTCAGCTTCTAACAACGGTATAGAGTGCGCGCAACAAACGTTCCTACTTCTTACGCTCTCTTGTTGCAATAGCAAACGTTAAAAATTGACAAGAGCAACGATGAAAACAAACGACACTGATCTAGCAGATAACAAATGACTTTTTCATTCTCTAATTCAAACTAGTGAGCCGAACTACTTTAGCTCGTTGCGCGCAAATCGAAAAGCTTTATTAATCTGACATTTGTTCAGCGGATTTTAATGACCCGCGAACCGGCACTGATTGCTTGAGCTGTCAGCATTATGGGCAGATTGAAAAAAGAGCGGTATTGCAGGGGCAACTTAGCCTTGTTATTGCCTGAGCTTGAGGAATGCTCGTTCGCGCCTAATGGGCGAATATTCAAACAGGCATCTATCTTACAGGCGTTCATGCGTACTATTGCATATGCAAATTCTTTTAAAAAACCGATAATGCTGTGCGCATAAATAATTGCACCCTAACACGATTTAAAATTGAGGACAATTCATTAGTCTATCTAATGAAGGTGCTCTTGTCGCGTTCGTTGAGCTGCAACATTTACCGCTCCAATCGATTATTAAACCATAAGAACAAAAGTAACGTCTGAACAAGTAGCAGTACGCTATTTCGTTCGTTATAATTCAAAAATCGTTGCAAATGAACTATTACTGATACAATGCTACCTGACCATCACCTATTGGAAAATGTAGGATTTCAAAGTTTACTGTGGAAAACCAAGAAAATATAGAAGTCGTTTGAAAATTCAAAAATTTACAAAACCGTTCTATACTGTCGATCTACAATCGACAATGCAGTCATATGCGATAACTGCTAGTAGTGTTTCAGCTGCATAAATCAGAAAGCATTGCAATCGCGAAGAAGAAAGAATGATAGTCAGGCAAACATGTTTTATAAAGTGATTTCAAAAGAGTTTGTGAGTAAAGTGTTTGTTCTTATGCAAATGCAAAAACTTTAATATGAGAGAAAGTTAGCGAACGTGCCGATAAGGACAAAAGTAACGTCTGAACAAGCAGCGGTACGCGATTTCATTCGTTATGGTTCAAAAACTGTTGCAAATGAACCATTACTCCTACAATGCTACCTGAGCATCACATAATGGAAAATGTAGCATTTCAAAGTTTACTGTAGAAAAATAAGAAAAGAAAGAAATCGTTTAAAAATTCGAAAATTTACAAAGTCGTTCCATGTCGTCGATCTACAATCTGCAATGCAGTCATATGAGATAACCTAGGAAGCATTTCATTCGTGAAGACGACAGAATGATAGTCAGGCAGAAATGTTTTATAAAATGATTTTAAAACGATTTGTGCGTAAAAGTGTTTGTTCTTGTGTAAATGCAAAAATTGAATGCGAAAGAAAGTTAGCGAACATGCCGGTGAGTAGCAATAAAACGTTGCGTTATTTTGTGAAAACATTTCCGCGTAGGTGGCTCATTCTTGCTCACTTAACTGTTTAGTTTCGTTGACGCTCTCAAAACCTGTTTTATTCCGTTTTTATTGACGTTGTGACAGCGTAGTCAAGGTCATACGATGGGAGACCAATCTCGAACGTTTTGACAAACAGAAAATGAAAAGGCTAAGTAGCTGTCAAGAAAATTTAAAATATGGAGTTAAAGATAAATGAATGCGTGCAGCCAAGGAAAATAATAATGAACATAAAAATAAATGCAACAGTCCACTTTGGACGATTTGTTCGCATTATTTTTGCTCGTCAGGCAATGAAAAAATACTGTATTAAAATATAGCTGAAAACTGCGACGCGAAATGCCAACTTTCGAATACAAGCTTTTTCGAAGTAAAGTTCGGAAGTAGTGAAATAGCCTGAATGCTTAGCAGTTTTAATAAATGACAAGAAAAATGAAAGAATAAAAAATTACGTTTTAACGCTTTTCCTTAGGCTCGTCAATGTAGTACAACCTGAGCATAAACAATTTAAATGCATTGACTTATACAGTAATTCATCTTCTTTCTGCAACCGCTGAAAGGTATGACTGTAACAATCAGTGAATTCAGGATAGAAGAAGTTATCAAACCAATATCTAAGCCGACTCCACTGAGACAGTTTGTTTTTATTGCAGATTTTTTAAAAAATTAAACTGACGTTTATGAACTGATAGCTTTTGTGCTGGAAAACGTTTGAAAAATAATTTATCTACCTCAACCGCCAAAATAGATTTCTCATGGCCAACGATTACTTGCTTTGTTTTGTCTTTAAAGAAAAGGTTTGCTCGAAAAATTCATTTGGGGTCGCATTGAACGACAGTCATTTATTACAATACTTACCAATAACGATTTTACTGTAGGTCCTACCTAAGTGTCATTTTGTCTGACGGCTGCATTACTTGTTTGGAAATCGTCGAACGTTCGGGCTGACAGGTCGACGCTTGCGTATATCCTGTTCGATTTCTGTCTACTTCCTCTCAAAGTTAGCGGCATAAATGTGATGGTAGAAATTTTGCAGTAACCGGTTTTCAGTTGTCGAAAAATGTCTTCGGCCAAGTCTGCCTCTAGTACAGAAGTGAAGAGAAACTTGCGCTCAAAGGTGCGCCTTATACTGGAATTTTGCAAATGTCATTTGCCTCTTGGACGCGTCAAGTTCACCTGTGCTTGTTTAGAAGAACTATCGGGGCTCCCTTCTACGATCGCTTACGGAAGGAGGTGGTTACAGACGTACGTTCGTTGATCGATCCTTCGTAACACGGAAGGTTTTAAGTAATCTGTTGCTTTTAAGCAATGCACCGATTCAGTCCAAGTCAAAGAGAGAAGCTTCTTCGGCTATTTGCCGTGAATAGGTACCCATCAACGGATGTGAAACGTAGTTTGGCAGAAGAGTTTCACGTCAGCATTCATCGTGTAAGTAGAGCACACTTCTTTCTTTTTAACAGTTCACCTTACAGTGCTGTTTTTGCACAAAAAACCGTAGTGCTCTTCGATTAAATCATTTGCGCTGTTATTGACCCGAAACTCAAATTATTTTCGGCGTGCTGTACGGGTCACAAGTTCGCGAAAACTTCAGAATTTTGTAGAATACAAGTTTATCAAACTTTTCGTTATTCGAAACCTGCGTTAATATACTGTAGGTAAGCACGAGGGTATTATTCATTACGTTTTACGCCCTTCGCTTAAAGTAGAAGTTTAAATGAGTTCCTATCATCTCTCGCATAAACGATATCGATTAAAAGTCCTCACTATAACATGCTACTTCTTAGACGCGAGTGCCAAGTTGTCACGGATCGAATATAAGTAAATGATGTGCAGGTTCCATAATAAAACATTTGAATATAAACTTAGCTTGCGTCGTATACCTTGATTTTCCTTTCGTCATGCTGGTCGGTCAACATCTCAGCAAGGTCTATTTTTTAAACATTCAAAACTACTCTTAAAAGCCTATTAATATCTTGCTATAAATGTGGTTAAGCATCAAAGTTTCATCTGTTGCTGTTGCAGATATCCTGCTGGTTCAACGAAAAACGCCGAGCTCGTAACAACTTCATAGGGCTCCATGGGACCGATAAAGGTAGTCTGGTCAGCAGGGAAAAGTTTTCGAAGGCGAAACCACTTTTCGCTTCAGCGTATCCGCCGCCTTCAGCGAATAAATATTCAACAGCTTCGTCACCTGCGTCGAGCACAAACACATCGAGTTCGAAAAAGTTTTCCAGCAGCAAGTAATAGGATAGTATGTTTTGTTTTGAAGTTTGATTACGCGTTTTAGACAGTTGCTGACCAAGCGGCAACTTGACAGATTGGCTATGACCTTTGAGAAGAAAAAATACATTAGCGCTGCTGAACAGGCTGTTCTCTGCGAGGAGCTTAATCTTTCGGAAAGTCAGGTTAGCCCAAAAACTGTTACTTTTCGTTCGTCAAATTTCGTCACAAAAGTCAAGCATTGTTTAGATAACGAATTGGTTCGTCCATCGCCGCCATCGGTTGCGCAAAAGTGCACTGGGAATTGGAGCCCACTTGGGTGAACGTAAGTCACTTTAGCTCGCCGCATATTTGCTAAATAATTGTTCTTGTTGTTTTTATTATTCGCGCACTTTTGCAAAACTTTTCCTAACGTAAATTGCTCAATACGTAGCATGCGATGGGTAGTAAAATTTCAAACTTTTTTTCCGCTCATTTTTTAGGCGAACTGTTTGCTCGCTTCTCGCCTATACAGTTGACCGAATTTTTGCATTACTACAACAAGGCTGGGTTGCCGTCGTTTGCCGAATGCTCGAAGTTGGCCAGCGAATTACAGGTTTCAACGAAGCGGGTACCTAATTATTGATGCATTAGTAAACTAACTCTTACTGTACAACTTAAATGTTTGCAGGTAATGTCTTGGTTTCACAAACGCGAGAAGTCGGGAAAAATGCATTTTCCTGTTGATCCTCAGATTTCAGGTTATTTACATTTGCTTGATGTCATCTCAACAGAAGGAGTCGTCTATGTTTTGTAGGGTCGTTTGGCTTGTCCTCCGACGATGAAATGCCGTATGCCTGCAGCGTTGACTCCTGCGCAAATTCTTCGTACCTCGGTACTAAGGCTTTTATTATTATTTATATTTATATTATAATAATAATAATAATTATTATCGTCCTTATGTTTTTTACTTGTGACAGGTAACATTTTCCGGCATAATTTGAATTCCTTATTTCAAACTTAGTTTTTAATCCGTTCCGAGCATCGTAGTACCCCTTTGCTCTGCAGCAGCTGCGCGTTGCGACGTCGTAAACTTTATAATCTTTTCCAGAGTTAACGGACGAACAAGTTGAAGCAATAGACAATTTCGTTGAGCAGGAAGAGAATCCAATTTCCGAAAATAGCATAAGAAATCTTTGTTGGGGTCTTGACGCTCCGGAAAATGTGGTAAGCATCCGTAGGCGTCTGACCTTTGTTCAAAGGACGCTATTTTTTGCTTTGGCTTGCAGGTACGCAATTATTTGCAAGAAAAATTTGGAGTGACGCTAGAAGGTTGGCGCTTTAGTTAAATGTCGCGTGGTTGTTTTCCAAAATGAAATGTTTTTTTTAGATTCAATAAACGACGGCACATCGATCACTTCCGACTCGGACGACGCGGACGATCCGATCGATTTGAATATGCAGTTGGATGCAGTTGCTTTGAATCGTTTGGCAAAAGCTTTTTGCGTCGACGAAGACTGGGTGAGCTCTAAGTTGGCTCATTTGCAGGAATATTTAATGATTTTTAGATGGAAACTTGGTTCATGCGCAGTGCCGCCTATTGTCGAGAAAAGCGGGCTTTGTTTGCCTGAAGAAATATGGTCTCATTGCTGCAACATTTTCGGCTGCACAAATGCCCCGTTATTCTCTTTAGTTGTTGCTTTCTTATTTACTCATTTTGCTGTCAACTTTCAATATATGTCTAAGTTCCAACTGTTTAGTATTCAGCTGGTTTGGTGTTGAGGCGGTTCCATCTTATCTGCTGTCAAAATCGTTGTCTCATTGATTGCCAAATGTTGGCCCGCAATTATTGAACACGCGCTTAGGATATTAGCATTTCAGTGAAACTGTTGGCAGTTATAAAATTTTCATAATTTTCCCCTTCAATTGCGTATGGTGTCACGTAGGGTATAAATTTTTCAGGCGAGCTTTATGCAAATGCTTTTCTTATCGTTGTCGCGCTCGTGTTAATTATGTCTTGCAGATGACTTCGCAACTCATAATGTGACGCAATAACAGCTTTGTTATTTGCAGCAATGGAATGATATTTGTCTTGAGAAGAAAAGTTGCCAGTTTTGACCTTTTAAGTATTTAGGAGCAGTTGAATATGGTAATTTCTATGGAAGGGCGGAGGCCAACCGGTTCCCTACTGATCGTGGCTTGTATTTTTCAGATTTTTTTACAGCCAGGTCACAGTCAAGGTGATTCTATTGTATCCAACTGAAAGGTACGTTTCAGTGGAAGCATTTATGAGCAGTCTCATAGGCACATCGTTCGTAGTCATTAAGTGCGCTTTCTTCATCTCGCATAAAGCCCACTTTCTGCTCCGTCCGTACAAAAAGGTTTGTTAAATTATTTTTAATTATCATTTCCTTTGCCTCTTATTTTCAAAAATACTTTGTTTATATGATCCTTCAGTTTCACTCCATATTTTAAAAATTATAAAATCTGTAAGTAGGTGTGAGTGGCTGTCGTTTCTGCTCTGCAGGTGAAGTGTTGTTCAAAATTATTTTGCAGTCGACCAAAAGAGAACGATCGCTAAATTTTATACTCGTTAAAGGCATTATCTATAACAAAGTGTGCCGTTAGCCGGCATACTTTTGTTCGATGCTTTACGCTTTGCATGTAGCAAAAAAACTGGTCGTTGCGCGCTCGACCGACCGAGCAGTCAACTGGTTAGTCACCACAAATTCAACCTGGTTTTCTTGTTCGCCTATTGCCCAACCATGACGCGCTTCATTTTGAAAAGACGCACAAAACGTTGCTTAAATGCAGAGGGTTTTTTTGCTGAAATATCTCATGTTTTTGCACGACGTTTTGACAATTTTTTAAACGCTAATTTCTAATACTGAACGCGCGGGAGGTTGTTTACCCTCTGCCAGCTGGCAGTGTGATTACATAATTTAAAAAGTAAAAAGTATTTTTCTAAAGGGTTTGTAATCAAATGTCAAAAAGACTAAGCCTATTGGAATAATCTTTTTTAAATGGCTTTTATCTAAGAGTTCTTTTTTTCAAGCTCAGTTCATACTGTAGGCTTAGGAAGAGAACCTGCTGCGCTACAACTAAATTAAAAGTTTGTTCCATTTCTCTTATTGCAGACTGCCGTTATACTATGCTGTGTCGCGCTTATAAGAACTAAAATTTCAACCTTTTAGCCTTCTTTTGTATGTGAGCGTCTGTCCGAAGTAAAGGAACAATTTATTGGTTAATTGCTTATTCAGTTTTTTAATTAACATGATTATAAGCTCGAAGCACTTTAAGCATTCCAAGAGTAGTGTACCAATGATGGTTGAATTCCGACCGAATAACTTTTCGCGACTATTTTTTTAAAAGTTAGTTTATTTTTTTGTTAATCATTTTCTTCTGTCTCTCATGCAAAATATGGTCACTTTGAATTTGCTGTCACCTCGAAGAGTTCTTTTCATGCGCGTGTTATTTATTGCCCCACGTGTAATGGATCAATAGGTTTTCGCGAAAGTTCCCGCGTCTCCATCTCTTGACACACTATTTCAATTGTTCCCTCTCCAAAAGGGGACACTCTAATGAAGAGTGAAACGCTCTCTTTGTTCCCTGTTGGTGCCAGCCGACGGTCAATATTGCGATACAGTTTTGGTTAAGACTTTAGTAGACAAAACTTCGTCCATAGAAGCGTTGCGTGAAAGTATGACAAGGATGTAAACGAAAGTGAGTGTCCAAGTGTTGTTCCTTTAAAGTGTCATTCAAAAATGGGTCTTCAGTAATTGGTACTGTTCCCGTTTCCGCCGCAAACGTGCCATAACCGTTGCGTCAACGGCGACTGCCTTATTTCGGGTCAGTGATTTCGTTTTTGGGAGTTCCAGTCGCAATGGAAGCAAACTGGATTCAAAGCGCAGATTTGACCACTGCAGTTGCGAAGAGGCAAAGACATCTCTTAGCGTTGGGCGTCCCAGTCTCGCTTGCTCAATTTAGCTATGCGACACATTTTTAACGCTCTTTGTATCCTGGCTGTGTTGACGCAAGTCCGTAAAAGCTTTGGACTACGCGGTCTTAGAGAAGAGGTCTCTTCTCGAGTGTCAACTCCAACCGATGCTGGAATAGTAATCAGAGCAACTTCAAAAATGATATCCGCCTTTAGCCCGCTAGTATCCGCTGCTTTGAAGAAGCAGATACCCCATATGGAACTTGGGGATATTGTCAGCCCATTTTTGCATGGGAATGTGAATATTTCAAAATTACGCATGACAAGATTCAAAGCGCAGGATCGTTTCGACTGCTACTTGCAGGAGAAACCGTCGCAAAGGCTTAAGGTTGTTCTTAGCGGCATCGACTTGGATATTAATGGCCATTTGCACGTTGGTTCCAGGCTCATTCAGCTTCAGTCTTCCATTGATGTTTGGACAAAAAATGTGTCCGCCCAATTGGACATTGAATTTTTGAAAAGCAACGACTCGCGAATAGCCGTCAGCGTGCCCGACTGCGTGGCTACAATTGGCAAAACGGACTTTCGAATTCGCGACGCCGGTCGCTACACACCGTTTATTCCTCTGTTTCGCAAGCGCATCATCAGTGACGTCAGCGCAGGAGTGACCGGCCGGATTTGTCAACAGGTAATAATCGGCTACGCGTTATTGTCGTTGTCACCGTTCAGCCGCGCTATTTCCCGGGGGAAGGTTCGATAAACAAATTCAAAAATGGTAAAGAACCCATTTTGCCGCTCTTTAACCTTTCCCGCCCGAATAGCCTCGTTATGCAGTTGCGTGAGTAATTTATCATCAAGTTTTTTGTGCTAATTTACATTTCACGGTTCAGTTAACTTTTAGACAGATTAGCCTACAATCTAAAGGTTGGTTTGCCCTTATACGAGTAGATGCAAATTATTGATGGTCTGCTTTTTTCTTGAAAAATTGACACGTTTCAAAAAACTGGCGATGGTAAGCTAAAGTGTACTTAGTTCCCACAATTCCAATATCCACTTTGGCAACCGTTTAAAGAGCGTAAAGCGGGTATCTTACTTTACTTGCCCGCAAAATACAGTAATCTTAACGATAATCAGGTTTGCTCTTCCCGCAAACATAAAGTGGCACGAACAACATCGTTATGCAGCTGTGCAACCCGCTGGTATATTATGGCTTTGTTGGCCATCCTGTTCTACCCATATCTAAGTCTAAAGCTAAACACTTTAGGCTTAGGTTAATGGGAGAACAGAATAGCCACATGCTTAACAAAAAAGAGGAACTTGTGTTTCTCAAACATTGAGCGCAAAAAGTTAATAGTAGATGTTGTTTCCGTGTAGAGCAAACCTGATTATTTTTATCAGGATTACTGTCTTGTTGGCGGGAAGAGACTATAAAGAGCTTTTCGTCGTCCAAAGTAAGCATTTTAAAAGTAATTTTATACATTAAGGCTAAGACAATGGTGGAAGAAAATTTGAATAAATTTTTCGACTCTCTTCCAATTTTGTATCCGCTCAGTGGCGACCAAAACTCGACTAAGGCAGCGAAGAACGACGTCGGCTCGGCATTGGGTGGATTGTTGAATTTTCCGGGGATGAAACTGACTGCAAAGGAACGAGAAGAATTGTTAAGTCAGCTATACTTGAACGTTAGTCTTGTTGCCAAACCGGAAGTAACCAACAGCTACATAGAAAGTATGCATTCCGGCGAAATTATTTATGCAAACGGTGGCCAATCAGGAATTCGTCCCCCGAAACTAAATTTACCGGCTGATGGCGGCGACAGAATGCTGTACATTTACATAACGGACTATCTGTTTAATTCATTGCTTCTTCTTATGTACAGAAGTAATCTTGTCTATTTGAGCTTTGATCCGAACACGGTAGATGGATTCAAAGACCTTCTCAAAGTACCCTGTGACGCAAGCTTTTGTTTGGGTGCGGCTGTACCTGAATTCTCAAAACTCTATCCCAAGCACAAAGCTTTAGTTATATACCAACCTAACAGAGCTCCGGCGGTAACGATGAGTACGAACGGTATGCAGTTGCTGTCCGATGGTATTTTTGCTTTGTACGCAAAGTTCAACAGAAAAATGCATCGTTTGTTCGTCCTTCTGGTGACGCTTAAAGTGCACGTCGACTTGTTTATACGGGATGGAAAAATTCACGGAAATGCTACGATAAACAATTTCGACACTCGGCTGCTGAAGCACAAAACGCGCACCGACGAAGACTTGCTGGACATCCTTTCGGGATTCACGAAGATGATCTTGCAACACTATTTGAACAGCATGCTTGCCAACGGCTTTGCGGTACCCGAATTCGGTGGACTGAAGTTAATCCAACCGCAGCTGCGAATGATTTCCGACGCGGTTGTCATTGAAACGGACACGAAAATGAACGACGCGCTGCTGCGTTCCCTTATGGGAATGACGGCTAGTTCGAACAGACGCCGTTTTCGAGTCAGTTGATTGTTTAATATTTACGTGTAAAAAAATTGAAATTTTCCCCTCGAATCTTTAGCGCATCCGGCTATCGGCGGTGCTAGCAAAAATTCAAACGCAAAAAAACGAATGAAAATTCAGTGAAACGAAGAGCAGTTTATTTATTATGTCTTTCGTCCATATAAAATCAATCCGCAACTACGCACGCTAGAAATTGCGTCAACACCGTTTCTACTAGCAATGAAGACACTTTAAATGGCTCGAATCAAAAAAAATATTGAGCACACGCTCTATATGAATTGGGAATCAAATGTATTTGGCAGTGATCCATGTTCAAACGATAAAGCGCCAGTGAAAGGCAGATAAGATACGAATTTTAAATAACACTTGCTGCTGAAATGAAGCAGTGTGAGCATAGCCTCAGTTCAGTGGTATAATATATGCTATTTCTCAAATACGGGTAGCTAGGTTCGGCACGTTTTGACGCAAAACAGTTTGACGCGCGTTCCGTACTAACGATAGTGGGTTGTTTATGATTGTCGAAAATAAACAATCTTCCTCTAGTTCAAGGCAGCGTGCGTAATTTTTTGCGAGCCGTGTTTCGGAGGTTTCCCATCGATTGCGGTTTCGTTTTCATGTCATCACTTCTTTCCATCGCCTGCATTCGACGCGATTTGTTCCTAGGAGCATCTTTTTATGGTTGGTGGCCATATTGTAGCAAAACACATTTACCTGAAAAACGCAGTCTGACATTCGAGAGTTATTTTCCGATTTCCCAATTCAAGCAGTGGTGTACCTGAGCATTCTTAATGTTTCGTCGAACGAGAGCATTGACGTTTTCTTGGATTTTGCACCACCTCCGAATAACGGCGAGTGACTTCCCTGTAACTAGATCAATTTAACAGCTAAAATCTCCAAGAAAATCTGCAGTTTTGACGTTTTACTTTTTATGAATGTTTCAACTTCGCATTCGTTCGTGGCGCCCATGTTAACGGCATAGAGACTGACACAGCTACCGCTGTTGATTCATGAATGCCGTCAGCTTAGTAACGGTGGTGCATTCATCAAGGACTACACTTATCTTCCGTTTGAAAAGCTTGCATTTGCCCCTTAGCAACAAATCGGAACTATCTAGTTACAAGCAGTACATGTTACAACCAACGTGAACAGAGTAGTTAGCTGTAGTTTAACAAATAACTTTTAAGTTCATGGAGATGATGCAACGGTTTATTAATTGTCAACACTGAAGCTGATTAAATCTTGGAGATTCGTAGTCGCCTTCTGAATTTTCTAAATTGTAGAAACAAATTACTTTGAAGAAATTCTTCAGACTGAAAACGTTTTTGCAGCTTTGCAACCCACTCGTTAAATTAACGTTTATTTCGAAACGCCAAATCACGGAACTTTCGGGCCTCGTCGAGGCCCATCGTCAGCATTATGTGCGCCACCCGTTGGTTGGACTTATGTTAGCAAGCCGCTCCATCCGACCGACCTTGGCGGAGACCCCGGCCGTCAGGTCTATCTTGACCCGTTGGGCCTTGGTCCCATCGGGTCAGTCAGAGTTTCCGGCGAGCATCCAACCAACCTTGCACGACGACGGCGACACTAACAATGAACGACAACGAGCCAACAAACGATATAAACGGTTTTAAACTGTCTTCTTTTCCGTGTCTTTCTTTCTTCCGTGCCTCTCGTTGTCTTCTTTGTTCTTTCGCGCCCATAAACACATTTGAATTTTTCTTTTATCTTTCTTCCTTCCTAACGAGCGCGATTACTTCTTGTTGGGATTTTGGGAGCGCGTAGGACAGCTTTTACTTGTAAGAACAGGCAACACTACCGAGAGACACATTAGAATGACCGACTAACTAAAAGCAGGTTAGGTACTGTACGAGGATCGGAATGTCCCAACACTTCTGAGCTTGTCACTTAACGAAAGGCCGGAAAACGTTGCAGCCGATAGCGGCTTGTCTGAGTCTTTCCCGATCGCAAGAAAGCATTTGAAACCGCACAGGTGTTCGCGGTTCCTCCCGCCACTTAGATGTTTCTGCCATTAGATAGCTAATGGCAGATCTCATTTGGGCGACGTTTGAAGAAGAAGGCGTTTCAACAACGTCTTCTTCTTCAGCCTCATCAGGTTCTCCAAGAAACTTGGGAACCGTCACGTAAAAAGGCCTACTCTCCGTTGTCAGTAGCCAACTTGCAATTGTGCCAACAAAGGCACTCATGCAGTGCCACTGATTTCGGACAGCCGTCGCGACCAAATGGATCGTGTTCGCTACTGAAAGAACGAAAACTGTTAGCACTCTTTGCCTTAACAAGGTAAAACATTGAACTTACCCGATGGACTTGTCAGGACACCTCCTTAACTTGGACCTATTCTTTATACAGCCTATAGGTAGGCTATACACACCAAAACAGGTCTAGTCAAGGCATCACTCAGTTCTCCGTAACCTACAGAACGAATAAAATTTAACCGTAAACCGATCTGCAGGTAACGTGCCGGAACATTGCGTCAAACCATTGAAGAGTTAGTCTGCTTCGAAAATCCTAGCGTCAAAAAGTTGCGTACGTTTTGTGGCAGAGAGAATGCTGTTAAATTTGTCCATGAGAGCGCGGTACAAAGAGCGAGATGGGGTCTTGGACTTGACAGCGACGAGAGAGCACGACCTTTGGATCAGCAAAAGAACCTGGTATCGACGGCTTAGCACAAAAGTAGCCAGGATTAGGGTTAGCGCCGGTGCTGCGACCTGCTTCCCAGTAAGCGGATTAGGCGTTGGTTGAATAACCTTCAGTCCCTGAGAACGCGCAGAGCAGAGGAATGGAAAAGATGATAAAACCCGTCTGTCTAAAACAAACGGGTATTTCATTTGTTAGCTCGTTGTTGTTCATTGTTATAGGTGAGCAACGGTCGTGGAAGGTCGGTTGGGTGCTCGTTGCGAAGTCTGACTGACTGGGTGGGACCAAGGCCCGACAGGTCAAGGTAGACCTGACGACTGAGGTCTCCGCCAAGGTCGGTCGGATGGAGCGGCTTGCCAGCATGATGGCCTACCCGACGAGCGGCAAAAATAGCGCTGATGACGGGCAAGGCCCGAAAGCACCGCGATTTGACGTTTAGGAATAAATGTTGACTACAGGAATGGGTTGCAAAGCCGCAAAAAAAATTTTCAGTCTGAATAACGCAGCCGTTAGCAAGGAAGAAAAGAAAAAAGAAAAAAGAAAAATTAAATGAAAAAATTATTTTCGAGTTCCCGATTTTCTGTTTAAATTGACCTTGTACCTGAGTATCCTTAGTCTTTTGGTAAACGAAAATACAGTTGGCCCTCGTTATCCTCTGTTAATTCGTCCAAAATTTTGAGCATTTCACCGCGTTAAGCTGGATCCGCGTTATATAGGATACCCTATGAAAAAGGCCAAATGTCTTATATTCTAACCGCATATTTCGTCCTGCCCCCTTGAATTTATTCCGAAATGGTTATCATACCTAGTAATCCTTCGAACAAAGGTTGGTCGCATTCTTCCTAGAAGGGGAGGTTCGTTTCTCAAGCGGCGGAGCGCCAAGCGGAAAAGATCCACCCAACATATCACTACATAACCTAATGTGAAAGTCATTGTCCTGTCATAATAGTTTTTTTTAAAAACGTTATCTCTCAAATGATCTAAAAAAGTTATGCGACCGAAATCGCCGCCTATAGAATGTCTGGGTTTCTGCTTCATAACTGAGGATTACTGTAGTTAACTTACTTCCATACCTGCAGATCACATTACTGTTTTTGTTACGGCTGGTCTGTTTGCAATGGTAATGATTTTGTCAGTAAATGTTGGTATTATACCTGTTGGGATGAAATCGTGAGAACCTGAAAAGCTTCTCGTAATGTGTTTTTTGTACAGGCGCTTAGAATACCGTTATTATTGTCGCACTTTTATCTCCCTTCGCGAACTGATTTCGTCAGTGGTTTGGCTCTATTTTCTGGACGCTTTTTTGCATTTTAATTATGTCTGCAGTTGTTTTAGATGACAACTCGTTACAAGAAAACGCGCAAACTCCGCGGTCACGTCAGCCACGGTCACGGTCGTGTTGGCAAGCACAGAAAGCACCCAGGCGGTCGCGGCAATGCAGGCGGTTTAACGCATCACAGGATACACTTTATGAAGTATCATCCCGGCTGCTTTGGCAAAGTTAGTGCCCATTGTTTCTCGAAGTCTGCGATTCGATTTTTTCCGCATTTCAGCATGGCATGCGTAACTTCCATCGGCGCGTTCACAACTTTTGGTGCCCCACAATTAACATCGAAAAAGTGTGGTCGTTGCTGCCGGAGGAGGTTCGAAAGACTTACGCAAAGGACAAGAGCAAGGCACCGGTTATCAACGTTCTAAAATATGTGAGTTTTTCGAACGATCACTTTCCGTCTTGCTCGAGCTCATCTCTTTTCGCAATGCTCGCTGCTCAACTCAACAAAATGCTTTTTTAGGGATATCACAAAGTTTTGGGAAAAGGACGCTTACCCAATCAACCCGTTATCATCAAGGCAAAATTTTTCAGCAAGCGAGCTGAGGGTAAGATAAAAAAGGTTGGCGGTGCTGCGCTGTTGGTTACTGCTTGATCATGCGTCTTGCAAGCCCAAAAGTAAACAGTTCGTCTACTGTTCAGCCTTCTATGATTTACTGTATTTATACTTTAAAAAGCGAAAGATAATGGATAATCTGAAGAAAGTATTGTTAAGTATTTACATTTGAAGAAATGCTTGATTGAATGTTGCGCTTGCGTGAAACTGCTCAAAAAACTGCCCATGTTTAGTAACGTTGTTAATAAGTGGTCCAGTCGTAATGTAAGCAAGCGGTGTGAAAACTTGAATTACTAAAGATGTATAATATCCAATATGCTTTGCGTAACTAAATGCAATGACTATACTGAGATGGTTTGATATGATGCTATAACTTAATGCCAAATTCATTTTCTCTCTTTTGTATCTCACCTTTATTCATTCCTTTTAACGTAAACAACCTGTTCATTAAATGTGTAAAGCGTAAGAATGCAGCTTTCCGAAAAACTACAATATTAATGTTTCTAGATTTGAATAACGGGTTGGTTCCGTAGAAAGAAACGAGAACCAGCGCGTTCGTTACAAAATGCTTTTTCTTACGATAATAAAACCAGAATGTAGCCTTCGAACAAACTTGATCGTATCTGTGACGGGAACAAATAAACTAAGCCTTTTGCAAGAGTATTGCTGCTTGAATGCAGAACCCATTCACCTTTCTGACGTAATGGCGAAAGAATTACGGAATCAATTTCAGTGTTACGGTAGCAGGCAGAGCAGCTTACGATAAATAATTTTGTTGCTCCATCGGTTGGACGTATTGTTGCACTAACACAGTTTTTTAGTTTCTTAAATTATTTTTCTGCTTCGCACGAGAACGGTTGCTTCACCGATAGCAAGTTTTGTCAGAGTTGAAGGATAAGTTGTCTTAAATGATGTTCAGGTTCAAGTGCAAAGATGTGCTTTCTTCTTTGTAGTAGCGTGGGCAAGACAGATTGCGTCACGTCTGAAATTGTCCTAGCAAAAAGACAAAGGAAGGATAGTATTTGTAGCACCGTTCGAGCACTGCGCATTCACGGAAGTCTGATTTGATTTTTTTAGCTGAACCAATTTTAATTTTTTTAGGCTTTCCACATCCGTAAAAAGTTGAGATTCTTCGTAAAAAAGCGTATAATCGGTGCAGCTGATGTTAGAATGCCGAATTTTTTGTTAATGGCTTGCTGTAACAATAAACTTTATAAAGGGTATGTGCTTGCGTTGGCTTGCGTAGCAAGGCCTTAAGCGCGAAACGTTTTCATTACTGAAGTCGCATTAAATCATTTAATGTGGTTAAATAAATAAAAACTTCAGGAACCTTCGAATCGATCGCAATCAGGTGAAGGTGATTGATGAATACAAAAGTAGAAATAGGGCCCTTGTCGGTTGTTTGCCTCACAGTCACAATGTAACTTTGCGGGTTGTCGTGTTTTGTTTTTCCTTAAGCCTAAACCTAAACATAATGCTTATATTTTCACTTAAAGATAGAACAAGGTGGCCAGCATGCTAGACATTAAAAGCAAAGCAGGTTGACCTCAGGCGTAACAGAAAAAAATGTGCATTTCTCATGCTTATAACTGACAAGAGCTAGCATAGGAATGGTCGAAATTCACGAGTTTCGTTCAAATGATTTAATTAACTTTTGGCTTTCAAAATCTCATTTGTGAAAGCAGTTTAAGCATTACTGCTTTGTCTACTAAACTTAACTCATACGGTGGCGAAACTGCCAGAATACGGTGTCCTTTTCCCTGACGACGCCCCGATTGCCCTTGCGAAACTGAATCGCTGTATTGACTCTGCAAAACAGGAAAAAGCCATTTCTTCGCTAATGCTATACCGCACCTTACCTGGCTCCCTTGAACTGAACGTGCCTTTGAACGATGCGACGAAACCTCGTTAAGGTAGGTTTTTTGGCTTGCTGGTCTTAGGCCAAGTCCTTTGGCTATAGCGTCATGAAGGCTTCTACATGAACCAGTCGATATAATCACTAAACATAGAAAAAAAGTAAGAGCAATCATTCTGTCTCTACTATGGCCTAACCCTTTAACTGAATCTTTTCCTCTAATTTATAACTAAGCTGTTTACAATTTCAGCTGCTCATAATAGCTTACGCTACGTATTAGCGTTTTATTTGCACGGATACACTCGTGAACACTTTGTTGTTTGTTCCTCAGCGAACGAACATACAGCGAAGGAAATGAAAATCACTCGAAAATGTAAATCTTTCAAGTACTACGCGAAACTCTCTGCATCTGAACAAAGAAAACGCTTTATGACTTCATCAATTTGGTAACGTTACGTATTACCGCGAAGCGTCTACTCGCTCGCATTTCCGCTTTCGAGGCAGAATTTTGAAGATCACTGCGCACAAATTGGCTCTGCGCACTGGTTCATAGTCACTCGCCGTAAGCTTTTAAATTATGCATTGCTTCTTTTACACGCGGTGAACAAAAAAGGCAAATAGATCTTCCTCGCATTGCAACTCGTTTATGCAACAATTGTCTTTTAAGCGATTGAAAGAGACCGCCTTGCCGCTGCTTCTCTACAATTGTTGCTAATTGCACAGATAACGAAATTATTTGTCATAAAATTTAAATTGACTTAAAATGAAAATGTTTACCACGCGCGCGAGCGCACTGTGAATGATACAAAGTTCAAACAGGAGCGTTCACTCCCACTTTGTCGAATAGCAGCAGTATATAGTAAAAGGAAACAGTTTCACCCAACTGGTTATATTTATACGCCGTTGAAAATGTATCAATTTGTAATACATTTCTATGCTTATTATAACCTGCAACCGTTACTTGTTGGACTGACGATTAACCGCTTCTAAAACACGGAAGAGATGCACATCTCCGTTACATTTTTTGCTAACACTTAATTTATGCCCTTCGTTAAACGAATCAGGTTCCGCGGCCTACCGTAAGTAGGCAGTGTGCAGTCTGTTATTAAAAAGAGCAAAGAATTGAATTTAAAATGAGAGTATGGTCGTTTTCGGAACAAGCTGAACTACTCTGTTCATTCGTTACACTTTGCCGAAACATTATTGCAATTTTTATAATGGACAAACAATGATGTTCAGGTACCAACCATGAGACTGTGGAATTCGTTCGTACTTAGTTGATCAGCTTTTCCATTTGACGAATTAAGCTTATCTCGCAGTTAGAAGCTTAAGAAGTAACCGAATGTTAGCAAGTTTATAATTTGAAAGACGTGTTTATTTAAAATAGCGAAATGTGTTTTAATGGCCGGACCAAACAGCTGGCAATAGCTTTCTTAAGCCAGCGGTTTTCAGGGAAAGCTGTACCATAAGTGTATTTAACCATAGTTGCCGCAGCTTCCGTCAATGGCAAAGGCTAGTGGTCGCTGAAATAGAAGGTACGCATGGCAGAATCAACGCTTTGGGCTCTTCAACTGAATCTATGGAAGTGACGTTGAAACGCGCGCAACCAAACCGCCCTAGGATGAAAAACGTTGAGAAACTGTGCCCTAAACGCTCACGCGTGCTCGTCCAATGCAAGTAAATGTGTGAAGGATTTTAATATGCAAAACTAATCGTGTAAATAGGTGGAATAGAGCGGCAAGCTTTTTGTGAGCCGTTGTTGAGGCTGCGATGTCCACTTGTCTTCATAATTACCCTTTAACGCGCAGAATCCTTCTGAGAGTATTTAGATTTTTTGGTGTACCAACAAAGTTTTGAGCATAGTCATCCACGGATTTCAGAAAGAAGCTAATTGGCTCCTCGCTTTCTGATACCGTGTGATCTACAGAAGCGCTCCTGTAGATGGAAACAATAGCGGGTGCAGAGCTGACTCTTTTCATAGCTGGTCTTAAGCCAACTCCGTTGGCCACTGTATCATGTAAGGTTTGGTATAAACCATTAGATAGGGCAAGCAGAGCTAACAAATAAGCCACCGCTCTTCTCACTTCATTCATTCCGCAATAAAGCTTGCTTTAGAAATTTATAAGTACCTTACTATTGTTGACTCGAACGTTTGCACTGATTCTGCCGGCTGCTGCACTCTTATTTGCGTTAGCTTAAATTTTTTCACGCTGTAAAACCAATGTTAGCTATGGAAACAGTACAAACAGCGAATGGAAAAACTGCCTGTTAAAAAATACACTTTACCTAATAAGGACAAACTTAAACGTGTAAACGCTTGAATGGTCAGCTGCAATTAAAAGACGAACCAGACTTTTCTAAACAAGCAATGCTGGCTGAAAACTTAAGCCTTTATTACTGTTAGCACTAATGCGTCACCGCCATTAGCGATAATCGTAAAGCAAGTATACTATGCCTCTTCTGATCGCCAAAAGTTTTACTAATTTACAGTTTTAGACCTTTTTCCTCGTTTTCCCGCTTTCATACTATAACGTTTTGAATTCTACGTAAAATGCAGGTTCTTCTCGCCTGCACATAACGTCGCGCAACTTACATAGGCGCTGTTGTGACGGGCTGACTCCGCCGTTGAATAAGAGTTCAGCTGCAATGTATATCTACTCAACGGATTTCAGATATCTTGGCCTAAAAGCGTAAGGGCGGTAGCCTGCGTAGACCTATGCTGTCGAGCATGAGAAAGTTACTGTGTGGTGTTGATCAGTACACCGCCTAAGCCTAAAACCAAAACTGGCAACACTGCCAGGAGCTCTTCCCCAAAAGTACTTATTGAAGTAGAAGAACAAGTTCCATTACAAGATGGGCGCTACGTCAGCGAACGTCACTTCACGACAAGCCAGATGGATCAGTCTGCAATTTTTCTTGACAATTATAAAATTAAATCATATGGGGATAATTCATACGAACCTGCTGATTATGCGTTCACACGTCATACTTACGTAACCCTAAGTCGCATTAAGACTGATAAGTTTACATTTAGGAAATGGAACAGACTGGCCAGCATGCTTGCCTTGCATTTTTCAAGTTTTAATACGAAAGGTGACCCGAAACAAAAAATCCCAAACCTCTACTGTTTATGGAATAGGATAATTAAACCTCGAAGTCTTAATAAATAATCTTAGACCAATCTGTGAACACAAGACAAAATTTCTCTTTCTTTTGTTGCCCGGAAATAATACGGTCATCAAGAAGATGATAAACTTTGTTCCTCTGGCAAACAGACTGCAAGACCAACTACACCGATTAGTCTTTCTTGCTCGTAGTGGCTGGAAAATACGCGTTTCCTTTAAAATGGCCGACAAATTCACACTATTCCGAGGGGTCGATTGAGCGCATTATCGGGGTTTGTTCTACCGCGCGTTTATGAGTACAATAAACCTGATTACTTGCAGGTTACTGTAATACTTGCGAGCAAAGCGAGGTGACACGACTGGGCGACCGGCTGCTAAGATAGAGTCAAAACGTTAAAAATACAATTTCAGAATGAAAACTTTTTGCGGTTTCGCAACCCGTTCGTTGAATTAACGTTTATTTCTGAACGGCAAATCACACAGGTTTCGGGCCTCGCTGTGGCCCGTCATCAGCGTACTTTGTGCCGCCTACGCTAAGCCCATAAGTGATTTGCAGGTTGTAAGCAACTTACTGCTGCGCGCGACTGCGCTAAGGTTTGATTATTCATTACAAACATGCAAACAGACGAGCTATTTTTAGCTTGCGTCTTCTCTTTAATTAATAAATGACAATATTCGCACATCGTCGTACAGAGATCATTGTGGTCTTTATTTTTAAAATTGCAAATTAACTTCCAGGCAAATAGTTTCATTTTTCGCTACTTCTTTGGTGAGTTTGCCAATAAACATTTGCAACAAATGTTTACGCTTGACAGCCTGACGAAGTTGCGGTTGAAAATTTTTTCTATATTAAGCCGTTGAATGGCGTGGAAAAAATAGTTTGCCGCGCTGATCTTTTCTATCAGCCCATACGAAGTAGCAATAGCGTCCAAATCTTTTGGCGCAAAAGTTTTCTCAACAGAGTAGCTTTCTTTGGTCCTTCGAAGAAATGCATGTATTCATCCAGTATGTTCTTCATGACCACACTGCTGTTTTTGGATTCGTGATCAGTTGAAACCGCCAGTTCGGACGAACTCTCCTGCTGCTGATCTAGTTGCGGTTTGTCCGTCCTTTGCGACTCAACAATTCTTCGAGGTACAAACGTAGTCGTTATTGGTCGTACGCCAATTCCAGTAGCCACCACTTCATGAACGGTTTTATATAAAGCAGTACCGTTGGATAAAGCAATGACAGTCACCATAAACACAATGAAGCTCGCTTTCATCATTGATAAAGTCCTTATATGCCGTTTTGAGCAACTACTTTTCTATTTATACCATTAGCGAGTTCTGAAAAAGCAAAGTTCAGTAAACTAATCAGACTCCATCGCGTAGCAACTGTTCGTTGACTCAATTTTCTGTTCTACACAGCGAGCGAAAATTTCAATCAATGCTTCATACCGCGCATTGATAAATAAATCATTTTTCTCTTTCTTGACCACGAGCGTATTCTTACTTAGGCAAATATTTAAACTGTCAAAAGAAAATATTAACTTTGTAGGCTGAATCGTTCCACACAATCGATTTTGAAGACGCTGGCACAATACGTATACTGATGAAATGAATTGTAAGAAATAAATTAAATAATACAATTTTAAAAAATGTACACTTCATCTCCAGGTTAAACTTGAGCGCGTTCATTGGTCCGCATAAACCACTTGCTATTGGTTTACACTGTACATTCAACATACGTAGGCTGTGCGTGTGCTCAACGAACGTTTCATTGATACAATTAAGCAAACAGTTTAACGTAAAATAATTTATTCAACGTTTTTCCGTTAGCCTGAATTAAACCTAAATTAATGGCGCCCACCTCAAACTCACTTATTCAACTTCCAGATGACTATGACGTAAATGGAGTTCTTCCATTACAAATACATGCCTTAGGATATGCAAATTTGTAAACGTGAACACCGGATAAGGTGTATATGTATATATATATATATATCTTACGCGGTGTTTACGTTAAAAAATTTGCATAGCCTAAGTTAATTACTTGGCTCACCTTCTCTTGCGTCGATAAGATAGTCGAAAAAATACTTTAATCGGTAAAAAGTAGTCAACAATTTTTTAAAAGCGTAGACGAATCTCTCTACGAGGTCACCATTGCTTCGCTGAACACTTCTCGATTACAAATGGGACAAACATTCCGTCGGCGTAGCCACGTCCTCAAACAGTGAGAGTGAAAAATGTGCTTGCACGGCGTCATTTTGCCGTGACGTTCAAATGGGCCCCAGCAAATAGCGCAAACGTCGTCAAGCTGTCGCAACTGATCTATATCGGCATTGACCAATAAATTGAGCTGCGCCTTAAGAGCCAAATGAGAGCTCAAATTCTTAGCGGCAACTTTTGCTGGTAACCATATGTTGACGTATGCGTGCAGCACCATAAGAAAGCCTCGAGTGATACCATCGTTTGCGTACTGTAAAAGCCAAACGCCGCTAAGCAGTATTAAAATTGAAAAAAAGATTTGCAATGTAGTGCCGCATCCTTCAACCCAAAAGACAATCTCTTCGGCAATGTATTGGTCCTCCTCCTTTTTGTACGTATGGTACAAGTAGGTCCAATGGACAAGCAAAGAGACCAACGTTTTGCAAAATAATTCTACACCGTAAATTATGGTCGATAAGAACCATGGATTCTTGATTTCCGGAAGCCATATGAACTTTGCGACCATTAAAGGCATAAGGAGGAACATAATGACCGCCGTGTAGCATCTTACGTAGAGCGACCATGTAAGCTTGCCGCTTATTGACAACTGCATCAGCGCGTTATGCAAATCATTATGAACACTGTGCATTATTCCAACGGCAATGAGTATACAACTTCTGTACAACAGGAATATACGCACCGCAGGAGGTTGCATCGTCACATCTGCTTGCAAACAAAGCATTAAGAATATAGAGCCCATTACGAGGCCTCCACCGAATTCGTTGTAATGTCTGCTTTCACCAACAAAACAGATCATTGAGGAAATCAGCATATCGGAGAGGACGGAGATAAAAACGGAAAAACCCAACAATGCCACGAAAGTTTCGCATGAACGCACCAAGACGTACCGAAATACGATGTGAGTAGAAAAATGGACTAGACGAGTATCATTGCCCATTAGCGAAGAAGGTCCCGCACGGCTGTCCGCGTATAAAAAACCATTGGCATAGCAGAAACCGCAGACGGTAAGTACAGCGAGTCGAATCATAAAAAAACTGATCAAAAGTAGCGAAAGTCGCATTCGAACAGAAGCGCTGTGCATGAAGTGGATGTCGAGACCGTTTTCATTTAGACGAAACCAGGAGAACAAATGCCGGCGGAATCGCGCAAACGTCAATGGCAACACTTTCATGCATTTCAACAGGGCCAAACAACTGAAAAAAGCTTGCAATACTAGGGGCCCAGCAACAGCTATGACAGCTGAATTGAACAAAATACTGCATACGGCTATTGAAGCAAAACATGATAATAGCACAGATTGTTTGATACGCAGGTCAGGACCCGTTGCCACATGGCTGGTGAGCAGAGAAAAAAAGACGCATAGAAAAACAGACTTCCAATCTTGACAAAGGCTATCCATTGTGCTATTCGGTTCGATAAAAGTGGACAACCGACAAATAACACAAACTGCCAATGCGAAGGACAATAGGTTACGAAGACCATGGTAAAACAGGCATAACAGCTTTCTTGACGTTAATACGGAACAAGCCGCCATAGTTGACACTGAAGACAGAAGAATTGTTCAATAGCCCCGAAAAGATGTACAAAAGATAAAGAAAATACATTAGAAGGTTAATTTTTTGAATCAAACAAAACTATGTGACTATATATATATATATAACAAGAAACCAATTCCTATTACCCTAAAACAATTAAATCACTGAAAGATTTGATAATCAAGTTGCTTGAATACATTAATTCAAAAAAATTTTAATTTCGGCAAACACGCACTGCGAAGCGCAATTTTCAAATAACCGCAACCACGCGTCAATTATAGGTTAGATCAGCCATTCTCAACGGGGGGCCTGGGGCCCCCAGGGGGGCCGAGAGAGTGTCAGGGGGGGGGGCCGAAATCGAAAATTTTTCGGAGGGGGGGGGGCCCGGAGGCCTCAAGGGGGCCCAGAAGCCTTATCGAGACAAGGGTAATTAGGTAGACTGAGACGGTGAGAATTTGTGCCAGTCCTCTATACATATCTGCTTTTCAAATCACATTATTTCTACACGGAGAATTTGAACCTACTCATCCTGTGTGGCGGTATGTTCACTTTTGTATTTCACTCGGTTCACGTCTTTGTTAGCGCTCGTTAAAATATCACTCATGGGTACTTAGGCGAAGTGTCGGCATTATTCCATGGAGTGCTTGGCATACGGTTTCGTCCAGTCTCCACGCGATCAGTCATTGCCCATGTGTTTATTGTGCATGCGTTCATTTTCAAATGAGAGCATGATGAATTGCAAAATGAAAAAATATTTACTTAGCGCGCATCCGGAGTACGATGAGAAGTCCTTGGAATATTTTTTGAGTCTGAGGGATAGCTTTCGGAAAAAGGGAACACTGCCACAAATTATGGGCCAGTGCTCACAGCAGTTGGACATGGGCACTCTTGCGTCTTACAAGATTAGTAAACTGATAGCACGAACTGGAAATGCCCACAACGTCGGTGAGTGGCTCATCTTGCCTGCAGTGTCCATAATACTGTCCGACGTCATGACTTTGAATGCCAGGGATACCGTTCAGGCAATTCCATTGAGCAACTCCACTGTTTGCCGGAGAATCGATGAAATGGCACTCGACGTAGAAGATCAATTGGTAACCTTACTTCGGTTGAAAAAATCTTCTTTGCAGGTAGATGAAACCACTTTGCAAGACAACGACTCTCTTTTCATGGCTTATGTCAGATTCTGGAACGCAAACACGCTGATGGAATAAATGTTGTTTATCAGGAAGATTAGAGATCTGATACTAAGGGACTGACCATGTTTGGAGAAATTCAAAACTACTTTAATGAGAAGAGCATCTCAATTCAGAATGTAATCGCATGCGCGACTGACGGCGCCGCTTCTATGCTAGGGCAATACAGGGGATTAATAGCACATTTGAAAACAGTGCTACCTCCGGTCTTCATTGTCCATTTCGTCATTCACAGAGAGCATTTTGTCTCAAAGAAGTTAGGATCGCGCCTAAACCGTTCCCCCTCGGTTGTCATTCACGTTGTGAATTTCATCAAATCCCACGCGCTCCAGAATCGTCTGTACCGGAAACTCTGTGAAGAAAACAACGAAGACCGATACGCAGCTGTTACATACCGAAGTTAGGTGGCTCTCAAAAGGACATTGTCTTCAGCGTTTTGTTACACTATGGAGAACCATAGTTGCGTTTATGTCTAATAAGGAATACGGAGACAAACTCATTGACGCTAAAGCGGACATATTCTATCCTTCTCACATTTTTGAGAAGTACAATTCTTTAAATAGGGCTTTACAAGGCAGTGATAATAACCTCATGAACAGCAAGGTAGCGGTCGTCTCTTTTCTCTAAAAACTTGAACTCTAATGGCATAACGTAGGTCTCCGTGAGTTTTCACAATTCTCGAACCTGAAGACGATTGCTGAGGAAGTGAACGATGATAACCTTCTGCTTTATGTAAATCGCCTGAAGCAAATTCCAACGGACATGGAAGAAAGGTTTCATGACCTGGTAAATGTGAATATCCCTAATTCGATTGTAGATCAATTTGGAGTGTCAGCCATTGAAGTTGACACAGAAATTCAAGGGAATTTTATTGATCTTCAAAGTGACACAACTGCCCGTCGCCAATTCGATCACTATGGGAAAGAGTTTTGGATTATGAATGATCTGCCAAACAAATTTCCAGCATTGCGGGAAAGGGTGCAAACCATTTTCATACCGTTTCCCTCAACGTATTTAGTAGAGTGCGGATTTAGTAAGGTAGTCGCCTTAACAAAGTCTAGGAACAGAATGGATGTCGCTGCCAGAGGCGACCTGCGACTGTCATTGTCCAACTTGGAACCAGACTTGATGAAACTCGCAAAGAAGTGCCACCCTCAAGGATCTCATTAGTTTGATAACTTCTTTTTTGCGTAGCCTTTCTGAGGATCTTTCACTTTATGAAATGCTCAATTTCTTCGCGCTTATCAGTAAATGATTTGATGACTATATATTCGCATTGTATCAGTGCATTAACTTGATCCTAGGATGTTGGCGTTAGAAGCTGATTGGCTGCTGTACAAAAAAACACAAAAATTAATTGACCAATAGGAAGAGGGGGGCTTGGCACCTAAGAACACCTTCCAAGGGGGGCCTAGCGCAAAAAAGATTGAGAATGGCTGAGTTAGATCGATGCCTCCGAAGACGAACAAGCTTATACGAAAAGGATTTCGAAACCTGTAGCTCAAAAAATAACTAAAGTCGAAAAGATTGAAAAATTCAAGTTTCTTTGGTCATCGAGGGCTATTGGGAAATCACGCAAATCGAATCTGCGGCAACACGACTTCAAAACAAAGTTACCGAGCTGCAGGAGCAGAATTTTACTTTAGGAAACCACCATACTTGATTTTTCGATTAATATATAAATTTGGTTTGGTTTTGCAATGAAGGCGGTACGCGCTCTGGCGGAGTAAATATTGTTACTTTTTTCCGGTTTACAAAAATGACATAAGTCGCTAGCATATTCTAACCATGTGCATTAGCGTGCTAATTAAGCTGTCATTCTGTTTTGCCCGACAAATCATGCTTACTGCGCCTTATGTCATACTGTATCATTAAAAAAATGCAGGTTCATTTTTGGCAAGCATGCCGGCCATCTTGTTCTTCTGTTATCTAAGCGTAAGCCTAAATGGAAGATTTATATTTTGGGTTACGCTTAGGTAAGGGCTGAAAAAGATAGTCGGCTAGCTTACAACATGACGTCTGTGAATGTGAATAAAGTCGAACCTTAATTCGTCTGCCCACCACTGTTCACTGATACAGTATGCTCTGTTACTGCTTGTTATAAGGAACTCAGGCTTAGCGTTAGGCTTAAGGTTAGAAATGAGCTGCAGACCAGGCGTAGGCTATAAAAATTTCGCGAGGAAAAAAGGCAACCTATGCTAAAGCTAAGACTGAGCCTATTAGAATAACTAATATTACTACAAATGAAATCAACAGACAGTGGCACTGTACAAGGCAGATAATAAGAAAGGTCTATGACCATTTCTATTACGAGTCTTGCAAAATGTGTTTTTTTAGCGCAAACTCGTACCGTATTGCTTGATTAGCAGTTACTTAGCTTTTAAAGTTTTGAAATAAAAAGGTATACTTTAAAGGAGAGCCCATTCTGGAAAAGAGAAAAAAATAATCATAATTTAGAAGAAGATAGTAAAATCACGTTTGCCAGCCCAGATCGACTGAACGAAATGAAAATGGTGAATGAAAATGAAACATTCAAGGAAAACTATTTGGTATACACCACTTACCCGTGAAATACATGAAAAAGCACAACAATGAGCGCTCAGGAGAGATGTTGTCCAACAGTCCAACAAATATGGAGTCGCGATCAATTGATAAAAGGATTTTGGTAAAGAAGGAATTTGGATGTGGTTTAACCGACACAACAGACACGATCAAAGAAAACAACGAGCCATTCAATGCACTGTCGAGAAGAAATAACAATGGCAGACGTAAAAGGACCCACAGAATAATAGCCTTTCTTTTCACGCCATCGCGAAGGAGAAGCAATTCAGCTATCCAATGTTGTCGAACCCGATTGTCAGCCATTTTGACACGTAGATACTGTCCAGGAATGAGTCGTAAAATTAACGGCGAGCAGATTCGAGGTAGCGGTGGGAAATTGAAAACCACAAAACGCTTCTTGGAATGTTGCGCACTGAGATTGCGCTTCAAATATCGCAATTGAAAAGCAGCGAATCAATGAGATCAAAACTTAAACAATCCTCATCGCCAGCAAAAGTTTTTTGATATCACCCAAAGCATTACGCGTTTATCGGCGATGATAAATTTCAAGTACGGTAAAGATTGACTAGACATTGCGATTCGTCTTTGCAAACCCATTCTTATTGAACATAACTAAAGGCAAATAACTAAAACCTGTTATAGCTGTAAAATAAGTAAGTTGAAAAGAAGCAAAACTTTAAACTTGCTAAAGTTTTGAGAAATTCGGAAAACTATCCCTAGGTTTGTTACATCGCTTGTTTCAGAAATTCGAAGTTTCGCTTACGTAAAAGCTTAGCTGTAATGTGAAATCAACCATTTTTCTTCTAAAATAAGCGGCTGCAATTTCGTAGGACTTTAAAAATAATTTTAATGACAAGCAGAATAGCCGTGAAGTGCAAGATGTCTTTGTGGCAGCTTTTCTCGTCGTAGAACAAGTTTGTTCACGTAAACTTCCTGAAGCTATCGGAGCAGACCTAATCGGTCATGCTGATGACGGATTAAGCTTCATTTAAAAGCTTCAAGGATCTTATACAAATAACGTTTTGTTCACGACAGTGAAAGCTGCTGTAATTGCGCAAACAGTACAATGAGACGTTGTTCACATCGAGAATCAATAATCTGAGAGACGAAGTACACCATTCCAATTTCCATTGGCGTAACTCATGGGTTACTGTAGTGTTTGCAGGTATCATCAGAAGAACACCGTGCGCGTGCTCGATCTCATTGTGTGTTTTAGCTGATGTGTCGCTAGAGGATTAGTTCCCAAGTTACCGCTAGCAGCAATAGATTTTCTTTTTCCGCGGTTGGCTGGGCAGCCTCTAGAGTTGCTTCTCAAGCTGCTGTATTACCAAGAAAATGGCAATTGTCGTTTCCTTTGTTTCGTTGCCACTTATTGTTTCAACATTCGTCCTAGTGATATTTTCCCTTTTATTACCTCCTACAGGTAAGCAGGAAAAACGCCATATTGTCAAGAAGATATGCGTACCATTTCAGGAGCACATTTCGCAGCCATGTCTGTCGATCTAGGAAGCCAGTATTTTAAGATAGGCCTTATAAAGGTAATCGGCTTTTCATTAACCGCTATTTCTCTAATTATTTATCCAATTTCAGCCTGGAGTTGCGATGCAGATAGCATTAAACAAGTAAGTTAGCAAACGTTGCAGTTAGGACTTCTTGATGGCCAACAGACTGAGGACTACAATTATTTAGATAGTATATATGCGCCGTAGTTATTAGCATTCGTCAAGTTATCCCCTCTAAATCGTTTTTATAAAATGCACCTCTTTACCACCATTTTGCTGCTTTGAATGATTCTAAGTTTCGCTGGGTTTTTCAAAGTTTAAATGTTCGAAAGGCTCTGCCGATTTTCGTCTTTAACTAAGCTGACATTCGTCCGGAATAAGCTTGTAAATTTGGTTCATGGCTTTATCATTGATTAAATAGAAAGTCGAAAATTATAAAAATGTTTTAACCTTTTAAATATCGCGCATCTTGAGACTGTGCTGATGTTTTACAGTCGACAGCTTTGGTTTCGTTTGTCGTAAAGGCTTCTTCTCGTTACTACAATGTGTACTGTAGTATTGAATAGATGACAAAAGATGCGTAGGTTCTTACGAAGTTCAATAAAAAATAGCTTTTCGAGGAGCAAAACTGTTTTTTGTTTTAGTGATCCGTATTTGTAATTTAGGATGAAATTGTTGAGTGAGTTTTTTGTTTCAGAGATTCCACTAGGAAAACACTCACTATAGTCGCAATAAAAGATAAAGAATTGATGTACGGAGATCAGGCGGCTGCGCAGGTACATTCGTTTGTATTTTGAAGTTGTTTTTTAATGTAAATGTGAAATTTTCAGCGACGTCGGTTGCCGTCGTCAGCGTATACGTTCTGCGTGGATTTGTTGGGCAAGAAATTCAATAATCCCGTTGTTCAAGAATTTCTGCGGCGTTTTCCTTTCTACGAACTTGCTCAGGATGAAAAACGTGGTACTATTGTGCTAAAGAGCAAAGAGTTGGCTGACTTGAAAAGCTACAACATGCTGCTATATTCTCTTATGTTTCAGAGAGGAAGAAGGCTACCATCCCGAGCAGCTACTGGCTATGATAATAAGAGAAGCGAGAGTCCACGCGGAAGCTTTTGCTGGTAAATGTTTTGATTATGTACCGATTTGACATTTTACTCCACGCAGGGCAACAAGTGCCCGACGCGGTTATTTCGATTCCGGCATTCTTCAATCAGGCCGAAAGGCGCGCCATGGTAACGGCCGCCCAAATCGCGGGAGTAAATCTGATTGCTTTAATGAATGACAACACTGCAGGTTAGTTGAAAAGTGAACGAAAACATTTTTTCGATCAATTATTTCGCGCAGTAAAAACTTTTTTTTCAGCGGGTTTGAATTACGGCATGTTTCGACGCAACGAGTTCAACAGTACCCCCACGACGGTTCTTATCTACGATATGGGAGCTTCAAAAACTACCGCTTCAATTTTTGGTATGCGAACAAGCATAGCTTAACTTTATATTTTGATTTTTAACTTCGACTGCTCTTTTTTGCAATGTACAGTGAAACCTCGTCATCCGAACTTTCGATTGTTCGAATTCGCACAGGAGAACAGCATAGCTACAGTTTAAATTAGTGATGTTCAGGCTATGTCGCCATCGCTCACCGACCGGAATGTCGAGTTGACATTAGTTTTACTACCCGAACAAATTATTCCAATAATACGGTAGAACTTAACATATGATCCGCTAAAAAGCTTATTAAATTGGCTCTTTTGGCGTTAGCTTCATGGTTGGATTGCAGTCGTACATTTAGTCCTTTGTCGACTCAAGCCTACAAGCCTCGACCTTTATTACGTGCGTGTTTGTTCTACTAGTTTAACAGAATGTCCGACTGTATTTTTATTAAAGAAAATTAAGTAATGAAAAAACAAACCTATCAGAAAACCTGGAATTCAATTTTGAATTTGTGTGTCACAGTAGGCGTGCTACCTGCAGGCCAATTTCCTTTTATTTGTCCGAAGGTTTTTTTCTAGCAAATACAGCTCGGATAACAAGGTTTCGTTGTACAGAAATTATGATGTTGTAGGAAAGGCAACCCGGTTGTATGTTTTCATTCTGAAGATGCATTGAATCTCAAATAAAGCTCCTTGCAACTGAACAGCAAATAGCTTAGTGAAATCCTGCCAGTCGATTATTGTACAATTATTTTCCAGCCTTCTTAGACTTGAGAAATAAACAGCACGAGGCATAACCGATGTAACCCTGTAATATTTGACATTTCAGAGTACGTGATGGTTGAAGATAAAAACAAAGAGAAAAATCCTCAAATGACCGCACTTGGATTCGGGTATGTTTTTTTAACCATTCGTTCGAATCTTATTTCTTAGCCGCCTCACCGTCATACGGTAAGTTTGCCAGTTATCTTCTTCCACCCTTACGTAAGCCTAAGCATGAAAATAATGCATATATTTTGGCTTAGGTTTAAATAGGAGCAGAACAAGATGACTGCTGGACTTGCTAGTAAGGGGAGAACAGCGTGGCTACAAGCTTAGCAGGAAAGAACCTGCATTCTTCAAACGGCGAGGCGGCTAAGTGACAAGATCCAACCATTCATTGTTTTTAATTTAAAAAATAAGAATTATTCTCTGAAAGAAAATTCTATTGTTGTAAATGGGATACTGTAAACTGATCAGTAAAACTTCATTTATGTCTACGGCTTTTATCCCTTCCTTCGAATGGGAGTTTTTTTACTCAAATGACTCAGACCTGGCTTCCGGGTGTTTTCTTCCGTCAACAGCATACTACGGATACACTGATAACGGATCAAGAAAATACCGCGTAGACTTTATGGAATTTGTTTTTGATTTAACTGTTTGCAGGTACGATCGATACTTGGGCGGCTTGGAGTTCTCCTTACGGCTGAGGGACAAGTTTGCTCAGCTGTTTGCCGCGTCCCACAAAACCAAAGTGCCGGTTACGGACGACCATCGAGCGATGATAAAGCTTCTTGACGAAGCGGAAAGAGTGAAAAAAATTTTGTCCACAAATACGGACGCGTATGCGCAGGTTTCGCGCTCGCTTGCTTTTTGTACCTGCGAATCGATTATATTCAAATTTTCAAGGCCGAATCAGTGCACGAAGGTAACGACTTCAGAGCTCCGATCACAAGGACTGAATTTGAGCAGTTGTGCGCCGACTTGTTCGATCGTATCGAAGCCCCAATCGCGCAAGCGCTAAAGATGGCCGACATGCTTATGGTCATTGACTTGTTTGCTTTTTCTTGCCAATTAATTTGCATATTTTAGGAACAAATCGATCACGTAATTTTAATGGGAGCTGCGACTAGGGTGCCCAAAGTTCAACAAAAGCTGCAGGAAATTTTCAAAACGTACGACTGCTTTCATGCATGAGTCAATAGCATTTGTGCTTTGTGTAGGCGGGTTTAGATTTATGTAGTTTTTTTTGTTGCATGCATAATTGAAAAATTAGAATTGGTGCGCAATTTAGGAAGGAACTTGGTCGATATTTGAATGCTGACGAAGCCATTGCTATGGGCGCTATATACTTTGCGGCTCACAGGATAAAGGGATATCGCGTCAAGAAATTCCTAATAAAAGAAGTTAACTTCTACCCTATTGAAGTAAGTGTGTGTAAAATGTCGTAATTGCGATTAGCATAAAACCTCGACCGCTGTTCCTGTTTCGTTGCCCCTTTTAGGTATACTTTGCCAGCGAAAAGTCTGAACAAGAGTCTACGACGGAGCCGAAAATACTACGCCGAACGCTATATTCGTTGGGAAGTTCGTATCCTCAAAAGAAAATGATTACTTTCAACAAGCATATGCACGATTTTGACTTGGCTTTGAACTACGGCGACCTTAATCATTTGAACCAATATCAACGACAGTGAGGCGTCTTTACCATAAGTAATTGTTTTGCAGAGAGAGACGTATTTTTGTAGAAGCTTTGGAAGTGCAAATATCACCCGCGTTGACCTTTTCAAAGTGGCGGAAGCGCTGAAAAACAATTCCGAGGAAGGAACGGTTTTCAAAGGCGTTCGTGCCCATTTCAACATGGATGACAGTGGCATATTGAGTGTTGTTGGGGTTAGCTTCAGTGTTAGCTTAGCTATATGCCGCAAAGTATGATGATCAACTTTAGGCGGAAGCGATTTTTCACAAGCCGCCTCCACCTCCTGTAGAAGAGTCAACGCTATCGAGTACAGCTTTAAAAAATCCTTCCAAAACGGCGCGAATGATTTTTCATCTTTTCTATTCCTTTTCAGAGATTGGTCATAAAATAAGCAGTTTCTTCACCGGGTCCGACTCCGCTAAAGACGCGAACGATACGGTAGCTCCAAGTAGATTACTTTGATCGTGTTCTCTTGTTACTGTTTTTCTTCGTAGGCGAAGGCAGAAGAAGCAGCTACCAATGAGACTGTTGGAACCGCGCAAAATGCCACTGCTTCCAACGACACTAAAGAAAGCGCAAGTAAACAAGAACGTAAGGACAATGGCACCACTGCAGCGGAGACAAAGAAGCCCGTTGTAATCAAGGTGCAATTGACGGTAGAACACGCCGAAATGGACATAGCACGCGTTTCTTCCGAATGGATGAATGCAACAGTTGCAAGGTTTCATCTCCTTTTACGCTTCCGCATTTTCCCCACTTTATTTTCATTTAATCTCTTTGGGCGGCAAAACCGTCAGCACAATTTCCAAATTGGTTTGTGCTATTCGGTTTTCAGATACGGTATTGTTAGTTACAGTGAGCTTACGGGATTCGCAGGAGTGTTCAAATTCAAAATGTACCTAAGTTCTATTATACTTTAGCAACTGGTCTCAGTGGGTAGCTTTTTGAACTGTCGAACTTCTACATGGGATATTGGGAGAGAGAGAAACGTTTCTTTAAAAAAAATAGTTGCCGTTGTATTAGCGTTTGAACTACTAGATTGAAAAATTTCGAAAGCGTCCGAATACGAAGGCAAAAAAAGGAAAAAGCTGTGCACGAGCTTGAGTCGTTCTTGTTCGAAACTGGAGACAAGCTTGAGCAACAAGAATACGCCATTTTGGTCAACGAAACCGAAGGGGAGTACATACGGGCCAAACTGTTGTCAGTTCGCGATTGGATGGACGAGCAAGGCCACAGTACGACGGCAAAGGTCGGACGCCACTTAATGCTGCATAAAAGTTGAACCTATTGGTTTTAGGAATACGCCGAGCAGTTGAAGCTTTTGGAAAATGTTACTAAAGCTATTTTCTATAGGCACAAAGAAATGACGGTTAGCAATCTGGTAAACTGACTGCTGTGCTCAGTGACAAAAGGTCATTTTCAGGAAAGACCAAACGCTGTGAATATGCTGAAAGAGTTGATGAATTATTCTTCGGTTTTCTTGGAAAATGCTGAGCGATTGTTGGCGGAAAAAATATTCACCGAAGTGGAATTGACCACCTTAGCCAAGCTGTTGAATGAAACAGAGGTGAGCAGCCCCTTCGCTGCGCGGAAACGATAGGGCAGACTTTTTAGACGTGGTTTACGGAAATGGAGGAAAAGCAAAACCAAACGGCCCCGTACGAAGACCCGGTGCTTACGGTTGCCGCCCTAATGGAGAAAGGGATGGCGTTGGATCGCGAGGTGCGGTATTTGTTGAATAAACTTAAAATTCATCAGCAGCAGAAGGCTGCTCGTCCGCCTGAAGCAAGGCCGGACAATTACACCTCTACTTCGAATGACACGTCAACTACGGATACCGTAGACAACCTGCGAATCCTAAATGAGACGAGCGAAGCTGGCGAAGAGCAGCAAGGAGATAAAAATAGAACGACTGATAGCCAGGATAAAGTTGAAGACGGAAAGGTTGAAGAAGATCACGCTGAGCTGTAGATATTCCGTTGCTTCAGTTAACCGTGCTGGCGTCCTGCAAATCTCGTTGTTGATCTGTCGCCGCCATCGTTAGTTGTGCTTCTGTAAACTACGAAGTTATTTTTATCCCAATGTCCACGTCCACATGCTGGTCGAATTTCTTTAACTTGAACATAAGTTCTTTGCATTGTTGAACAGTTTGGCGAGGACACGTTTCGCTGACTGAGTAACCTAATTACTAAATTAGTAAAATTTTTCCATCGGAAAATTCCGCGCTTTTTCAATTTTTAACCTACCGCGCGCCGTGAAGCTGTAATGTAGTAGTTGCTGGCCAGTGTTTACAACGAGTTTTAGCTTTTAATTGACGTTACAAAGAAAAAATGATAAAAGTTAGCTTAGCTGCAAGGTTCGAATTGTTTTGCCTTCAGTTTATGATTACCACATGCATTTATTCGCTGCTTTAGTTTTTGATGCTATTCGCTACGCTAGTTTTCCAGAAAATTAGCGGCATTAACCCACTTTGTGAAATGGCGCTCCGCACAAACTTGAACCTATTGATCAAAGAATAGGTACAGTACGCATTTGAATTTGAATATGCGTGTTTGCTATGCTTATTTTGAATATGCGTGATGCCTAACCACTACAGCGGAGTGCAAAGGCGGAACGGTGGATAGTTTTTGCAGACATTTGGAAATTGGTAAGAACTTTCGAAACCATATTTCATTAAATAAAGTGTTTAAAGAATGGAGTGCGTTTGCCAACGGTTGCCTATTTTTCTAATACGGTCAGTAAAGTACGGAACGTTCGTATAAACGACAGGGCTTGTTGGACTAGCGCATTCTCGTCCCCAACTGACAATTCCATAGAGCACCCAGACGTTGTTCATTTGGCAAGCTAGAGGACCTCCGGAATCTCCCTAAATCTCTTGCAAGTCGTATGCGGCTACTCAATCCAAGGAAGGGTACTTACAAAGCAGGCGCTCTTCCGTTCGCCCAGCAGACCAGCGCATAACATAGTTTTGTTGTTGATCTCTCTATCGCACATTTCGTAGGGAAGTATTTGAGCCTCGACTTGCATCAACTTCGAGGGCAAAATGGTGCCATTAACTGAACAGCGAATCAGCGTGAACTAAGTACAAATGCTTCAGCATGCTTAATACCATCAATGCTTCCCCAGCCGGATGTGTAGCAAGTTTTGTTGAATGGTAATGGTTCTTTCGGGTCTGGAAGGCACACAGGTCTTGTGTGCGGTGTGTACGGTACGATTTCGCTTAGTTTAATCACTATGAAATCGTTGTTGGCAGTGTTGGGATCGTAGGCATTTTTATTTGAACCACCCAAGTACGAACTAGCCTTTATTGTCTTTCTAAACGGCTCATCACCAAATAGATCATGAAGGCCAACAGTGACTTCAATCCGTTGCGGCTGTATCCATCCTTTTCTAAAAATTTTGCTTGCTAAGGCGCATTGGTCTTTTGCAATGCTAATAGCCTTCGCCGAGCGTCTTTTGGCTAAGCTAAACTAACTCTACCTAAAGGGGTTAGGGCCTACGCCTTTGATTCGAATGAAAAGCTAATATAACTGAAAGATTATGCCTATGACTTCTTGATAGTTGAGTGGCGCATCAAATTAACAAGCGCATGCAGGTATGGCCAGAAATCTTACAAGACGTAAGCACAATGGGCAGCTGATAGAACGAGATTGGTTCCATTGCCTTTTTTCAGTTGAATAAGGCTTCCACCACAAAAACCGTAGACCCCTGGAAATATGTTGACCTTCAAGCGCACCTGCCAAGGTATTGAGTGTGGCTGTGCTTCCCAGCCGTTAACAACGCGACTGGCATAAAGAGTAGAAATATTTGGTGGAACTGCCGTCACTCCGCATGAAACGTTGTCAATGTTCACAGCACTACTTGTAGACTGAGCTGCCTCAACAAATGGGACCGTTTTCAAGATAGATATTCAAATTTGGCATCGAACAAAAAAGCAAGCCTACCGTTAAGAGGACAACAAACGCAAATAACGTCACCGGCATAGCGGTTTGGACAAGCTATTGCCAATGTAGGATAAACAGCGTCTTTACTAAGAAGACTTAATTGGAAAAGACCATCACAACGACTGGATAACCCTATGCTACTTGCAATTATAATTTATTAAGCTTTCAGTTTTATTTATTTATTCCCAAAAGGCAAGTCTATGCTGACATGCCGTTTAAACACCAGCTGCTGTTTACCAGAATATCAACGTAGAGCTAATGCCACTTTCAGCTTTAAATTATTGATAAACTCCTCCCTTTTACATTCCTTTACAATACTTAAACAGGCAACTGCGTACCATGACGAAATTTTCCTAACGACGACGCTGACGCGAGATGCAATTTGTCCCGAAAGCTACCGATGTTGTTAAAGATTTAAGCCTTGCAGAAATGCGACCAGGAATTTGAATTACGCTAGCTGAATGCGGGTAAAGCAACAAGTAAATCGAAATTCCTACTGCCGCGATGAAAGCGTGCCGCCTACGCTTAAACCAAAAAAAAATTCACTTCTCGCTGCTTTAATTAAAAACTGTCCATTCAGGCGAGGTACGCTTAAACTGACCAACAACAATTTAAATCTTCCCCTGCATTCACCTACCGTAATTTAAAATTCAAACGCTTTCGGCCAGCGTCGAACGCGTAGCAGATTTTTTAGCGACAGCTTAGCGACTCAAGTATGATGCTGCCCATGCCCACCTGTCAGCGAAGCAACGTAAAGTACAGGCTTGAGTTAAAAGCGCAGAACTCATTTGCATACTGGTTTTTCAGTGCTCTAGACGTATACTCTCTTACAAACGATATCCTGATGCTGTCTTTTTCAACAAAATTTTTTAAAACTGATACGGCAGACATGAACTTAGGTTCGTTGATCATTGGCAGCCCTATGAAGCCAGCTTCGCTGAAGACGAGACTTGATGGCCCCAAAAGCTTCCAGGCTTATCAACCTCTTGTTGTTCTTCGTGGATGCAGAACGTAATACAGACTTATACGTTGACAACAGGAGCCGTACAGCCCCAAAAGTAATGAATATTAAAGCTTTTATTTTTACGAACGTTCACCAATCATTGAAAAGAGCAAAAGCTAGTACAAAAGATTATTACGAGTCGTACATTACTTGAAATGGAACTTTGAATGAACCAATTGCTCCCGGAAAAGGAAATGAACACTTACGCGCTTGTTGTTACGAAATGTTATATGTTTGCTGCGTTGGTTTTAGTAATAATTCTTAAAGTTGTTCGCGTAAACGTTTTTGGAGCGCGGAGTCGACTCTCCGACCTGACGCTTACGCTGAGTTTGAGGGATAAACTTGCCAACATACCTAAAAAAAAAACAAAAGCAATAGAATGCTTTAGCGGACGAATTTACACGGGCAGACAATGAGCACGTACACTTTTTTGTTGTTGATAAACATGCCGTTGACGTGAGTGATGGCCTTCTGGGCGCTCTCTTCCCTTTCGAAGTGGACAAAAGCATAACCTTTGGACACGTTGCTTTCGTCAAGGGCGATTTTGCAGCTCAAAATATTGCCAAAGTTGGAGAACGTTTCGTAAATCATCTTGTGATCAATGGTCTTTTCCAAATTTTTGATGAAGATATTGCCGACGCCCGACCGACGCATTGAAGGGTCCCGCTGGCTCCACATGATGCGCATAGGCCTACCCATTAAGGCGTCAAAGTTCATTGTATCTAGCGCACGTTTTGCGTCCTCGTGATAGCGGAAGTTCACATAGGCATAACCCAGCGATCGGACCGTTGCTGAATCACGGCAGACTCGAACAGAGAGCAACGGCCCGGCCGTGCTGAACTTATTGAACAAATAAGTCTCGTTGACGTCTGGATGCAAATCTCCGACGTACAGGCTAGCCGCGGTGTACGATGGCGACATTGGCATCATGTTCATTTGAACTGTTAATCACCATTGACAAAATTCAAACCAAAACGAACAGCCCATTTAGAATTTTTCTATTGTCCAATTCAGTTTTCAACTTCATTGAAAGAAACTCAACGGAAAGCGGAAAACCCCTCCGCACGACTGCCGAACGTCTTCCAAAGCAGCAACATAAACACCCGTCAAGTGATCAGTTTAAAGTAAGCGGTTTCAACTTTAAAGTAACTATTTCAAATCCATCAAGTGAATTCAGGTTGAAAGATACAGAAAGGTTGTTTACGAAATCAGAAATTTAAGCAAAAAGGTTTTCAGAAGCAGCAGATCTCGTCTTACGCAAAACAATCGTATAAATCGTATAAAAAGGTGACCGCCACATTTAAATGTAACCTTATTTCCTTTAAGCTTGTGAAAACTTTTTTTTCTTTTGTTAGTCATCCATCTTTTTTCAACTCCTTTTATTGCGTAAAAAATTTTCCTTTTAAGGTTCTTTTTTCTTTGCCGTGGTTTTAGTCTTTTTTCCTGTTTTCATCCTTCTTATCACACAAGCTTACAGGATGCCATTTTAAAACGAAAATTCAAAGGAGTAAAAAACTCTTAAGTTTTCAAAACCTGTGCGATCTTTCTTCGCCACCATTGGTCGAGATACTACTGAAATTTTTTACTCTTTTTGAATTTTTCAGTGTAAACTCGCCTACCGTAAACCTCTATACTTAAGACGTACAAAGCCCTTACAAGGCGCTCCATTTTCATCTGTCCTTTTCATTCTTGTTTCTTTGATGATTTGAAAATCTTTACTCTTTTTTTCCATTCATATTCTCTCAAGTCTAGTTTCCAGCAAACAAGCTACCGTAACTCATAAAATGCAGGTTCGTTTCAAAAAATGCCGACCGCCCTATTCTGTCCTAAGCCTAAGCCTAAGCATTCTGCGGTGTCTTAAGGCTAGGAGTGAAAATACTGCTTCCCTTGCGCTATTTCCAGCGCCTGAAGCAAAACTTAGCCAGCTGATTTGTTCTATTACAATTGCGAGAATGGCAAATGAATACAAAAATTTTAGGGCTTGCTTTTTTTAACAAATAATGATACGCGGATGTTGGATTTGCTTTAAGGTAGAAATTTCCCGCAAATAGGGCGCGGGAAAGGTTCTCGTATTAAAAGGGGACGGTAGTGAGAAGGTTAGTGGGAAAAATGGGCACAACTAGTCAGAATGCCTTACCTTACGATTGAGGGGAAACTTTTGGCAACGATTTATCGTAGACCACGTTAGCAATTTCGGCAATTTCTTGCGGACCAGTAAAACAGCAACCTCCGATCAGTTTTGCTCCATGACTCAACCACTCATTTGCATATGTAGCAAAAGAGGCGCCAACTTTACGTGCACTGAAATAGACAGTTAAATATTTAAATATGTAGAGAAAGCAGACTTGCCCATCCCCGTTGACAAGACCAGCATTGGGATAAACGACCACTAGTTTTTGACTGTGAGCGCAGGAAAGCAATTTCGTGATTTCTTTTGGATCCGTACAGTTGATTCCTATTGCGGCAACGGAGCGGCATCTATTAAGCTCAGTAATGACGTCACAAAATGCGTCACCGTAATTAGTAAGGCAACCTTCCTAAATATTTACTGGGCAGATTAGCTAGAATTTACATATGTATCTCACCTTGCAGGAAAATGATATCCATGTAGGAACGTTGCAAAGCTTAGATACAACGTCAATGGCCAGTTTTGCTTCGCGAAGGGATGGCAGAGTTTCAATGGCTAAGCAATCAACGCCAGCTGAACATACGGCCTCAACTTGGCCAGAAAAATAATCCTTGATGAGCTGAATAGGATAAAAATAGAGCATATGTTATTAGCTAGTAAAGGACCCCTACTTCAGGCTGAATTGTGTCGATATAAAGTCCATTGTATTCAGAGCCGTCATGAAGTACAGTAGCGTAAGGACCCACGGAGCCCGCAATGAAGAAGTCCCTCTTCACAGCACCACTTTCGACGCAGTGACTTTCAATGGCCTGCCGAGCTAGCTGTACTCCCAAGCGCAACACGTCCTGTGCTGCTCGATACGAAATGCCACGGTATTTTACGAGATTACTTAATGCACACTGATAGGTATTGGTTTCCAAAACTTTCGCGCCAGCTGCTAAGTACCTGCGAATGCAATTCATTATTGAAACATTTTTTTGCATGCGTACTCCAACCTAGTAACGGCAGCCTCATATTAACGTTTTCCTTAATCGCATGTGCAGATACGGTTTTTTTGAAATATGGATTGTTAAAAAATTGCTGAGAAACTGCTAGCTAGTTGTAACCTTAACGCAAAGTCGTAATGGCAATATTAATAAACTTAAAATTAGAAGCGGAAATGCAAGTACAAAGAGTTACAGTAAACGATTGTTTACTCGCGATGAGCTTGGACTACTTTCTGCGGGTCTTTTAGCAACGCAGCGGCGCTCCAAAGAGGGTTATTCTAAAAAGATTACGCACAGTAAAACGTGTAATGCAAATCGTAATAGTTCACCTCAATGTAGTTGCAGCCCAATTCGACTAATCTTGTGCCCATTGAACCATCCAGAACCATAGGTTGGTTGAATAATTCATCCATTACTTCGCAACGTTCAGTGATAGGCAGCCGGCAGTTGCTACGTTCAGAGGCAATCAAATTCCACAAATAAAAATGGACCGAACAATCTCTTAAACGAAGTACTTTGCATATAGCTATTTTCGGCGTTCAGCAAGACCACACAGCGACATGCGTATTAAGATTTGCAAAGTTGAGCAATTGCATAGCCACGTTTTAGCACGATCTATTTTTCTGTAATTATACGTTGTAGCACATTTTAGCTGCAACATTTTCTACAAGAGAGAAAGCGTCCAAACGCATCCAGAGCTACAGTAACAACCGCAGCGAAATGCGGTACATAGGAAAACGATTTGTTTGCTCATTTTTGGCAATAAGCTCTCCGAAAACATCTAAGGGCTGAAGTGTGTGGCAGTAAACTGATACGATTACTATAACAGCGGCAACGCGTTCCAATTGTGCTACTCAATCTCGCCTTCGTAATGTCAACATAAAATGGAATGTGTCTTTTTTTAAATTTGTTCGTTTATTTCTCGTTACAATGTCAACAGCAACAGCGCTACGCAATGACTCATTTGGAAAAAATCCATCCGACAAACGCAACAAAAATGCAGTAGACGGTGTACCTGCGCACTCTAAAGCGTACTGTAAAAAAATGCCGTGCTTTGTTTCCATAAAATAGCTCTGTCGGCAACAAAAAAACTTGTTTTAACTTTAAATTGTTCATAAAAGCAATTTTTCATTATTTAATAATCCCGCGAGTTTTATGTTTTTAAATAAATGTTTTTATTTTTAAGACGTAAAGCCACTCTCAATTGCAAAGCTTTTTCTGAGAGTAAAACAATTTAACTTGCTTCGATTGCAAGCCCTGTTACCGAGAAAATGGGTTTGATTACAGATGTACCTGACCACTAGTCACCGGTAATAAATTTCTGTAATGACGATCGCGCTTCTATGTTTATTTGATTCTCATTCGCTTTGAGTGGGCGATTTGCTTTTCTTTGAATGTAATTTTTCGATTACTGACGTGCGGCGTTGTACTCTTTGCTCTAACCTTCCGACCGAGTGTTTTTCAGAACGTCCTTGTGGAAATGGGACAGGTTGTAAACGATTGTTGTGACGTTTGGGTAATTGCTCATCAATTTGCGCCTTGTTGAAACGCGCTTAAGGGGTTTCTCACCGGTGTCAATGTTTGGTCCTGCTTTCCCCACGGTTCGTTTCATTTCTAACAGGCGTAAAGCTTTAATAAGCAGCAAGTAGAATCTCAGCTTTTAATTATACAATCGCCTTTTGGAATGCAAGTTTGTGAAAAATTGTTTTTCGTCCCTTCATTTTTTTTATTTCTTCGTTTTGTACTTTGTTTAAGTGAATTGACTTGTCTCTTCAATCTTGGTTCTGTCTAGTTGAAGAGTGTGTTTTAAGAGTATACGACTCCGAGTTTTTATCACTTGTTCCAGTGGCTGCTTGAAGTCTTTCTGTCTGGAAATGCAGAGAGTCTTTATCCGGTGTGTACTTTTAGCAGAACGTATTTTATTGCCGATTAGGAGTACTTTCGAAAATGTCAAATTTTAACTTCGCTTGTACTTGTCTCGTTCTCATTTTTGCATGTATAATGAGCATTTAATTTATATATTGGTGTATCATTAGCTGTAAAAATGTGCTTTTTATTTACTTAATTTATTTAATATTACAGTTTTTTACGGTATCTACGTTTCGTAGGCCAATTCGTTGTATTCGGTTGACGGACATATAATTTTCGGTTTAGTGAATTCATGCGTCTGTTTGTGCATGATTGTTTATGTATCCCAGCGGAAAGCAATCATTCCTGACACCCAATTGTCAACGGTAACCGGACACGTCGAACTATTAGTAGACTGTTTTCAATTTCCGACTGTCTCGTTCAACCGTCGGCAACCAACTGTATCGTCACTTTAGTTGACCGTTTGTCCACTTAATAACTTAATTTGTCGAATTATAACGGTCGTGACCATGTTACAGTAATTAAATAGTTATGTGCAGGTACGTGTGAAACTTGTACGGCCGCGCGCCCATTTGTTTATAATATTTGTAGAGGCCATACTGACTTTAAGAATTTTTGTTTCACATAATGCTTTTTCTACGACATTTACGCGTATTTACAAGTATTATTTCGCAATTATTTGCGTGCAGTGCCCAAGTTGCTGATCCATCGCGTTCGCTGGGTTTCGCATATTTTGGTTACTATTTATAATATATATGTTTCTTCTTGTTTTAGGGTTAATGGCAAAAGCTATATAACGCTTTGTCAACATGTTTCCGGACGAATTTTAGCAGACGACCCCACCCCCCGTAGCGGCCATGTCGAGGGGCGCGTGAAAGAGTTGCCATTTTGGGGGTAATATCCCCTTTTCGTACCCGGAGTGGTACCACTCTTCTGGCGCCCCTTGTCATTTAATCCTTTTTTAAATTTTACCCTATCTCCCGTTTTTAAGCGTCCCATTTTGCTTTTCCATTTTCGATTGCACACTTTTCATTTGCATACCACTGCTACTTTTCTCTTCGAACCGTTTACTCGGTTCGGCAACGGAGAATGTCGGCAGATGGACAACCGCGTTAAGGTGCATACATTTTTCATCCTGACAATCTGGCAAAAATGAGTAGTGAGAAGGGCGAACATTTGTGGAGTTCAAACTTTCCCGATTGGCTCTACAATCGTTTGGAGGAACTCGGCTTCGACGCCCTCGTCTATACTCGTTACATCATGAGCGTTTTGAAGCAGCCAATGCCGACCAGTAAGCGCGTCGCTTTCCATTTTATCCCAATTGATGGCCAGTTCAAACTGACTCTCTTTTATAGAAGATGAGCAAGGTCGACGTGACGCCATGCCGAATTCCAATAGGTCGACATTGTTCGAGTGTTTGATGAGCAGCGATATGGAACGGGTGCGCGGCGCCCCCTTTTTTTACGTTTTTTTTTTCAACTCAGTTTTCCTTTGTAGGAGAGTGTTAACGTTTTCGTCGACGACATCATCGGGAAACATGCGCAATGGGAGCGCTACGTTTGCGAAAAACGTTGCCTTACGCTTCCGATCAACAGTGCGCAATTTCATTGCTTTTAGGTAAACAGTGGAGCGAAAAACGTGCGGACAATCATCGATCGTCGTTCAGCAGCAAGTGAGTTTGTTTGTCGTTGAAAAAATCTCCTTTCTTTGTGTTTATCAACTTTGCAACGAGATACAGTATTCTTAAATAGAAGTTAGGTACCAATGTGGCTTCTTGGTACGGGGCAATATGTTTTCATGATGAAGAAATTTATTACGGATATGTCCCGTTTGTTTTCTATATAAAGAGACTCCGGAACTTTCGGGTCATTCGAGACCCATCATCAGCGGTCTTAAGTGTAAATTAAGTAAGACTTCTTCATCATGAAGTTAGGTACCAAACTTTTTAAAAATACAGTAACATGGCTTTACTTTGCAAAACTTACATCCTTTTGACGGGAATAATATGTCCCGTGTGCCCTTACATGAAGAGCACCGGCTAATGTCTGAATAAGATTCCCATTTCTGGAAATGATTAGCATAACAAAAGATGCAAAATAAGTTTTAACTTTATTTTTTTTGGCTCTATAATGAAGAAGCAATAACTCACTGAAGTTGGGTCGTTGCAAGGAATTAAAGATCAAAAGTTAGCTGAAAGTTTTATAATATCTTAGTGCCAGCGTACACCACTTTCCTATGCCTTCAAGGCAGAGTTTGCGCCTCTGCGGCGCTTTGGTAAATGACCAGCGCGTTTTTTTTTAATTTTTAAAGTCTCGCTGGCTGGCAACTTGAAAGAAACGCGTCGTTTTTTAAGCTACGACGAGGCATTCCCTCCGCTATTGCAATCCGCCGGAGAGATTCAAACTAATGTGAAGAGGTCAGCGGATAATGGCGAACGTGAGACGAATGAAGGATTCGCAAATTTGGGAAAAGATGCGTCGGCGAAAGATGAAGAGGAAGCGGGATGCACAAATCGTTCGTCAGGTGAAAACATTACGTCATTATCAGTGCGGTTTGTAATGCCTTTTTAAATTTAGGCGCCACGCCAAGCAAACGTCCGAAGTTGCTGGAAGAGACGTCTGTTCCTAATTCATGCGCAGCTCCCTTACGACGGACAGACCGTTGTAGCATTGCTTCGGATGATGACGACGGCGAACTTTTCGATGAAATAAGCAGGGTTGTCTTGGCTTTCAATGTAATATTTGCTCTTTTAAAATAATGTTTAAAAGGAAAGCGTTTGTTTCTTTCAAGAATGCGGTGCCTTGCTCGACATGCGTTTTTCCGGGCCTAGCAAAGACTGGATGTTGCTGCGAGGTGGGACGACTTCTGGGCATATGGAAAGGCGACACTGGTGATGCTTCCTCCCTTTGGAACTTGCAGCAGAGACAGTTTCCTTGCGCTTTTCAAAATTTTCTCATTGGTCAGCAGAAGCATTGGCTTGGCGGTAAGCGCATTTTTGAATTTACGACATTACGTAGCCGCCAGTTTCTTCAGCTGACCATTGTTCGAAAACGAAATCTGGTGATGTCGATTCGTTCGAATGCCTCTTGCTAAATGGTCAAAGCGCCCAGGGTCGCGTTGCCGATCCCTTTGTCTCCACGTGGACCTATCCGTTGGGTCCGACGATTCCGCTGCACAAAGTATCCAAGTTCGCATTCAGCGTGAAGGATTGGGTCACCGGCAAATGCCCAATGCCTACTTATTCTTCCAACAACGGCGTCCGAAGTGCAGCGATAGGCGACCCGTTGTTGCAGGTAATCACTTCGTGAAATCATCGAGAATTTTTGGTACTTTGCGAATCGAAATGCCTCCTTTACGTTTCAGAAGCAGGAGCGGTACGGTTGTTATTACGAGAAGGCTATGCAAAAGGGGAAACGCCGGCAGGCGAAGGTTCGATTGGATCCGAATGAAATTCCAATCACTACGGCGACTCACTTCATTCCCATTCGTTCCGAGTCTTTGGAAAAAGGTTATTATCCTTTTTTGAACTCGGAACCGACGAGGAATGACATAGGACGAAGTCAGCAGGATGTTGACGAGATTCAACTGGACGGCGAGTATTTTGTTTACCATGACAGCCCTGCGGAAGAGGAGGAAGAAACTAGCAAGGAACAATGGCCCACTATATCGAAGACTTTGAAGCGTTCGTTGACGGTTAAATTCAAGCGGGCAAAAATGGACAAGTTTTGCCAGACTGACAGGCTTGTCCCGGAACGGGAAGGAGCAGCAGAAATTGCGAGGTAAGTTATTCGTACGTCACTTATTGTTATGCTTATCTCTAGCAGATCAAGCGACCAATTGGACGGGCGTACAAAGAATACATCTTCGGGCAAAGAAACTGTCGATTCGAAGGGGCTCTTGAAGAGAAGTACAGCAAATTCCGGCAGCTCATCAGAGTGTCATCCCGGAAGCCGACTGTCGGAGGCACTTCCCCGTGAACTGTGGCAGTATCAAGACGAGAAGGATGACGAACTGTTGATTCGTTATGTTAGCAACATATCGCTCATTGCTCCACTCGATTCCCTGGCTCCATCCGTTGGTGGCATGTGAAATGGTGGCAAGCGCTTCACTGGTATAGTGCTTTTGGCCAAAATGTTTTTTCGATCTCTCAACCACATATGCCATAGTACTGACGCTTGGTGTCGCATGAGGCATCGCGGTTGAGAAATGCGAAATAAAATGACGAAAGAAATTATTAGTCCCCTCGCTTTTCTGCTATATTGGCTGGAATCGTAATATGAAAAAAGAAATAGAAGCTTTGCCGCACGCTAAGGCGCCACCGGTTAACAGATGCGCGTTTAAATGTTTTGTTAACTTTTTTCAGCTTTTCCTTGCCATTAAAAAGCCTATTTTCCTTCTCTGAGTAAGTTGCAGCAATTTAAATGTTGTACTTACCTGCTTATCGTTTTAGGATTTTCAAATATCGGCCTATCAGCCTTCTCTGAGTAAGTTACAGTAATTTAAATATTGTACATACCTGCTATCATTGTAGAATTTTCAAATATTCTAAATAAGTGCAGGCTGGAAATTTGAGCAGAAACGTTAGGGCGCTGCAGGGTTGCGAAAGAATTGTTCTCGAATTCTATTGCTAAGCTGATGTGTTGTGGTCATCAACTGGGCAAACGTAGACTGCTGATACAACATTTTCTAAGTAGTTTCATACGCGATTGCGCCGAACTTTAATCTGTACTGATGAATCCGTCACTAAAACGTATAAATACTTACGCGTTTTTCTCGCATTTATGTAGTGCCGTTGATGTCATTGAATTAGAGCAATCAGACTGTCAGTTTCGAAGAGTTCAGTTTGAGTTAGCGACTACGTTTTCTCAGAGCATGAAAGCATGTTTACCAAATTGCTGCGGGCAAAAGGGGCGGGTTTTTGTTTGGAAATTGTCATTTCTTGTACCGAGCATTGCTCGAGCAAATGCATAGCTGAATGGCCTTGAAATTTCTGTTCGTATGAACGAAGTTCCTAGTATGTGACGATATGAATAGATATGACAGCGCCATCAAGAATTGTATCCTGATTTCATTGGTGCTTTGAAAGTCCCCTTTTTTCTACCGAAGTTTTACCCAATGCATTGTGCGTAGCGAAGTACTATTTTTATTTGAATTTTTCTTCATCCCATCCGACTTAATCTATTGCTTTGACGGTCAAAAATTGTTCCGACGAAAACCGCCGAAACTGTACGGAAAATAGAAGTTATTTTTCTTGCCAAACGTTTGCGAAGTTCTCGCGCGATGATTCATTCTAAAACTGGATTTTTAAAGCTTTTTACGGCGGCCGCTTAATCGCACAACGCTCCTAACTGCTTGTAAATCTAACTAATCTATGCATTTTTTTCTTCCCAATTCCAATGGTTGCAAAAAGTGAATTTCACTTTCTCGCATAAGCGAAACTGCGCCCTACTTTTTTTAAGACAAAGAAAATAAAAACGTGGTTTTCATATACGCGACGACGCTCAAGATCGGCTGGCCTTTTCCATTCTTTTGCCTTGCGTAACCTACAATCCTATTTTCTCTATCTTATTCAAACCGAAGCAGCAAACTACAACGCTTTCGTGAAGGTGGTATGCGTTATTGCGTCACAACACTTTTGCTTTTATTCGAAGTTATTATTCGACAGAAAAAACCTGTTACTAGCAAGCTGATAATTTTAATTGCAAGGCATGCAATTAAAGCGCGACATTTACTTTTTTCTTAACTTTTTTCAAATAGATTTTCTTCAGTAGCTTAAAAGATTGTCAGGTACACACGTATTTTTTCTTTTCGCTCGCCGTCTTTTTCTGCTGGCGTTCATTGGCAAAATCTTTCAGCGGAAAATATTAACCTATTCCATTTGAACAGCATTCGACTAAAGCTGGAGCCGTTTTGTTCGCGCCTAAATTGTCCGACATGCAATATTCGCGGCGTCGTACCTACCGAGCGAGCTTAAATGAACGCTTGAAAAGTTGGCGCGTGCTCGCCAAGCCGCCGCTGAACTTCCAAAGTTGAATTCATGACAGGCGGTTTCACAGTCGCCTCGTGGCGTTACGTAGGCAAGCTAAGTGCGAATAGATGTTTGCTTAAGAAGCATCCAAAGCGTAACCGAGTTGCAAGGTGTTTCTTCGTTGGCATCTTCCGAAATAGAAAAATGGATTGTTTCCTCCATACGCAAGCCGTGGAAGCGTTCGGAACCGAAAAAAGTCACCACAAAAAAGCGCATAAAGAATAGCTATTCCGTTCTTAAAGACAACTTTTTCTAAACGTCTAATGGAGGGCCGTTTTCGCTGGCGGTACGTTAGGCGACTGGGGTGATGCCGTGTGAATAGCTATGCTGATATACGCACTGTCCCAATTTTAAAAGCTTTTTCATTGCGTGTGATGCGTACAACGATCCAAGCAGACTCACAATTTTTCAATGGTTAATTCCGTTGACGCGCAATGGGAAAGAAGAAATGTTGCGAATGAGTTAAGGCATTCGTTAGGGACTCTTTCATCATTCAAACCAGTACGTTCCAGAGTAGCTGTTCCCAAGGGAGGTCCGGTTTGTTGCCGCCGGTGACATGTCGTGTCTGTGTGCCGGCACGCGCGCCAGTAAACAGGTTGTTGCCCTGACAAAGCGCAGCCGCCCTGTGGCTGTCGTCGTTGCCTTTAGTTGCTCCACTTTCGAATCGCCATTCTCATTTCGTCCCTTGCACAGTACGGATCGCTTTCAGCCGGGCTGCCTTTGGCACCGTCTTTGATTGACCCTTGGACGACGGATTCCTTTTTTGTTCGCATTCAAAGTTGGTCCATTATTTCATTTTTGAACATAATGGGTGCCGGCATGTTTCCTTTGACGTTGATCGCTTTGGCAATGTTTCTCCAGCGGGGTGGAGCCGAAGTTAGCCCGTCACTTTTTGACTCTGAGGATGCGTGCCGAGCTCGCTGTTTCGGTGAGCATGACAATGGGTGCCTAAGGAACCCTGACGGAGGACAGTGGGTTTGTCGCTGTCAGACGGGTTATTACAGTCGTCGGGATGCGTGCAAGCACGAGTGTGAAGACAACGCCTATTGGAGCCTCTTCACCACTGGAGATTGCGTTGCTGCCGAAGCGGCTGTACCTGGAGCTTGCGAGCTAACTTGCGCTTTTCGCTTCCGCATATGGACAACCGTATTCGTAATCATCCTCTTCACTTCAGGTAATTACGCCATGCGCTTTCCACGTAAAACATCTCCCTACGCGTCGCAACGGTTTGCGTAAGTCCTTATTTGGCAAATCAATTTTTCTATTTCTACGCAGTAGATTGCATTTAATTTTTCTGCGGGCAAATTATTCCCAGTGGCACCTGCTCACGTTTCGACATAATCACAGTCAACCGAAATAGATAGATAAAGAAAACTGGCCGTAATTGCCCTATTCGACGTCAATTAGCAAATACCTACGGTGAATTGAAAAGGAACGAATAGCGCCAACTGATTTGTACCTTTTTGCCGAATTTCTGCGTTGGACCTTGGAATTCTGGTTGCTTTTACCCTAAGCGATCAATGCATTAGTCATCTGTGATCGTTCTATTTTTTTACAATTGGAATTTCTTGTCATCAAGAAATTCCTTGACAATTACGAAGTCGAATGACTTCAGCGGCGACTCGGCCAACTGCAACGGCAGCAGGATGATTAACATTATTGTCTCTGTAATCATCAACGACCTGTCCACTTTCTGACGCATGTATTAACATGTTAACTGGTCGTCCCAATGACGAGGTAGAATATGAAGCGGTCTTTTTCATTGAATGCAGCAAATTGTGCTTCGTAAGGGAAGCAGTGATGTTGACTTGTCTCTCTAGCGGATATAATCTTTTTGGATAGGCCTCATAGGTCAACTGAATTGAAACAGCGCGCAGTAAAATCCAGTTTCCCGAAAGTATACGCGGCTGCCGCGCTTTTGTCTACCTGCATAATACATTCAAGTGCTTGTAAACAAAACCGCAACAGTGCAAAAAATGCCCTCAAAAGTTAATGCTATCAACCAAGACGGAACAATGCCTTCCTATTAAGTCAACATATTGGCTTTACCGACGGTTAGGCATCGGCTGTAGTATCCGGTTTTTACTGAGTTCAAGGACGATGCACGACCTACTTTAATAAGAAGGCTATTCCATCTTACAAAGCGGGCATTGTATCGCGTAAGGTACTCTTACACCATGAGGGCATCCAAAGTGCGACCCTAAGCATGCCGTCGAAAAAAGTCTCTCCGCCTTGGTAAAGTTACTTTAAACTGGATAACATTAACATTAGCAGTTTTCAACCGCAGTGCTCAGTAGTATGTCGAAAGGTTAGCAAGCAAAAGTACTTTGGAAAAAAACCCATTAGCGCGCTTGGTGCAAATGTTAACCCTTCAGTTTGAACCACCTAAGAGATTCTCGTAGGCTGTCAAGCGCGAAGAAACGCGCTCTACTGAACTCTTGACGCAGCCGGTTCTAAAGCGTCCAAAAGGGGTGGTTTATTTTTAACAAAAGAGCGCTTCGAAAGGTTTTTTTCCCGCCAGCTCTAAAGGTGTGTTTCAACTGTTCCAGCTGTTGTGTTGCTCATCTTCATCATTCCAATTTGCGCTTCGAGCTTCCGTGCCTGCTTGATGGTGAAGAAGCAGAAAAAGATGGCTGAAGAAGACGTCGCCGCGGAAATGGCCAGCCGGGAAATAGCTCAAAGCAAAGCAATGGCCGCTCAAGCCGCCTGGTCCTATCCGTACGCCTATTGGCCCTACTATACGAACATGAGAAACTGACGACTACTACCTTCTTGCCATTGCGACAAAACGGTCGCTGACGCTTCGCCTCTTTTTAAAAAAATATGGTAATAACATTGTGATTTTCAAGGTCAACGATGGAAAATATTTTTTTACATTTTTGCTTCAAACTTATGCGTTTACTGTGTTCGTCTAAATTTAAGCAGCAGTGCTGCTGATAAATTGCCTTCCTGTGCACCTGCGTGGTTTGATAAAACGAGGCAAGAGAACTTGAACGCTTGGCCGTTTTGCGGTTCGACAGGCAAGGATTTGGAGCACGTCGATACAATAGCAACTGAAACCCTAAAGCGACACTTAACGTCGTATTCTTCCCCTCGTAGCGCATGGGAAACGCAGTGTTGAATACTTCATCTAAACCTGTAGGACTACGAAAGGTGGAAGCTTACATGCACTGATAAGTCTTTGTTTCCTACGTACACAGTTGATTTGTTTTTAACAAAGAAAATGGCTTTTGTTGAATGTGGTCAAACGCACAACCGTTGGTTGCGGGTTTTCTCGCCAGTCATTGAAATTAACAATTTTACGAGGAAGCATCTGAGTTCAAACTTATAATTTCACACACTGCTGTCTATTATAAAGAAGAGAGAAGTCTTAGTAGTTGTCGTTTGAACTGAACGAATGAATCACATTGATGGAGGCGGGTCAAAATTTTCTTCTAACAACTGAATCGGGTCAGTGAAAAAGTTAAAAACTGCCGAATAAAAACGCGGTTACACAACGCTTTCTGTGATGGCTATTTATTACCACTTCACACTCAAGAACCAATAAGATCTTTTTTATTTCTTGGATCGTATATGTCGAAAGACAAACAAATTGTAATGAGAAAGAAACAGAATTATAACGCCTAAGCCAAACGTGTCAGTCTGGTTTTGTGGAACAAAGTTGAGATATAAACTTTTAACTACTATATACATATATATAACTTCCTAACGCAAACTTTTAACTGTTATATAAATAAACATGTAACAGCCGAAGGTTTACGTTTCGAAAAGGTTTCAAGTCGTTACTAAGTATTATGCTTTCAAAGACATTAAAGAATGCGCATGAATATTGTAGCTGCTATTTGATTTTCATTATCTGTTGAAAGGTACAGCAATTGAAGCTTTTATTCACATTTTCATCTAGAGTGGCTACTGAAGATGCGATTTCTTGGTACGGGACTGTATGTTTTCATAATGAAATGTCATTATTACGGAGTGAATGTCCCGTTTAATGTGCAACGAAAAAAAATCTTAATCTCCGGAGCTTCCGGGTCACTCGGGGCCCGTCTTCAGCGGTTTTAAATTATCCATTATAATTTTTATAATTTAAGACCGCTGAAGAGGGGCCTCAAGTAGCCTGAAAGCTCCGGGGATTAAGATTTTTTTTGTTGCACATTAAACGGGACATTCACTCCGTAATAAAGACATATCATTATAAAGTGGCTACTTTATTAAATCAAAGGCAATACACCTAAAGAAAACGGCAACCGAGTAAGACTTTCAATTCCCGTAATTATGAATTCAATCCATTCGTCGTACACTCGAATAAGAGCACTAGGCAATCGTTGGAAGCGTGCAGTAACTTTGCTATTCGTAAGAACATTCTATTTTGAACAAACAGCTCAAAGAAGAACGCAATATCCAGAGAATAAAATGCGAAATTTTCCAAGGCTTCAGCAGCTGACGCCCCCTCGTGTGAGCGGTTTGCGCAAGTAATGACAGAACGCAGAAAGGCAAACCGTTTTTATCGCGGGAATGTGCAACCATATATTAAAAAAGCGTCCTGCATGGAACGTTGGAATCTATTCGTCTAATTCTGCTTGGTATTATTATTTAATAATGCTTTGTTTATTGCTAATTTAATTCCTCATGCTTTACTTAAACATAGTTCAACCCTACTTGATTATCATTATGCTTAGTGTATTCTGTTAGCGTTTATTTTACTTTCCTTTATTTATTCATTGTTTTTTTACCTCACCTCTTACTATTGATGTTTCCACGCGTACTTGGGATGGTGTTACGATCCTGATGAAAGTAGTGTTTTCCATTTGAAGACAGTTGCTTCATCTTTAAAATTACTGTTTATCCTGCTTGCAATTATTCTTGGCCTTTTATTAGCGATGCATTTGGCAGTGATGACAGGGCGTGGCTAACCTCGAAAGCAGCGCCCCAACAAAAATATTGAATAAACCTAAAGGTTGTTATTTTCGTGCAGACAACGAAAAAATGTGATTCGCCTAGCTATTACAGAATGAAAACTGAACTTTCAAGTATTAATCTTATGAAATAATTATCCGAAATTACCGAGCATAATGCGAGCGCCTTTTAGTTCTCCTTGGACAGTCTGTCAGAAAAGTGCAACTTGCAAATTCAATAAGCTACTGTGTTAGTTGAAAAGACCCTAAAAATGCAAATACCGGTTGGCACCTATTGAAAAACAAGAAAATCAGCTAATAAGTTCACGACGAAATAAATGGGCAGCTGGAAATGTTTTCTATAAAAGACAGTTTTTTGCACAACTGAGAAGCACGCGGACGACAGGCATTTTGTGACAAACGTAAGAAACCGGTTGAACATCAATGAGAGCTCTTTTTTAAGTTTCTTAGCTTTCAGAGTCAGCCCTGTCCCATCTTCAGCGTCTACATTGAAGGTGAGGCAGTGTCGGCTTGCAAACGTAAAGACGACCTCAATAAAGCACTGCGCAATTGCTAAAAGTAACCACCTCAATCCTAAAATATTCCAACCGGTCCACTGTCGCAATAATAAAATTTTACTGCGTCTATTTCAGTTTGCAAAAGTTCAAATAAACATTATTTCGCGTTATGCTGTTACTAAGAATTAACGTACGCAAAATTTCATTGATGCAATTTTGCGTGTGATAGGCAAAGCATGTTTCATTTAGGAATTAACGGGAAACAGTTATTTTTACCAACGAAATTAAACCGTCTTGTCTTCAATGAAGGTATTTTAAAAAGAAACGAGAATTAACACTACACAATTGCATATTATAGAGACTAAACACTAAGCGCAATGCTACGCCTTATTTACTGCCCACATCGAAACAGCGAGATTTTCTCTTTTGATTGCTCAGCATTACTTATCTCTGCCTTCTCCAATGAATGAAGAGTTGATTTTACGCCTTTCCTATCACATTTTTTTACATGTGTGAAAAACTGAAATAAATTAGAAATTTAATTTTTAAACATTTATAGCTTCCTGGAGTGTTGGGAGACAAAAATTCCAAACTCACTTCGTTTTCACTGCGTCTCAAACGTATTCTTGTTTTCAAATTATGCCTTGCGCATCTTTTCCCGCCACAACGTTAATCCCAGCGCTTCCTACAAAATTCTTAGCAGCATTAAAAAGTGAGCGTACGAGTGACATAGCGGCGTGAAGTTCATAGCTCAATGAATCATTGAAAAACTGTATGAAAGTTTGGCACAACTCAAAAATACATTCAGAATGGTCTTATCGGATATACAAAGCGAAATGCATCGATGATCTTTTATTTGGAATAATGTCTATCACTCAGAGCCTTATGCAAAATCTACAACAAAGACATAGGAAATTATTGCCGAATTAACGCATTACATATTGCTTTTACATTATGATATTAATAATATATTGTTTTTTAACCGAATGGGTAAACGTAAAATACATGAAAGAGATTGGACTTAAAAAATAAAGTCAGTGTTTCATATTTCGTTATCATTAGCTAACAGTGAAGAATTAAGCGTAAGCCTTTGCTGCATGAAGACGAATGGACAAGTCAGCATTGATAATAAGGACGTCTTCCGCGCCTTCGAGAAGAGACAAAGTAGAATGCTGTCCGTTAAGCCTACCTATCAAAGGAACGACAAATGTCAACCGCCTCGTTTAGCCAATCACTCAACAGCACATTTCGTATTTGTTTTCGGGACGTCGAACGAAAATGTACCTGAATATATGAGCGACACAATAGTTGAACTGCAAAAGTCATCAGTCCTTAACGTATTCCTACTTTCCGCTTCATTTGAAAAACAGTTTGTGACAGCTGTCACTAAACAGCGGAACTAACATCCTCACGCATTTCAGCCTCGTTAGTGCTATCGATGACATCCTATACGTCATAGCTGCTTGCTCATCCTTTATCATGCCTATGCTTTGGCGCAAATTCAAAATTCTGAAAACGCTTAGACGAAAGTCATCCTATACTCACGAAGCATCCCGTGCGCCAATCCTTGAGCCCATATTTTGAAAATCATCCACTACCGCCGCCGCTGAGTAAGGCGAAAGCTTTAGGCAGACCAAATAATTAGGTCCCACCGGAGCTTCTGACGTCATAACAAACTCCTAATGCAGATGTACTTATGCAAATTAACTGCCCTCCAGCCAAGACTTGACGGGATAAAATATTCAAGGAATTCAGGTTAGGTTGCTCAAATGGCCACGGAACTCAGCGACAATGGCAGTATTAATATTTAAATTTCCGGCTGATTCTTCTTGATAGCAACGCCTTAAAAAGGACGCCAAATGTTTTGCGCGTTGAAGCGCTTCAGGTTCGGCAGCGACCGAATAACCCGATTCTGCCAGCTCAGTCGGTTGTTGTTGATTTTGAAATTTGTTTTCCTCTACCGGAGCTTATTGTCTGTCGAGGCGATTGACGGAAACACAAAAAAATGTTGAACCCATTTATCCACCATATGCTGCTTGCCGCGCGCAACAAACGGCCCAAACGCCGGCGCGACAGACCATTTTAAGGGAACCCATGAAAAACCGGTTAGCCTCACGCGCGCGCGCGCGACCGGGGGAGCTGAGCCTGCTCAATAGACCGTTGACGCCAACTCATTGGTCCAATACAGGACTGTCTCTTCGTTTGTGCGCCTGAACTAATTCGTCGCCGCCCAATATTTAAGTACTAATTATGGCCTACATTTTGACAAATTCAATAATTGAACGAACACCTTATTTGGAAACTCACGCGGTGGTCAGTTGAAAAAATACAATGCAACAAGGACACGTAGTTGCCGCCGTCCTCCCTTTCGTCCTTCTGCTATGTTTTTACGCTGACGTCACGCTGGCTCAAGCCTTGACATGTCCTGAGGAGGTAGGGACAAAATCCTTTGTTCAAAGGCAATTGGTCAGCAAGACAAGCTGCGAAATGCTCACTCGGGATGAATGCCTATTTATTCACGAAGCTCGAGACAAATGCCCTTGTACTTGCCAACGGATCGTCAGTTCTCCCGAAGCAGCCCACCCTCAAAGCGTCGAGTATGCTCAACAGGATATGTACGCAGTAAGCAACGCTTAATGTCTTCTTTTAAAAACATATCACCCGCATGCTCACTTTTAAGGGTGACGGTGGTGGTGGCGCCAGGTGCTTCCCTTCTGATGCCCTTGTGGATACCAATTTGGGCCCAATGACAATGGAACAATTGATAACGAATAGGCAAGCCAAAGTGCTTGCTCGAAATAAGGAACAGCGACTTACATATTCACCCGTTATGAGTTGGATTCATGCCAACAAGAAGCAGTACGCAGAATATGTTGACGTCATCACTGAGACAAACCATCGACTCTCGCTGACCCCGCTTCATTTGATCTACGAAACTAACTGCAAAGGTGGTTTGACCAAAACCGTTATGGCGAAACAGCTAACTAAAGGCAACTGCCTATATGTGCAGGGAGAGAATGGGCAACTGCGAGAAGCAAGGATAGTTGAGTTGAAGAAAGCAGAAAAGAAAGGCTTCTATTCACCAATCACTGAAGAAGGCAACCTAATCGTCAACGGAGTTCTTGCTTCTTGCTTTTCCACTATTGGCGATGAAACGCTTGTGAAATTAGCGTTGCAATACGCATCTTGGGTGCAGCATATTGCCGCCAAACTCCTACCACAACCTATGTACGAATATACGTTTGGCAGCGTTGGAACAACGACGGTGGAAATATCTAGCCTGCTTCGCAGCCTGATTGGCATAAGCAAGTATTTCGTTAGTTAAAGACCATCGCTTTCCACGAATTCTATGGTGCATCCCTTTGTGACTATAGGAAAAAAATAAGCAGCAGTTTATTCCACGTTTTTAGACGCTATTTTGCGTACGTTGCGTAAAACAAGTATTTCCCGACATATTACTCGTACGTTCAATGTATTACATCGTCCGCTGGTAATTTGAATATCTGGCAGCTATCCGCTAATCAGGCGGCTCTAATTCAATTTTACCTTCAGTCATTTTACGTCAAAAGCGCTCACTATCGATAGTAAAAGCAACTAATCACCTTTAAAGAAGATAGTTCTTCCCAATTAAGGAATTTGTCCTTGACACGCGTGTGCCGTAGGATAAGTTTCGCATTCAAGCTGAACTATTGGTTTAAGAAAATTGTTCAGCAATTTTGAAACAGAGTCGAACCGGCCAAGCTGGTTGGCCAACGACGATTTTGAATAGCAACGTAATTTGCATAAACTTTTTTCTTCAAAACAATTGCTATTAAAGCCATCGCGTCGAAGGCTAAAACAAACGAAAAGCTAAAATGTTGACAAACGTCATCTCGTCAACGCGCTACAGCGGAACAGTATCGCAACGTCGTCTGCGATACTTGTTTTTCGCTTTGAGACTCATAATTGCCTTCTTGCGTCCATTGATGCGCTGCATGTTTGTTGTTGCAACCTGAACAAACCGGATTTGTCTACCGAAACTGTAAACTTCGTATTTACTCAGAAAAGTTGATAAGACGGCTCTTTGCGTCACGTCAAAGCATCACTCAGCTTTGTGGGTAGAAAGTAATGTACGAAAAATGCTAAAAACGGTCAACCACCGACGGAAACTGGAATTGACAATGCCGTTACTTAGTACAAAGCTTTGGGAACCTGCTTTTGCAATTTCAGGCTAACATCATAAAATTTTCATTTCGTAAATCATACGGGAAGAAATATAATGCCGAAATAAGAGGAAGCGAATCCCGAAAGAACTTTGCGCCTCGTTACATTTGTGAACGATGCGAATTCAGAAAACGGAAAGAAAGCTTGTTACGTCTTTCTATTCGTAGCGAAACGGGCTTCCCAACCCCTTATTTTTAAAATTGCTCCAAAAAAGCAAAGCCATTCGAAGATTGCCTATGAACACAAGAAGAAGAACCTGTATCGTTCAGTTACACGCGTATAGGATAGACAGGCTGGTGGGTACTGTTTGCTGTTACAAACTTGTTTCGTATGTCACATGCTTTCCAACGTCTCATGCTGATGTACCTTTCCCTGCATCCACTGTGGAATTCGGTCGCTTCATAGTTTTTCAAAAAAAAGTCTATTGAAATCTAAAGCAATGATAAGAAATGGCTGTTTTGCTTTAATAAACAAAACTGCTTTTAAAAATGATTAACGAGTATGCTTTTCACAATAATTGAGCAACACACTCGTTACGACAGTTATTAAGTTAACTTTTATTTTACCAGGATAACTGCCGAAACAGCCATCTAGACATGCGCTATGAAGGAAACGCAAATTTTAAAGAAAATCAGAAGGCGCTACCGAAAAATATGATGCAAAACAAAAATATTGATAAGCAGCTCAAAAATCAACCTGCCAACATCAGCGGGTTGACCCAAATAAAATTATCCTATACTTATTTAAATAAAACTACCGTAGGGGTAAATTGGGCCCCGAAAAATTGACGCTGTCAAAATCGATCGTTTTGAATATTTCGAACAAGAAAAATAAGCGGTGAGCTCAAATCGGACGAATAAATTAAAGCATTTTATAAATGTTTCTTAATATATTTCAAAATGTACAGCTTATTATTTTTTTTATCAAAAAAGTCAATTTGTTCACCTGGAAGCATAAGAGCAACAATCGCCGCCAATGCGAATAGCAGCTATCTAGAGGAGCAGACGGAACGAAGACTATTTGCATAGAAAAGAAATTTCTCCTCCTTGACCACTGTACGCTATTGAGTAATCGCAAAATTAGGGAAAAAACAAACAAACGCAAGTTTCGTTATCAAGACTATTATTCAAGCTACTTGCCAGCATGGGATAGACGCTTTCGATAGCCTAAAAGCAAGTTTGGAAAAATGGAACGTCCGCTGAGTAAAATGTCTTCTTAACGAAAATGAAAAAAGTGACAAGCCTCAAAAGATATTTGAAGTGAAAAGGCGACTGAATCAACTTTGCAACCTATTCTCATTCTGACAAAACCGTATCCCGCCCAAGTAAAGCAATCAATTGCCATTCGGAATACGTCTACCGTGAGGACAACGCTACATGTTAAATCGCAAAGCGAATTAATTTCCCGCCACCTATGAATAAGAGAATCACGCGATTTTTATTAGAGGTTTCCTTCCTTCTAGGCTTGCAAGGAAATGCTAATGCGTTTTGCATAGTTGAATTTGGTTTCCCAACGTATTGATTTATGCTTTTTTTACTTTCTGGACATCTTCAATACATGGAAAATCGATAGGGTGGCAGACAGAGTAGAGCGGCCGCAGGTTATGTCATAGAACTGCATTGGCATGTTCTTATTGAATTACTACTTGTTACTGTTGATACTTGTAAAAGTTTTATATGTTCTGCTTAACGTACAAAAAACAAAAGCGGTAAAGTAGTACCTGAACATCATTTATATTCCATTTCCAAAGGGCCAAATAAGAAAACGTCAACAGTGGAATTGTACTCGTCAAATAACAGTTGGAAGATGCATTTTTCCAACATTTCCATTTCGTCCCAACAACGCGTCCGAGAAGGTGACCAACACATCTGAAGCAACAATGTATTTGATGCCAATTCGCCGTAATGGCAGCGTCTGGTTGTTAACATAGGTAAACGGAGCAAAAGTTGCAGTTCAAATAAGTTTCGCGCAAACGTATATCGACTACGTCAGAAGTGGGTCTGCGTCACAAATGAAATGACGCAAGCATTGTTGAAACGCAGTGAGTGTAAGAATTTAACAAGTAAAATCAAGTCATTATCAAACGAATAAAAATTTATAGTGCGTGAAGAACTTTTTAAAAAAACAGACAACGCGTCGAAGAATTATTTATCACTTCCGTTCAAATCTAAAAATTGTAAGGTAATTCGAGATTGAAGAATCTATTTCCGGTATAATTTGATTTTTACAACACGAAGCGAAAATAATATGCATAAAGTATGTGCGTATTCGACGGAATGCAGATCGAATATAGGCTAACAGTGGAAGGTGACAGACAAAGAGAACACAAAGTCGGATAACTGAAGTTGGGGTTTAGTAAAGCGTTGGCTGTATCGATTTCAGTAACTTTCGTTTTGAAACAATAAAGCTACAAGCTAAGGTGTTTTGATTCGTAAAGGTATAACAGTCCACCACGATATATAAAAATAATTAATATAAGCAATAATAATAATAATAATAATAATAATAATAATAATAATAATAATAATAATAATAATAATAATAATAATAATAATAATAATAATATCGTAGAAGAGATGTACATGGATTTTTCTCGTTTTGCATTTGCCCATAAAACAAGTCAAAAAAGTGAAAAAGCTTTAATGTCGTTCAAGGGCATAAAAACCAAACAAAAGTCTGGCGTAGCTTTCGGCTCAATCTTGAGCCGTCATCAGCGCACGCAGGAGTTGCCCTACCACCGAGTTTTTCCTCAGGAGTAGCTCCTCCACCTTTCCGAGTCGAGTGCGAGTTGACTCGTTTTATGGGCAAATGCAAAACGGGAAAAATCCATGTACATCTCTTCTATGACAACCAAAACCGTTACAGACCACACACCTGTAAATAATAATATCATTATTATTATGAGGACTGACTTTTCCCTTTCGTTGCGTGGGCTGTTAACCTGAAAACAGAATACTGTATTTGCTCATTAAAATTTTCCGTCAATACATGATATAACTTAACTTAATGAGCGTGGAGTGTGCGCGAAGTCTTAACCTTGCAACCATGTGTCATAAGCTAAGCTTCGATGATCAATAAACTCAAAAAAAGTAACAAATGAGAGCGGGTAATTAAAAAGTAAAACATCATTTGCTTTTAACACGTCAAGTACAGAAATGTTAAACAATTCTAACCTGAAGTAGCAAATACGCCTCCAATAATGGCGCACAGACGTAGAAGTAGTACGATTATACTTTGCTTCCTTTGGGTAATGTCGACAAGGATGGGTGACAGTTCATATATAATCGATATTCCCGGTCTGCCGTGCGATCCATTTGAATGACTTATTGTTCGGGTTAGCTGGGTGACGGAATACTGTGATGATCGAAGAACTTCCCCATTTGCTTTAGTCATCTTTGTCGGCACAACATTAACGTAGTATTGAAATAAGTCATTCTCTAAGAGTCCAAAGTGGAAAAATTTAAAGAAAAGAGCCAGTAAAACTTATTTACCATTCATGGAAGTTCGTTCCACTCCGTCCAGCGGGTTGACCGCGCCGGGAAGTCGTGGTCCAAAAGCAAGCTTTTCTATTCGATGAGAGAAATTAAAATCTGAATGAATTAGCGTGTAAAAACGGTTGTGTAGTTTTCGTTACAGAATATCGCACTCAGTGAAGCGTCGAAGTTGATCAGTCGAAGCTTTATGTTTTCGCTGAGACGGATTTGCCTTCCAAACGTAACGTGGAAGCTACCATGCACTTTGGCAACCAAAAACTGCCCATAAATTCGGCAGCCATCTTTCCTTCCGTGAGATGCGCCGGCTGAATTCATAACTAAACGCATATCGTGCATACTCCTCCAAATTTCTTCGCTAATAGAGTTAAAGTCTCCAACATTCTGCAACTTGCCAGGAACATGCATACTCTGAAGTAAAAACAAGCAAAAACTTAAACATTATCATAGTAGTAAGCAAGCGTTTTACGTTTATTTCTCTTAAGACATTCCAAAATTTTCGGCTTTCTGGCAATAGTTCAAATCGAACAGGTTCCAACTTGAAACCCTCGTGATCATCCAAAATATGCTCCTTCACGTCTTTGAAGTCTACAGAAATGGCTGAACAAGGCATGGCAACCGTTAGGTCAATATTGATGGGAACTTTCCTTCAACAAACTGGCTTTTAAAAAAATGAAAGAATTGTTAAATGTATGCCTACTCATCGTAATCGATGTCAATGAAAAAACGATAATCATTTATAAGTTCCCTGTAGAATTGCAATTCGCTATAGACTAGCCAAATTATTAAGCACCATGAGCAAACAAACACTACAAGGGACACCGTGAATACGGAGCGATCAACAAGGCATGGTAGTCATACCAACACCGTGAAAAGGAGAAGGCTTTTCTTTGACGTCCTCGTTGACTTTTGGAAAAGCATCTAAACTTTCTATGAAATCTAAAACTGGTTCCGGCTTTCGACGCCTTAATTCATTCATTTAACTTCGCACAGGCATCACTGTTCACTCGATTAAAGCTTTTCAGGTACATAAAAACAATGCACTTCTACATTTGAAATAGTCTGAAAGATACGAGTTTGGATAATCAAACAAAGCTCCGCTTAATTAATTAATCCAGCAACCTTAATTTTTTAAATAAGCAACATTTCGCTAAACAGCTTATCATTCTGACAATGTTAGCTTACGAAAAGACTCTCGGAATGGATAAATTACAGTTCTGCAAGCATTGCTTGCTCAGATTTTTAAAATTGTTGTGCTTAAATATATTAACTAGGAAATAATGTCCTAAAAAACGCCTTTACGCTGCTTTTTTTGAAAAGACCAGTAGCACTTACAGAAGAAGGATAATAAAGTAAGTTAGCAAAAACGATTTTCAGGTACAGTATTTCAAACTGTGACGTTTTGGAATGCGGGATTTTACAATCGCTTCTTCAAAACCCGTTACAACGGGTTTTGAAGAAGCGACTGTAAAATTTTTTATGGAAAGGTTCGAACTTTTTTTGCAGTTGCAATGTTCATGGTTGTGAGGTCTTCTACGGCTTTTCCCGTTTGTCGTTGTGCTGTTATCTGTAATTAAACTAAAACAACTGCTCTACCAACGGATGGATGAGCCGTTATTAAGAAAATGTACAGATATCAACGCACTCAACTTTTTAATGTTCAAAGCTTTCGGAACGCTCTAGTTTCGTCGTCAGTGAGCTGGTGGAGGAGGTGTTATTCTCCGAACGGTGTTATATAGGCTCACGTAACAATAGGAATGGGGATCGAGGTCAGCGAGGTTTAATTACAGATAACAGCACAACGAAAAACGGGAAAAGCCGTAGAGACCATACAACCATGAAAATACAGCCCGTTACAAAACACCCAGTTTTCAAGAGCAAACAGCCTAGCAGTAACAAAAACAGTAATGTGATCTGCAGATACGTAAGTTTACTACAGTAGTTTTTGGTTATAATGCAGAATTTCAGACATCCTATAGGCGGCGACTTCGGTCGCATAAATTTTTTCGACTGTTTGAAAGATAACGTTTTTAAAAAATTATTACGACAGGGCAATGACTTTCACAGTAGGCTAAGTAGCGATATGTTGGGTGGATCGTTTCCGCTTGGCGGTCCGCCGCTTGAGAAACGAACCTCCCCTTCTAGCAAGAATGCGACCAATCTCTGTTCGAAGGATTACTAGGTATGATAACCATTTCGGAATAAATTCAAGGGGGCAGGACGAAATATGCAGCTAGAATATAAGACATTTGGCTTTTTTCATAGGGTATCCTATATAACGCGGATCCAGCTTAACGCGGTGAAATGCTCAAAATTTTGGACGAATTAACAGAGGATAACGAGGGCCAACTGAATTTTCGTTCACCAAAAGACTAAGGATACTCAGGTACAAGGTCAGTTTAAACAGAAAATCGGGAATCGAAAATAATTTCTTCATTTAATTTTTCCTTTTTCTTTTCTTCTTTGCTAACGGCTGCGTTATTCAGACTGAAAATTTTTTTGCGGCTTTGCAACCCATTCGTATAGTTAACGTTTATTCCTAACGTCAAATCGCGGAGCTTTCGGGCCTTGCCCGTCATCAGCGCTATGTGTGCCGCCCGTTGGGTCGGTCTTTATGTTAGCAAGCTGTTCCATCCGACCGACCTTGGCGGAGACCTCAGTCGTCAGGTCTATCTTGACCCGTCGGGCCTTGGTCCCACCGGGTCAGTCAGACTTCGCAACGAGCATCCAACCGACCTTCCACGACCGTTGCTCACCTATAACAATGAACAACAACGAGCTAACAAATGAAATATACCCGTTTGTTTTAAACAGACGGGTTTTATCATCTTTTCCGTTCCTCTGCTCCGCGCGTTCCCAGGGACTGAAGGTTATTCAACCAACGCCTAATCCGCTTACTGAGAAGCAGGTCACGGCACCGGCGCTAACCCTAATCCTGGCTGCTTGTGTGCTAAGCCGTCGATATCAGGTTCTCTTGCTGATCCAAAGGTCGTGCTCTCTCGTCGCTGTCGAGTACGAGACATCATCTCGCTCTTTGTACCGCGCTCTCACGGACAAATTTAACAGCGTGCTCTCTGCTACAAAACGTACGCAACTTTCTGACGCTAGAATTTTCGAAGCAGACTAACTCTTCAATGGTTTGACGCAATATTCTGGCATGTTACCTGCAGATCAGTTTACGGTTTAGTTTTACTCGTTCTGTAAGTAAGAGGGAACCGAGTTTTCGATGCCTTGACTAGACCTGTTTCGGTGTGTATAGCCTACCTATAGGCTGTATAAAAAATAGGTCCAAGTCAAGGAGGCGTCCTGGCAGGTCCATCGGGTAAGTTCAATGTTTTACCCTGTTAAGGCAAAGAGTGCTAACAGTTTTCGTTCTTTCAGTAGCCAACACGATCCATTTGGTCGCGACGGCTCTCCGAAATCAGTAGCACTGCATGAGTGCCTTCGTTGGCACAATTGCAAGTTGCCTACTGACGACGGAGGGTAGGCCATTCTACGTGACGGTTCCCAAGTTTCTTGGAGAACCTGATGAGGCTGAAAAAGAAGACGTTGTAGGAACGACTTCTTCTTCAAACGTCGCGCAAATGAGATCTGCCATTGGCCTCCTGATGGCAGAAACGTCAAATTGGCAGGAGGAACCGCCAACACCTGTGTAGTATGCTGGCTGCCCCTTCAGTGTCGCTTATCGCTCACCGTACCTGCGTACGCTGATCGTAATCGTACTCTTACTGTCGAGTTGATGCACGGCCGCTATCTCTAGTGCTCCGTCTCTCTTTGACTGCCTTCTATCTACAGTTGCTAGCCGTCATTTAAGTTGAGTAAAACCAGAGTTTGGTTTCGTGACAACCTGTGCGGTTTCAAATGCTTTCTTGCGATCGGGAAAGGCTCAGACAAGCCGCTATCGGCTGCAACGTTTTCCGGCCTTTCGTTAAGTGACGAGCTCAGAAGTAAACGCGCTCGTTAGGAAGGAAGAAGGGAAAGAAAAATTCAAATGTGTTTATGGGCGCGAAAGAACAAAGAAGACAACGAGAGGCACGGAAGAAAGAAAGACACGGAAAAGAAGACAGTTTAAAACCGTTTATATCGTTTGTTGGCTCGTTGTCGCTCATTGTTAGTGTCGCCGTCGTCGTGGAAGGTCGGTTGGGTGCTCGCCGGAAACTCTGACTGACCCGGTGGGACCAAGGCTCAACGGGTCAAGGATCGACCTGACGGCTGAGGTCTCCGCCAAGGTCGGTCGGATGGAACGGCTTGCTAACATAAGACCAACCAACGGCCGGCGCACATAATGCTGATGATGGGCCTCGATGAGGCCCTTAAGTTCCGTGATTTGGCGTTTAGAAATAAACGTTAATTTAACGAGTGGGTTGCAAAGCTGCAAAAACGTTTTCAGTCTGAAGAATTTCTTCAAAGTAATTTGTTTCTACAATTTAGAAAATTCAGAAGGCGACTACGAATCTCCAAGATTTAATCAGCTTCAGTGTTGACAATTAATAAACCATTGCATCATCTCCATGAACTTAAAAGTTATTTGTTAAACTACAGCTAACTACTCTTTTCACGTTGGTTGTAACATGTACTGCTTGTAACTAGATAGTTCCGATTTGTTGCTGAGGGGCAAATGCAAGCTTTTCAAACGGAAGATACGTATAGTCCTTGATGAATGCACCACCGTTACTAAGCTGACGGCATTCATGAATCAACAGCAATAGCTGTGTCAGTCTCTATACCGTTAAAATGGGAAGTTGAAACATTGATAAAAGTAAAACGTCAAAATTGCAGATTTTCTTGGAGATTTTAGCAGTTAAACTAATCTAGTTACAGGGAAGTCACTCGCCGTCATTCGGAGGTGGTGCAAAATCCAAGAAAACGTCAATGCTCTCGTTCAACATAACATTAAGAATGCTCAGGTACACCACTGCTTGAATTGGGAAATCGGAAAATAACTCTCGAATGTCAGACTGCGTTTTTCAGGTAGATGTGTTTTGCTACAGTATGGTCACCAACCATGAAAAGATGTTCCTAGGGACAAATCGCGTCGAATGCAGGCAATGGAAAGAAGTGATGGCATGAACACGAAACCGCAATCGATGGGAAACCTCCGAAACACGGCTCGCAAAACATTACGCACGCTGCCTTGAACTAGAGGAAGATCGTTCATTTTCGACAATCATAAGTAACCCACTATCGTTAGTAAGGAACGTGCGTCAAACTGTTTCAAAACGTGCCAATCCTAGCTGTCCGTATTTGAAAAATAGCATACATTAAACACTGAACTGACGTTATGCTCACTCTGCTTCATGTCAGCAGCAAACGTTATTTAAAAGTCGCATCTTATCTGCCCTTCACTGGCGTATGGTCGTTTGAACATAGATCACTGCCAAATACATTTGTTTCACAATTCATATAGAGCGCGTGCTCAAAATTTTTTTAAATTCGAGCCATTTAAAGTGTCTTCATTGCTAGTAGAAACGGTGTTGACGCAATTTCTAGCGTGCGTAGTTGCGGATTGATTTTATATGGACGAAAGACATAATAAATAATCTGCCCTTCGTTTCACTGAATTTTCGTTCGTTTTTTTGCGTTTGAATTTTTGCTAGCACCGCCGATAGCCGGATGCGTTAAAGATTCGAGGGGAAAATTTCAATTTTTTACACGTAAATATTAAACAATCAACTGACTCGAAAACGGCGTCTATTCGAACTAGCCGTCATTCCCATAAGGGAACGCAGCAACGTGTCGTTCATTTTCGTGTCCGTTTCAATGACAACCGCGTCGGAAATCATTCGCAGGTGCGGTTCGATTAACTTCAGTCCACCGAATTCGGGTACCGCAAAGCTGTTGGCAAGCATGCTGTTCAACGCTTTTGGCACTGGCACTCCACCACCTCACTGACGACGGAACTAGAGCGTTCCGAAAGCTCTGAATATTAAAAAGTTGAATGTATCGCTATCTGTACATTTTCTTAATAACGGCTCATCCATCCGTTGGTAGAGCAGTTGTTTTAGTTTAATTACAGATAACAGCACGACGAAAAACGGGAAAAGCCGTAGAAGACCTTACAACCATGAAAATACAGCCCGTTACAAAACTCCCCGTTTTCAAGTTGCAATGTTAATGCAAGCGCAAATTTTAGGAAAGAAGATCCTTCGTGTTCAGACAGAACGAAAAGTTCAGCATCAATCCTGCCTCTTTGGAAAAGCAAATTTTATATATATATATATATATATACTGTTGCTTTTGGACTTTACCCCATCCTTATTCCAATTATGCTAAGGCAGTCGTGAGGTTTGCATTCTTTCGTGCAGTCGGAGTTGTAAGACAGTTACGCTTGCAAACATACAGCCTACACGATTTTACACAAGATCCGGACGCCTGGTCAAGAAGCCAAGCGACACCTGATATTCCAGTTCTGGAGGGGACTTCCTGTAGCCACCTATACTAACTAACAGGAAGACCAGGCCTCGCTATGACTCACAAGGCGACAAACAACTCAATTACAATTGTTTTTCTAGAACACAGGGTCACGACCCAGCCTTGACTCGCTACATATATATAGCAGATAGTTTGCGACACTCAGTCTTGTCTTGTCGTTAGACGAAGTAAAGCTTTCGTGTGACGCTTCACAACTATAATGTAAGACAAAAAGGGAAGTTTTTCTGAAGCTAGATGTGTGGGAGCGTAGAGAAAAGAGGGCAGGCATATGACCTTTTAGGGACAAAACGTTTTTGACGGGAAGACTGCTCGCACTGGAAGAGCTCTGTAAACAAAAGCTTCTCATACTCGTTAGACAATCTCTACTAAGTTTCAGTCTTAGTACTGAGCGTGGCTTCGGGGTAGACTTACGTTGCTGAAACGTGGTAAACGAAGTGTTATCCATCTTAACGTAAGCAAGATAAAGATGATATAGCAGTGCAGGCGAAATGAACTGGGTAGCTGGATTCGCTCGAGAGAATCATGACCTATGGTTAACGGTGGCATCAAATAGTGACCAGAAAAACATTAAACTCCTTCTTTTAGTACGGCGCTTCTGTAAGATGCTCTTAGGAGCATCCAGGTCAAATAAACTATCTTATTCTTTGAACTCCTTACTGCTCAAAGTGACGCACCCAACTCTAAACGCAATGTCGCATTGGTCCTAAGAGCTCTTACGTCGTATTTCATACTTTGTGTTGATAACAATATACGGCGAGCAACGGATTAAACAGGTTTTATCAGTACTAAGTGTGAATAAATCAATCTCGTTCATAACAGGGAAGTTCATAAACCCTCAGTCCGTTTCTTAGCATTCTTCTTATTCACAGTTCCACTTTTCTTCCTAGTATTATTCGAACTGTACCGGTAAAAGGAGAAACATATGACGTATAAGGTAAAGGAATAAAGCCGATTAGCGTAGAGCTATGAAGGAATGCCGAGCAGAATGTTTGGTATACAACTGCTGCCTTTCCCATGGGCAGTACATGCTGTACCTGCTTATCTCTACCATAAGGCGTCGGCGGCAGTGCTGTCAGCAAAAGTGCCACTCCAGTGAACGTAAGTAATATAGGAACGCGAAAGCATTATCGCTGACGTAGGAAAACGAAGTTCTAAAGAGGAACAAGAATTCTTTAAGCCAAAGCCCCTACATCTTTTCAGTTCGTTGAAAGCTGAAAGAGGTCAGGAAGGTGTAGAGGAAACATGCAAAGCGAGCAAAGATTGGTTCATGGCATTTAAGGAAAGAAGTGCTCTGCCCAACAAATAACTGCAAGACGAAGCAGCTAGTGCTGATATTGAAGATACTGCAAGCCTTGACAAAAGATCTGGCTAGCGTAACGAAGCTGGCTGCTCTGGACAGCAGATTTTCAATGAAGACGAGACAGCATTATTTTGGAAGAAGATACTTAACAGGATTTTCCCGGCCAGAGAGGAGGTGCCAATGTCTAACATCAGAGCTTCGAATCACTCAACCTTTTGTTGAAAACCAACGCAGCTGACGATTTCCAGTTGAAGCCAAAGCTCTCTCAGCATACAGAAAATCCTCAACAGCTTAAGAGCTACGCAAATCTATACTACTTGTGCATTTAAAATGAAATCAGACTTTTTAGATGAGCGCATATTCGTACAAAACTTGGCTTGTCAGCTTTTAACAATATCCAAATCACAGCCTTCCTACTACAAGTACCAGAAAAAGCTTACTTGCTCTGCGGATTGAAAAAACGCTTGACAATGCAAAACCACGCGGCAAGTGTGCTACTACACATTCTGCTATTGTAAGCCAATCATAATGAAGAAAAACAAGGTAATTCAAAACTGAAAACATGAGGCTTCATAACGATCAGTGGGTTAGAACAGTAAAATATAATTCAATTCCCTTTAGTACGTCTGCCCTTCGACTAAACCGGCTGCTGAAAATAGAAACAGACGATTTTCGAACGTTCCGATTTCTTTCCCCTTTAAAAATAACAGCGGGAATTCAACCGTTTTTTAGTATTCGGTTGCCAAAATGTTATAAGATAGAAAAGCATTTTTTTCTCATTTTAAACAACATATAAAGACAAAACAACTAATGTGATTTAATTTCGTAAACTGAAGACAAGAACGCTTTAAATTGTATGACCACGCAGCAAAGCTTTTACTTACGACTGATTACTTCATTATTACGCATATTAGCATTCACAATGACGACCAACTGCCTGAAACTATGCTCCATTCGTGTAAAGCGAAAACGGACAGTACAACAATGGTTATTTGAATGACGTTTCGTCTTGCGGACAATCCCGCCAATGAATGTCCTAAAAGAGCACTTTGTTCATAAGGCAGTTTAACATGAAAGAGAAAGATAGAGACTAAAGCCCTCATTTTAAACATTACAATATGATTACAATGAGAAGTTCACCCTTTCTCGGAATATACATTGCCGCATGCTCCTTAAAGCTATGAATAGGGACTGCTATTCACTGTGAACATTTATAAAAAACAAGAAAGCATTAACAAATCAATAACGATATTGTAACATAGATAGTCACATATTTTGGTCACTATTCTGGTTTATGCAAATGAATGCAATCACTCTATTGAATGCATCAATGGTAGAATTAATCGAGACACTCCATAAGGTGGAGAAATTGATAGCACAACAAAAAAATAGACAGAAATCGGAGAGATATCCTAAGGATAAACTATCTTTGAACACAAGGCTCCACGTAACACGTATCTGACTTAGCTAAGCGAACTACATTTCTGCTGATACAAAGAAAGTTATTTGTTATGGCTTTGGAGACTGTCTCTGTCCCATTCGAAAAAAGGGCTTGCTTGGAAAGTATTTTAGCATACTGCCATGACTCGTAAGTGCTGAAGATTCAAATTTTCGCGCTAGCCTCCAACGGACCTAAGGCCGCAGGAAAGCTTTTCTTACCTTCACAAATTCCACCAAAAAATCCTTTCTTGCACGTACACGAATAGCCGTAAGGAGAACTCATGTTAATAACACAAGGGGCGTCATTTTGGCAGAGCGACGGAATGCAAGGATTATCACCTAAAATGCTCAAAAATCTCAATAAGGCGCACAGCTTAATGGTAAAGTGGAGGCCAAAGGAACGAAAGACTGCATAGCTAGATCGGTAAGTGTGGGCAGCGTTGGGTTCGGCTAACAACACAAATTGACAAAACGAACCCAGAGTGTCCATGCATGCAAATGAAAGAATGACACAAAAGGACAAACCTGTTGAGATTAGGAATCATACATTAAAGCTGCCCTTGTAAAACCACTCTAAGTGTGAACAATGTTAGCGGGTACGCAAATGAATTTGAATAAACAAGGAGGACAAACCTGTTGAGACTACGAATCATACATTAAAGCTGCCCTTGTAAAACCACTCTAAGTGTGAACAATGTTAGCGGGTACGAAATTTTAAAAAGGAGCAAATGAACTGCTTGACGAGATCAGCAAACAAAAAATCACTTACTGAGAGAACAGTCGACGCCTCCATAACCTTCCCCACAAATGCACTTAAATTCTCCAACTCGTCGGCCATCTACGCATAAACCGTTCACGCAAGGATTCGCATTACATTTGCTGATTTCTGGAAAGGATTACATGAACGGTACACTCAATTCAACATAAATGGTACGCGGCTGAACTTTAGTAAACGTACTAATGAAGCACATTACAGACAAAGTCCATTAAGTTTGTATACTTTAAATTGCTAAATTATTCCAAGTATTTTCAGTAGTTGCAAGAATTGTTCGTACGGTCCGTTAATGATCAACTTACCAATGCAATAATCAACACAAAGAATATTGTGCAAAAGGGAGTGTGCAAACGTGACGGGAGAAGCAAAAAGTCAAAATCGCAATAGAAGAAAAGTGGACGCTCATTTATGTAAGTCACGTTTCATCATTAATTTGGTTAAGCAATGTGACATTAGGAGACCAAGCAATATGCTTACCGAAAAGAATCACGCGTCTGCAACGCACTACGGCTGTAACGATAAAAATTTGATAGGTCCCAGATGAAAATGGTCCCTCGAAAAGCTGATCTTCACTGCTTTAGGTTTTAACAGAGGAAATGCATTACTATAAGACGAAAGCACGACATGTTATGGTGAAGGCGCTGCGTTTCTCCTGTTTTCATCGTAGCTATCACGCGTATCCTCATCTTTCTACCCTCCAATGACCGCTGGTACTATTACCGGACTGTCAGAACGACGAGCAACAGTTGCAGCATCATCTCTGCTCATCCAAAGTTCAACAGTGTTTCTGTTCATCCCTGACAGAAATTCTTTCAGGACAGAGTTAGACAAGCCTGCCACAGAGGGAAGCAGTTCACATTCAATCTGATTTTCCTTCGCAGCTGTAAATGTTGTAAAGTCAACCGCGTTGACAAACCTTAGAAATGGGAACAATTTATGCGACTCGTTCTTCAGTATGCATCTTGGGTTATTCCGTGCCGCTTTTTGAGACAGAGAAGTCAGCAACCACTGTAACTGGGCAGATACATTCTGAAAACTCTTAGCCCCTTTTTTTACTCTATCAACATCTTCACTTACGTGAAGCTTAAGCCACGGTATCAGACCATTTTTACCCTGGTGCAAACTTGTATTTTTTTTGATCTGCTGTCAAGAACGTGTAGTAATTTTTCCTTTTGCTTCCTCATGTACTACCCAGTTCGAGAACCCACTTTTTAAATCAATAATTCGCAAAAGTGTTTTCCAAACAGTGCACTGACAAGCTTCCTCAAAAGATTTTACATATCTAACACAGATATCCTATGATGCCTACGCCTCGTACTGCTCTCCGGAATCACGGAACAAGCTAGACCTTGATAGCTCATATTTTGTCAATTAAACAGCTTGATACCTAGTTTTCTTGTTGTTTTACATTCGCAAAACTTGCGATTATGTAATAAAACCACTGCGAACTATCATAATTATAAGAAAAAGAGCAGAATGCTTACATACTGAAAGAAGGAAGAGCAATAAACTTTCACGACTGATTAGTGAAATGACCAAGTCAAAACTGGTCTTAAAAAATATAAATTGAAACGTCCAACAGCGCGGCATGCAGCTGTCGAATTTTACTAATAAATGACCAGCTGACTTGTCCTGAAGGCGATTGAAAATAGGCCTTTGGTGAAACTTTATCGAAACAGTTTCTCAATAGGTAAAAGCAAACCACATTTAACCGACTAGTCATGCTAACTTGGAGGGCAAAATTTGTCAGAATTGATGAAATTCGCAAATATTAAAATTTCATAGGTTAGCGAAACCAATTGTACCTGAACTTGCATTGAAAGATAGGCAAAAGACAGGCTGCTCAAATAAAATCTCGACAAAAATAAAAAAAATTTTTTTGAAAAAACAATCTATTGAATAGTACTTATTTCGCAATGGCCAGTATAGCCCTGAACACCTGCATCGAGGCACTTTGCCTTCAGAAACACACGTGCCGTTGACACAGTCGAACGCCATGTATTTGCAAACACTTATTTCTAAAAACGAACATATGTATTCAAAAGGAAGCTCTTTTTAACGAGTGTATAGAAGATCATGATGTTGATGCAAAAGAATTACCTCTTAACTGTTTTACTGACCAAGCTTTCAGGGATCACCGGTTGCCCTCCTCAGAGCATAAGAAATGGCAGAACGTCTGCTGGCACGCCACTGCTCAGACTAATTACTTAAAAGATGGAATTTCTGGGACGTCTCTTCTCGGTCCAACGATACCCTTTCCTTGTGGCAGCGTAGAATAGAAAAGAAGTTTCGGTTCCATGTAACCTAACGTTCTGTTTTTCCCTATGCGCTGAAGACGGGAACCAGCGATTCCCCAAAGCTTTCCCAATGAAAGCATTTAACCGTTAACACTTCCTTCTTAAAATTATGAACGAAAATATGTAGAAAAAATATAAACGGAAGAACATATACACGCGTTGGATATATCGTAGAAACTTGAATGATGTGATCACCTAATGTCCAATGAATTCAAAAAAGTTATTCTCACCATCGGTGCAGCGTTCTCCGGTAAAACCAGGATAACAAGTGCAACTGTGCTTGCCTTGCATATCAATGCAGTATCCATTGATACATTTGGCGTCGGCGCATTCGTTTATGTCTAAAGAAATAACTAATGGATAGTTAAGAAAAACAGACATTCGCATCAATAAAGAACTATTGGACAGGATAAAGTTTCCCTGTCGCATGTTTGACATAACCACCAGCGAATACAACATAAATCAGAGCGCTACTAAGCAGCGCTATTTACTAACTTCATTTTATACTAGGAAAGTTCCCAACATTTTAGTCGCTACCGTTGTACATCCAATCCAGCGGTCAGGCCATATTTTCCACTTGAAGTTTAGAATGCGCCGCTTCGCCTACCTGATGCTGCTCAACCATATAAATACAATACAGTCAGCATCACCTACTGTTCTCACATTGAGAAAATCAAAATTCTTTAGAAACCAGTCCTTGGCAAACAAAATAAGTGTCATCAGATTAAGGGCTCAAAAGTTTGAAACCTTTTATTACTTATTGATTTCTACAGATAAAAGGATCCTGATCCGCCTCAACGTGGAAAGATTATGGAGCAATTAATTGAAAACTACAGACAATGGTTGCACAATTCTAGTATTGCGTAGCCACGGAGAAAATCTTATGAAGAACAACGTGAACGTTTATTTGAACTGGTAAAAAAAACACCTACACTTTCAGTAATACTCACTGTGTGCATGATAGGAAAAAATAAAAAATGCTGTTTCCCTCAGTAATTAACAACTATCACGACAGCACGAAACATTTGCAACCTAACAAAACGAGTCACGGAATAAATGAAGTTTTACGTGCGGATGTCGAAGATCCCTAGTTCTCATACAAGTGAATCGACTTCTCTGTCTGACCACTTTAGTAAAGAAAACAAGGACTTCACAATGTATGGTTCAACTTAGGCGCCCTTAGATTGATACCCCGGTGGAACACTGTAACTAAGAAATTAAGCACATGAGACTTGACTTCCTGAAAACTGCATGAATGAACAGTGAGGCCTGGAGTCATCTTATTTGAAGTTTCGAAAAGCTTGAAGCATAGTTAGGATGCGTTTGGGGAACCGAGAATCTAATACTGAGCAATGTCATGAGAAGATTCCGTTACTCATTAAAAAAGCAAGCATTTTAACAAACAACATTTTTGATACGTAATAGTAATAATAATTGAATAACCAAGTTCATAGCACATGCAAGCATGTGAAGCTTTCCGCAACTCTCATGCAACAGCAACACTTAAAAGGCTGACGAGTTGAAGAACAAACAAAAAACAACAAACACGGTTGACGCAAACAAAGCTGCAACGACCCGTTCACAACTTTGACACCCTCAAACCAAAATAAAACATAGGTGATAAATTTATCCAACCCATCATCATACATATAAACTTTCATGCTGAACGATGACGAAGATTAGATATTGTTGCAAAAAACTAACGAATAAGTAGTACGGAGCGACTGAGTGAATTTTATAGACCTCAACCAGCCCTTACGCCGCAGTTTATGATGCACTCATAAATATAAACATTACGCTCAAATAAAAAAGTAGGACAAACCTGTTAATAATGTCACATCTTAACACAAAACAAAAATGATACATATCCTAGCAAATATGCCCAAAACACTTAATAGTGTTCTGTAGCAGCACGTCAGATTTCAGCAACGTAGAATGAGTTGAGAAAAACCAGCACACACACACATGACCGCCGGGAAACACCAGTAATGAGAAGACCTAGTCCAACCGCAACAAAAGTTCAGCGAAAAAAAATTTTCACAGGTGAATGACAACACGTGACAAAAATTAGCAAGCACTAATAATAAAAAGTAGTCATTATGTGAAGGGCGTACGGCAAATGGAATTACCACTCTGATGCTACCAGCAATAAACTTCCATTCCCAGAAAAGTATCAACGCGTTACTACAAACGTTACCTTTCTCGCAATTTTTACCAGTATAGCCAACATTGCACGTACAGGTGTAGTTTCCTGAAGGATCAGAGCACATACCATTTAAGCAGAGGTCTTTCTTCTCTTCGCACTCATTCCTATCTAATAGATAAACTTCGGAAGATAACATTACCTCACTTGATACGTACCAGTATTACAATCGGCACCTGTCCATCCCCTATAGCACTTACACTCTACGCCGTCACGATTCGGCTTTAGTACGCACAAACCATTAACACAAGCCAAGGTCACGCATTGGTCGACTTCTAAAAATCTTAATGCGTTCTACCGCCCCTTAAGATGAGAAACTACAACGAAAAACGAACCTGTTCATTCACTATGGCATAAGAGCAGTAAAGATAGCAGAAAATATACTTCGCGCGTTAGGATGCGTAAAAATCAGCAAAAGCATATGTGGAAAACGGAAATGAAGGGAATAATACGGTTTATCCTGCAAAGTGCAGAAAAAACGGCTAACGCACATGGAAGCCAAAGCTTCAGCGTTCACAGACTTTGCAAATTCATAAATAATTTGCAGAATGGTTAAGAAGCCGATAGAATAAAAGTTAAATTTAAAAAACAATACCACAATTCTGTAAACGTGAAACAGTTACAGCAAAAATTATTAACATAAACGTTGCAATCATCAAAGTGCAACGCACGTGCACAACAGTCCAAGAAGAGAACACTTTGTCACTAACAGAACATAGCACCATGAAAGCGCAGGAATGTTACGCTAATGCAGAGGAAAATATTTACCTTCTCGGCATTGTCTACCCGTCCACTTTTGAGTGCATGTGCATGTATAGCTGCCATCGGTATTAATACAATTACCACCGTTAAAACAAACCACTTCGCCGGATTTGCATTCGTCCAAATCTAACAAATGGAAATAATTTCAGTTCATAGATGCTCGAAGGAACCAATAAAAAAACAATAAGCACCTTTTTCACAATTGCTCCCTGTCCATCCGGGATCACAATGACATATGTACGATCCATAGATGTCAATGCATTTTCCATGAGGTTGACAAAGTGAAGGCTGTTCCTTACATTCCTCAAAGTCTATAATAACGGAAACGAGCAAACTCATATTCAATATTCCAATTCGAACAAGTCACCAGTATCACAATGCTTTCCGGTCAATCCGCGGGGGCAATCACATTTGTAGCTCCCTGCTGTGTTTCTGCAAGTTCCTCTTGCACCGCAAATGTGCGGATAATTGCATTCATTTACGTCTGAAACGTTCAGACGGTTCACCTGTGAACTGTAAGGTTTGCTAGCTACCCGTTTCGCAATGCTTTCCTATCCAACCATCTTTACATATACAATGATAAGAACCGCGCGTGTTCCTGCAGTCGCCATTTTTACAGGGAGACTGATTGCATTCGTTGATGTCTGAAAATCGACGAAAGTAAGAAGCAGAACAAAACGTGACGTAACCCTCAAAAACTTAGCAGAGTCGTTCAGCATATTTGAAAACATTTCTGAACAAATATAAAGGTGCCTGACCAATACGCACGGAAGACTGAAGTATTACCAATATGAAAGTATGCCACCACATAATTTGAACGACAATGAGAAAGGTGCCACTTCACACTGTGAGCAAAGAAAATTAACATTGGAATGCCTTATCAAGGATGAACAGAGATGAACCTCTCCGACTCATGTAAATGGGCGCAAGCGTCTTCTAATTGTCATTTTAACACTGTAGCATAGAAGATAAGGTGTACCACTGAAGTCTTCAAATCATAAGTGTAAAGAGAAACTCGCCTTTTTCGCAGAAGGTTCCTGTAAACCCGGGATGGCATATACATTCCCCAGTTTTCTCGTTGAACGATTTACACAGTTTTCTTAGAGATGGAAACACACAAGTAGCACGACTTCTTGTGGTCCAAACCCGAGCGTCCCATTCGTCTCCTGGTAGAAGCTCAGCAAATGTTCTCACATGTTGCCATTCGTGCTGCGGTGCCATATTATCCCACAAATATACAAGAATAGCCAATGGATTGCCTTTGCTTGGATTTCTAGCATAAATCTCCTGCAGAACGGTATAGTTCTTGATAACGGTATGGTTTCCAATGGGTTCAAGTTTCTTATCAGTTACTCGATAACGAATCATATCCTCTTGTTTTGTAACAGCATGTTGCAAATGCAGCCGAATAATCTTTTCATTTGAAGTTTCAGTTTCAGTATCAACACCGACTATTAGCCACGCATTCCTGTACTTGTGGGTATTGTAAACATTCTGTGTCGCACGTTCGAAATAACGGCAGTAACCAGGATAAGGATAAAACAATGTTGGTGGATGGAAGTAATAATTAGCATTGGCTGGTATCTTGAACGCGTGCAGTGTACCGTTTGGCAGTTCGGCACAAATATCGTTGCTAAACATCATTTGTGCCTTCTTCGACATAAACAAGCATGTGTCGTTGTCGATCTCAATGGTACATTCCGCATACGTAGGACAAGCGAGCGTCGCTGCCAGTGACATCTCCTCAAAGTTAAGCAGCACGGACATTACTAGAAGTCCGACTACACTACGTATAGAGCAGGGCTAAAAAGTGGAATGTTCCGTCGTCAGAATGAGAGGTGACTGCTGGCTTAAAAATGACTGAACGGTTTCGTATATATACAGAGCAATGCAATATTGAGAATTGAGAAAGAGTGCTGACTGGTTCGCATTATCATATGCACTGTGTCTAATCACGAAAGGAATTGTCAATGATGCAGCATGTGACACCTTAGAGTCCGTATGATGACAGAAAGATGGAAAAATGTTGTCGATATTCCAGAAAATTATGAAAGCAAGGAGAAACTATGAGTGTTTGCAAAACGAAGGCAATGGTTGATGATTAGTTCTGAGCTGAGTCTCTTGCAACGATGTTTGATCATTTCAGAGCCTGGAGCATTTATTACTAGTCCTAGAGAACCTGCGTTGACGAGCGCGACAAACATGAAGCTAATCGTTAAGCAGTTCTGAGGCGCAACACGAACTAACAAGGCTGATTTTATAAATGGCGGGTTAACAAAAGAGCTGTAGCGAACTAATGTATATAGATAACATGTTAATCATCACTGAATGAACAGAGTAAATGTATTGGAATGATGTACATTTGACGAGCCGTAAAGAATAGGAAGTTTAGAAGAACCTGCGATGAGAGCAAGAACCGATGTGAAAATACGGAATAGTTGGAATCATTAACTGCGACGAAGCTCTCAGTACAGACATTCTTGAAGCAGGAAGAAATAATCGCCCGTCAGAAAATATTACCAGGGTTTTATTTCCAGGAAGGATACTTTGCTCATTAGGACGCAACCTTGGAAGCAGTGGTGTCTGTAAAAACGAATTTCACCTATGCCTTTTAATACGATCTGATTTCATGTTTGGGACAAATGTGAGTGATGAACGGTATACTGTTCGTAGAGACGGGTCTCGTTTGACCCGAAAGCTCCGGAATAATAAAAATATTATCAACGGGACAAAGTTTCCGTAAAAGAACCTCGACATGAAACTATACGGTCCCGTACCAAGAAGTTACATTTAGAAAAGGAAGATAATAAACTGAAAATGAGCATGTAACGTTGCCATTAGGAGATGTGCGCTACGGGAAAGTCACTGAAAGTTCACTTTCAAGATTTCGGTTCGTTCATGGTTGTAGCCTTTTCCGTTCAAGAATTGTACCAGTGGAAAGCTATCACCAACTCAGATATCCTTCGCCCACAACGGTGCGTGCATGTGCGATTTAGAAAAACTAAGATGTCGACTATCGGTATTTCGACTGTTGCTCTGACCCAAGCGGAAAAAGGATGACCAAGCAAGGAAGAAGTAAGAGAACGCCTACCGGGAGTGTCATTCCGGTATGTCTATACGCTCGCCAAATTACTTCAGGCGCTGTGGAAATGAAACGCATTTAAAGTTATTACTCCACGGACGAACACGTGTTACTAGAGCGAAAAGAAAGAAATTTTAAAATGCAAGTGCTTTAAACGAAGATTACACTGAGTATGTGATCTACTGATAAAGCTTTCGATGATAGCGCATCAGCATATAATCTAACGGTCAGCTACTCTTGGGAGTCAAAGAGCACCTAGTGATAACGACTACAAATGTTTTTTCTAAGGTTTCTTCTTCTTGTTACTCCGAACGTTTGTGTAAGATGAATGAGTCCATCTAACGAGGCCGCCTGTCCCCATACGAAGTTTTTCAAGGAACCGCCTGTGTTTTATTTGAGAACTGAAACAGAACACTTTACACAGCCTTTATGAGCAATCGTGACGCGCTGTCAACGAAACAAAATGATAAACACAGAGGGCTGACGTTATGACAGTTTTAACAGGAGTAAAAAGAAGTTAGTTTGTGCTGTATCGGGCAAATGTTGTGTGAGCTTCCGCTGCCTGCTTACGGAATATGGCATCAACAGATTGGACCTGCTTTTTTCTTTTATGATCACGTAAATGGCTTCACAGCTCTTCTCATTCTATATCTTTCTTTACAGTGCATATTCATGCAAGGTATAATTAGGAATGTAGAACGACTTTAGTGAATACTTAGATGAAACTATGTGACTACAGTTGTTTTTCTGAACAGCTGGGCGAACAGAACTATTGTCCACGAACGGATTCACATCGCCAGCTTAAGTGTTTGATGAAAGCGCAATGCTGAACGGAAGGCTATAAAACTGGAGTTGTACTGCGTACGATCTGCATACTCGTATGTCATTATGGAGATGAAACGGACTGACCAACACAGGAAAAGAGAATTTCGACAGGAATACGGTAGACGCAAATACACAGGGGGCACAAAGTGCGCTGACGACGGGTCACCGCGAGGCCTGAAAGCTTCGCATTAGACCAGCGGTAGGGAACCTTTTTAGTGCAGCGGGCCGTACAGAATACTCAACCAGAAAACAGACCCTGCTTCGTTTGCATGTATGTACATTCATGTCACCCCTCGAACAAAGCGATAAGGTGAAATAAGAACAATATTTCCTATCAGTAGGCGGCCAATGGTACACGCTACCGATGCGCGCACTAGTGCCGCCTACTGCTTGCTTCTGAAGACTACCGACATCTGTTTGTCGACAGAGAGCCGAGAGCAAGGCAGTCTTCCTAGCCAGCCTGATGCTCCCTTTTGTTACGCAAGACTTAAGCTATTGCTAACATTTACATACAATAAACTTATCGCATTTTCAATAAACTTATCGCATTTTCAAGCTCCTGCAGTCACATTTCAACGAATCTCGCATGCATGTGCGGTTGCCTCAGCGAATGGAAGGGAATACTTCGCGGACTGGATATTCCCCACCCCTGCATTAAACGTTTATGCAGTGATTCCCAAATGGGGTCCCATGGGCCCCCTGAGGACCCTGGAAAACTTGAAGGGGGCCCTGGGAAGAACTGGGGGCTTATGGGGTCCCTGGGAACTTAGGGGAGCCTCAGGGGATCCCTGGTAGTCAGTGCCGCAGGACGAGAGCGATCTGCCGTTCAGGATAGTGAGGCGAGGCGACCTGAGATTACTTCTGACGACTATCGAGCCGGACGTGGATAAATTAGTAGCGCTACACCATACTCAGTCGTCACACTGAGGTAAGATCAAGCGACTGTCGTCTTGCTCTGAGGAAATATTGAATTTAGATTCAGTGTTGCGCAGTCCTGAGAACAGCATCGCAGCCTGACTTACATATTGCGCTACCATTGCTAACAGCCCAAAAAATTGAGGAAGAGGAAACCCAATGCGGCGTCTGTATTCTGAAGGCTCCCCGATCTGCAATTAGCCGGCTTAAGTCCAGCAATACGAAAAGAACGCCTTCAGTGCCAACTAAAGAATTAAAGGCCTTAACGATTTCGAATATCGTTAAGGAGCTTTCGCCGTATATGGCAGCCGGCTTCCTTACTAACCATTTCGCTGTAGCGTACAAAAGAAATTCAGCGTTGACTTCGCATTGCCAGGTTTTTCACCCATTGATCGCACACTCAACTTTCACAGCGCAAACCATGGGGTCCTACTTGCGGCTGACAAGATCCGCAGGTTAATAAGGTTTTTAATGACGACCCGGTTTAACTGCTTTTTCTTTGGCATACACAGTAGGCAGCGAAGTCAATTCTACATTCTGCAGGCTGTTTCAGGTACAAACTACTTGTACTACTTGTACAAATTCACAACAACGTAACCACAGTAGGCGCACCTGAGGATAACAGAAGCAGGAGAATTACGTTGGGGAGAATGACGGGGGCCCTGGCAAGTTGAAGGTCGCGAAAGGGGGCCCTAGCTCCTAAAATGTTGGGAAACACTGGTTTATAGAATAAACGTTAACAAAAACGAGCCAAAAAACACTGCTATAAAAAAAATCACAAGAAAATTTCTGCACGACAGTTACGAGGAAACAAAAAAGAAAACAATTGTAATTATTATATCGCTGTCACTGACATCAGATTAAGTTTCACGAATATTAATAAGTGGCAAACTGTTTGATGATATAACCGATAATACTTTGTGTACGCTTCGAAATCTGTGATTGTAACCGAAAATGTCGGTCTGCGAACCACATTCCTAGGTACAGCTAAGTGAAGTTACGAAAGTGTAAAGCAATTGTGAGAGGACGCAGTAGTGAAACCATGAGAAACATGGACAAACGGAACTACTGGACTAAAAACATTTTCATCGATGAAAGCACATCCATTTAGCACGCACATAAACTAAACAACACTATCCCTTGTGTACTGACAGTACATGGTGAATATATCGCAGTAAAAGTTCAGCATCATGCATTTGTGATAGCGTTCAAGAATTTTATTCAAATACGCTTGGCGCACAGCATGTAAACAACATTGATTGCTCAGTCACCATACGAAGAAAAAATATTCCGCAAACTAAATCAGTTTTGTGTCATCCTACTTCTTCGTAATAGTTCTATATCTGCTGCTTTGAAAAGAAATCATCATTACTGCAGACAAATCTACAAATTTTCCCACTGCCCTTCTAACAACAAGATATTATGCACTTATACGAAGCCTATGTAAACTTTCCTATAGAACCTTGCAGAAATTCTATTATCATTGATAGTTGATAAAAACATAAAGCTTAGATACCGCTATCGCAGCAGGGAAACGTACATAAAGGACGTCCATTTCTGAGCTAAACACGACAGCATATTTTACCAATTCAACCAATCCCGTAACACAATTGAGCATCTATTCTTGCGGATAAAGAATTTGCTAAGAAGCGTTATTTACGTAGAATTTAACATTTCTCTTTTTTGACGGTGAAAACGTAAGGAATCACATCATTTGTACACTGAAGAGTTTATTTCATGAACGTGAGTTTATTATTACTGACTTGACAGAGAAGAAAAGTAGGTGTACTGGATCCCTCGAAACCACGTTGGACCAGCAGAAACACAAAAAGAAGCAGTGTAAGAACGGTTAATTTCATGTTATTTTCTCTTGCGGAGAAACCAGATGACGTAGAAGCTAAAATAATATATTTTTCATTACACAGTAAAATAGGTTACAGAAGAATAATTTAGGACCACCTCTGGTTAGAATAAAAATGTAAATGCAGTTCCAAAAGAAGTATCCAGTTTTATAGACGTCATTGTTTCCGAATAGCGCCACGAGATAGCAAAGAAAAATATTAGTGGAAAATAATAGCTCAGAGCATAGATGTCGAAACAATGCAGCGACCGTTGCTCACCCAATTATAATAGGCAGCGAAAACGAGGCAAATGAAGTTAGGGAAAGCAAACATCAGTTTACACCCATTCCAAAAACAAAACGTACGGAATTTATCGAGGAAAAGGAACCTGTCGAATGATTAGCCAAACAGTTTACAAGAATATTATGCTCTCAGTATAAAGAAATTAGTCAGCGCAGAGGGTGCAGAGACAACAAAGCGTGTCAAGAATGTACTTACTGAGCAAGGCAGACCCTTCAATGGCCTCGCAGATTCCACCGTAAAATCCAGGTTTGCACAAACATGTATAACCATAAGGAGACGTTTCGTTAATAGTGCATGAGGCGTCATTTTTGCATGGTGAAGGAATGCACGGATTATTATCTGAAGCAAACACTGCAGAGAAGCGCTGAGAACGAAAGACTGCCCACAGGTTAATGCATATGACACGCACTGTCATGTCCCGCAGACTGCCATAAACATCAACAGCCTCCAGAGAAAGCTGCACCGTCGTTGTGTGAAACACCGGAAAATAAAGGGAGTTGCGAAATAAGACCACGTCGTTTGGATTATATATATATGTATATATATATATATATCGTATTTTTCCTTCTGATTAACGTTAATTCATAGCCGCCAAGCCCTGACCGTGCAGCAGTATGAAAGGATTGATCTACTTCACTAGTGGGCTCTCCGCACAGCATCACTCCTGTAAAGGGTTGCAGCTAGAAATCGAATCAGAGGAGTATGGCGAAGAATGAAGTGTCACTTTTTGATCTCTAGCTCATGGAGATCGTACATACATGAGATCCACAGCGTACGGTCGGTTCGGTGATGGAACACAGCCGCTTTAAAATGGCAATTTTGTTATTCATCTATATAAACACAGGCGATAAAAATTAAGAAAGTCGATCTACAGCTTCAAGATGACGCCGCTTTCTGCCGAAAATCACACAAAGGAATGGAAAAAAATGCACAAATAAAACTGCACGCCACGGTAATGCAGGCTACGCCTGGTAAACCACGACTCAGCACGGGATGATTCCTTCAAGCTCCCTTTGACACAAGGAAGGAAAGAGTTCAATTGTTGCTGCAAATATCAGCTGAGCACAATGAACAGATCACTGACCTCCCGCAAGTGCGTGAATAAATACCATGTTATTAACACCAAAACAAAATTACCGTTTTAGAAAGTACGCCTGTAAGACATGACTTCTCGCCAATTAATTCAAGAGATTAGGTTCCTGCAGCCTCTTAGAAAAGCCTTAACCTTGTAAACAAACGTTTCATGTTCAGTAGATTCTAATTTTCAGTACGGGTTGCTATAGCTCGTCGTATCAGTCTCTCAAAACGGCGCACCGTGGTATTTCACCACTGTGAGTCAGCTGCAACCAATTGAATCCTGTGGACCACAACTTCATCTCAAGCAGAATCTTAAGCCTAAACTTAAACCAATGTGCCTCCAACGGAAAGCAATTGAAAATTCTGACAGAAGAAACGGCTACGGTCTGGTTCAGCATTAAATGCGTCAATTGGGCGTGTTCACTTTCGTTGCAACGCTTCGAAGGAAACGGTACCGCAAGTAGTGGAGCCCCATTTGTACATACGTTGATCCCTCAAAAGAAAATGTGCATCCACAAAATATACAACGCTAATTCTTTCATCTAAAATTTTTTTCCGGCATTTAACAACACTAATGAAATAAATGTTCTTTAAAAAACCAGGTTGTAAATACCGCAAAAAACTCATAGAAAAAACTTTCCAAACGCTGCTGACTAAGGAGAAAGCAAAAAAAACACTACTTCTTAGTCTTATGCACAACTGATTACAGGCGTGCCGCCATCCAACAGAATGTTTAACTTACAAATGGAACAGTCCAAGCCGCTGTAGTTCGGCCCACAAATGCATTCAAATTGATTCATCCATTCGTTAACCACGCAAAGACCATCATTTACGCAAGGGTCTCTTTCGCATTTGTTGATCGCTGAAGAGTAAAAGATTAACAACAAATTAAGGTATACAAAGAAACAAATCTCATCGCAAACAACTGAAAGTACTGCTGCGCCGAACATACTTAACCATCCCTGCCTGTAGACTAAACTGAAGACAACGAAACGATAAAATAAAATCGAACGAAAGAAACTTAAAGGTCATTTCAGAGAAGGGAACACGATAATTCAAACACTGCTTCCTCTCAATTTAGCAATCTGAAGTAGAGTAATTAATCTAGATGAAAACACTATGACTACAAAGAATCGGCGACACAAAGAGCATGTTTTCGTGAGATACACAATGTACAATGAAGAATTCAGTCGAGCTCAAATCATGGAATTCAACTGATCAGCAAAGACAAAACTGCAAGAGTTACGTTCGCGGGACGAAAAATTGTTGAAGCCTAGTGTTATTTAGCATTGACTTTCTTGAAGCACTATTCTCACACGAACAGCGCCTGTCAGTGATTAAATGAAGCAAAGGACAATAGTTTAACGAAGACAAGGACGCGGTACCGCCAATGAATCGTGACTTTCACCATTACATGACATTACAACCGATTTCGACAGATATTGAAAGCATCAGTTGCAACGAGCGACTATAAAGAAATCGAGCAACCATGCACGCACTGTAAGTGCAACCATAGTTGCTCGATTTCCTTATAGTCCTCAAAGATTAGGGTTTAGCAAGTAAAATTCAAAAGAAAAAACTAAACCGACGGCACGAAGTCGCCATTCAACGTCGTGCCCGCGCATCACTTTAAGCAGGTCTAAGAAAGAGAGCTGTCAAGCAGCAGTTGAGCTGTTCCGCACATATTAGTGTAAAGAAAATCTCTCAGACGACCATTATTACCGTTTCCAGTCAGACGACGGGAGAAGCATTCGATTCAGCAGCGATTGTTAACATGAAAGCGTAATAACTATCTCAGCACATCCATCAATCAAACAAAAGCTTTGCCAAACCATACGATACAGCAAAAAATTGAATTGCCGAAGGATGCGCCCACTTAGCCATCCGAAAGGAAATAAAGGAGAAAAAACTGATATGACCTTCACTTACAATTCTATACGTTGAAACAATGACAAACAGCAGTATTTTCGGGGAACAAAGAAGACTCATTAACTCATCCACTCTTTCAGCATCTGCATGTATTCCATTGCCACTTACCTTGCTCGCAATGCAGACCAGTGTAACCAGGCAGACATAAACAGAAAGGAATCTTGCCCTTTGCTACACACCAACCTTTGCCGCAATCGTACGATAAGTAATCACAGGGGTTTAATTCTAAAACATGAAGGCAGTAAAAGAGGAAGCCGAAGTGCTCATCTAATCGTGTTAAAAAGTGCTGCTAACCGATAGCACAACTTGCACCAGTGAAACCAATGTAACATTCGCACTTGTATCCATTCACCAAATCAATGCAATAACCGTTTATGCAACCTGCATTGGCGCATTCGTTTACGTCTAAGAAGTTTCACTACAACAGAATGAAAACATTGCCGCTTTCGAAAAGAAGGAAAACGATCGTAACTGCTGTTGAAATATGACGATGGTCGGCAAAGTCTTGACTTAGTCAAATCGAACCAATGCTACTAGACGGAACTACCTTTTTCGCAATTTTTACCAGTGTAGCCTGCATTACACGTGCAGGTATAATTTCCTTTCGGATCTGAGCATACACCATTGTTTGAACAGAGATCTTTGGTCTCACGGCATTCATCCTTATCTAATGTGAAATACCACAAAAAGAACATTTCCCCTGTTGATGCATACCGATAGTACAGCGATCGCCTGACCATCCCATGTAGCATTTACATTCAACTTCAAAAACTTTTTCCTTTGCGACGCATAAGCCATTAATGCAGTCCAATTTCTTGCAAAGGTCGACGGCTGCAAAAATAGCTGTAGTTCCCAATGAGTTAAAGAAAGATGAAATGAGAATCGAAGAACAGTGTCCCCCGTTGACTAGAAAAGGAACGGCAGTGAAAATATCGCGAGCTATTCAATGAACTGTAAGTGCCGTAATAAACATCTGAGTGAAGTTACCGCAACGATAGATCAAGCACTTACTAAGCAAACGAGTGAAAAAGAGAAGGCGACTTCCTGTGCAGACTGTAATTCGCTGATTAAAAATCAGATAACGACAATGCGTTCGCAGACTGAAGGATTTACAGTGTAAATTACAGTTTGTTATCTTCTTACTGGCGAACGGCGGAGACGTGACTAACAGAGTCAAGTCAGCAGCATTCGGAGCTTAATGCCGTAAGGGAAAGTAAGATTAACATATAAGCACTTAGAAAAGCTACCACGATGGATTGTTAGCTCTTAAGTTCTTACATGGCGCTGCCACATCTCAAGAAAATACTTTATTTTAACCATTGTGATAGCCCGGAAACATGCACATCTCAAAGTCCGCTTTTCAGAAATCACTGAGTTCAGAGAGCGAATAGGCCAGCTTGAAGATCATCCGGTCCTATCGCATAACTATGTCGCCCTCATCGGGGAATGCGGGTAAGGGGAAATTCCGCGAAAGATTTTTCAGTGTCACAGTTGAAATAAATTTTAGGGCTTTCTCGGAAAGTTCCACTCTCTTTTATAAAAAGCAGTTTCTGGCGAAGGAAGTTGAGAATAACTGGTCAAAAGCATGAACGGTAGCACCGATCAGTACTAACCTTCTCGGCATTTTGGACCCGTCCATCGTTCGCTGCATGTGCACATATAGCTGCCAACCGTATTAGTACATCTACCACCGTTGAAACAAACCTCTTCATCAGAATTGCATTCATCCAAATCTAATAAATGGAAATAATTTGAGTTCGTATATGCTCGGAGAAACCAGTGAAAAAACAATAAGCACCTTTTTCACAATTGCTCCCAGTCCATCCAGGATTACAATGACATATGTACGATCCAAATGTGTCAATACACTTTCCATGAGGAAAACAAGGTGTAGGCTGCTGCAAGCATTCTTCAAAGTCTACAAGAATGGAAACTAGCAAAATTATATCCAATATCCCAATTCAAACAAGTGACCGGTATCACAATGCTTTCCGGTATATCCAGCTGCGCAAGCGCAATGGTAGCTCCCTGGCGTGTTTTCACAAGTTCCTCTAGGACCGCAGATGTACGGATAATTGCATTCATTCAAATCTTAAACGTTTCGGCGGTTTTCTGATGAAACGCAACGCTTATTAGCTACCAGTTTCGCAATGCTTTCCTATCCAACCATCCTTACATATACAATGATAAGAACCGCGCGTGTTTTTGCAGTCCCCATTTTTACAGGGAGACTGATTGCATTCGTTGATGTCTGAAAATCGACGAAAGTAAGAAGCAGAACAAAACGTAACGTAACCCTCAAAAACTTAGCAGAGTCGTTCAGCATATTTCAAAATATTTCTGAAAAAATATAAAGGCGATTGACCAATATGCATGGAAGACTGAAGTATTAAAAATATGAAAGTATGCCACCACATAATTTGAACGGCAATGAGAAAGGTGCCACTTCACACTGTGAGCAAAGAAAATTAACATTGGAATGCCTTATCAAGGATGAACAGAGATGAACCTCTGCGACTAATGTAACTGGGCGCTAGCGCCTAGTAATCGTCATTCGAATACTATGGTATGGAAGAGGGAGCTGTACCACTGAAGTTTTCATGAAAGAAATCAAATGCGCAATGGGAGACTTGCCTTTCTCGCAGAAGGTTCCCGTAAAACCAGGATGGCATATGCATTCCCCGGTTTTCTCGTTAAAGGATTCACACAGTTTTCTCAGAGACGGAAACACACAAGTAGCACGGGCTGTTCTTTCCCAATTCCGGGCTTGCGATTTGTCTACAGGTAGAAGCTCAGCAAATGTTCTCACATGTTGCCATTCGTGTTGTGGTTCCATATTATCCCATAAATATACAAGAATAGCCAATGGATTGCCTTTGCTTGGGTTTCTAGCATAAATCTCCTCCAGAACGGTATAGTTCTTGATAACGGTATAGTTTCCAATGGGTTGAAGTTTCTTATCAGTTACTCGATAACGAATCATATCCTCTTGTTTTGTAACGGCGTGTTGCAAATGCAGCCGAATAATCTTTTCATTTGAAGTTTCACTTTCAGTATCAACACCAACTATTAGCCACGCATTCCTGTACTTGTGGGTACGGTAACCGTACGATGCCGCACGTTTGAAATAAGGGCAGTAACCAGGATAAGGATAAAAGAATGTTGGTGGATGAAAGTAGTAGTTAGCATTGGCTGGTATTTTGAATGCGTACAGTTTACCGTTTGGCAGTTCGGCACAAATATCGTTGCTAAACATGATTTGTGCCTTCCGCGACATAAACAAGCATGTGTCATTATCGATCTCAATGGTACATTCACCATAGTTAGGACAGGCAAGCGTTGCCGCCAATAATGTCTTCACAGAATTGAAGATGACAAATAGTGACAGATGTCTGACTACATTCCATGTAGTTTGCGGCTGTAAAATACAACACTGTCGTCGTCAGAGCAAAAGATGACTAAAACGTTAAACTGACTCGGTACATTTACGTATAAGGACTGTACAGTCTTGAAAACAAGAAATCAATGCTCACTAGTGCTCAGTATCCCTCTCAGTCCTTTGGATTACAGAAGTAAGAGCAAATCGCGTAGCAGTTGCTGCAGTGTCTTCTTCGAAGCCTCGGAGAAGAAAGATTAAAAAGAAAAAAAATTCACAACATTCCGACAGACCGTAAGTAAAAAAAGAAAACTATGATTGATGGAGTCGGTATGCGAACAGTTGGCGAGTATTTGTGCCCTAAATTGGCAATAACAATGATTAATTGCTTTAAGGTTGTGGGCATGTAACTATAATAAACACTTCTGACCAATGTGTACAGAACAGTTGAACTGACGTGTAAAGCTGTAGCTTCAGAAGCTCGAACTTACACGTACCGGTAAGGCGAACCGTAGAACTGATGCGTTAAGAAAAATGCTGTAAGGAACGAACATTTATTGACGACATGATGCTGCTCATTGAGTAAACGGGCAGAGCCAAGGCACTATGATTACGTACGTTTGATGAAGGGTTATTGTAGAAAACCAAGTAATCATAGACACAATGAAGTTGGAAGGCACTGTTGGTGAGCAAGAAGGGATAGATGGAAGCACTCAAGCTGCTGAAATTTTGCTTGGAACCTCACGACGCTTTCCTTACTGAGCACGTATTAGTAGAGGTATTCCTCGTGAACTACATGTCAGAATATCATTTGTCGCCCCGGTAGCAAAATGTTAAGTCAATGTTAAGCCTATGATAAACCATTTTAAATTCTGAAAAGTCAGTTCATCGTTTGTGCTCCTTTCTCTGTCGTCCAGAAAGTGAGCTTACGCCGTACAAAAATAAGAATGTATTTTGTGTAACTGCTATCGTTTTGGAAGCGTCTGTTTGGTGAACCAAAATTGGAAGCTCTGTATGCGCTGATATAGAAACGGAGAACCGAAAAACGTTATGTCAGGCAGTGAATCTCAGTAAAGTGTTGTAATGCTGTTCAGAATAAGCAGCAGAAACGAGATGGAAAGAAAAAGTGAGAAATTCGCTTTGCAGCTACTGTTTTGGCAGTCGAGAGCATTTCTCCACAATGGAAATGGTCCTTCTGGATGATTCAGATTCCTTTGCTTTGACATTCCGCTGTTGGCTATTAAAAAAACGGTTTCGTCACTGAAACATCAAATGAAATACAGTAACAGGTTTTAGCGAGTCTTGTTCAACTCTTCATGATTTTGGCATTGCAATTTGCACAGTCGAGCTTCTACTAAGGCTCCCTGTTTAGGTTCGCACTTCAAAGTGCCCAACTATGTCTGAAAGAAGGAGAAAACTAACGGCGACCGTTATAGGACCGGATGTTGTGACATCGAGGGGTCCATATACTGAAACGCAAAATCTCGAATATCCGAAAGTTTCGTGGAGATGTTTTGCGATCTTTAGCAGGACACCGATGCAAAATATACTCAATCTAATCTTTGTTATCTTTCCACTTGTATAGAAAGGTAACGTTACTCAATTCTCCATTTCTCTTGTTCAAAGTGAGCTAAAAGCAATTGCTATTGTCCCGGTAGAGCAAATGATCATTTTTAGGTCAGAGCAGATATTACATATCCGATCAAACTCGATGCAACCAGGCAAGGTTGTCGAAGCTTTGCAGTAGGTTTACAGAGATAGTGTTCCATCAACGTCAGTTATATATGAATGAATAAATCATGAATTGGCTTTAATTACGGAGTCCAAGTCCCGTCGAAAAAACGTTTATTTCTCCGGAGCTTTCGCGTCGAACGAGACCCGTCTTCAGCGGTTATAAGTTGAATGTCTTAACTTATAACCGCTGAAGACGGGTCTCGTTCGACCTGAAAGCTCCGGAGAAATAAACGTCTTTTCGACGGGATGTGGACTCCGTAATTAAAGCCAATTCATTATGAAAAATTATTCTCCCGTACCAAGACACCATATATTCATGAATAAAATCATTAAAATCAAATTAAAAGCACGTGAAAGATAAGGATATCGAAAAGACAGGATCCCCAACTGGAATGAACTCAGAAGATACCGAACACGGGCAGCGAAATAACAGATATGTTTCGGAATTCCAGATGACTAAACGTTTACATTAAATTGATTGGAAATGTCGTTTCTTACGGCCGCGAAGCTCCGGATATCTTTCGACCAGGAACAGATCTTTTTATCTCGGTACCGCTCCGGGTGGCTCAGGGAGATTGAGGCGCATTTGTACTCTTTATTTATCAACCATACCACACTGAACAGACGCTCGCTTTATGGCGCAAAAAGCAACTGGTTATGCTCACTACTATAGTACTCGAGAAATCTAGCTCACGGAATTTCGTTTACCTTATGGTTTCTTCCCATTCGGAAATCCCTCCTTTCAAGAACTGAACGCATGCGAAGGTTCCGGTGTTTCACCTGCTTATTTGCCCCTGTTGATAAACCAAGTGTGTGCGAAAGTTTGGTCACACGAAATTACGACTCTAAGACATACGGCCGAAAACGGAGACTGACGGGTAACTAATGCCAAAACTGATAGAACACCTACCGCAATTACCATGCTGACATATCAAAACATTTGGCAAATTAGCCAACATACATACAAATATACGCGCTAAAACTGTACACGCTAAACGGGAAGGTCGGAAACTGACCTCATTATGTACGTAACTTTAAAGAAAACGAACTAAATTTAAACGAGTAATCATTGAACATGTAACAGCTCATTATCGTATGAAAAACGCTCCATCTCGTCACACGCACAAGAGTTTCACCGTTCGTAATTTTTTATTCGAATGGTTGGTTAATAGGAGAATGTTATATTTGAAATCACGAATAACGAACACGGAACTTCCGGCGCTTCCTTTAGACGCCATTTGCAAAATGAAAGAAAGTGAAGAAATAACTTAAACGGCAACAGTGCGGGGAACTTTTACTGTATAGGCTTTCTATTTGCAGAACTATGAGTTCTCGAACTGCGTTTCTATACAATGAAGCTTGCAGATCTGCGCCAGCAGCCGTCATCAGGGCAATAATAGGAAACTATGTTTTGTTGCTTATTAACTCCGTAAGTAAAAATCGATACCTAATCTTCTGACAGAATGGTTAACAAGACAGAATTGGCAGATGATTTCATGGAAAGCCGTCTTTGGACGTTAACTTGTAACAACATTCAGGCCTACTTTTGTAACTTCTTTTTTCCAGCCCTTTTTCTACTTGTTATCCTTAGTCCTCCTTCTAGACAGATATCAACGAATGTGCATAAGGGTCTCATTTAGAAAATGATTTGTTTTCCATGCGAGAAAGGAAACTAAACCTTTCATAGAAGTCTCGCGGCTTTCCATGTTCCATTGTTTGGTCTTGTAACCTTTTGGCCAGCAATGTGAACATACGAACTGGGAATATAATGTCCTGATCGAATCATGTAAAAACGTAGTACCAGGCGCGACAACCCCGCTAAAGAGGGCGCGCGATTGAGCTGACCAGAATAGTTTCTGAAAAGGCAAATTACAGTTATCCGCAGGATACTTGCGACCTTCGGCGCAAGCGGACCCCACCAATTCAGAGAAATTAGGGAACAAAAATGGCAACAGCGAAGCATACAGAAACCGTGCCGTACGCCGAAATCGATAGGACCCCTTCCCATCCCCAAAGAAAGCCATTGCGATGCGGACTGTCACCGAATTCACGTAAGTATGCTCGATTCATACGTCCTTGAGTTCACATACGGTTGAAAGCCAGAACATGATGGTCTATTTGAAAGAAACACAGCACCAGACGGCAGCATATTGCCGCCTAAGTAATCGCTGTATACGTGTTTCATAGTGCAAACGACTGGATTTCTGCCATGCACCTTCTCTATCGCTGCACACAATGCACATTAACGCGCTTTTCATCGTCACGGTTCGTTCAGTATGTGGCCTCAGTACTACAGGCACCTCACCTAAGCCTAACATAAAAATTAAGGGAACTTTTGGAGCGCCTCAGCAAACATGCTACAATAAACCTCCTTCTCCAAACCGCCGTATACAATTTTGCAACACCCGAAACTGACTTTAAGAAAATTCCAATTGGTTGTTCTAGAAAGCTAGGCAACCAAGGGACAATATTTTTATCAGAGGGTGAAAAGAAATTTCTTCTGAAGGTAGGAATAGTTTCAGAAACCAAAGACAAGCGGATGGCAACGACCGCTGAGCTTCCTTTTCTGCAAAACTACAAATCTCCAGAACGCAGTAGTCTACGACACAATCGAACATCGTTCTGTACAACATCGCTGAAAGGCCCACAGCCATCTACAACGCACACGTGTATTACAGAAAATTATGGAAAGATAAAATTAATTCAACGCAGTGGGGGCCATAACGAGGTCATCTCCTACACATTCTACATTTCGAAAACATGCAGAAAGCATAAGACGTTTCAGACAAATCAGAAGTTGTTGTTTCCTGACATGCTGGCAAACCCGAAGGATAAAAAGATTCCCAAGAATACTGGAATTTTCGCTTCCGAATGACAATGTCCCCATTCCTTAAACCAACATACGCTGATAAGCTAGAATGTTTACGGTGCGAATGTTAAGCTGAAGAAACAGAGAGCAAGTCAACAGAACACTTCGACCAGCACATTAAATACTAGCCTCGACACAACAGTGTTAGAAATTAGGCAAGAGCTATTACCACCAGACGATAAGGTAGACGGGGTGAAAAAACTGTGAGTGATGATAGCGCCAGCAAGCTCTCGGACACTGGTAAACATAGCCCTGACTATTTCGTCTGCGAAATGTATAGCTTGCAGAACAAGATACAAAATAAGTGAAGAAAATAATAAGAAAAGTAACAGTAATTCGAATTTAGAAGGAAGCAAACTCAGCAGTGCTGAAAAAACACACAATTAACGGTGGCTAAAAGAAAAGTAAAAGAAATAGGACGAAAAGTAACTAACAATGTACGCAAGGACAAAATGAAGACAAAAGAAAAAAGCGTTTAAAACCAAGCCAAAGGTGAAAACAAAATGCAAAGGAAAAATACAAGAGCAGCCGAAGCACAGAACAAAAAATAACAGCAGTTATAATTGTGTCTTAGTACGGAGTATGGAGTATGTCCCGTTGAAAATACAAAATAAGTACCATAAATGAACTCAGTCGGTATTTAAAAATGTTCACCGAACCTCTTACTGGCAAAGAACCGTCCTTCGTCAAAAATAACAAAGCTTTCGTCAACGAAATCTGAAACTGCCACTTTGATCCGGACGAGATGGTAGTTAGTTACGACGGGAAAGAATTATTCCCCAGCATTCCCATTTCAGATATTCTCGACACTACAGGGAATGTCCTCAACGCGGATACAAACCTCTTCAGCAGGACAAAACTGAAAGCTTTTCACATTATTACGGTACTTTCTTTCTGCATTCAAGAAGGTAATAGTTTCCTCTTTGATGAGTTGTACAAGCAGTCCAGCGGACCTTCTACTGGCAATTCATTATCCCCTGTTTTAGCAGAAATCTTCATGGAAAGTTTTGAAAGACAAACGTTTCAAACTGTAGACGGGCAAATTGCTCCAAGCCTGTTCAAAATGTATGTAGATGACATCTTCGTAATTATGAAAAATGGAAAAGAAAAACAATTTCTACACTTCCTAAACAGCATTTGCTCAAACCACGGTGTTTTCACGACGGAAAAAGAGAAAAACAAAACTCTTCCCTTTCTTGACAGTTTGATTAGTCGGACAAATCAAGGGCATAAAACCAGAGTTTACAGGAAACTCAAACACACAAACCAATACCTCAATTTCTCATCGGATGACCCACGTTTCGTAATGCCAAAAATTCTTTGTGCAATGATTGATAGAGCAATCAATTTATGCAATCCTGAATATCTGTCAGAACTTAATTACTTTAAAACGATTACCCGAAATCTTTTATTGACTACGTGCACCAAAACAAACTTCGCAACCGTGAATTACACAAACCAAATACTTTGCACAATCCGTGTTTAGTTATTCCATGCGTGGTCAGACTAAGAGAAGAGACTGTCTGGCTTGGAAGACAATTAAGTTTTCGAGTCTTTTTCAAGAGTTCCCCAATCTCAGCTCAAGTCTTCCTCAGGACAAAACGAAAATCCTAGCGAACAAATAAACAAACCAAGCCATGGATAAACATTGTTACGCGTTCCAATTGCAGCTCGCTAAATTGAGTGCAGACACGAACGCTTGAAACAAGTGAAAAAATAGAGTAAAACATTTACATAAAAATAAAATTACATACGCAGACTACCATATAAGAAAATATAAGAAAAAATGTATAAATTTACATAGAATAAGGTGTAAACTTGGAACGGATTAACACATGTGGAGCAAAATGGAAAATAGATAAATTTACATAGCATATGGAATAAATATGAAATGAATTAACATATATGGAACACAAAATAGGAAGTGGATACAACAAACATAAAAAAACAACGGAGAAAAAATCAGAAAAGAAATTAACAGGTACATACTAAGATGATACAATATAAACGCAAAAAGAGACGCGGTCGGCTGACTGACAAGGAAAACTTCAAAAAACAGCTCTTTAAAATACTTGATCTAAACCGTTAGAAACCCATTGAATGGCGACTTCGCACAGTTCGCGCGCTGCCCGAAAGCTACGGAACTTCATTAAAGCTTTTGTATTTTCAACGGGACATGCATAATACTCTGTACTAAAAAATTCAAACACGAGAACCAATGGTTCGGGACCAAAAAGTGATGTCTTCAAAATAGCAGTTCTAAGCATTGTGATTATTACTACTAAAACTATTATCTCTCTGCAGCGACCATAACTAACTATCAGCAATAATTACAGGCAGCAACGAAATGTACCTGACGAGCAAAACCCATAACAGGTTAAGCTTACAGCGTTAACCATTCTTCGTAAAGCAAAAGCTCTATTATCAAATCAATTTGTTAAACGCTTCTAATAAAGAATGCACCAGTCAGTGCATAAGAATAGTGACATCAGGAAAGATGAAATGAAAAACTACAAAAAGAGCATTTCGAGTAACAAGATTTTCGTTCACGACAGGGCGCCCATATAACACGCTGATCCATCAAACATACTGTCTCTCATCTGCTGACACTGTATGGTGAAAGCATCATTGTAACCGCTCACCGTCATGCATTTGTGATAGCTTTCAAGAATTTCATTCAGATTTGCTTGGCACACAGTATATAGACGACATTGACTCCTCAGTCACCATATGAACAAATAATATTCCTCGAACTAAATCAGTTTCGTGTCATCCTACTTCTTCATAATAGCTACTTATCTGCAGCTTTTAAAAGAAATCATCATTACTGCAGACAAATCTACAAATTTTCCCACTGCCCTTCTAACAACAAGATATTACGCACTTATACGAAGCCTATGTAGACTTTCCTATAGAACCTTACACAAATTGCATTGTCACTTCTAAGTGATAAAAGCATAAAGCTTAGATACCGCTATCGCAGCACGGAAACATACATAAAGGACGTCCATTTCTCAGCTAAAGACGACAGCATATTTTACCAATTCAACCAATGCCGTAACACAATTGAACATCTATTCTTGCGGATAAAGAATTCTCTAAGAAGCGTATTTTACCTACAATTTAACAGATCTCTATTTTGACGGTGAAAACGTACTGAATCATATCATTGCGCATTAAGGAGTTTATTTCATGCAGGCGAATCTATTATTACTGAACTGCCAGAGAAGAAAAGTAGGTGTACCAGATCCCTCGAAACCACGTTGGACCAGCAGAAACACAAAAAGAACCAGTGTAAGAACGGTTAGTTTCACGTTATTTTCTCTTGCGGAAAAGCCAGATGACGTAGGAGCTAAAATAATATGTTTTTTATTACACAGTAAAATGAGTTACACAAAAATAATTTAGGACCACCTCCGGTTAGAATAAAAATCTAAATGCAGTTGCAAAGGAAGCATCCGCTCTTACAGACATCATTATTTCTGCTTAGCGTCATGAAATAGCGAAGAACAACCCAAGTGGACGAATAATAGCTCAGAGCATAAATGCTGAAACTCAGCAGCGGCCCTTCCTCACCCAATTATAAAAGACAGCGAAAGCAAGGCAAATGGAGTTAAGAAAAGCAAGCATTAGTGTACATTCCCTCGGAAAAGAAAACGTACAGAATTTATCAGACAAAAAACCCGTCGAATGATTAGGCAAACAGTTTACAAAAATATTATGCACTCAGTATAGAAACATTAGTCAGCGCAGAGGGTGCAGAGACAGCAAAGCGTGTGAAGAATGTACTTACTGAGCAAAGCAGACCCTTCAATGACCTCGCAGATTCCACCGTAGAATCCAGGCTTGCACAAACATGTATAACCATATGGAGACGTTTCATTAACAATGCATGAAGCGTCATGTTTGCATGGCGAAGGAATGCACGGATTATTATCTGAAGCAAAGATTGCAGATAAATACCGAGAACAAAAGATTGCCCAACGGTTAATGCTACTGGCAAGCGCTGTCATATCTCGTAAGCAGCATTTAAACATCCAGAGGGCCTAGAGAAGATTGTACTGTTCTTGCGCAAAACACTGGAAAACAAAGGGAGGGAGTTGTGAAATGAAACTTGTTCAAGTTTGTACATACAGTAGGTCCTCGTTATCCGCAGATTTGACCCAACGCGGTTTGTGCTAAGAAGACAATGAGTTTATTTTCAGCAGGGTCTGGCGAATTGCTGCTGAACGTAATATCGGCGCAGTATCCTTTTTTGCGCATGCGGTGGTATGATTCCACCATGCATTTTGAGAAAATGTTTTTTTATTTTTATGGCTTCTCAACTCCGCGCATAATGCTCGTACCTAGTGTTCCTATGATGAGTTATCACTTACCTGATGCTTCTAGTTTCCCATTTCCCCAAATTAGGTACAGGTACCTCATACTATTGTAAGTCGGTCTCCCAAGTCATAGTGGTTTACAAATAGTAATAAACTTCCTTATACATACAAGCAATTAAGTTTGAATATTCGCTGTCTCAGAAAGGCTGCATAAGTTTTCCGAAGAAAACACGGTAAAACCGCTTAATCCGCCAAAACTTTAAATTTACCCGAGCTAATTGCCTGTTCGATAGATTGGGAAGTCCGTTAACAACAGCAAAGTTCTAAAGTTAACAGGACAGCTTAGCCTACTGAAGTTGAAATGTCATTTGGTGTGCAACAATTTTAAGTATAAAAAATGCAATTTACACCATACCTTAGGCACTTCTACTAGTAAAAAGTGCAAATCGATAACAGAACCGTCACCCCATTATGTTCACCCAAGATAGTCATTGCTCAATACTGACAGCTGCTAAACGACCTGGGTTTGTCTTGTTGAAGATTGAGAAGGCTGAGAGAAGAATTTTATGCTCAGGTGACAATAGAAGATGATTGTCTCAAAGCGTCCAGGAAGCTTCTCCTTCTGTCGCCAGCAGGAGTTCATTAAACATGGAACGTCTAGTTCTCTGCAGCTGTCTTTATGAGCAAAACACGGAAGAAAGGGTTAAGGGTTTTACTGATCAGAACAGTTCATGCTTCATTGAACTTGACGCTTCTCCATCTCTGCCTGAAAGTTCTTTCGTCCTCCCACTGAAAATCACACGTCACGGGAGTATGTTACCCAATGAATAACCACAAGTGGCTTGGTATGCCATAATCCTTCCATTAACTGAGACAGAGACGTCAAAGTGAATTAAGAACATGGAAAGAATTGTGCAACTGGGTGCCTTCGGTTTGTTTGAGCAAAATGACAGACTACACATCACAATTATAACCTACCATACCTAAGCAGGGTGCAAAAATAAGAACTCTGTTTTAATTTTTCATTCTCTTCGTGGTTATCAACGTGGGCAATACGGATTACTTGATCGAACGTCGTTCTAACATTCGCTTCTCATTGTTCACTGTGTTTAATTAAGAGACTGCATCAGGGGTAGCCGTTTGTGAACAAGTGCCTTAACTTTCGTCGAATTCGAAAGCAACCAGATGGACCTTGATAGTCTTCAGAGCATATCTACTACCTTCACAGATCAAAGGCAAAGTGTGATCGTTGACAGGGTGTTATAAAAGTTTGAAAACTGGTTAAAGAATTAATCTGTGCCGCATGTTCTGATTCATTAGAGCAATTCTCGCTTTTCCGACCTAGTTCATACTGAACATAAGGTACATTAAGCTTCCGTACGTCGAACCGCTTCTCGCAACAAGTTATCTTTAGCCATACGTCGAGTGAGCGTTAGCAAAATCTGCGGAGCCTTTACGCCTAATGTTACTACGAAAGTGCCCGTTACTTGCGTTCTTTCTCAAGTCTCAGTCATCAACGAACAGTGAGTATTAAATTCCCGTAACTACTCATATCTGTGTCCATTTGAAGTCTATCTTGAAGAATAGCGGAACCACGATACTACTGTACAGTAAACGAAGCGTCATCTGGCAAACAGAATATGCTTGCAGTGCGTGCTACGTAACAGACATAGGCAATGTTTCCCATGTGCACGAGCACATGTCAAGGAATGACACGATACAACATAGGTTCTCAAACTTTTCGCTCCATCGCCCCCCTGTGAACGTTCCCGAGCGCTAGTGCCCCCCACTTCTGATTGGTCAATTTTGAGTCCGCTGATTGGCTGAAAGGTAGGACGTGGCGTAACCGGGAGGTCATTAGGTTTTCAAACTTTTCCATCCGTCGCCCCCGGTAAACTTTTCCATCCGTCCCCCCCCCCCCCCGGTGGGAAAATCTTTGCAATACCACTACTCAGGAGAAATGCTTGCAGAAAAGACTTTTATTCTTCGTCACGTAGTAGACGTACTATATCACTCCTGCTTTTCCACCAACCATTTTATGATGGGAAAATTTCTGCTTGTCTTTCATATCTCCTCACGTTTGTCAGAACATAAAGTCACATAAGCAAGAAGCATTCATTAGCCTTTCCCGAAAAAAAACAATGTGCGTCAATTTGTCTTTTTACCCACACCAAACAGAATTGTAGTGACAACAAACCAGATTGAAGTGAAAACGCTTAACCGAAAAGATGAAAAGAAACTATAACGCAAGTTTGCGACTGCGCATGAACGGAAACTACTCAATGTGATGGGTGTGCTTGACGCAGGACGAGCAAGTTGTCTATGTTTGGCTGCATCTTTGTCATCATCAGTCTAAGGTCGCCTCGATTCACTATATCTAGCCGACTTCTCTTGCTGCTTAACAGCTCCGTAACCGCGCTGAATCCGCATTCCGCTAGATAAGATGATGGAAACGCAATAAAGAAGTTTTCTACAGCAGCCCATAACTTGCCGCTTCTTGCCCCATAATGCTTTTGAATTTGCCGCCTCCACTTCTGGAGGAGTTGAGCGAAGAAAAACGCCATTGTTCCATTGCGCCCTCCACTCCCACTTGGCCTCCTTTGAAATTGCCGCCGCCACTTCTAGTTAGGGCGAGTTAAGAAAGACCCTTCTTACGAAGGTCTCTTTGAGGGCCCTCCTGCGCTAGGGATAATTCTGCCAGAGTTCCTCTTATGTGATTCCCAACGCCCCCGCACGAGGTTCCCATCGCCCCCCTGTGCTCCCTCATCGCCCCCCAGGGGGCGATATCGCCCACTTTGAGAACCTATGCGATACAAGAATGCTAAACAATGATTCAGCGGGGGTTACTGATGAAGCTGAGGAAGACATAGTAATAGATTGGCGTAAGACAAGGGACGATAATTTCATTGAAGGGTTAACTTAAGAAGAGCATTTCTTTCAGCGCTCTCTTTACCTACCATGAAAGATCTCTCACTGCCACTGTAGTTTAACATGCAATCGTAAAGAAATGTTTTGACCTCAGTGCACTGTGAAGTGCTCCGATTAGTTACTAATAGAATAGCTGCGACGTATTAGCTCATTAACTCTTTGAGCAACCTCTTTCTGAAGACGGAATCTCTTTCACTGATTGAACAGCATTTATATTAGACCCTTGGATGTAGTAGACCGCTTCTGGCAGGCTATCACTGACAACAAGAATGTGTTCTAAAAGCTTCGTGAGCAGCTTGGTTTATCATCAGTAGCAAAATTAACCCATTTGCTCATTTTCATTCGTTACTTTTACGAGATGACCGACAGCAGGGAGGTGAGTGGTCGAAGCAATTCTTCACATCCAAAGAGGGGGACCGTAAAGTGCTGCCACTCTATGAGAGAATAAAGATTTTAGACCTATTGAATAGTGGCATGTCATGTGCTGAAATGGGCGGTAGAGTGGGAAAGAATGAATCCAGCATTCGCTCTGTAAAGCAGAGACAAGCTCAAATTCGCCAAACCGCATGTGCTGCCCCAACCGTAGTGAAGAGAGTGTCCGTCGTTCGCGATAAAATGCTTCTGAGGGTTGAGAGGGCATTAAGTTTGTGGATAGAAGATATGTCACAGAAGCACGTTTCCATTGATGGCAAAATGATACGTGAAAAGCACTCGCCTTTTTGACCATTTCCGTCTGATGGGAGACGCGAGCGAGAACAAGGAATTTATCACAATTAGGGGATGGTTAGCAAGCTACTTGAACAGTTACAATCTCAAGAACTGAAGAGTCACCGGAGAAGCTGCGTCAGCTGACATTAAGTCTGCATTAGCTTTCCCTGAAGAGTTCAAGGTAGCGATTGATGAGAAGGGCTACCTTCCAGAGCAAGTGTTCAATTGTGATGAGAGTGCCTTGTTCTGGAAGAAGATGCGGAATTGCACTTACATCCATAAGGTGAGACAGGCTACTGCATTTAAACCGCTAAAAGATCACCTTACTCTTGTGTTGTGTGGAAACGTGGCGGGTGATATGATTAAACCAGGAGTCATCTACTGAGTACACACGCCGCGATCCTTAAATGACAAAAACAAAAATAGGTTGTCCGTGTTCTGGCAACTCAGTAGGAAGGCTTAAATGATTGCCATTTTGTTTCTGGAATGGTTCCATCAATGCTTTATTCCTGAAGTGAAGACATACCTTAGACACAAGGAGCTATCCTTCAACGTCCCGCTCATTATTGACAATGCCCCTGGACATCCGCAATCTGTCCGCTTTGCTGATGAGAACGTCGAAGTAATGTTTCTGCCTCCCAAATCGACGCCGCCATTACACCCTCTTGATCAAGGAATTACAAAGTCTGTTAAGACGGTTTACAGACGCTGTACTTTTGGGAAGATTCGTGATGCCGTTGATGCTACTCCGGAGATCAGCGCTGCAGACTGACGGAAGACTTTCACAATTGCCAATGCAATCGTGCTTATCGCAAAGGCGGTGCAGGCCATAAAGCCACGGAGCTTAAATGCATGCTGGTGGCCATTATGGAATGCTGCGGTCAGTGACTTTAGAGGCTTCCCTTCCATTGACGAAGAAGTTACAAATACTCCGAACATCGCGAGGGAAATTGGTGCGGAAGGATTCTCTGGCTCGGCTGAAAGTGACATCAGACAGCATCTATAAGATCATAGAGAAGTTCTATCCAATCAGAAACTTGAAGAAATGAGCAGATCTTCAAGCGGCGATGATGACGCAGAAGATTTAGCGGCTACACAGCTGCCAGCCTGGTCAATTGAAAAATCTGCGGACGTTTTTGAGCAGGTGCAAGTTTTAAAGGACAAGATTCTCGAGTATGACCCATTAGTGGAATGCGCACTCAGCGTCGCCTGAGGCACAACGGCATCCTTAAAGCCACTTGAGCACTTATTCGATGATGAGAAGAAAAAACAGAAACAATTACGTATAACGATGTTTTTCTCTAGCACATCCGCAATTCCGGAGCCTTCAAACTTCAGTTCTGAAAGTGATAAGCCTTCGTGTTTCAACCGAATGGACTTTGAGAAGGCCCCACTGCATTATAGTTTACATTGAAAGAAAGTGTAACTTCTTGGTACGGGACCGTATAGTTTCATGTTGAGTTTCTTTTACGGAAATTTTGTCCCGTTGATAATATTTTTTATTATTCCGGAGCTTTCCGGTCAAACGAGACCCGTCTTCAGCGGTGTTAATATAAAGCAATGACGTGAACGAAAATTCACGTGAATTTTCGTTACGTCATTGCTTTATATTAACACCGCTGAAGACGGGTCTCGTTTGACCGGAAAGCTCCGGAATAATAAAAAATATTATCAACGGGACAAAATTACCGTAAAAGAAACTCAACATTGAAAGAAAGCACAAGAGCAGTTGCTCGCTAGGTGAACTTCCCACTGCTAACGATCCGTCTGACGTGCAGCAAGAAAGCTCGTTTCTTTTCAAAGACTTTGAATCGCTCACACAGTGGCTTTGAAAGAACTCCCCTTTCCCCATTTATAATTTCGTTGCATTCGCACTTCTATTTCAAACAGTTTTTTTCGAGATGTATTGCTTCATTAGACGAAATGATGGTTACGTGATTGAGGAAACGAACTGCTACGTTGTCAGCGCCTTACATTACGCAGTCACTTCTACGATGTCTGAGTATAGGTTGAGCATGTGCAGACAGTATCATTGCCACAGTTCCCTTAGGTGTGGAGATTCAGAAAACTTAGCAATTTATATTTTCTTTGCAATTGAACTCTTTTTTTTACCTACTCTTAATGGAACATTCAACCTAGGTCCTTCGGATCGTCAGTAACTCATCATCAGCAAGAACTCTGCCACTCAGTGGGTTAGGGCTAAGCGCCTGAAAAATCTAGCTGACCAACGCTAAAGTAAAAGACATCTTAGCTAACGTGAAGGCACTGCAATGGCGACGATTGTTGTTAAGGACGAACTGGAATCAATGGCGGCACCTGAGGTTCAGCGATTTCACCTTTCGCTTATAGCATTGAAACAAAGTTTCTTTGTACAGGACTATAGTAGTTCATGTGGAGTATGCAGTTCTTATTGTTACGGTGTTGTCCGTAGCTTCGTACAAACTTTGTTTATACTGAAGTGAAGGGGCAATGCCGTTACAATAAAAGCTTGCATACTTTGCTTACAGCTAAAAAATGTATTCTGAAAGTAATTCGCATTGGAATGTATTTTGCGATTGTTGCATGTCATTATTTTATTTCATATGTTCTTCATCGGACTATTTACAGTAGGCTCTCGTTATACGCGGTCTTTTTATTCGCGGATTTGACTCAACGCGGTTTGTCTTTAGAAAACAATGACTTAATTTTTAGCAGAGATTGACGAACCGCTGCTGAACATGATAGCAGCGCAGTATCCTTTTTTGTGTAGGTAGTGGTAGGGTTCCATGACGTGACCTGAGAAAATGTTTTTTTCTATTCTTATGTCTTCTCAACCCTGCGCGTAATGCTAATACCTCGTGTTACTGCGATGAGCTATCACTCACTTGTTGCCTTTAGTTTCTCATTGCCCCAAATTAAGCTTAGGTGCCTCATGCTATTGTAAGTCAATTTCTTAAATCATAATGGCTTATGAATAGTAAAAAACTTCCTTACCCATAGAAGCAGTTAAGTTTTCAATATTGACTGTCTCAGAAAGGCTGCATTGCATACGTTTTCTGAAGAAACATTGTAAGATCCCTTAATGCAGCAAAGTTTTAAATTTGCTTAAGCTAATTGCCTGCTTGATGGATTAAGAAGTCCGTTAACAACAGCAAAGATTGAAAATGGTAACAGCACAGCTTAGTCTACTGAACTTGAAATGTCGTTTGTGTGCAACAATTTTAAGTAAAAAAAATGCAATTTGCAGCATAGTTTAACCACTTCTATTAGTGAAACGTGCAAATCGATGTCAGAATCGTCACCCCATTATGTTCATCCAAGATAGTCGTTGCTCAATACTGACAGCTGCTAAACGACCTGGGTTTTAATTGTTGAAGATTGAGAAGGCTGAGAGACGAATTTTATGCTTAGGTGACAATAGAAGATGATTGTCTCAAAGCTTTCGGAACGCTTTTGCTTCTGCAGCCGGCAGAAGTTAATTAACTTTCAACATAGGCCTTTCAGATCACCAGTGACTTATCATCAGCATGAACTCTGCCACTCAGCGGAAAAGGTCATACCGCCTGAAAAATCGTCTACCTGCCCAACATTCAAGTAAAAGATAACATAGCTGATGTGAAGGCGCAAGCAACGATTGCTGTTAAAGACGAAATGGAATCGATGGTGGCAGCTGAGGTTCAGCGATTTTACTTTTCGCTTACATCATTGAAACAGTTTCTTTGTACGGAACTGTAGTAGTTCATGCGGAGTACGCAGTGTTCATCGTTACGATGTTGTCCGTAGCTTCGTACTAACTTTGTTTATACTGAAATAACGGGGCAATACCGTAACAATAAAAGCCTGTATATTTCGCGTACAGCTGAAACAGTGTATTCTGAAAGTAATTCGCATTCCAATATATTTTTGGATAGTTGAATGTCATTATTTTCTTTAAGATGTTCTTCACTAAACTATTTATTTAACACTAATTGATATTAGCAACCACCAGCAATTTCGTGTCTATTTGTAGTGTACACGAGAAAGCGCGCATGTTGTTTACAAAGGATTCTATATTTTGCGCAGGGGACTTGACTTTACGCGGAATTTCTTATACGCGGAAAGTCCTGGAACCAAAAACCGCGAACAACGAGGGCCTACTGTATTTAGCACTAACTGATATTATTAACTATAAGCAATTTCACGTCTACTTGTACTGTATACAAGAAAGCGCGCAGGTTGCTTACAAATGATTCCATATTTTGCGCAGGGGACTTCACTATACACGGAAATTCCTGGAACCAACAACCGCGGATAACCAGGGCATGCTGTATATAGCTCTACACTCATTGCTTTCTGTTCCACATAAATCATGTCCGCGATACACCGACTGCGCATCGGTACAAAAGGATTGATCTACTTCACTAGCCGGTTCTCCGGAAAACGTGACTCCTTTAGGTGGTGCTGTTCGGAATCGAACCTCAGTACTGTGGTACACGATGGAACGCCAGACCTTGACCTCTAACTCACTGAGATCATATACGCGAGCGGTCATCGACTTAACGGTAGGTTCGACACCACAACACCGCCGCCTTAGAATGACAATTTTGTTATTCATGTGTATAAACACGGGCAATAAAAACTATGAAAGTCGGACAACAGATTCAAGATGACGCCGCTTCCTGCCAAAAATAACAAAAAGGAATGGAGAAGATTGCACAAATAAACCTGCACGCCACGGTAATGCAGCCTACGCGTGGTAAACCACGTCTCAGCACGGGATGATTCCTTCATACTACCTTCGACACAAGGAGGGAATGAGTTAAATGCGGCTTGCAAATATCAGCTAAGCACATCGAACCAGTCACTGACCTCTCGCACGTGCGTGAATTATTAGTATGTTATTAACAACAAAACAAAATTACCGTGTTAGAAAGTACCTCTGTAAGGCATGACTTCTCTCCAACTCAAGAGATTAGGTTTACGCAGCGTGCCTTCCAAAACGTCGTAACCTTGTAAATAAACGTTCGACGTTCAGGAGGGCCTAATTTACACAACCAGTTGTTACAGTCCGACGGATCCGTTTCTCAAAACGGCGCCCCGTGGCACTTCGTCACCGCCAGTCGGCTGAAACCAGTCGAATCCGGTAGACCACAAGCTCACCTTAAGCAAACTCGTAACCCTCAACCTGCACCAATGTGCCGCCAGTGGAAAGAAATTGACAGACAGCCACTGAAGAAATCACTCGAGTTTGGTTCACCGTTAGATGCACAGAATTGCGTATGGCCACTTAAGTAGCAACGCGTCGAAGGAAACGGCACCATAAGCCGGCGAGCACCATTTGTAAATATGACGACATCTCAAGGGAAAAGGTAGTTCCTCAAAACGTACAACACTAATTGTGAGCCTTACGTACAACTTAAACCAAAGCGACACCATCCAACAAAACGTTCAACTTACAGATGGAACAGTCAGCGCCGGTGTACTTCGGGCCACAAATGCATTCATATTCATTGATCCCTTCGCCATTCACGCAATGACCATTCTTGCAAGGGGCTCTTTGGCATTTGTCGATCGCTGAAGAATGAGCGATTAACAACAAATTAACGCATACAAAAGTTACACATGTAAGTACCGCAGCGCCGAGCATACCTAGCTATCCTTACCTGCAAACTAAGCTGAGAACAATGAAATCACTAAATAAAATCGAAATAAGAAAGTTAAAGGCCATTCCAGAGAAGCGAACATGAGAATTGAAACAGTGCTTCCTCCCAATTTAACACCCCCAAATAGAGTAATTAATCTGGATGAGAATACTGTGACCAGAAGGAACCTGCCACACCAAAGAGCACGTCTTCAGTACCACTGTGAACGTACAACGAAGAATTCAGTTCCTCCCAAATGTGGACTTCAACTAAGAACTGACTAGAAAACCGGAACACCTACTTTGCAGAGATGCCCGCCTGTTCAAAGCTACGCTTATTTAGCATTGGACCTCTTAACACGTTATTATCGCAAGGGACCAAAAGCAGTGCTCCTGTGAGGGCAAATGAAGCAATTGAGAACATTTCAGCGAACATAGAGATGCAGTACTGCGGGTGAGTCTTGACTTTCAAATTCGGATGACAACGCAGCTCATCAGGACAGACCTTGAAAACATCAGCTACCACCAGTGGCTAAAAATGAATTGATCAACCATGGACGCTCTCGAAGTGCAAACATTGCTGCACAATGTCTTTATAGTTACTAAAGGTTGGCAGTTAGGAATTAAGATTCAAGAGGAAAAACTAAACTGACAGCATGAAGTCATTCTGCAACGTCACGCCCGACTATCACATTAAGCACATGCAAGAAAAAAACTACCAAGCAGCGGCTCACAACTTAATCACATATTCAGGCGAAGATAATCTCTAAGACGACCATCATTACCATTCCCTCATAGACCGAGGGAGAGGGATTCCATTCAGCAACCATTGTTTAGTGAAAAACGGAGTAACCACCTCAGCTCAGCCGTCGTTCATACAAAAGCTTCGTCCCACACAGGGTACAGAGAAAAACAAACTGCCAAAAGATGCGCTCATCCAGCAATTCGAAAGGAAATAAAGGACAACAAAACCCGTAATGACATTCATCTACAACACTATAAGTCCAGGCAATAAAAAACTGTCTTATTTTCTGGGAACAAAGAAGATTCATTAAATCATGTACACTTTGAGCTTCTGCATGTATTCTATTGCGACTTACCTTGCTCGCAATGCACACCAGTGTAGCCAGACAGACATGAACAAAGAGGAACCTTGCCCTTTGCTACACACGAACCTTTGCCGCAATCGTACGATAAGTAATCACAAGGGTTTAATTCTAAAAAATCAAGGCAATAAAAGAGCAAGCCGAACTGCCCATCTAATCATCTCAAAGAATGTTGCTAACCGAAACCACAACTTGCACCAGTGAAACCGGCGTAGCATTCGCACTTGTATCCATTAACCAAATCAATGCAATAACCATTTATGCAATCCGCGTTGGCGCATTCGTTTACCTCTAAGAAATTTCACTACAACAGTAAGAAAAAGTCGCCCCTTACGGAGAAGAAGAAAGTGACCGTAACAGGTATTGAAATATGACCACGGTCGGCCAAGTCTTGACTTTGTAAAATGAAAACAACTCTACTAAATGGAACTACCTTTTTCGCAATTTTTACCAGTGTAGCCTGCATTACACGTGCAGGTATAATTTCCTTTCGGATCTGAGCATACACCATTCTTTGAGCAGAGATCTTTCGTCTCCCGGCATTCATCCTTATCTAACGTGAAATAGCACAAAAAGAACGCTTCGTATGTTCACGCATACCGATAGCACAAGCTTCTCCTGACCATCCCATATAGCATTTACATTCAACTTCAAAAACTTTTTCCTTTGCTACGCATAAGCCATTAACGCAGTCCAATTTCTTGCAAAGGTCGACTGCTACAAAAACAGCTACACTTTCTACAGGGTTAATGAAAGATGAAATAGGAAGGGGAAAAGAACAGCGTCTAGTGTTCACAGGAAATGGAAGGGCAGCGCAAATGTTGTGACCTACCGAATAAACTATAAGTGCCGCAATAAACACTCAAATGAAACTACCGCAGGAACAGATCAAGCAGTTACCAAACAGACGAATGAAGAAGAGAAGACGACCTCCATCGCAGACTCTAATTAGCTGATTAAAAATCCCATAACGGCAAAGCGTTCGCAGAATGAAGTATTTACGCTGTAAACCACAGTTAGTCATCCTTTTATAGGCCAACGGCGCGCAAACGTGACTCACGGTGTCTAATCAGGAGCATTCGAAACTTAAGGCCGCAAACAGAGGAGAATTAACACATTGGCACTTAACAAAGGAACGATGTTGGAGTGTTAGCTCTTCGGGTTTCACGTGCAGTTCGCACATCTCAAGAAAGTACCTCACTTCATTTTAGTGATTGTCATACACAGGAAACATGCACATCTCAAAGTTGGCTTATCAGAAATCACTGAGCTCAGAGACCGAATAGACCAGCTAGAAGATCATCCGGTCCTACCGTATAACTATGTCGCCCTCATTCGGGAAAGCGGGTAATCAGAAACTTCGCTAAACATTCTTCACTATCACTGTTGAAATAATCGTTAAGGTGGCCCCCCTAAAGTTTTGTTTGTTTTATAAAAACCATGTCCTCATGAAGAATCTCAGTCGGAACTAGTCGAAAGCAAAAACAGTAGCACTGATCGTTACTAACCTTCTCGGCATTGTGGACCCGTCCATCGTTCGCTACATGTGCACGCATAGCTGCCAAGCGTATTGGTACATTTACCACCGTTAAAGCAAACCTCCTCACCGGAAATGCATTCGTCCAAATCTAACAAAAGGAAATGGTTTCTGCTCACAGATGCTCGAAGGAACGGATGAGAAAATAATAAGCACCCTTTTCACAATTGCTCCCTGTCCATCCAGGATAACAATGACAGAAGTACGACCCAAAGGTGTCAATACACTTTCCATGAGGAAGACAAGGTGTGGGCTGTTGCAAGCATTCCTCAAAGTCTACAAGAACGAAAACTAGCAAAATAACATCAATATCCCAATTCGAACAAGTGACCAGTATCACAATGCTTTCCCGTATATCCAGCTGCGCAAGCGCAACGGTAGCTTCCCGGCGTGTTTTCACAAGTTCCTTTTGAACCGCAAATGTACGGATAATTGCATTCATTTATGTCTTAAACGTTCGGCCTGTTGTACTATTACGTATAAGGGTGGTTAGCTACCCGTTTCGCAATGCTTTCCTATCCAACCATCTTTACATACACAGTGATAAGAACCGCGCGTGTTTTTGCAGTCGCCATTTTTACACGGCGACTGACTGCACTCATCGATGTCTGAAACTTGGAAGAAAGTGTAAAGCAGAAAAAACGCGACGTGACCTTCAACAGCTTAGCGGAGTCGTTCTAGGCATTTGAAAATATTTCTCCGTAAATATAAAGTCGACTGTCCAATATGCATGGAAGACTGAACTATTCCCTCCATGAAAGCATGCTAGCACATAACTTGAACGGGAATAAGAAAGGTGCCAGTAAACTGCGAGCAAAGAAAATTAACATTCGAATGATTTATCAATGATGAATAGAGATGAACCTGCGCGACTAATGTAAGTGGGAGCTAGCGCCTAGTAATCGTCATTCGAATACTATGGTATAGATGAGGGAGCTGTACTACTCAAGTCTTCATAAAAGAAATCAAATGCGTAATGAGAGACTTGCCTTTCTCGCAGAAGGTACCTGTAAAACCAGGATGGCATATACATTCCCCAGTTTTCTCGTTGAACGATTTACACAGTTTTCTCAGAGACGGAAACACACAAGTAGCACGGGCTGTTCTTTCCCAATTCCGGGCTTGCGATTCGTCTACTGGTAGAAGCTCAGCAAATGTTCTCACATGTTGCCATTCGTGCTGCGGTGCCATATTATCCCACAAATATGCAAGAATAGCCAATGGATTGTCTTTGCTTGGGTTTCTTGCATAAACCTCCTGCAGAACGGTATAGTTTCCGATAACGGTATAGTTTCCAATGGGTTCAAGTGTCTTATTAGTTATTCGATAGCGAATCATATCCTCTTGTTTTGTAACAGCGTGTTGCAAATGCAACCGAATAATCTTTTCATTTGAAGTTTCATTTTCAGTATCAACACCAACTATTAGCCACGCATTCCTGTACTTGTGGGTATGGTAACCGTTCGATGCCGCACGTTCGAAATCAGGGCAGTAACCAGGATAAGGATAAAACAATGTTGGTGGATGGAAGTAATACTTAGCATTGGCTGGTATCTTGAATGCGTGCAGTGTACCGTTTGGCAGTTCGGCACAAATATCGTTGCTAAACATGATTTGTGCTTTCTTCGACATAAACAAGCATGTGTCATTGTCGATCTCAATGGTACATTCCCCATACGTAGGACAAGCGAGCGTCGCTGCCAGTGACATCTCCTCAAGGTTAAGCAGCACGGACATTACTAGAAGTCCGACTACAGTACGTATAGAGCAGGGCTAAAAAGTGCAAAGTTCCGTCGTCAGAATGAGAGGTGACCGCTGGTTTAAAAATGACTTAACGGTTTCGTATATATACAGAGCGATGCAATATTGAGAGTTGAGAAAGAGTGCTGAGTGGTTCGCTTTATCATACCCACTGTGCGTAATCACGCAAGGAATTGTCAATGATGCAGGATGTGACACGTTAGAGTCAGTATGATGACAGAAGGATGGAAAAACGTTGTCGATATTGCAGAAAATTATGGAAAGCAAGGAGAAACTACCACTGTTTCCAAAACGAAGGCAATGGTTGATGATTAGCTCTGAGCTGTGTCTGTTGCAACGATGTTTTATCATTTCAGAGCCTGGAGCATTTATTACCAGTCCTCCTGGAGAATCTGCGTTGACGACCTCGTCGAAGATGAAGCTAATCTTTAAACGGTTTTGAGGTGCAACACGAACTAACAAGGCTGCTTTTAGAATTGGCGGGTTAACAAAAGAGCTGTAGTGAAGTAATGTATATAGATGACATGTTAATCATCACTGAATGAACAGAGTAAATGTATTGGAATGCCGTAAATTTGACGAGCCGTAAAGAATAGGAAGTTTAGAAGAACCCGCGATGAGAGCAAGAACCTATGTGAAAATACGGAATAGTTGGAATCGTTAGCTGCGACGAAGCTCTCAGTACAGACATTCTTGGAGCAGGACGAAATAATCGCCCGTCGGAAACTATTACGAGGGTTTTATTTCCCAGAAGGATACTTTGCCCATTAGGACGCAACCTTGAAAGTAGTGGTGTTTGTAAGAACAAATTTGACCTATGCCATTTAATTCGATCTGATTTCATGTTTGGGACAAATGTGAGTGATTAAGGGTATACTGTTCGTAGAGATGCTATGATGGCAGTACTTTTCGACGATGGAAATACTGTTTACCACCGTTACGCTGAGTTTTGTATCTCTGTGGATAACTTCAAAGAATCACTGCTTGTGTGCAACTAGGAAATATAGGAAGATAATAAACTGAAAACGAGCATATAACTTTGCCACTAGGAGATGTGGGCTACGGGAAAATCACTGAAAGTTCACTTTCAAGATTTCGGTTGGTTCATGGTTGTACCCTTTTCCGTTCAAGAATTGTACCAGTGGAAAGCTGTCACCCAGTGAGGTATTCTTCGCCTACAACGGTGCGTGCATGTGGGATTTAGAGTAAGTAAAGTGTCGGCTATCGGTATTTAGACTATTGCTCTGACCCAAGCGGAAAAAGGATGGCCAGTCGAGGAAAAAGTCAGAGAACGCCTACCGTGAGTGTCATTCCGGTATGTCTATTCCCTCGCGAAATTACTTCAGGCGCTGTAGAAATGAAACGCATTTAAAGTTATTACCGCAAGGACGAACACGTGTTACTACAACGAAACGAAGGAAGTTTAAAAATGCAAGTGCTTTAAACGAAGATTACTCTGAGTAGGTGATCTACTGATAAAGCTTTGGATGATAGCTAATAGGTACACAATCGGACGGTCACATAGTTTTGCGAGTAAAATATCATCTTCTCATAACGATTGGAAATACTTTTTCGAAGGTTTCTTCTTCACGTTACTCCTGTAGCGACCGGTCCAGCTGCGTACTCGAAACGGACTGCACATTAAGGTCACCGACCTCCCTAGCTACCGTCAGTTGTTGACTCGTCGTTTATACTCACTCTCATGAGTTCCTGTGTTAGAGTTAACGTTACTGTTCTTGACGTGAAGTAAAAGATTTGTTTCTTGCACGCATCAGACATAGCATGGCAACGACAAGTGGTGACCTGATGAGCCAGTTCTCTTCTCAGCAAGACTGCCCTCCTAAGGCAGAGCAAAGCGCCTCTTCCCAGGTAAACGCTGTGCGAGTCGAGCTTCCGCAATTCGATCTCGAAGACATCGACACTTGGATGCTTATGTGGGAAAACCTCCTGCTCGACGCGGGAGTTGTGCGTCAGGATACGATGTTCCGCAAGATACTGACCAGACTACCAGCTCAGTACTTTCGCATGGTCAAGCACCTAGTGTTGCAGCAGCCCCTAGCTGTTGACTGCTTCGATCAGCTCAAGGCATGCTTGCTAGACCGTCTGGGTTTAGCTCCCAGCGAGCGGCTACGCAAGCTGGAACTCTTACCGCCCAGCCTGGGCGACAAGAAGCCCTCCTGGCTTTACGGCCAATTAGAACAATTGTACCCCAACGACGTGGACCACGAAATCATCCATGAGATGTTCCTCAAGCGCCTCCCTCTGTCCGTTAGCATTTTGTGCCATGAAAAACTCAGGAACCACCGACTAGCACAAGTGGCATACATGGCTGATGCTCACTTTCCGCTACAGTCAGATTACACTGCTTCTGCAGTTACCGCACAAGCTCCCGTCGAAGATGTTCCCTTCTCCGCTAGTAGCGCCGCTGCACGTCTACAGGCACCGTTGGGCCGCTCAGTCGCCGCGCGCAGACGATGGCAACCTGCCCAAGCAAGAGGTCGTAAACAACCGCCTCGAAGTAAGCGCCTATCCTACTTTGTTGACCGATGGTGCCGTAATCATCAACGCTACGGTCCCGAAGCCCGTAACTGTCTCAGCGACTGTACCTTCCGGCAAGACATGTCGGGAAAACGCTTACGCCGACCAGTAGTAGCGGCGGCTATTGGCAACGGCTACAACTCTCCATTGCTTTTCGTCCGCGATGTTACCGGCCGTCGCTTTCTCGTTGACAGCGGCAGCGAAGTGTCCATCTTGCCTGCTGAGCCATCCAGCCGGCGCAGACCCTTGCCTGGTGCTCCCAAACTGAAGGCAGCTAACGGAACGACCATTGACGTATTCCAAACTGGTCGGCACGAAATCCTCGATATAGGCCATGGGCGTACCTATCCTTTCAAGTTTGTAGTTGCTGCTGTGCCAGATGCAATTCTTGGTGCCGACTTTTTGCGTCAACACGGCCTGATACCTGACCTGAAAGCCGCACGCCTTCGCGACAGTGTCACCTTCCTGTCAGCAAGTTGCTCACACTGTCGTCGCAAAGCAGCGGCCCGCCTGGTGCACGTCAAACTCGAGCACAACTCGGACGTACCCATCGACGGCCCATCGTTTCAGCACGTGCGGAACACCCCAATGTTCCTGTCTCTGGCAGACACTCCAGGCGAGTTCCCTGCCGTTACTATGCCCGGGGTCGAGCATTGCATTCAGACCCGAGGCCCTCCGGTCTACGCCCGCCCAAGGCGGCTCATGCCAGCCAAACTGGAAGCCGCCAAGAAGGAGCTAGATGAACTCGTTTGCCAGGGTATACTTATACCATCTCAGTACCAATGGGCGAGTCCCATCCATTTGGTCCCCAAAGACAAAGGAAACTGTTATCGCTTGGTTGGCTGCTATGAGCGTCTCAATGCGATCACCCTGCCAGAGAGATACCCTATCCCAGACATTCAAACATTTGCCGACCATCTCCATGGCGCCACCATCTTCAGCAAAATCGATCTAGCCCGCGCGTTCGCTCAGATACGTATGAGTCCCGAGGACCAACACAAGACCGCAATAACGACCCCGTTCGGCCTTTACGAGTATACAAGGATGCCCTTCGGACTGCGCAATGCCGCTCAAACCTTCCAACGGCTGATGGATTCAGTTTTCCGAGGTCTCCCTAGGGTATTCGTCTACATCGACGACATATTGGTTTTTTCCAGATCGGCTCAAGAACATCGAGCTGATCTGCAAGCCGTCTTTCAGCGTCTGCAGAAGTACAGACTAACGATTCGCCCGGACAAATGCGTCTTCGGAAAACCTCAGGTTCAGTTCCTCGGCTTTCAACTCTCCGTCGCCTGGCTGACTCCACTCTCAGAAAAAGTCAGTGACCTAATCAACCTGCCTCCACCGCAGAATATAGCAGACTGCCGCCGCTTCTCAGGCATGGTCAACTATTACCACCGCTTTCTGTCAAACCTTGCATCAGCGCTACTTCCGCTTCATCAGCTAGCCAATCAGCCCAAACGTCAACCGTTCCAGTGGCTTCCAGAGCATGATGCCGCCTTCCAAGAGGCTAAACAGCGCCTTGCCCAAGCAGCAACGCTAGCCTTCCCTCGCTCACAAGTACCAACCCAGGTAATTGCTGACGCCAGTGATAGTGTCGTTGGCGCGGTCATCCAGCAACGGCAAGGCAGCCGCTGGGTCCCAGTCGCCTTCCATTCCAGAAAGCTGTCTCCCAGTCAGCTCAAGTGGAGCACAGGCGACAAGGAGCTCTTTGCGCTCTTCAGCGCTGTGAAAAGGTTCCGCCATCTCCTTGAAGGCCAGCAGGATCTGCAATTCTGTACCGACCATAAGCCATTGACGCATGCGTTCACAGCGAAATCCGAACGCTCAGCACGTGTTCAGCGACAACTTGCCTTCCTTAGCGAATTTTCCACGAATATTCACCACATTGGAGGCACCCACAACGTTGTTTCAGATTGCCTGAGCCGGCCACCACAAACAGTGAATAGCACCAGCTACGACGTTTCGTGTTCCGACTTCAAGCAACTAGCTGAACAGCAGCACAGCTGCCCAGACGTGGCTGCATTAGCCACCAACGGCTCTCTTGCGCTAGAGCACCGAACCATAGAAGGTACAACCGCGCAGCTATTGGTAGACGTTTCAACTGGTACCTCTCGTCCTCTGGTCCCTCGCTCCCTCAGGCGTCCCATCTTCGACGGATTCCACGGTATTCATCATCCTGGAATTCGTGCGACCAAACGCTTGCTCACCGAACGCTTCGTTTGGCAGAACATGTGCTCAGACATAGCCTTTTGGTGCAACACTTGCCTCAGGTGCCAGTCATCAAAGGTTGGACGCCACCAGCGCACTCACCTATTACGTCCTCCAATTCCTTCGAACCGATTCGAGGCCCTTCACGTGGACTTAGTCGGTCCCCTCCCATGCTCCAGGGGGTATCAGTACATGTTCACCATCGTCGACCGCTACACGAGGTACCCTGAGGCTATCCCGCTCAAAGACGCCACAGCTACAGAATGTGCACGAGCACTGCTGAGGTGGGTTTCGCGTTTCGGCATTTGCCTCCGACTCACGTCTGACCGCGGGCGACAGTTCGTCAGCGATGTTTGGCGTGAACTCTGCCAGCTGCTTGGGATCCAAAGCCACACGACCTTAGCCTACGAACCTCACCAGAACGGGCTAGTCGAGCGCATGCACAGGGACTTGAAAGCTTCCCTGATGGCCACCTTGCAAGGCGACCCAAACTGGTCAGACACGCTGCCAGTGGTCCTTATGGGCATGCGCGCCGCTTTCAAACCAGACATCGGGACCTCGGCTGCAGAGTTGGTCTTTGGAGAGACCATTAGACTCCCTGGCCAGTACTTTGATAGGCTTCCCGACGAATCCCACAGCGAATTCGCAAAGAACCTACGCCGTGCCTTCGCCCGGCTACGCCCAGTCAAAACTTCCTGGCACCAGCCTATTGCAGGGCGTCCCATGTTCGTCTCCCCATCCTTATCGACAGCCACTCACGTCTTTGTCAGGGTGGATTCCCACAGAAGTCCGCTTCAGCAACCGTACAAAGGGTCATACCGCGTTGTCGAGAGAGGACCAAAGTCATATGTTCTCGAACTGGAGGCTGGAATCGATTCAGTGTCAATCGACAGGCTGAAACCAGCCTTTCTCGCACCCGCCCAGCCTGAAGCTGCCATTCCGCCCATCTCGGTTGAGACTACCGAAACCGCCTTAGACGCAAGTGGACCTCAACCTTGCCCGGCCGCTACCCGTTCCGGCCGCTTGCCACGTACTCCGGCAAGATATTCCGATTTCCTTCCTTTCGTCAGTCGCAAATCTGCGGGGGAGGTGTAGCGACCGGTCCAGCAGCGTACTCGAAACGGACTGCACATTAAGGTCACCGACCTCCCTAGCTACCGTCAGTTGTAGACGCGTCGTTTATACTCACTCTCAATAGTTCGTGTGTTAGAGTTAACGTTACTGTTCTTGACGTGAAGTAAAAGATTTGTTTCTTGCACGCATCAGACATAGCATGGCAACCACACTCCCAACGTTTCCGTAAGATGAATGGCTCTGTCTACCGAGCTCTCCCGCTCCCATAGAAGTTTGTTTAAGCCACAGCCTGTGTTTTACTTAAGAACTGAAGCGAAACGGTTTACAAAGCCTTTATGAGGAATCGTGTCGCGTTGTCAGGGATACAAAATTATAAACACGGATGGGCTCACGTCATGAAAGTTTTAACAGAAGTAAAGAGAAACACGGGGTGTCTTTTAACAGGCTTTAGTTGTTTCAATTAGATCTTTTGATTCACAGGTTTGGCCTGTTTGATGTATCTGTAAGCAAACTTCAAAGTGCCCTACCAAGGAATGGATAAACTAATTGTTAGAGAAAATACAGAACACTTTATCTTTGAAGTTTGGGTTCATAGGTAGAGACTTTATCTTGAGGTTTACTTACGGATACATCAAACAGGCGAACTCGTGAATCAGAAGATCAACTATGGAAGAACTAAGGAGAAGCTGATTTGTGTTGTGCGAGGCCAATTTTGTGCATGCTTACGGAATATGACATCAACAGATTGAACCTGCTTTTGTTTTTTGATCACGTAAATGGCGTGACAGCTCTCTTGATCCTATATCCACGTTTCTTTTAAAAAGTTTTTTTCGGGGAACTTCCAACGGGTTTTTAAATTAAGGTTCATTGCGTAAACGTTCACTGGGGAGCTTTGAGGTCTGGCTTAATTAAAAAATGGGTTGGAAACTGCGAAAAAAATTTTTTAAGGAGAAGCAATTTTGTCAGTCTGCTGAAGAGAAAGAAGGAAACAAATCAAGTGCTCGCGGGGATCAACAAAGGGAAGAGGATAGCGAGGGGCACAGAAAAAAGATGTCAGAGCCCTGGGAAGGAAGAAAGTTTAAAACCGAATTTTTAGAAAACGGATGGAGATATATGGTTGATTTTGCTCGTTTTCGCCCTGCTGTTGATGTGCCGCCGTCATTTAAAGTGAGTTGGACGCTCACTGCACCGTCTGACTGAATAGGTGTTGGACTGACGCTTGACGGCTCAGGACAAGGCTGACAGCTGACGTCTCCGCCAAAGTTGGTCGGATTGAGCGGCTGACAACCATAGATACTGACCCGACGGGCGGCACATTATGGTTTGATGACCGGTCATGGGGAGTCCCGAAAGTGCCTTAGTAAACGTTTATGCAATAAACGTGAAATAAAAAACGGCTTGCAATTTCCACGAAACCAATTTTTTCAGAAGAAACAATTTTAAAAACCCGTTAAGAAAAAGAAAAAACGATATTACTATTATTATTATTATTATTATTATTATTATTATTATTATTATTATTATTATTATTATTATTATTATTATTACTATTATTAGTGTTGTTGTTGTTGTTGTTGTTTCTGCTGTTGTTATTATTATTACTATATCGCTGTCATCCATGTCAGAGCAACTGTCGCGAATATAATAAGAGGTAAAGTAAACTCTTTCACGACATAACTGACAGCACTTTACGTGCATTTAGAAATCGCGGTTCGAAAACGAAAATTTCGTCCACTGAATGACACTCTTAGGTGAAGTTGAGTACTCAGAGGCCTGTACAGTAAATGTGAATCGACCGAGAGATGAAACAAACAGAAACTCGCACAATCATAACCATTGGAACAACAAGATTTTCATGGATTAAAGCACACCCATATAGGACGCACGTGAATTAAACAATACTATCCATCTTATCCTCAGAATATATGGTGAATATATCCCAATAAATGCTCACCTGCGCTCATTTGTGACAGCGTTCAAGAATTTTATTCCAATACGCTTCGCGCACAGTATGTAGACAACATTGATATCTCAGTCACCATACAAAGAAACAATATTCTTCAAGCTAAATCAGTTTTGTGTCATCCTACGTCTTCGTAATAGTGCTATGTCTGTTGCTTTTAAAAAAAACATTACTGCAGACAATTCGACAAATTTTCTCACTGCCTTTCCAACAACAAGATATAAAATCCTACGAAGCTTACGTAAACTTACCTATAAAACCTTACATAAATTGCATTGTCACTTCTAAGTGACAAAAGCATAAATCTCCGATTTCGCTACCGGAGCATGAAAACATAAATTGAGAAAGGGCAACTATTTCTAGGCACAAGACGACGAGAGTGTACCTAAACGATTCAACCCACGGCAAGAGAATTGAGCATCTATTCTTGCGGATAAAGAATTTGCTAAGAAGCGTAATTTACCTACAATTTAACATTTCTCCATTTTGACGGTGAAAACGTAAGGAATCACATCATTTGTACACTGAAGAGTTTATTTCATGAACGTGAGTTTATTATTACTGAATTGACAGAGAAGAAAAGTAGGTGTACCAGATCCCTCGAAACCACGTTGGAGCAGCAGAAACACAAAAAGAAGCAGTGTAAGAACGGTTAGTTTCATGTTATTTTCTCTTGCAGAAAAGCCAGATGACGTAGGAGCTAAAATAATATATTTTTCATTACGCAGTAAAATAAGTTACAGAAAAATAATTTAGGACCACCTCTGGTTAGAATAACAATGTAAATGCAGTTCCAAAAGAACTATCCAGTTTTATAGACGTTATTGCTTCTGCTGAGGGTGACGAAATAGCGAACAAAAATATTAGTGGACGAAAAATAGCTCAGTGTATAGATGTCGAAACAATGCAGCGACCGTTGCTCATCCTATTATAAGAGGCAGCGGAAACGAGGCAAATGAAGTTAGGGAAAGCAAACATCAGTTTACACCCACTCCAAAAACAAAACGTACGGAATTTATCGAGGAAAAGAAACCCGTCGAATGATTAGGCAAACAGTTTAGAAAAATATTATTCTCTCAGTGTAGAACTATTCTTCAGCCCAGAGCGTGTACAGACAACAAAGCATGTCAAGAAGGTACTTACTGAGCAAAGCAGACCCTTCAATGGCCTCGCAGATTCCACCGTAGAATGCAGGTTTACACAAGCATGTATAACCATATGGAGACGATTCGTTAACAGCGCATGAGGCGTCATTTTTGCATGGTGAAGGAATGCACGGATTATTATCTGAAGCAAAGATTGCAGATAACTACCAAGAACAAAAGATTGCCCAACGGATAATGCTACTGGCAAGCGCTGTCATACCCCTTAAACAGCATTTAAAGTTCAACAAAGGCTGGAGAAGATTGTATTGTTCTTGCACAAGACACCGGAAGACAAAGTGACAGAGTTGTGAAATGATACTTGTTCAAGTTTGTACATACAATAGGTCATGGTTATTCGCACATTTGACTCAATGCAGTTAGTGTTTAGAAAACAATGACTTTATTTTCAACAGGGATTGACGAATTGCTGCTGAACATAATAGCGGCACAGTATCCTTTTTTGTGCATGCGGTGGTATGATTCCACCATGCATTTTGAGAAAATATGTTTTTTTTAATTTTTACGGCTTCTGAACTCTGCGCATAGTGCTCATACTTCGTGTTCCAATGATGAATTACCATTTCTCTGTTGCTTCCAATTTCCCATTTCCCCAAATTAGCTACAGGTACCTCATACTATTGTAAGTCAATTTCCCAAGTCATAGTGGTTTACTTCCTTATACATACAAGCAGTTAAGTTTGAATATTCGCTGTCTCAGAACGGCTGCATAAGTTTTCTGAATAAAACACTGTAAAATCGCTTAATCCGCCAAAGCTATAAATTTACCCGAGCTAACTGCCTGTTCGATAGATTGGGAAGTCCAATAACAACAGCAAAGTTTTAAAAAGTTAACAGGACAGCTTAGTGTGCTGAAGTTGAAATGTCGTTAGGTGTGCAATAATTTTAAGCAAAAAAAATGCAATTTACACTACAGTTTAAGCACTTCTATTAGTGAAAAGTGGAAATCGATAACAGAACCGTTACCCCATTATGTTCACCCAAGATAGTCGTTGCTCAGTACTGACAGCTGCTAAAACGACCTGGGTTTTAATTGTTGAAGATTGAGAAGGTTGAGAGAAGAATTTTATGCTCAGGTGACAATGGAAGATGATTGTCTCAAAGCGTCCAGGAAGCTTCTCCTTCTGTCGCCAGCAGAAGTTCATTAAACATGGAACGTCTAGTTGTCTGTAGCTGTCTTTATGAGCAAAATACGGAAGAAAGGGTTAAGGGTTTTACTGATCAGAACAGTTCATGCTTCATTGAACTTGACGTTTCTCCATCTTTGCCTGAATGTTCTTTCGTCCTCCCACTGAAAATCATACGTCACGGGAGTATGTTACCCTATGAATAACCAGAAGTGACTTGGTATGCCATAATCCTTCCATTAACTGAGACAGAGACGTCAAAGTGAATTAAGAACATGGAAAGAATTGTGCAACTGGGTGCCTTCGGTTTGTTTGAGCAAAATGGCAGACGGCACATCACAATTATAACCTACCATACCTAAGGAGGGTGCAAAAATAAGAACTCTGTCATAATTCTTCATTCTGTTCGCGGTTATCAACGTGGGCTATACGGATTACTTGATCGAACGTCGTTCTAACATTCGCTCCTCATTGTTCACTGTGTTTAATTAAGAGACTGCATAACGGGTAGCCGTTTGTGAACAAGTGCCTTAACGTTCGTCCTCGAAAGCAAACAGATGGACCTGGATAGTCTTCAGAGCATATCTACTACCTTCGGCAGCCATAACAGATCAAAGGCAAAGTGTCATCGTTGACAGGGTGTTATAAAAGTTTGAAAACATGTTAAAGAATTAATCTGTACCGCTTGTTCTGATTCATTACAGGAATTTCCGCTTTACCGACCTAATTCATACTGAACATACGGCGGATTACTAAGCTTCCGTACGTCGAACCGCTTCTCACGACAAGTTATCTAAAGCCAAAGGTGGAATGAGCATTGGCAAAATCTGCGGAGTCTTTACGCCTAACGTTACTACGAAAGTGCTCGTTACTTGCGTTCTTCCTAAAGCCTCAGTCATTAATGAACAGTGAATACTAAATTCCCGTAACTACTCAAATCTGGGTCCATCGCAAGTCTATTTTGAAGAATAGTGGAACAACGATACTACTGTACAGTAAAGCAAGCGTCATTTGGCAAACAGAATATGCTTGCAGTGCATGCTACGTAACAGACAGGCAATATTTTCCACGTTCACGAGCACATGTCAACGAATGACACGATACAAGAATGCTAAACGAAGATTCAGCAAGGGTTAGTGATGAAGCTGAAGGGAAGACAGTAATGGACTTGCGTAAGACAAGGCACGATAATTTCATTGAAGGGTTCACTTAAGAAGAGCATTTCTCTCAGCGCTCTCTTTACCTACGACGAAAGATCTCTCACTGCCATTGTAGTTTCACATGCAATGGTAAAGAAATGTGTTGACCTCAGTGTACTGTGAAGTGCTCCGATTAGTTACTAATAGAATAGCTGCGACGTGTTAGCTCATTAACTCTTTGAGCAACCTCTTTCTGAAGACGGGATCTCTTTGACCGATTGAGCAGCATTTATATTAGACTATTGGATGTAGTAGTCCGCTTCTGGCAGGCTATCACAGACAACAAGAATGTGTTCTAAAAGCTTCGTGAGCAGCTTGGTTTATCATCAGTAGCAAAATTAACCTATTTGCTCATTTTCATTCGTTACTTTTACGAGATGACCGACAGCAGGGACGTGAGTGGTCGAAACAATTCTTCGCATCCAAAGAGGGGGACCGTAAAGTGCTGCCACTCTATGAGAGAATAAAGATCTTAGATCTATTGAATAGTGGCATGTCATGTGCTGAAATGGGCGGTAGAGTGGGAAAGAATGAATCCAGCATTCGCTCTGTAAAGCAGAGACAAGCTCAAATTCGCCAAAGCGCATGTCCTGCCCCAAACCATAGTGAAGAGAGTGTCCGCCGTTCGCGATAAAGTGCTTTCGAAGGTTGAGAGAGCATTACGTTTGCGGATAGAGGACATGTCACAGAAGCACGTCCCCATTGGTGGCAAAATGATACGTGAAAAAGCACTTGTCTCGACGACCATTTCCGTTCGATGAGAGACGCGCGCGAGAACGAGGAATTTATCAGAATTAGGGGATGGTTTGCAAGCTACTTGAACAGTTACAATCTCAAGAACTTAAGAGTCACCGGAGAAGCTGCGTCAGCTGACATTAAGTCTGCATTAGCTTTCCCTGAAGAGCTCAAGGCAGCAATTGATGAGAAAGGCTACCTTCCAGAGCAAGTGTTCAATTGTGATGAGACTGCCTTGTTCTGGAAGAAGATGCGGAATGGCACTTACATCTATAAGGAGGTGAGACAGGGTACTGGATTTAAACCGCTAAAAGATCGCTTTACTCTCTTGTTGTCTGGAACCGTGGCCGGTGATATGATTAAACCGGGAGTCGTCTACTGAGTACGCACGCCGCGATCCTTAAATGACAAGAACAAAAATAGGTTGTCCGTGTTCTGGCAACTCAATAGGAAGGCTTAAATGAGTGCCATTTTGTTTTTGGAATGGTTCGATCAATGATTTATTCCTGAAGCGAAGACACACCTTAGACGCAAGGAGCTATCCTTCGAAGTCCCGCTCATTATTGACAATGCTCCTGGACATCCGCAATCTGTCCGCTTTGCTGATGAGAACGTCGAAGTAATGTTTCTGCCTCCCAACTCGACGCCGCTATTACACCCTCTTGATCAAGGAATCACAAAGTGTGTTAAGGCGGCTTACAGGCGAAATACTTTTGGGAAGATTCGTGATGCCGTTGATGCTACTCCGCAGATCAGCGCTGCAGACTTTAACGGAAGACTTTCACAATTGCGAATGCAATCGTGCTTATTGCAAAGGCGGTGGAGGCCATAAAGCCACGGACCTTAAACGCATGCTGGTGGCCGTTATGGAATGCTGCGGTCAGCGGCTTTAGAGGCTTCCCTTCCATTGACGAAGAGGTTACAAATATTCAGAACATCGCGAGGGAAATTGGTGAGGAAGGATTCTCTGGCATGACTGAAAGTGACATCAGAAAGCATCTATAACAGGGGTGGGGAACGTCCGGCCCGCGAGGCCCTTCCATCCGGCCCGCGAGACCATTTTCCGCCCACGAGTTGGGGCAACGGCGCATGGATGCGAGATTCAGTGAAATGTGATTGTGGGAAGTTATTTTTCATAATGCGATAAACGTATTGTACGTGAATCCTGGTAATAACATAAATCTTGCGTAGCAAGCAGGGAGCGTCAGGCTTGCTCGGAAGACTGCGTTGCTGACAGCTCTCTGTAGACAAACCGACGTTGTCAGTCTTCGGTGACGAAGAGTAGGCGGCACTATAGTGCGCGTGCGCGCGTGAGTAGCGTGGGCGATTGCGTCGTTCAAGATAACGACTATCCAGCTTGCTAGAGCACTTCTGCTTTGTTTTGCTCTCAGCAGTCACTGGCATCGTTCTCGCCTTCTCTTGGTATCGTTGTCATCGGTTTCTGTCGGCCGCCTGTCCTTTACGTCTTCGAAGTACAAAAAGGTTATTTCCTTTTCTGTAGTTGTGATTATGTTCTTGACAACTGCGTTGCAGGATAGTCCCAAAGGTCTGCCTTTTGCTCTGAGTTGCCCATAAAGTTATACTGAAACGTGAAGTTTCGTGCAGCTTATCGCAAGCTAGTGTTCGCGCTCAGCCAACGCTACAAATGGCCAGTTCAAAGAAAAGAAAAGTTGATACGGAGTGTCGAATTTTGCAAAAGAAATGGACGAATGACTATTTTTTCGTGGAGCTTAAGGGCAAGCCCGTTTGCCTTGTTTGTGGCGACTCAATAGCTGTTATGAAAAAAGCTAATCTGGAACGGCATTGCAGCACAAAACATGGAAAATTGATGGAATTGAAAGGCCAAGAGCGTCTGGATAGAATCAGGGCACTTCAACGGAATTTGGAGTCGCAACAAGCCGCTTTCACCAAGCCACACTGCGACGCGTACAGAGTTCTTCAAACGAGTTACGTAGTGAGCGAAATGTTCGCAAAATAGTTGAAGCCCCATGCAGAGGGTGAATTTGTGAAAGAGTGCATGGTGGCAGCTGCGAAGTTACTAGCACCAGCCAGTGAAAAACTTTTCGAAAGTGTTAGCTTATCTCGAAGAACTGTTTCAGACCGGATCGCTCACTTAGCAGACGACATTGAAAAAATGTTGAAGCGTACTGCAGGTAACTTTGAATTTTTTTCCCAGGCTTGTGACGAGACTACGGACATAACAAATACCGCTCAACTGGCCATTTTCCTTCGCGGAATAACTGCAGAGTTTGAGACTCGAGAAGAACTGTTATCACTGGAAGCCATGCATAGCACTACAAGCGGTGAGGACATATTTGAGAAACTCGTTTTATCAATGGAACGATTCGGGTTAAAGTTTGAAAAATTAAGTGGTCTGACTACGGTCGGCGCTCCAGCTATGGTTGGCTTGCAAAAACGCCTAGTTGCATTTGTTGAAAAGGAAACGAATAATCTCGGTCTTGATCCGAACGATTTGATAGTATGCCATTGTATCATACATCAACAGAGTCTCTGCGCACGGTCGCGGCGTTTCAACAATGTGATGTCAGTAGTCGTGTCGTGCGTAAACTGTATCAAGAGCAAAGGACATAATAACCGCCTGTTTAAAGATTTTTTGAATGAACTTTCCTCCGAATATGGTGATCTCGTTTATCATTGTGAAGTTCGCTGGCTGAGTCGCGGGAATATGCTAACGAGGTTTTACCAACTGCGCGATGAAGTTAAGCAGTTCATGGAGGCCAAAAGCAAACCTGTCAGAGAACTAAGTGACAGAAAGTGGCTTTGTGACCTGGCTTTCATGGTAGACATTGTCAAGTACCTGTCGGAACTGAATATCAAGCTGCAGGGTCCGAACCAGCTTCTCAGCTCACTCGTATCAAACTTGAAAGCATTTGAAGCCAAATTAAGGCTGTGGAAACAGCAACTTGAAAAGGGCAACATGGTACATTTTCCTACACTCCAGGGACAGCAGCCTTCTACGACATTAGAGTATGCCGGTGAATGTGCCAAACTACTTGAGGCGTTTGGCGAAAGATTCAACGATGTGAAAAGTAGACAGATGCAACTGAACATCTTTGCCATTCCATTCAATGTAGAACCAGTTGATGTACCTGATGAACTGCAGCACGAGATCATTCAGTTGCAAAGCGATGATGAGCTCAAAGCTAAATACAACAACTTCCCGCTGCTTGAGTTCTATAAGCGGTACATAAGCAACGATGAATTTCCCGTTTTGAGGAGACATGCTTTGAAATACGCGTCCATGTTCGGAACAACCTACTGCTGCGAGCAGTTCTTTTCAAAACTTACCATCGCAAAGAGCCGTCTGCGCACGAGACTCACGGACACAAATCTGGCGAACCAGCTGCGAGTAGCAACGTCATCAGAAGGAGCTGACATCGCACGCCTCATTAGGGAAAAGCAGTTCCAAACATCCCATTAGGGGTGACTTCATAAACATACGTGCAAATAAAGCAGGCTGTTTTTCATTTTTTCTATCCGGCCCGCGGCACGAAAAACGTTCCCCACCCCCCCTGATCTACAAGATCATAGAGGAGTTCTATCCAACCAGGAACTAGAAGACATGACCAGATCTTCAAGCGACGATGATGACCCAGAAGATTTAGCGGCTACACAGCTGCCAGCATGGTCAAGTGAAAAATTTCCGGACGTTTTTGAGCAGGTGCAAGTTTTAAAGGACAAGATTCTCGAGTATGACCCATCAGTGGAATGCGCACTCGGCGTCGCCCGAGATACAACGGCATCCTTAAAGCCACTTAAGGACTTATTTGTTGATGAGAAGAAAAAACAGAAACAATTACGTATAACGATGTTTTTCTCAAGCACATGCGCAATTCCGGAGGCTTCAAACTTGAGTTCTGAAAGTGATAAGCCTTCACGTTCAAACAGAATGGACTTTGAGAAGGCTCCTTCGCATTAGAGTTCACATTGAAAGAAAGCACAAAAGCAGTTCCTCGCTAGGTGAGCTTCCCACTGCTAACGATTCGTCTGACGTGCAGCCAGAAAGTTTGCTTCTTTTCACAGAGTTTGAATCGCTCACACAGTGCCTTTTAAAGAACTCCCCTTTTCCCCATTTATAATTTTGTTGCATTCGCACTTCTATTGCAAAGACTTTTTTCGAGATGTATGGCTTCATTAGACGAAATGATGGTAGCGTGATTGAGGAAATGAAGTGCTACGTTGTCAGCGCCTTACATTACGCAGTCACTTCTACGATGTCTGAGTATAGGTTGAGCATGTGCAGACAGTATCATTGCCACACTTCCCCTAGATATGCAGATTCAGAAAACTTAGCATTTTTTATTTTCTTTGCAATTGGACTTTTTTTACCTACTCTTGACGCAACATTCAACACAGGTCCTTTGGATTGCCAGTGACTCATCATCAGCAAGAACACTGCCACGCAGTGCTTGAAAAACCTACCTGACCAACATTAAAGTAAAAGACATCTTAGCTAATGTGAAGGCATTGCAATGGCAACGATTGTTGTTAAAGACGAACTGGAGTCAATGGTGTCACCTCAGGTTCATCGATTTCACCTTTCGCTTATAGCATTGAAACATAGTTTCTTTGTACGGGACGGTAGTAGTTCACGTGGAGTATGCAGTTCTTATTGTTACGGTGCTGTTCGCAGATTCCTACAAGCTTTGTTTATACTGAAGTGAAGGGGCAATACCGTAACAGTAAAACCCTGTATACTTCGCTTAGAGCTAAAAAAATGTATTCTGAAAGTAATTTGCATTGAGATATATCTTGCGATTGTCGCATTTCACTATCTTATTTCGTATGTTCCTCATCGGACTATTTATTAACTATAAGTAATTTCACGTCTACTTGTACTGTATACGAGAAAGCGCGCAGGTAGCTTACAAATGATACCATATCTTGCGCAGGGGACATCACTATACGCGGAAATTCCTGGAACCAACAACCGCGGATAACCAGAGCATGCTGTATATAGCTCTACACTTGTTGCTTTCTGTTCCACATAAATCACAGCCGCGATACACCGACCGCGCAGCGGTACAAAAGGATTGATCTACTTCAGTAGCCGGTTCTCCGGAAAACGTGACTCCTTTAGGTGGTGCTGTTCGGAATCGAACCTCAGTACTGTGGTACACGATGGAACGCCAGACCTTGACCTCTAACTCACTGAGATCATATATGCGACCCGTCGGCGACTTACGGTAGGGTCGACAGCACAACACGGCTGCTTTAGAATGACAATTTTGTTATTCATGTGTATAAACACGGGCAATAAAAACTATGAAAGTCGCTCAACAGATTCAAGATGACGCCGCTTCCTGCCAAAAATTACACAAAGGAATGGAGAAGATTGCACAAATAAACCTGCACGCCACGGTAATGGAGCCTACGCCTGGTAAACCACGTCTCAGCATGGGATGATTCCTTCATACTACCTTCGATACAAGGAGGGAATGAGTTAAATGCGGCTTGCAAATATCAGCTAAGCACATCGAACCAGTCACTGACCTCTCGCACGTGCGTGAATTATTAGTATGTTATTAACAACAAAACAAAATTACCGTGTTAGAAAGTACCTCTGTAAGGCATGACTTCTCTCCAACTCAAGAGATTAGGTTTACGCAGCGTGCCTTCCAAAACGTCGTAACCTTGTAAATAAACGTTCGACGTTCAGGAGGGCCTAATTTACACAACCAGTTGTTACAGTCCGACGGATCCGTTTCTCAAAACGGCGCCCCGTGGCACTTCGTCACCGCCAGTCGGCTGAAACCAGTCGAATCCGGTAGACCACAAGCTCACCTTAAGCAAACTCGTAACCCTCAACCTGCACCAATGTGCCGCCAGTGGAAAGAAATTGACAGACAGCCACTGAAGAAATCACTCGAGTTTGGTTCACCGTTAGATGCACAGAATTGCGTATGGTCATTTAAGCAGCAACCCTTCGAAGGAAACGGCACCGTGAGCCGGCGAACCCCATTGTAAATATGACGACCTCTCAAGGGAAAAATGTACTTCCTCAAAACGTACAACACGAATTGTGAGCCTTATGTACAACTTGAACCAAAGCGACACCATCCAACAAAATGTTCAACTTACAGATGGAACAGTCAGCGCCGCCGTACTTCGGCTCACAAATGCATTGATATTCATTGATCCCTTCGCCATTCACGCAATGACCATTCCTGCAAGGGGCTCTTTGGCATTTGTCGACCGCTGAAGAATGAGCGATTAACAACAAAGTAAGGCATACAAAAGTTACAGTTGTAGGTACCGCTGCGCCGAGAATACCTAGCTATCCTTACCTGCAAACTAAGCTGAGAACAATGAAATCACTAAATAAAATCGAAATAACAAAGTTAAGGGCCATTCCAGAGAAGCGAACATGATAATTGAAACAGTGCTTCTTCCCAATTTAACACCCCCAAATAGAGTAATTAATCTGGATGAGAATACTGTGAATAGAAGGAACCTGCCACACCAAAGAGCACGTCTTCAGTACCACTGTGAACGTACAACGAAGAATTCAGTTCCACCCAAATGTGAACTTCAACTGAGCACAGACCAGAAAACTGCAACAGCTACGTTGGGGCGAAGCCCGCCTGTTGAACCCTACGCTTATTTCGCATTGGACCTTTTCACACCTTATCGCAGGGGACCGACACCACTGCTTTCCGCTTGGCAAAGAAAGCAGTTCACAACATTAAAGGCCAGACAGAGATGCAGTACTCCGAGTCTTGACTTTCACATTCAGATGACAACGCAGCTGATCTGGACAGACCTTGAAAACATCAGCTACCACCAGTGGCCACAAACAAATTGATCAACCGTGGACGCTCTCGAATGTCTTTATGGAATGTCTTTATAGTTACTAAAGTTTGGCAGTTACGAAGTAAGATGGAAGAGGAAAAACTAAACTGACAGCATGAAGTTATTCTGCAACGTCACGCTCGCCTGTCACATCATGCCGCTGCAAGAAAAAGAAGTACCAAGCATTCGCTCACAACTTAATCACATATTCAGGCGAAGATAATCTCTAAGACGACCGTCATTACCATTCCCTCATAGACCAAGGGAGAGGGATTCCATTCAGCAACCATTGTTTAGTGAAAAACGGAGTAACCATCTCAGCTAAGCCGTCGTTCATACAAAAGCTTCGTCCCACACAGGGTACAGAGAAAAACAAACTGCCAAAAGATGCGCTCATCCAGCAATTCGAAAGGAAATAAAGGACAACAAAACCCGTAATGACATTCATCTACAACACTATAAGTCCAGGCAATAAAAAACTGTCTTATTTTCTGGGAACAAAGAAGATTCATTAAATCATGTACACTTTGAGCTTCTGCATGTATTCTATTGCGACTTACCTTGCTCGCAATGCACACCAGTGTAGCCAGGCAGACATGAACAAAGAGGAACCTTGCCCTTTGCTACACACGAACCTTTGCCGCAATCGTACGATAAGTAATCACAAGGGTTTAATTCTAAAAAATCAAGACAATAAAAGAGCAAGCCGAACTGCCCATCTAATCATCTCAAAAAATGTTGCTAACCGAAACCACAACTTGCACCAGTGAAACCGGCGTAGCATTCGCACTTGTATCCATTAACCAAATCAATGCAATAACCATTTATGCAATCGGCATTGGCGCATTCGTTTACCTCTAAGAAATTTCACTACAACAGTAAGAAAAAGTCGCCCCTTACGGAGAAGAAGAAAGTGACGGTAACAGGTATTGAAATATGACCACGGTCGGCCAAGTCTTGACTTTGTAAAATGAAAACAACTCTACTAAATGGAACTACCTTTTTCGCAATTTTTACCAGTGTAGCCTGCATTACACGTGCAGGTATAATTTCCTTTCGGATCTGAGCATACACCATTCTTTGAGCAGAGATCTTTCGTCTCCCGGCATTCATCCTTATCTAACGTGAAATAGCACAAAAAGAACGCTTCGTATGTTCACGCATACCGATAGCACAAGCTTCTCCTGACCATCCCATATAGCATTTACATTCAACTTCAAAAACTTTTTCCTTTGCTACGCATAAGCCATTAACGCAGTCCAATTTCTTGCAAAGGTCGACTGCTACAAAAACAGCTACACTTTCTACAGGGTTAATGAAAGATGAAATAGGAAGGGGAAAAGAACAGCGTCTAGTGTTCACAGGAAATGGAAGGGCAGCGCAAATGTTGTGACCTACCGAATAAACTATAAGTGCCGCAATAAACACTCAAATGAAACTACCGCAGGAACAGATCAAGCAGTTACCAAACAGACGAATGAAGAAGAGAAGACGACCTCCATCGCAGACACTGATTAGCTGATTAAAAATCCGATAACGGCAAAGCATTCGCAGAGTGAAGTATTTACGCTGTAAATTACAGTTAGTCATCCTTTTAGAGGCCAACGGCGCGCAAACGTGACTCACAGTGTCTAATCAACAGCATTCGAAACTTAAGGCCGGAGAACAGAGGAAAATTAACACATTAGCACTTAACAAAGGAACGATGGGGGAGTGTCAGCTCTACGGGTTTCACGTGCAGTTCGCACATCTCAAGAAAGTGTTTCACTTCGTTTTAGTGATTGTCATACGCGTGAAACACGCATATCTCGAAGTCCGCTTGTCAGAAATCACTGAGCTCAGAGACCGAATAGGCCAGCTAGAAGATCATTGGGTCCTATGGTATAACTAGGTCGCCCTCATTCGGGAAAGCGGGTAATGAGAAACTTCCCTAAACATTCTTCAGTGTCACTGTTGAAATAATCGTCAAGGTGGCCCAGTAAAGTTCTGTTTGTTTTATAAAAACCATGCCCACATGAAGCATCTGAGTCGGAACTGGTCGAAAGCAAAAACGGTAGCACTGATCGTTACTAACCTTCTCGGCATTTTGGACCCGTCCACCGTTCGCTGCATGTGCATGTATAGCTGCCAAGCGTATTAGTACATTTACCATCGTTAAAACAAACCTCCTCACCGGAAATGCACTCGTCCAAATCTAACAAAACGAAATAATTTCTGCTCATACATGCTCGAAGGAGCAGACGAGAAAACAATAAGCACCCTCTTCACAATTGCTCCCTGTCCACCCAGGATAACAATGACAGAAGTACGACCCAAAGGTGTCAATACACTTTCCATGAGGAAAACAAGGTGTGGGCTGTTGCAAGCATTCCTGAAAGTCTGAAAGAACGAAAACTAGCAAAATAACATCAATATCCCAATTCGAAAAGTGACCAGTATCACAATGCTTTCCGGTATATCCAGCCGCGCAAGCGCAACGGTAACTTCCCGGCGTGTTTTCACAAGTTCCTTTTGAACCGCAAATGTACGGATAATTGCATTCATTTATGTCTTAAACGTTCGGCCTGTTGTACTAATACGTATAAGGGTGGTTAGCTACCCGTTTCGCAATGCTTTCCTATCCAGCCATCTTTACATACACAGTGATAAGAACCGCGCGTGTTCGTGCAGCCGCCATTTTTACATGGAGATTGGCTGCATTCATCGATGTCTGAAAGTTGGAGGAAAGTGTAAAGCAGAAACAAGCGACGTAACCTTCAACAGCTTAGCGGAGTCGTTCTACGCGTCTGAAAATATTTCTGCGTAAATATAAAGGCGACTGACCAATATGCACGGAAGACTGAACTATTCGCAATATGAAAGCATGCTACCACATAAGTTGAACTGGAATGAGAAAGGTGCCACTAAACTGTGAGCAAGGAAAATTGACATAGGAATGCCTTGTCAAAGATGAAAAGAGATCAGTCTCAGCGACTCATGCAAACGGGGCGCTAGCGTCTTCTAATTGTCATTTTAACACTGTGGCATAGCAGACAAGGTGTACCACTGGAGTCTTCAAATCAAAAGTGTAAAGACAAACTCGCCTTTCTCGCAGAAGGTTCCTGTAAACCCAGGATGGCATATACATTCCCCAGTTTTCTCGTTGAACGATTTACACAGTCTTCTTAGAGATGGAAACACACAAGTCGCACGAGCTCTTATGGGGTTAGAGCTGGCTTCCCGTTTGTCTACTGGTAGAAGCTCAGCAAATGTTCTCACATGTTGCCATTCGTGTTGCGGTTTTATATTATCCCATAAATATACAAGAATAGCCAACGGGTTGTCTTTACTGGGCTTTCTAGCATAAATCTCCTCCAGAACGGTATAGTTTCCGATAACGGTATAGTTTCCAATGGGTTCAAGTGTCTTATTAGTTATTCGATAGCGAATCATATCCTCTCCTTTTGTAACAGCGTGTTGCAAATGCAGCCGAATAATCTTTTCATTTGCAGTTTCACTTTCAGTATCAACACCAACTATCAGCCACGCGTTCCTGTACTTGATGGTATGGTAATACTTCGCTTCCACACGTTGGAAAGGGGGGCAGTAACCAGGATAAGGATAAAACAATGTTGGTGGATGGAAGTAATACTCAGCATTGGCTGGTATCTTGAATGCGTGCAGTGTACCGTTTGGCAGTTCGGCACAAATATCGTTGCTAAACATGATTTGTCCTTTCCGCGACATAAACAAGCATGTGTCATTGTCGATCTCAATGGTACATTCACCATACGCAGGACAAGCCAGCGTCGCTGCCAGTGACATCTCCTCAAGGTTAAGCAGCACGGACATTACTAGAAGTCCGACTACAGTACGTATAGAGCAGGGCTAAAAAGTGCAAAGCTGCGTCGTCAGAATGAGAGGTGAGCGCTGGTTTAAAAATGACTGAACGGTTTCGTATATATACAGAGCGATGCAATATTGAGAGTTGAGAAAGAGTGCTGAGTGGTCCGCTTTATCATACCCACTGTGCGTAATCACGCAAGGAATTGTCAATGATGCAGGATGTGACACGTTAGAGTCAGTATGATGACAGAAGGATGGAAAAACGTTGTCGATATTGCAGAAAATTATGGAAAGCAAGGAGAAACTACCACTGTTTCCAAAACGAAGGCAATGGTTGATGATTAGTTCTGAGCTGTGTCTGTTGCAACGATGTTTGATCATTTCAGAGATTGGAGCATTTATTACCAGTCCTTCTGGAGAACCTGCGTTGACGACCTCGACAAAGATGGAGCTAATCTTTAAACGGTTTTGAGGCGCAACACGAACTAACAAGGCCGACTTTATAATTGGCGGGTTAACAAAAGAGCTGTAGTGAACTAATGTATATAGATGACATGTTAATCATCACTGAATGAACAGAGTAAATGCATTCGAATGCCGTAAATTTGGCGAGCCGTAAAGAACAGGAGGTTTAGAAGAACCCGCGATGAGAACAATAGCCGATGTGAAAATACGGAATAGTTGGAATCGTTAACTGCGACGAAGCTCTCAGTACAGACATTCTTGAAGCAGGACGAAATAATCGCCCGCCGGAAAATATTACCAGGGGTTTATTTCCCGGAAGGATACTTTGCTCATTAGGACGCAACCTTGAAAGTAGTGGTGTTTGTAAAAACAAATTTCACCTATGCCTTTTAATACGATCTGATTTCATGTTTGGGACAAATGTGAGTGATTAACGGTATACTGTTCGTGGAGATGCTATGGTGGCAGTACTTTTCGACGATGGAAATACTGTTTACCACCGTTACGCTGAGTTTTGTATCTCTGTGGATAAGTTCAAAGAATCACTGCTTGCGTGGAACTACGAAATATAGGAAGATAATAAACTGAAAATGAGCATGTAACATTGCCAGTAGGAGATGTGCCCTACGGGAAAATCACTGAAAGTTCACTTTCAAGATATCGGTTGGGTCATGGTTGTACCCTTTTCCGTTCAAGAATTGTACCAGTGGAAAGCTGTCACCCAGTGAGGTATTCTTCGCCTACAACGGTGCGTGCATGTGGGATTTAGAGTAAGTAAAGTGTCGGCTATCGGTATTTAGACTATTGCTCTGACCCAAGCGGAAAAAGGATGGCCAGTCGAGGAAGAAGTGAGAGAACGCCTACCGTGAGTGTCATTCCGGTATGTCTATTTGCTCGCTAAATTACTTCAGGCGCTGTGGAAATGAAACGCATTTAAAGTTGTTACCGCAAGGACGAACACGTGTTACTACAACGAAGCGAAGGAAGTTTTAAAATGCAAGTGCTTTAAACGAAGATTACTCTGAGTATGTGATCTACTGATAAAGCCTTGGATGACAGCTAATAGGTACACAATCGGACGGTCACATAGTTTTGCGAGTGAAAGAGCATCTTCTCATAACGATTGGAAATACTTTTTCTAAGGTTTCTTCTTCATGTTACTCCCAACGTTTCTGTAAGATGAATGGCTCTGTCTACCGAGCTCTCCCGCTCCCATAGAAGTTTGTTTAAGCCACAGCCTGTGTTTTACTTAAGAACTGAAGCGAAACGGTTTACAAAGCCTTTATGAGGAATCGTGTCGCGTTGTCAGGGATACAAAATTATAAACACGGATGGGCTCACGTTATGAAAGTTTTAACAGAAGTAAGAAGAAACACGGGGTGTCTTTTAACAGGCTTTAGTTGTTTCAATTTGATCTTCTGATTCACAGGTTTGGCCTGTTTGATGTATCTGTAAGCAAACTTCAAAGTGCCCTACCAAGGAATGGATAAACTAATTGTTAGAGAAAATACAGAACACTTTATCTTTGAAGTTTGGGTTCATAGGTAGAGACTTTATCTTGAGGTTTACTTACGGATACATCAAACCGGCGAACCCGTGAATCAGAGGATCAACTATGGAAGAACTAAAGAGAAGCTGATTTGTGTTGTGCGAGGCCATTTGTGTGCATGCTTACGGAATATGACATCAAGAGATTGGACCAGCTTTTGTTTTTTGATCACGTAAATGGCGTCACAGCGCTCTTGATCCTATATCCACGTTTCTTTTAAAAGGTTTTTTTCGGGGAACTGCCAAGGGGTTTTTAAATTAACGTTTATTGCGTAAACGTTCACTGGGGTGCTTTGAGGTCTGCCTTAATTAAAAAATGGGTTGGAAACTGCGAAAAAAATTTTTTTAAGGAGAAGCAATTTTGAAAGTCTGCTGAAGAGAAAGAAGGAAATAAATCAAGTGCTCGCGGGGATCAACAAAGGGAAGAGGATAACGAGGGGGACAGAAGAAAGAAGTCGGAGCCGTGGGAAGGAAGAAAATTTAAAACCGAATTTTTAAAAAACGGATGGAGATATATGGTCGAGTTTGCTCGTTGTCGTCCTGCTGTTAATGTGTCGCCGTCATTTAAAGTCAGTTGGACGCTCACTGCACCGTCTGACTGAATAGGTGTTGGACTGACGCTTGACGGCTGAGGACAAAGCTGACAGCTGATGTCTCCGCCAAAGTTGGTCGGAATGAGCGGCTGGCAACCATAGATACTGACCCGACGCGCGGCACAATTTGGTTTGATGACGGGTCATGGGGAGTCCCGAAAGTGCCTTAGTAAACGTTTATGCAATAAACGTGAAATAAAAAACGGGTTGGAATTTCCGCGAAACCAATTTTTTCAGAAGAAACAATTTTAAAATCCGTTAAGAAAAAGAAAAAAAGATATTACTATTATTATTATTATTATTATAATTGTTGTTGTTGTTGTTGTTTCTGCTGTTGCTATTATTATTACTATATCGCTGTCATCCATGTCAGAGTAACTGTCGCGAACATAATAAGAGGTAAATGAAACTCTTTCACATAACTGACAGCACTTTACGTGCATTTAGAAATCGCGGTTCGAAAACGAAAATTTCGTCCACTAAATGACACTCTTAGGTGAAGTTGAGTAGCTAAAGGCCTGTACAGTAAATGTGAAAGGACCGAGAGATGAAACAAACAGAAACTCGCACAATCATAACCATTGGAAGAACAAGATTTTCATGGATTAAAGTACATCCATATAAGACGCATATGAATTAAACAATACTATCCATTTTATGTTCAGAATATATGGTGAATATATCCCAATAAATGCTCACCTGCGCGTATTTGTGACAGCGTTCAAGAATTTTATTCCGATACGCTTCGCGCACATTATGTAGACAACATTGATATCTCAGTCATCATACAAAGAAATAATATTCGTCAAACTAAATCAGTTTTGTGTCGTCCTACGTTTTCGTAATAGTGCTATGTCTGTTGCTTTTAAAAAAAACATTACTGCAGACAATTCGACAAATTTTCTCACTGCCTTTCCAACAACAAGATATAAAATTCTACGAAACTTACGTAAACTTACCTATGAAACCTTACACAAATTGCATTGTCATTTCTAAGTGACAAAAAGCATAAATCTCCGGTTTCGGTACCGGAGCATGAAAACATAAATTGAGAAAGGGCAACTATTTCTAGGCACAAGACGAGGAGAGTGTACCTAAACAATTCAACCCACGGCAAGAGAATTGAGCATCTATTCTTGCGCATAAAGAATTTGCTAAGAAACGTAATTTACCTACAATTTAACATTTCTCTTTTTCGACGGTGAAAACGTAAGGAATCACATCATTTGTACCCTGAAGAGTTTATTTTATGAACGTGAGTTTATTATTACTGAATTGACAGAGAAGAAAAGTAGGTGTACCAGATCCCTCGGAACCACGTTGGACCAGCAGAAACACAAAAAGAAGCAGTGTAAGAACGGTTAGTTTCATGTTATTTTCTCTTGCAGAAAAGCCAGATGACGTAGGTGCTAAAACAATATATTTTTCATTACGCAGTAAAATAAGTTACAGAAAAATAATTTAGTACCACCTCCTGTTAGAATAAGAATGTGAATGCAGTTACAAAAGAAGTATCCAGTTTTATAGACGTTATTGCTTCTGCTTAGCGTCACGAAATAGCAAAGAAAAATATTAGTGGACAAACAATAGCTGATAGCATAGATGTCAAAGAATGCAGCGACCGTTGCTCACCCAATTATAAGAGCCAGCGAAAGCAAGGCAAATGGATTTAGGAAAAGCAAGCATCCTTTTATACAAACTCCCAAAAAAACAAAAGGAATTTATCAGAGAAAAAACGCGCTGAATGATTAGGCAAAAGTTGTTTAGAAAAATATTATGCTCTGAGTGTAGGACTACTGTTCAGCGCAGAGCGTGTACGGACAACAAAGCATGATAAGAAGGTACTTACTGAGCAAAGCAGACCCTTCAATGGCCTCGCAGATTCCACCGAAGAATCCAGGTTTGCACAAACATGTATAACCATGAGGAGAAGTTCTGTTAACAATGCATGAGGCGTCATTTTTGCATGGCGAAGGAATGCAGGGATTATCATCTGAAGCAGACAGATTAGTAGTGTTGAGAAGAGAATGTTAGTGACGGGTTATTTGCTTTAGTACGTTCTGTCATGCGTTGTAAATACTAACAAACACGGAGAGATGACAGAGCAAGCCGTGCCGCTGTCTGTTGAGAAGTCCCAAAATGGAGTACGAGGTGTTTGGAGTAGATGTCGGTCACCTTTCCGATCACATTTTAGCGTGTACATATGCAGTAGGGCACCCGTGTTCACAGTTTCTCTTTCTACTGTCTACGCAGTTAAATATTACGTAGGTCGCAGCCCGTGTAATAGGTGAAGCCGGTTCCAGGAATTCACACGTGTGCTCATCTTTGTAGTCGTTAAAAATAATATTATTGATAAAGTTATCAGGGGCTTCTCCGCGTCCCTCTGTTAAGACAAGGGAGTTTATTAGCACCTTGTTCTTCCGCTTTGATAGAGTGCAACAAGAGAGTAGCGCTATACGCTTCTTTACCAGTGATTCGCGGAGCTACTCCTACTGCAGACTAAATATTCTGTAGACAGCGGATCAAGATTAAGAATTCCCGTTAAAAAAACTCTGACATAAGGTGACAGTGTCCGCATTAGACTGGTTCCCTGGCAGATATGAAGAAAGGAAGCAATACCTAGTTTCAGATGGTATGGCGGCCTGTGAAGAAGACTTCGCACCTCAATGTTTATGTTCATTGATAAGCCACTTTACAGGATTACCGGTTCACCGGCTGCTAAATCGGTTAGGGCAGAGGCTTGCTGACCTGCGCCCTTGAAGAACGCTGGTTCAATGAGAGGCTACTTAGGAAGCGTTAATGTCAAGAGAAATTGACTTATTTTTGCATGAACCTAACAAGTGTTCTTATTAAAGTCACAATATACTTGCACTCAGAAGCGTTCGCTTTTGCTCTTTATTATCACCCTTGGAACGTTTCTCCCGCGCATACGGAAGTCTACCGTGTATATACTCTGAAGTAAGATTATAACCGGCATCTGATTATGCAACTGGAACCATTTGCTGCTGAAGAATGCTCAGATACGCAGAATGGCGTACCAGGAGCAGAGGGTGCTTTCAGCAGTAAAAAGAAGAAGCAGACCAAAGCTGGCTTCTTTTACAGAAAGAACTATTAAACCATGAGAAATGACTATTAAACGTATTGAATTTGCATGATACAGTATGAATGCTCGTACTTTGCTTTGATCATGAAGGGCATTTTCCTATGAAGACCTGTACAATAAAGAATAGCACACTGGGTGTTGCTGCGCTAAGCCTAGCCTCATACGTTCACTGCGTCTCTATGTTGACCACTTCTATCATTAAATGTTGGCCACGTGAACAAGCGTGAAATGGACCTGGAGGAGATTATGAAAAAGGCTGACTTATGCGGGCAGAAATATGAGCACAGCCTACTGTGCATTTAGATGCTGACGAATGATCAGAGGAGAGTAGTATTGCTGAAGAGAAGAAAGACACAAGGCTGTGCAAGCCCCCATTGAAAGATTAAGGTTAAAAAGATGTCATAGCCATGAATTGGGGAAATGTTTCTCGCGTGACATGCCAGTCACTCAGCTATTCCGAAAATAATGTGAATGGCGCAACGCACGCACCGGAAACCAAAGCTTTATGCAAATTAGAGCAACAGAGCAGTAGCACAACGGTAAAAAAATGATTATGGGAATTAACTTACATACAGAGCAGTCAAAGCCACCGTAGCCTGGCCCACAAATGCATTCAAATTCATTGATCCGTTCGTTATCAGCGCAAACACCACCATTTAAGCAAGGCGCTGTTTCGCATTTGCTTATCACTGAAGAGCAAACAATTAACTGCTAATTAAGGCTCATAAAAGCTGTAAAGGTCAGTCTTCTCTCAGACATACTTAATCATCGTCAACTGTAGATTAAGTTCAGAACAATGAAATGACAAAATAGAATCGAAGGAAGAAAATTTATTCCGAAGGAAATATGATAACTTAAATAGTACTAATTTAATTTTTACCAGTACGATAATTACTGTGGATTAAAATGTAACGACTAAGATGAACCCGGGACAATGATGAGCAAGTCTTCATAGTTTGCGGCGTACTCAGAACGCCCAGTGAAAAATTCAGTGCATTTGAAACGAACCAATAAGACAGAGAAACCGCCCTGTGCTTATCTTACGACCTTACGCGTCCATACAATGAAAAGCTACAACACTTTCTGGGAAGCGTTACGCATTTCTTGAACATGTGGGTGCATCCGATTGCGACTTACCTTGCTCGCAATGTATACCAGTGTAGCCAGGCGTACATTCGCAATGAGGAAGGTTGCCGTCCGGCAAACAAGAGCCTTTCCCGCAGTCGTACGATAAGTACTCACAAGGGCTTAATTCTAAACAATGAAGACAATAACAGATGACTTCGATGTGCCCATCTAATCATGTTAAAAGTATTGCCCACCAACAGCACAATTTGCACCCGTGAAACCAATGTAGCAATCGCATTTGTGGCCATTCACCAAATCAGTGCAATAACCGTTTATGCAATCAGCATTGGCGCATTCGTTTACGTCTAAGAAGTTTCACTACAACAGTAAGAAAAAATTGTCCCTTCAAAAAAGGAAAACCATCGTAATTGCTGTTGAAATATGACGATGGTCGACCAAGTGTTGACTTAGTCAAATCGAACCAATGCTACTAGATGGAACTACCTTTTTCGCAATTTCTACCAGTGTACCCAGCATTACATGTGCAGGTATAATTTCCTTTTGGATCTGAGCATACACCATTGTTTAAACAAAGATCTTTCGTCTCTTGGCATTCATCCTTATCTAATGCGAAATATCACAAAAAAACATTTCGCCTGCCGATGCATACCGACAGTACAAGCTTCACCAGACCATCCCATGTAGCATTTACATTCAACTTCAGAAACATTTTCCTTTGCTGCGCATAAGCCATTAACGCAGTCCAGTTTCTTGCAAAGGTCGACGGCTACAAATATATACATGTTCTACTTAGTCAACAAAAGAAGTGGCAGGTATTGAAAAACAACAATGTCCACTGTTGACCAGAGAAGGAAAAGAAGTGAAAATATTGTCCATACCAGCAACAGCGTGCTGGAAAATACAATGCAACTATTTCCAGACTTGGCATCGCAATTATTCAAGCACGACGTTAGAACTATGTTCGAGAGCCGAACTGTAGGGCATACACTAGATTGTTTCAAGTTATCACGGTAAATTTTTTCAGTTTTGTGCTTTATAGACTTAGAAGATTTGGGCATCTTCAACTTAGCAGACCGGAAGTAGAAAACTGCTGGACTGAAACGATGCACTGATCATTGAAACTGTAGCTGTGTTGGCTTCCTCAGCGAAATGGGATTATCGAAATTTTCAATAAGCAGTTTTCACAGTAATTGTTTGCACAATTGTCTTCGCGCGCGGATTGGCGCCTATATACTTTTATAAAAGCCAATTTGTGAAGTAGCGTTTTGGTGGGAAGTTTTTGAGAGAATAAGCGTGGACAGTTTAGGACAACGTTCAACTAACCTTCTCGGCACTTCGGACCAGTCCATGATTCTTTACATCTACAGATGTAACTACCTATTGTGTTGACGCAGGTGCCATCGTTAAAGCAGCGATCCTGACCGGATACGCATTCATCGATATCTAGCAAATAAAAATGGTTCCATTTCTTAAAAGTATGAAGAAGTCTATGAACATGTCAGCACCGGAAGTGCAATGCTTCCCTGTCCATCCCGGAAGACAATGACATACGTACGACCCAAATGTGTCAAAACATTTGCCATTAGGTTCACATGGGTTCGGCTGCTGCAGGCACTCCTCAACGTCTTTAATATCAGATACTTGTAAAAGAATATTTGTACCCTAATTCGAACTGCTCACCAGAATCGCAGTGCTTTCCGGTCAGTCCAGCAGGGCAAATGCATAGAAAGCTCCCTACTGTATTTTCGCAAGTTCCTTTGGGCCCGCAAATGTTGGGATAGTCACATTCATTCACATCTTAAACGTCCAAGCGATGCTGCTTTGAAGTGCAACATTCGTTGGTTACCCGTTTCGCAATGCTTTCCTATCCATCCTCCAAAGCATATGCACTCATAGGATCCGTGCGTGTTTTTACATATACCGTTCTTACATGGATAGTCGGTGCATTCGTTGATGTCTGAAAGCGACCAGTCGGAGTAGCAAAGAAATTTGTCAAAATGCAATAAAGCGCCTCAGCGGTCTAAGCGAGTAGCAAAGAAAGGATGGAAAACTCGTGTGCGTCACTTAAATTTTCCAATGTGGGCGGTATGTTTGCTATTCATAATCTCATAGAACTTAGGGGCGGGAACCTCTGAGATGCATGATAATTGAGTATAATCATGGCCGACTAACTGTGTAACTTCTTAGTTTAAGAGCACCGAAACAAAACGCGGCCGTGCAGCTTTGCAGGACGAATGGAATTGAACAATTTCGCTTTTGTTGTTTAAGCAATGTGTGTAAATAATTGATAAGAATGTTGAATGGGGATTAAGATTGCTATTTGCGCCAGTATGCTGTAGTACAGTTAGAAACGTTGAATCGCTACAATTTTTAAATTTTGTAGAATGATAGTTTTCCTTCCAAAAAACATCGGCTATTTACAAGTAGGAAGCCAGCTGTAATTAGCGCCGCGACTAAAGAAAAGAAATTTCGCGGTAGAATGAATTCCAGGTTGAAACAAAGAAAGCAACTTGCCTTTGTCACAGAAGGTGCCCGTATAGCCAGGACGGCATGTACACTTTCCAGTCACGTTGTTGAATGTCTTACACAGCTTGTTTAGAGACGGGAACACGCAAGTAGCACGACTTTTTCTCCAGCTTGACAAACTGTCTTCTGCGTCTGTTTCAGAGAGTTCAGCAAATGTTCTCACATGCTGCCATTCGTGTTGTGGTTGCATGTCATCCCACAAATATACAAGAATAGCCAACGGGTTATCTTTGCTTGGGTTTCTAGCGTAAACCTCCTCCAGAACCGTATAATTCTTTATAACGGTATAATTTTCTATAGGCTCAAGTTTCTTGTTAGTTATTCGATAGCGAATCATATCCTCTTGTTTTGTAACGGCGTGCTGCAAATGCAGCCGAATGATTTTTTCACTTGACGTTTCATTCTCCGTATCGACGCCAACTATGAGCCACGCATTTCGATACTTAAGAGTAGCGTAATTCCCATCTTTTGCACGATCGAAATATTTGCAATGACCAGGATGAGGATAAAACAATGTTGGCGGATAAAAGTAGTAGTCTGTGTTGGCGGATAATTTGAATGCATGCAGCGTACCATTCGGAACTTCAGCGCATACGCTATTATTAAATAGGAATTGAGGTTTCAATGACAGAAACAAACACGTGTCTTCGTCAATCTGAATGCTGCACTGGCCGTACGTAGGACATGCGGGCGTACTCGCCAATGACATCTTCGCAAAGTAGACCACAACGAGGGTTGATAGAATGCAAACTTTCCGTGTAGAACATGCCTGAAGGCAAAGCTTATCCTCGTTACGAAAAGATATTACTGCAATGCAGCTAGCGCTCGATGCTATTGCTTGTAACGAACTAAACAGTTTTAAAACTTAAAAAAACGATGCTCGAAGGCGTGGAATGGCTAGTCGCAAAAGTGGACGTATGACGAGCGGCGATTTGTTGCCCATGTATGACCGACTGTTGATATGTGGCAGAAGAACAGGAGTTTTGTTTTCTATAATTTTCCGGACAGCTTTGGTCACTCTTTCGAAGGAGAGCGGAAAACCGATGTGTACACAAGAATGGGTTAATGGGAGGAAGAGGGTTTGTTCTCTGCCCAATGTTGACAATGTTAATTATAACTTACAAACAACTCTATCTCCCTAAGTATAAGGTAAAAACATTTAGAAATCTGGCAAAATCGTACGTTAATCAAATATAGGGCGTGGTTAATGTGTGGACATGGAAAAGAATTGCGCCGTAGTAAAATATGACCAAATCGAAAACTGTACTTAGTTATTAAAATGATTTCTGAACTGCTCGTGTTGCAAGCAGTAGTCGCTAGGTTGACGAAACCAAGTACAAACTATCGTGCGGCGAGTGATAAGAACATCATCGCTGATACGCGGAATAAACAGAGATCATAAGCTGAATATGTATTCGTTACATTTTATTAATTCGTATGTATTCCTACCAGTGCAGGAAAGCCCATTTTAACCAATATGCTTATGTTAGATATGTATTTTCAATTCCCCACGTTATGTGCAGACCAAACGAAGGACTGACAAACAGCCTCCAGAAAAAATTGTGCAATATACGTACCGCTGTTAGCATACCAATAAACGGAGGCAGTTGCAAAAAAATGTGCCTAACTTGTGCCCAATGATCTGAGGATGGATAGGATGGATAAGTATGTCGACGTAAACGAAGTTTAAAATGCATCAATTTTAAAAAAAAATATGGATTTTAAACAACCTATCTCAAAATAGCTTCTGGTGAAACGAATCGTTTTCTCGTATAGAAGAAATGGCTGACAAAGACTAACCCATACCGAATATGAGTTTTAAAATTTCTCCCATTATTAGCACATACCTTCCGTCCTAGTTGTGTGCTCAGTCTCTTACTACCACAGTAATAATAATAATAATAATAATAATAATAATAATAATAATAATAATAATAATAATAATAATAATAATAATAATAATAATAATAATAATAATAGGGGATTTGAAAAGTGAAAAGTATGCTATCGCTCAGTACGAAAATACAGTTGACTTTGTGTTCACCTTGTTTACTACTATAGAGTGCTGGGGTCAGTTTTAACGTGGAGAAAGTAAGATTATGAATGACAAAGGCGAGCGAACCTCAAGTCAACAAAGATCTATTTCAACGAGCCCATCTTGCAGCAATGGATTTAGGAAAGCAATAATTAAAATGCAGGAACGCCGACTGCGTCCGCTAACTTTCCAGTTAGATAAACAAGAAGAACATGACGCGGTTCGCTGCCATTGTGGTTCAAATGTCCAAAGCATTGGGAGCAACATATTTAACATTGGCAAGCATATTTACTAAAGCAAGGACGAAAGGATGGTAAGTGCGCATTAATTATTCCAAAGTAACAAAATTACAGGAAGAATCAGCCATACATGTTAACTAAAAATACGTAGAAAAACACAGCTACGCAAACTCGTGCTACTGCGCTAAACTAAAAAGGGAAGCGATAAAGCAAAGAATTGAATAGTAACGTTAGTAATGATTATTACACATTTTCTTGCTTTTCCTTGTTTTTCTTCCTTTTAATCGTGCAATGTCTAACTCTCCGCAGCTTAGAGTCACGAAGTATAGGTCTTCTTGGCAAAAGGCCAAATATCGGCATTCCATGTACGATTGATGATTTTACGAATTCATCAACGCTATCCACCCACTCTAAAGGTTCTGCTGTATGCACACGAGGCAGCTGATAATGGCCGTTCCTTTCAACTGAGCTGAGCTCAACAACTTTCACTTCACCTTTAACAAGGACGCTTAAACTTGGAATGCTATCCTCAGAATGCTGGCTTAGCATAAAGTCTCCGTCCCTTTCGAACATGTATGCGCACGAATACGGTTGTTGCGTTGGGAAAAAGTAAGGTAATACGTCATGACGACAATTCCGAACCACGCGCTGGTTGCCCAAAAATTCATCGCTTATGACTGGCTTAAGCAATCTTACCGGACTGCCAAAAAATCTGGTCTGCAACAACGTTATCTTTTAGTGATCGCACTTTTTAAAAAAATAGAAATAGAAGACGCACCGCTAACTTAATCCTATTGTTCGCGTAAAAATCTACCAATTCTGAAACTGTGCTGAAGCTGTGCTTTCGAGAATGCCTTTCCAGGTGGAGCATATTATCGTCTGCTCTGACTATTTTGAAACAAACAACGTACGTTGATCCGTGAGTCTTCGACTGATAGCAAACAAGAAGCATAAGGCATTTAGTTGACGTGCAGAAATAAACACCGTAGTCACCAATGGAGACAAACCGATCCTTCAGTTCGTACGGATCTCTCTTTTCGCCGTGATAGTAGGGCAAGCTGCACAGAGGTCTCAAACTGATTTTTGGAACCCCATGATAACAGTCCATTGCTTCTCTACAACATTCACAACATCTGTATTGTCCGCGACGAACAACTGGACAGTTGACAGGCCATTTCAAAACGCAATTGTCAAGCACGCATCGACCAGCGACTACAGCTTTGACATATTCTTCCACTGAAGAAACTATTTCAACTGGCTGCAACTTATTAGTACGAGGAAGATAATAGTGGCCCGAGTTGGGCTGCAGCTTAATTTTCAATATCCTTATCGTGTCGTCCCATCTTACACCCAAGCGAAGTAAATGTTGGTCATTTGCAGCTAGCAAAAGGAAATCACCATTTCGTTCCAACCGACCAGATAGTTGATCACGCGGAAGATGACCATGGTAAAATGGCAAATGCGTCCAGTGAATACCCTTGGCGCCAAATGAATGCATTTGTTCGTAAATTGGGTTCACAACTTCTCTGACTAGGATGTAGAAATTCTTGCTACCCAACGCTTCAACCTGAATACTAAAAGCTGGTATTCGCCCACAAATTTTTAAACTCACCTGGAGAATCGTACCCCACAGCTTATAGTTCTGTACTGCCTCACCTACGGAAGAAAAAGAAGCATGCGGTTGTTTAGCTTGTTGAATAAAAAATTTTCCCTCCTCGTCTTCATCAAAGACGAACACACCGACGAAGCAGCAATTGTAATTCAACACTAACAAGGATGGCCTACAATCGTGTTCGACGTCGCAAAATACAAGAAAGTCGCCAGCCTTCACCAAGCGTGCTCTAAAGGTATTTCGACTGCCCAGGCCGTGATAGAAGCTCAATTCACCTATAGGACATTGAGGTGATTGCAAAACAGTTACTTCGTTTGTGCCTTCCGTAGAAGCAGTTGATAAATCGCTTGAACTAGTCGACATCAGCTGGGACAGAGACGTAGTGTGCGATTTAAAACTTCCCGAATCGCCGTAAGTATCCCCCGTCGATAAACTACCAAACAAATCCATTTTGGATGAGTACAAAGCTTCTACCACTAACAACCACGTAACATCAGAACATTACGCAGCCTTTTCGATTCGAACAATCCACGCACCCTTCTACCGTAGTTCCAAGATGGTCGGTAAGTTCCATTCCATTACGAGCTTGATTATCATTTAGCAGCTTTAAAATGCCCTTCTTTTCTACGCCCGCAATCAGTGCCAACGACATTTTGGAAACCGTGTCCACGAGATTTTTTTGAAATTTCTAAAATGCTGAATTGCTCCAATGAGGGCGTCCTCGCATTAACTCTGTACTGGCATTGCAGTCACAACAAGAAAATGCAAATGATAAAATAGAGGCTTCGATTATTCAAAACGATTTTGCATCGATTCAACGAATCTCACTTGGCATCATTGAAACTTCAGTTCTAAAGCCAATAAATGTCAGCCACAATGGCAAATGTCGAACTCGCCTTCTTTTCATCGGAGTACAATTACCAAAACATTGCCTTTTGGTTGATACAGGTGCGGCTATCCGTATTCTTTCCCTCTCCAATCAAGACAACACTCTACCTTCGCGAGCTTTCGCCATAGCGACCAACAATACGACAGTTCTGACGTTCAGGACTGTGACTTGAAACACGCTATCAGCCTGAAGAAAATTTTTGCAAGCCGGTCCATAATCACTGATGTCACGTAGCCAATTCTGGGCGCTCATCCTTGCCCAACTCTAGCTTTATGGGCATCACCCAACGCAGACGTTTAACTGACAGCTGGATTAATCGACAGGTTGTAGGTGCCATGTCATCCGCCGACCCATTACAACTTCCGTTTGCTCTTCAACTTTCACTAGTTGAATATCAAAACTTCACCCTTCACTTTCCCTCAGTCGTCGACGGAAAAGGAGACGTCGCCCAGTATCTCATAGCGTAACCCATCAAATCTTACTTTTGCTACCCTAGGTCAATGCCGGCTATGACCTCCAGCACCGCGACGTTTTTCCGACTCGCAAAGCAGGAATATGGATCCTTGCTCAGGAATAGAATTCTTTCCTCTTCGAACAGTTTGTTGTCCTCTCACTTACACGCGGCCCAAAAACCATCAGAGGAGTGGCGAATGTGTGGCGACTATAGCAACTCAAATCTGCTTACCATACCCGATCGCTATTCGATTCCCTACATACCAGTTACCACAACATCCATGCTAGAAAAACTTTCTCAACAAACAACTTGGTACGCGCTTTCCAGCAAACCTCACTAAATCCTCCTAGAATTGCAGAAACAGCAGTATCACCGCAGTTCATTTTCTGAGATTTTACATAGCGCCACAGGCGTACGTAATGCTGCTCAAAGTTTCCAACCGTTCATCCATCAACTTTTCCTGACGTTACTTTTTGCAACGCACACCGACGATCTCCTAGAAGCCAGTAGTAATGAGGAACGGTATCATCACCATTTAAAAACTTTATATACGCCCTTGCAAAAATCTTCGATGGTCACCAACAGAGATAAACGCATCTTCGCTGCATCGGAGCTTAAATTTCTTGAGTACCACGTCAGCAACGACCGTATTCTACTTCAATTACAAAAGGCAATTCCACTGATGCCTTTTCCATGTCCGCCTTCCGATTCTTCTGCTTCAATATGCAACCTATTCCACGAACTCGCGACAAAAGCACGCCAAAATAGTATTCCCGATTGAAACGCTTTTGAAATTGAAGCTTTCTAAGCCTTCAAACAGGCGCTAACCCATGCTGCTCTTTGAAGTATCCAAAACCGGACGGGCCAAAAGATGCAACGGTTCATGAATCTCAACTTGGGACAGGTCTGCACCTCTAGTATGGCACTTTCTCAAACGAGTAACCTGCAATTTATCAGACCATCAAGCATTTTCGATACTTCTCAGAAGCAAGGGAATTCCATGTTTTTAATGACCATAAGCCGCTAGTTTACGCTCTTTCATTGGACTTCAGTCGTCATAGTTCTCGAGCATTTCGATATCTCTAGTTAATTCCAGAATTCTCAACAGATTACATGACACGTCAAAGCTGAACAGAATGTTCGGCCAACGTTCTTTCACTCTTAAAAACCGTTTTGATCACACTGGATATCAATCCAAAGACCTTGAAGAAATAGCAGCAGGTGAATAAAAGGACTGTGAAATGCAAGGACTACAAAATACAGCCACATCTTTGCAATTCACATCATCTCAATAGCCTTTCACCGGAAAGTCTTTGATCTGTGATACTTCAAATGTCTGTCGATGACCTTTCGATAATCAGCCCTTTCGACGAAAAGCCTTTCACCTCCTGCATTCTTTACCTCACACTGGAATTCAGGTTATGCAGATGTTCATTTCAGAATGGCATATTTAGCCAGGAATGAAAGCGAATATTCGCCACTGGGCTTAAGCTTGTGTCAAACGCCAACAAAGTAACATGCGGCGTCGCACATCATGCTCCACTCGCACTTCTTGAAGCACAAAGGCCGCTTTAACAAAGCCCACCTCGATATAGGTGTATCTATGCTAACTTCCAACGGTTGCAAGTACATACTGTCGTGCACACGCAGACACAAAAGATGCGCAGAAGCTTTGCCAGTCGCTGATGCTTCTGCTACCATTGCCACCAAAGCATTTATAACCGACCTATCTCATTACAGCCTACCGTACACTACCACTACCCGTCGAAAAAAGCAATTCGTGTTTGATATCACCATACGCATTGCAGGAGAATTTTATCAGCCCATAAAAAATTCAGAAATTCAGCGCGAATTGACGATTACGTACATCAACTCAAACGTATCTTGCGGGCCATCCAGTACTTTTCTGAACCGAAAATTTCGAACCGGGCAGGTCTATGCCTCTTCGGATTTCGCAAAATGCCTCACGCTTTCGTTTGTCATGAAATGCTCAGGAAACACTTCACGTCACCCTATGACGGCTCGTATCGAATCTTAAAACGACACAAAAATCTCCTAAGCTTGACGTTAACGGCAATACCGACTCTTTGTCGCTAGATGGCTTGAAACTAGCTTTTCGTAAGCGTCAAGACAATTCCGGAAAAGACATATTGTTGCAGCCTACCTATCTCACGCGTCCTGCGTCTTTCATTGCCCAAAAATTCCGGAACGACTAGTACGTTTTTGACCAGGAAGCGGCGGAATGCACCCCAAGAGTAACACCATTTTGATTGTATATACAGCAGTGTGCCACCGCTAGCTTCAACACCAGAGCACGTAGTTCTCGACGCACTAAGCAACAGTACGCTACCCGCACTACCTAAGGTGCGAACCTACAGATTTCTAACCACAATACGCCCTCCTGTGCTTTATCGTACATTCCTATAGTACAGCAGCTGCTTCCTTCGACTACACACACTCGCTCCAAGAACTTATTATTATTATTACTATTATTATTATTATTATTATTATTATTATTATTATTATTATTATTATTATTATTATCATTATTATTATTCTTACTACCATGACTTTTCTTCTTATTATTCTTCTCAGCAACGCTTACCACCTCACCTTACCAACATTCTAGCACTCTAACGTCAAAAACCATTTTTCATATCAATCATGCACAAATAACGTTTACCTTTGAGCAAACGATGGCGTCGAATTACATGATGATGAAGGGACGTGTCTGAAGCATGAAGAGCTTCGACGTGTGAATACTACATTCCACTTCCACTTGGGCAACCAAGCAATCCGAACACACCCTTAAGGAAACAAATAAAAAAAAAGTAAGGTTAAGTTTAGCCCTTCATCTGAACAAAGGGAAAAACAAATGCATGCCTGCATTGGAATAAAAGGAGGCGTCAGTTCAATGGCTCAATGAATTGCAAGTTTTTCTACTTTTACATCCTCGCTTATACAAGTTAAATCATTTGGAGAAACCTTTCATTCAACAAACAATTTAGATGTTGCACAGTTGTAGGTTAACTTACCTTAGAGCGTTCTGCCTCAAAAGACCATCGAATGCTGAACCTGCAAAATCAAACTAATGTATCAGAATCTCGTGTCACCAGTTACTCATGAAGCATACAATTTTAATGAGACAACGCTGTTATGGATAAAAAGAGCGCCCCGATCTATCCCACTACTAATTACTAACGCAGCACAAAAGTACAGGCAATTTAACAATGTTATACACTGTTGAGGTCGTTTAAAATTTCATCAAGACTTACTGGAAGATGGACGGCAACTATCTCTGACACTGCTTCGTAAACAAACCAGCGAGCAATAACTAAATTGCGTTTCAAAAATAGCGAGCTTCCGCAAGCTGAGCCATGAACTTTCAATGCTACACTGAAATGGCAATATCGTTAAGCCTACATACCGATACACAAAAATTTGCACAAATAACCCTATTCTAAGCTCAAATCAATGGTCCATTTATATAGCGTAATAAATTAACTTTACCATTTAACATTATGTGTATGCCAAAACTTTTGCATGTCTAAAGCAACATTTGGCGGGGTTGATTTGACTAGTACGTAGAAATTGATACTACCCAACGTTTGAACCTGAATATAAAAAGGTTAATACTAAAAGATATTCCTGCGCAACTTTTTAAAATCACCTGAAGCATCGTACCGCACAGCTTATAGTTCCGCGCTGCCTCATCAACGGTGAACAAAGAAGCATGCGCTTGTTTTCCTTGTTGAATAAAAAATTTTCCCTCTTCGTCTTGATGAAAGACGAACATACCGACAAAGCAGCAGTTGTAATTCAGCATTAACAAGGATGGCCTGCAATCGTGTGCGACGTCGCAAACGAGGACGAAGTCGGCAGCCTTCAGGAAGCGTGCTCGAAAGGCATTTGCACTGCCGAGGCCGTGATAGAAGATCAATTCACCCATGGTTGTAAGGTCTTCTACGGCTTTTGCCGTTTTTCGTTGTGCTGTTATCTGTAATTAAACTAAACAACTGCTCTAAGAACGGATGGACGAGCCGTTATTAAGAAAAGTACAGATATCAACGCACTCAACTGTTTTATTGTTCAAAGCTTTCGGAACGCTCTAGTTCCGTCGTCAGTGAGGTGGTGGAGGAGTAATTCACCCATAGGACATTGAGGTCATTGCAAAACAGTTATTTCATTTGCGCCTTCTGTAGAAGCAGTTGATAAATCGCTCGAACTAGTCGACATCAGCTGGGACAGAGATGAACTGTGCGATTCAAATAATTCCGAATCGCCGAAAGTATCGCCTGTCGATAAACTATGAAGCAAATCCATTTTGGATGAGTACAAAGCTTCTGCCATTAACAACCACGTCACGTCACAAAATTACGCTGCCTTTTTGGTTGGAACAATGCACGCACTATTCTACCGTAGTTCCAAGATGGTCGGTAAGTTACATTCCATTTACGACCTTGATCACCATTTAGCACTTTTAAAATGCTCCGCTTTTCTAGGCTCGCAATCAGTGGCAAAGACATTTTGAAAACTGTACCCGCCAGATCCTTTTCGATTTGTAAAATGCTGAATCGCTACAATCAGCACGTCGTCACTTTCTCACTGTATTAACACCGCAGTCACAACAAGAAAGTGCATATGATAAAATAGAGGCTTCGATTATTCTAAACGATTTTGCGTCGATTCCACGAATTCCTGTCGGTATAATCGAAAGTTTATTTCTAACGCCAATAAAAGTCAGCCACTATAGCTAATGTCGAAGTCGTCTTCTTTTCATCCGAGTACAATTATCACAACATTGGTTTTTGGTTCATACAGGTACGGCCTATCAGTGTTGTTCCTGTTTCCTATCGTCAAAGCCAAGACAGTACTTTCGCGAGCTTTCTTCTCACCTATTAACAATACGACAGTTCTGACGTTCAGTTCTGCGGCGTTGAAACACGTTATCGGTCTGAAGAAAATTTTTGCATGCGGGTCCGTAATCGCTGATGCTACGTAGCCAATTGTTCCCGGTGATCTTTGCGTAACTTTGGCCTTAGCGTCCTCATGCAAAGCAGACGTTTAATTGACAGCTCGGTTAATCGACAGGTTCTGGGTGCCATGTTAACCGTCGGCCCATTATTCCTTCGTTCAACGCTGAACTTTCACCAGTTGAGTACCAAAAACTCATGCGTCATTTTCCTTCAGTCGTCGATGGAAAAACAGAAGTACGCCCAGCTTCTCTTAGGGTAACTCATTACATTCACACTTTTGTTCTTCCAGGTCACTGTCGGCCATGACGTCTAGCACAGGGACGGTTTTACGATTGCGAAAGCAGGAATTTGCATCCTTCCTCAGGGCTGGAATCGTTCGTCCGTCGAACAGTTAGTTGTCCTCTCAGTTACACATGGCGCGAAAGTCATCAGCGGAGTGGCGAATATATGGCGACTTTCGCAACTTAAATGTCCTTACCATAACTGATCGCCATTCTATTCTGCACATTCTGGATTTGACAACATCCTTGGTGGAAAAATATTCTCAAAAATCGACTTGGTACGTGCTTTTCACCAAATACCAGTGGATGCTGCTAGCATTGAGAAAACAGCCGTTTCAGCGCTCTACGATTTTAGGGCTTTTGCGTACACGCTCTGGCTAACGTAATCATTGTCAAAGTCTTCAACGGTTCATGGATCAAATTTCTGAGGTTACCTCTTCGCAGCGCATGTCGATGACCTCCCAGGAACTACTCGTTATGAGGAAGGATATCATCACCATTTAAAGATTTTGTGTACGCACTTGCAAAAATCTTTGTCACCAAGAGAGATAACAAGAGAGACGACAAAGGACAAGAGGTTAGCTCGGCTTAGGACCCAGTGATTAGTAAAACCAAGAGCTTGAGTTTCTTGAGTACCACGTCCGCAAGCACAGCATTCACCCTCAATCACAAAAGGCAACTGCGCTGTTGGCTTTCCCATGTCTGCCTTCTGTTTATTCGGCTTCGATATGCAAGCTTCGATAAGAACTCTTGACAAAAGCACGACAACATAGTATTCTCGATTGACAGGCTTTTGAAATTGAAGCTTTTTAAGCTTAAAAGCAAACGCTTTAACCCGCACAGCTCTGTTGGAGTATCCACAACCGGATGCGCTCAAGGATGCAATCGTAGATGCATCTCAATCAGGGATAGGCGCTGTCCTATAGCAGTTAATTGATGGAAGCTGGTGTCGAAATCATTATTCTCAAAACAACTGAATAAAAGCCAGCGGCAGTACGGCACTTTCTCAAACGAGTAACTTGCAATTTATCAGACCATCAGGCATTTTCGACACTTCTCAGAAGGACGGCAATTCCACGTTTTTAATGACCATAAGCCGCTAGTTTACGCTTTTTCATTGGACTTCAGTCGTCATACTTCTCGAGCAGCTCGCCATCTCCAGTTAATTTCAGAATTCTCAACAGATTATATGATACGTCAAAGCTGAAAAGAATGTTCGGCCAACGTTCTTTCACTCTTACAAGCCGTTTTGATCACACTGGATATCAATCCAAAGACCGTGAAGAAATAGCAGCAGGTGAATAAAAGGACTGTGAAATGCAAGGACTACAAAATACAGCCACATCTTTGCAATTCACATCATCTCAATAGCCTTTCACCGGAAAGTCTTTGATCTGTGATACTTCAACTGTCTGTCGATGACCTTTCGATAATCAGCCCTTTCGACTAAAAGCCTTTGACCTCCTGCATTCTTCATCTTACGCTGGAATTCCGGTGACGCAGATGTTTACTTCAGAAGGGTTTATTTGGCGCAGAATGAAATCGAATATTCAGGATTGAGCTTGAGCCTGCGTCAGATGCCAACAATATAGGATGGAAAGGCATACATCATGCCCTTAGGGTACTTCTTGGAGATCAACACCCGTACTAACAAAGTCCACCTCGACACAGGTGCATCTGTGCTAACATTTCACGGTTGCATGCACATAGTGTCGTGCACAGGCACATATAAAAGATGGGCAGAAGCATTGCCAGTTCCTGATACTTCCGCAATCATTGTCACCAAAGCATTCATTAGAGACTAAGTTTCTTGGTACAGCGTACCGTCCACTGTCCCTACCGGTCGAAGAACACAATTCAAGTTTGATATCATGATACGCATTCCATGAGAATTTCATCAGCCCATATAACGTTCAGTAATTCAGCTCCACTCCACGAATTGTGTACATGGATTCAAGCGTATCATGGTGGTCATTTACCATTTTGCTGAACGGACAGTTTCAAACTGGAAAGCCAATGGCTTTTCGAATCTAGCGAAATGGTGTAACGCTTTCGTTTGTCATGAAATGCTCAGGAAACACTTCACATCAGCGTATGATGGCTCGTATCGAATCTTGAAACGTCACCCAAAGTCTTTTGAGCTTGACATTAACGGCAATACCGAATCGTTGCCGCCAGATGGTTTGGAGCTAACTTTTCGTAAGGCTGAATGTAACTCGGAAAAAGACATTCTCGGGGCCTAACTATCTCACACGTCCTGAACGCGTCGTGCGTCTTTTACTGCCCAAAATTCTCGATCGTCTAGCAAGTTTATGACCCGGAAGCTGCGGAGTACATTCCAGGAGTAATACCATTTTGATTGTACATACCGCAGTGCGCTAAGGCTAGCTTGAAGATCAGAGTACATAGTTCTCAACGCATTAAGGAACAGTACGACACCCGCAGTACCTAACCTGCGAACTTCCAAATTACTAACCACAACACAGCTTTTTGTGCTTTCTGCTATCCGTTCGTTGATAGATCGGCTGCTTCTTTTGACTACATAAACTCGCTCGGAGAAATTATTATTATTATTATTATTATTATTATTATTATTATTATTATTATTATTATTATTATTATTATTATTATTATTATTATTATTATTATTATTGAACACTGGATGCTTCGTAACGGGATGGGATTTCATGGTTTATGGTCTTCTACGGCTCGCTATCACCAGCAAGGGCAAGGAGGGGGCGTTTCTAAACCACTTAAACAGCATCTTCCCCAAAAACATACATTTAACTATGGAAACAGAAGTAGATAATAAACTCCCCTTCCTAGACGTATTGGTGATAAAACAGGGCAGCGAAATAAGGACCTCCGTGTATAGAAAACCGACCCATTCTGACAGATATCTACATTTCACTTCACACCACCCTCTGTCAGTAAAACGGGGTATTGTAAAAGGGATGGTTGACAGGGCCCTGGCTGTCTGTCACCCCGCATTTCTTCCGGGAGAATTAAAACACATCCTTCAAACGTTTACAGACAACGGGTACCCTCAGTCTTTGGTTAGACATATCATCGCCGAATGCAGACGGCCCCCGAACCCTACACCCTCACCCAACGATACTAATACCATTGATAATATTAACCCTACTAATGATAACACTGGGATCACGAATAGCCGCCCCATTTTGTTTATCCCTTATTACAACGGCATCAGGGAACGTATCTTACGACTGAGCCGTTCCATGGACTTCAAGGTTCGTTTTAAGACATCTAATAGTTTGCGTTCAATGGTGAGGAGCGATAAGATCATGGTTCCCTTTGACAGGAGACCGGGCGTCGTCTACGAGTTACGATGCGGTTGCAACGCCTCCTACATAGGAGAAACGGGCAACACTTTATTTGACAGGTACGGCCAGCACATGAAGAACGTCGGCCGATACAAAGAGGCGATGCGAAGACTGACCGAACCCGACGGACAAAGGACAAAAAATCCGCGACGAGGCCGACCACAGAAGCTGAAACCGGAGAAGATCATAGAAGAGACGATCAAAGCGTCGGCGGTCGTCGAGCATTCCTCTCAATGCTCGCTCGACCTACAGGACGCAGATTATTTGTCGCGAGAGCCACTTACCGCCGGGTTAAGGAGGCTCTTTTCATTCGCCATAACCATACCATCAACCGTGACAAAGGACAAGAGGTTAGCTCGGCTTGGGACCCAGTGATTAGTAAAACCAAGTGTTGCTCTCTGCCGCGCTGACCTCGACCCCCATTCCTATTGTCACGTGAGCCTATATAACACCGTTCGGAGAATAACACCTCTTCCACCACCTCACTGACGACGGAACTAGAGCGTTCCGAAAGCTCTGAACATTAAAAAGTTGAGTGTATTGATATCTGTACATTTTCTTAATAACGGCTCATCCACCCGTTGGTAGAGCAGTTGTTTCGTCTAATTTACAGATACAAGCACAACAGATAAACGGGAAAAGCCGTAGAAGACCATAAACCACATATTATTACTACTACTACTACTACTACTACTACTACTACTACTACTACTACTACTACTACTACTACTACTACTACTACTACTACTACTACTACTACTACTACTACTACTACTACTACTACTACTACTACTACTACTACTACTACTACTACTACTACTACTACTACTACTACTACTACTACTACTACTACTACTACTACTACTACTACTACTACTACTACTATTGTTGAAAATGTGGTTTCTTTGTACGGTACCGTATATTTTCCCAATGCAAAACTTTATTAGGGAATAGATTCCGGTTTAATGCCTGGTAACTCCGGAGCATTCGGGTCAACCGAGACCCGTTTTCAGCGGTTGTAAATTATCAATTTAGATAATTTAGAACCGCTGAAGACGGGTCTCGAGCGACTCGAAAGCTCCGGAGTTAGGACGCATTAAACGGGAATCTATTCCGTAATAACGTTTTGCATTATACTACTATTGTTGTTGTTGTTGTTGTTGCTGTTCTTAGCAGCGCTTAGCACATCACTTTACAAACATTTTAGGAATTAAACGTGAGAAACTATTTTTTATATGAATGATGCACAAATTCCGCTTACCTTTGAGCAAACGATGCCGTAGAATTACATGATGACGAAGGGACGTGTCTAAAGCATGAAGAGCTTACACGTGTGAATACTACGCTTCCACTTCCACCTGGGCAAACCAAGCATTGCAAATAGACTCTTAATGAAGCAAATAAAAAAGTAAGGTTAAGTTTGGCCCTTTATCTGAAGCAAGGCAAAAACAAGTGCATGTCTGCGTTGGAAGAAAAGGAGGCGTCAATTCAATGCCTCAATGAATTGCAAGTTTTTCTACTTTTACGTCCTCGCTTATACAAGTTAAATCATTTGGAAAAAACCTTTCATTCAAGAAGCAATTTAGATGTCGCGCAGTTGTACGTTAACTTACTTTGGAGCGCTATGCCTGAAGAGACCATTGAATGCTGAACCTGCAAAGTCCAGCTAACATATTAGAACCGCATAACATGAGTTATTCATGAAGGATACATTGTTAATGGGACAATATTACTGTGGTTTCATATTTAAATGTCTTTATTACGGATGCAATGTCCCGGTGATGTGCACAATAAGCGCAAAAACCTTCTCCGGAGGTTTCGGGTCGCGACAGACCCGAAAGCTCCGGTGAAGGTTTTTTCGTTTATTGTGCACATCAGCGGGACATTGCATCCGTAATAAAGACATTTAAATATGAAAACATATAATCCCGTACAAAAACATGACATCTTCAAAATTAGTGTGGGTGGAAAGGGCCGCTGCGAACTACCGCACTACTGATTACCAATGCAGCACAAAGGCGCAGACATTTTAACAATGTTACACACAATTAAAGTCGTTTAAAACGTCACCAGAACTTACTACAAGATGGAAGGAAACTATTTTTGACACTGCCTCGTGAGGAAAGCAGCGAGTGATAACTAAATTGCATTTAGAAAAAAGTAAGCTTGCACAAGCTGACCCTTCAAGTTTTAATGCTACACCGAAATGGCATTATCGGTACTCTTAGAGATAGGCAAAAATTTACATAGATAACTGTATACCAAGCTGAAATCTATTGTTCACTTAGACGTCGTAATAATTTAATTTTGCGATTTAGCTTTTGCTCGCCTAAAAGAAGATTTGGCGGGGTCGCGTGAAAATGAATCGTTTAAAGGAAAGCATTTACTTCTGCAGTTGAATACTGCGTCGGTCAAGCATTAGACGAAGATGGCTTATTCGGATCGCTCTGCCTTTCCGGTTTATCCTAAGAAGAAATATTAAAACTGACGCAATTGCCGCACTCGAAATAAGAACGTATCTTGCGAGACAGAGCAGGCAAAGGAAGTCAATGGTATATAATAAAAAGCAAAAAGAAAACTACCTGTGCGGGCACGCTTCTCTTGTAGTCGGTTTTTACAATGTCTCTCAGCTTTTCAACCGTTCCGGGTTCGAGCCAGCCACAGTTCGGGTCTGCCTCGGTGCGATTAGTAACACGTTTCGTCATGACCAATTCTTGGACTTCGGGCAGATGTATGTCACACAGTTGATAGGCAATCAATCGCTGGGAAGGTGCAACGCCTGGATTGTATTCATTGCTCGAGTCCTACATATGGAAGCTCGAATACTGCCAATGGACAAACGGATTTCGCGTCGACCTACCATTTGACTGTGCCGTACAGTAGCGCGACCGGTACGCAAGTTGGAAGGCATCATCCAACTGACTTCGTTCTGTACCGAACTGTCGGGAACCCCGAGTACAGTGAAGGCTATAAATGGTAGTCACCGACGAATAACGCGTAGAACTTTCGAGCTTACCAAACCGCGCAAAAGTGACACTAATGGATTGATACTTGCAGGCTTCCGGATTCTTGCGAGGATCATAGCCATAGCGACACCACAAACGGGCCCAAGGACCTGTCTGAATGTAAAATGCAAATTTTGGAAGCAGTGCCCTGCAATTGACAAGCTGAAATGCGATCAGAAGTACTGCACTCTGCCACTTACTGAAATATCGACCGATCCAGTGATAATTTGTTTCGCAGGCCCGTTTTGCTCCACAAGGGTCGCTCCTTGAGAACCTTTTGAAACGTCTCGTGCACGCTCATGTCTGGACATTTTTCATCGGCGCATCGAATGGCTTCCGCTGAAGGTTTTTTCGGAAACTGATCTGTGGCATTTACAACGCAAGTATACTGTCTACGATCAGCCCTTGTACCTAGAGACGAAGCATTGCATTACTGCATGTCCCCTAAAGCGTTTTCCACGATGAATGCATGCTTCGCATATTCAGCATTAATTAGCGTGATTGTCTGGCGTTTTGGCCAATAGCTCGCATTGCAGCAGCTCAGTACCCCTGCACGATCATCATAACATAATTAAGACACCACTCCAGCCCACATATTTGACAGACAAAATACTAACTGATTCCGATTTTCCAATCTTGCGAAGAAGTAGTTTCTTTGGAATACTTGGACGCGGTCTCCGGCTGCAGCACGCTTTGGTTTGCTTGGGGAAATCGAGAAAATGTCATAGGCAAACAGAAAGTCTCAACCGATGGGTACGGTTCTCTGAACATGCGAAGTGCCTCTTCGCGGCTTGAAGGAACCAGCGTGTTGTATATGGATTCATAAGATGGCTTATCCGAAGACTGACCGTCGTCGACACGTACCATTGGATGGAATTGAAAATCGAACAGATTAAAAAACTGGTGTACGCCCGGCAGTTTGGCCAATATCTCAAAAGTAGCTTCTTCAGCAGAGGGGTCATCAGTGCGATCACTACGACGAACTCGCCGAGCGCGAACGACCAGATATACGCCTGTAGTAAATCTGCTAGTTGTAGGACGTGCGAACAAGTTGGATCCACCAGAAGGATTCAATTCCAATGACTTTATGACCCGATGATCCTTAAATGAATAATAATTAAACAGAGCTGCTTTGCGGATAAATATGCACGCAATACAAACAACCAAATTCGTAAAGTATGAACGCTTAAGCTAGACGGAACCAAAGCTAACTAAAGTTAAGCCTTCTAAAAATTGAATTGAATTACTGTCTCTCGTCCCAGATTTCTTGTCTCGGTAGTAATCGCCTGGCACAACCTTTCTGCACCTTTGTCTCACACGAGTGAATTGAGATACCATCAGCAGACGGCTTATGTCTGTTGTTGCCCACTCTTGCCGCCCTACCAGCGCTTTCCGCGCTCAGAAAAAACTGCAGAAATAAAAAAGAAGCTACAATGGCTTAAAGCTTTGTTTCTTAAGTCTGCAAATATGATAACCAATAGGAATCGCCTGCCTGTAAGACAGACTAGCATTATGCAAGAAGCAACGTCACTCATCGTGAGTTAACAATACAATTAGATGGTACGCTGTTCTAAGAAAACCACCTGCAACTAATGTCAGTGGCGTCTACAGCAGCTGCTGGCAGCGTCCCAGACGTCTGCGACACAGAGTCTAGACGGGGACACAATTAGTCTGCGAGACAGTGTCTGATACCGGGGGAACTTATTCTCTGTTATTCATTTGCATTCTGCATCACAACTACCATTACAACAGCTAGAAAGATCCTGCATTAGCTTCTTTTTCAAGCGAAATACTGAAGTAAACAAAAACTGCGCCTGGAATAAATGCTACACAAAATGATAACTCGGAAAAATTTGGAGAAACTAGTCTGCAAAAACTAAAGACGTTCTGTCTGAGGCGTACTGTAAAACAACGAACGCAAAAAAGGAAAGATAATTTGCTAAATCGAGTGCTATTTTTACCGAAAAAATTTTAATAAACTAGCCAAAAAAACTGCGCGCGCTTTCTTTTTCTGCGCTTGAATAAAAATTTTAGAAAGAATGAAAACATCTCCAACGCTTCTCTCAAGAAAATCGCGCTATCAACGTACCGTAGCAATTTTTTCGTAGCCGCCCAAATTTTGCACTGCTTTCTCGATATTCTTCACAATGGCGGGATATTGAACCCCAACGTACCTGTCAACGGACATATTCAACTCTGGTTCAGCAGACAAATATTCTCGCTGCCATTAGTGATCGTCAAGTCTTTTGGGTATACGGTAGCACTCCGCGCTGGTCGCATTACTGGGCTATAAATTTATTTAACATCCCTCCATGCGTGCCAACAGGCAGCAGTGAAAACAAGAAAGATTGGTTTCGTCTTTTACGTTGCATTTGTACCAGCTTCAAGTCATAGCATCTCTTTAGTACTTCTTTACAATTAGGTTACGCTGCCAAGTTTTAGGCAAAACAGTTACACAATCCTCAATCACAAATAAAAGCTTTTGCTGAACGTACGAAGAATAAGGCGTGAGAAATACAAAATACAGTATGACGACAATGGTACCTGAAAATCTTTTCTGCGTTATGCGGACGACGAAGCTTGAGAAGACGAAATGGAAGGTGATCGTGGAATCGTTGAAAATTGTTTGCAAGCTTGTAAGTTTTGCCGTATGAGACGATGCTTCATCTCTTGCATGCCTTTGAACGCTTGTAAATTGGCTGCCAGTCAAGTACTTGGAGGGACTCAGGCAAAACAGCACAATATTGCGTGTTACTGCGTTCTGCTGCCTTCAAGTCGTCGCAGAGTTTGTTTAGAATAACGTGTCTTTTCCACTTGCTTTTGTATTTTGTTTTTAGGATTCAACAATTCTGCCAATGCTTTGTTAGGTTATCGGAACAATGGTTACTGGAAATAAACTGGGAACCAACGGTTCGCATAAGCTGTACGTATGCTTTTGTTCTCCGTGCATCTTTGAACGTTCAAATTCATCGCTGAAGTAAAGCATTGTGTTACTTGTTATTTCGAACGTATATTTTTGGAATCTATTCAAGGGTGTGCCCTTAATGCCCGAAAGTGGCCGTACTTTCCCCTTCCCGTTGTTGTCGTTAGTGCAGAATTTGAATAAACATTCGATTCCATTTTTAAACATCAATAAAAGGCATATCCTTAAATTAATCATAAAATTTAGCAGGCCGTTTAAAAGAATGCTTTTTTTATTTTTAACATAAAAGAATAGTTTAGTGTACCCTTTTGCAGGTACTAAACAAGCAGCCGGAGTTTCCACAGGTCGGCTGGTTTCGTCATCAGCAGTGAGGTGATAAAGCACAAATGGCAACAGTCTATGCAGATTCCAGTACTTCTGATTCTAATGTAAGAATTATGCCAAAAAAAAGTGAAGTCACATTTATTTCATGAAGAATTTGTCAGCTTAAGATGTCAGCTGTGGTTGTTTCGTTACATTTTGTAATATTGCTTATCTAACCATTGATAACTATTGATGCAAATAAATTTTGATCATTTGGTGACTAACTCATTGTTGCACCTAAGGTCACATGCATACATTGAAAACTAATGCTTACTTTTTTTGTTTATATTACTGCCAAGTTAAATTTGATTTATGCAAATTAACAGCGAGATGGATGTGGTTTTGAATCATCGCGTGTAGCCGAAACCAAAGTTTTATGTTCCCACCCTCAACGGGAACTCTATTCTAGCCTTACCATGTTCAAATTTTATAGTCGCTAAATTCTAGGAGCAATTTGCCAATGGCGTTTGCTCAAATGGCCGTCCGTAAGAAGCAACGACATTTCGCTTACGTTGGTCCTAAAAATTTACGCTCCGCCATGAAAAGAAATTCGTTGATGACGTCACAGTCGGAGTTGTAATTTACATTCGCAGGCATCATTTCACCAACGAACATTTCCCAGTAGACTCGGCAATCGCAGCGGAAAAATTGTTCAACTGTAAAGGTACGCAGCCGCTTGCAATTCCTTTTTTTCCTTTTCTTTTGCCTTGGGTTGTAATAGTCGCGGACGGTTCAATAATCCAGGGTCAAATGGGGATATTTTATGTTGGGTAGATTTTTAGATGAAGAATTGGGATTCCGGGAAAGTATACCCGATAGCTGCGCGCAAACATCCGAGAACAATGGTAGCACGGTTATTTAGTGTAGCGAAGCTACGAGCGTATAGTTGTCTCGCTTTTATGGCAGTTTTAGTTCGCTTTTCATTTTGAGTAGCGAAACTGTTAATTCACCCGCGCGTGATTGTTTCTAATGCTTTTAAAAGGAAGCTACAAATTAAGCCATCCGTAGGCGAGACAAATGAATGGCGGTAGTAGAAGTTTAACTTTTTGCTTCGCTTTCTAAATAATTACGCTCATATTTTTGACCTGTCTCTTTCTCGCTAGTTCGTGTTTTTTCATTGAAGTTCTTTTAATCCAGCCGATACACAATCCAAAGCCCGTCGGTGTACGATTTTCTTGCTTTTCCCGACGGCGCTTGGAGCAAAAGCCTTCGTAGTTTAAGAATTTCGTGTAAAGTACCTTCATTCATAACATTTTGACAACTTAATAACAAAGCATCGATGTTCCTTAAATGGCCGGCAAAGGGCGGTATTAGGTTTGCATTTTTTCAAGCGACAACAGCTTTATCCGTAAACCTTTTTTTCCGTATCACTTTCGACAGCGTCCATTTTGGGTGGTTCGATTTTTTGCCAACTTCAACTTGCCCTTTTCAAGCGAAAAAAGGCAACCAAGGAAGTGGGTGTCGCCAAAGCGTGAGCGAATTAAGTCGACATTTGCTGCCCACTTGTCCGTTCGTTGTCTTGAATGGCGGCGGGGCAATTTTTGGTCGCGAAGCCGTTAAAAATTTAAATTAAATGCAAATCACTTGTCGTTCGCGTTGCGCGGTTCGCCAACTTGCAATGGTTTCTTGCTTGTTCGCGCAACGGCGATCGATTGTTATCGTACAAATTTAAATTGATTGCAGCAAGTTTCAGTGTCACGTTCTTATACTTGATTCACGCGATTACTTTTTCGCTCTACCGGTTTTCAATGTCTGCTTAGCGATCGGTTCGACGAAAAGTGACTGTTCCCGACGTTGCTCAGGCCGGTGTTCAATCTAACAAAGGCGAAGTCTTGTTTCCTACTGTACACTTGTATTCTATCGAGATATTTGCATAAGCTTTGTCAAGTCGATCATTTGATCAATGCGTGACAGTAAGTGGCGTGAGCTTAGTTCACGCCCACAACTTTGCTTTGTTTCCTTATCGTTTTCATGTTTTTTTCTCACTTCCTTTTAGGCTTTCCATCCGTCTACAGGTTAGGCTTATTGAAAGCGCCTTAAGTACAGAGATTCTCTAACATTTGCCTACTCCTATTTAACCGTGAAAGGGTAAGCTCAGTTCGAAACGTACTTAGCACCATCCTCAGTATGTTAGCTTAAATAATGCTAAATTGAAACTGTTTTGAGCCGGTCCGAGTTAGTCCAGCATTTATAAGCGTTGTTGCTACCATTGAAAAGATAAAACCGAAAAATAATGCGATCATCGTTCGCTTTTCCGTTAAATTAAACCGTTATATTACAGTATGCATACTGTTACGTGCAGCATAAGTAGACGTGTATCAGATCTGTTATTGGACTTGAAATTTTTTTCCAAACATTAATATTAGCCGCCATGGGTAAGCTGCATAATTGTAGTTGATATTTTTGCGTTAGGCTTAATCGTATGTTTTTTGTTCGATTGAATTTCCGCGCGTTCTCTAGTCGCTTTCGGTTGGAACAACTTTCAATCAGACCAAAGATCGTATCGTTTTACTACGCGCAACCTCTAGTCGATTCCGTTGGTTCAAAATGTACCAGCCGTTCTTATCTTGAATATATTCAAAGTTGAAGACCTGCCAAGTTCTTAACCTTTTTTTTTGAAATGGCAGCCGGTTGATTGGTCGAGTAACCTATCGGGCACTTTGGGGAGATGTTCACAATGGGATCGATGGAATTTTCATTTGTCGTTAATTACCGTTGACAACCTCATTAGGAAGGAAATCGACCTTGTCGCAGAGGTTAAAAATCTGTCAGCATTAATTTAATTAGTACCATTGCGCTCAGCCGTACCCATCTCATTTTCAAGTTTAGGGATGTACTATTCCCTAAGGCGGCTGTTCTTATAACCATGTTCTCCTATTTAATAATTAATACCTTTTTCGTTTGACGCAACTTCCCTATCATCACAGAGTAATTGCGCTCATCTCGGCGACCTTTGCTCACGAGGTCAATGGATGTATTACCATTTTAATATCGTTCACTGTCGGTTCTATCGTGTTGTGTTGCTTTCCTTTAAGCAAAAAAGAAATCCCGAATGCGCAATAGCGCGACCGCTTTCTTCCCATTGCCGACGAGTATTACTTGCCAAGTTTGGGCCAAGATTGCATAATTTTGTCAACTGTTCCGTTATCTTACTTTTTGCTTGCCGTGCAGATCGATTTCGGCGAAACTACTAAGAAAATCGGCACTTGGCGGTTATTATTGGCAAAATCACTTTTCTTCATGCCCAATTGAACGTGAAGTTCACGGCGCGCGTTTGCGTCGTCACTTCAGGGCGAATCCGCCCTGCCATTAAGTATTGTCTTGACAATTTGATGTTGCTTTTACAGCGGGCTGTCATCTCCTTTGATGCGAGCGATATTTAGCCCCTGTTATCTTTACGATATTAGGTCGCCTCAACAGACGTTTTGTTTTGCGCGCTTTCCGCAAGCGCATCTACTTTCAGCGAATGGTTTTGCTCACTTCTAGCGTGGTTGTCTTTTTCCCAGATATCGAACTCTTGTTTCGTCAGCTAGATTAGCTGCTGCATGGTTGTTGTGCCATTTTGGAGCAGTAATGGTGCGCACCAATTCCGTCCAGCCAATTTGATAACGCTTATTAATTGGCTTTGCTTGGGCAGAGCAATAGTAGTTGCCCAAAAGCGGTACTACCTTAAGCACCTTAGTTTGAAACGTCAGCGTTTAGCCTTTCTCCAATCCGCTCTTCCTCGCAACCGTCCGAAAGGCGTGGAAGAACTGTTGCTTTAAGTCCGAAGGCGCAATGCCATTTTTGTTTATTTTTGGTCAGTTGCCGAAATGCAAATATTGCATTTTTAAGTAGATTTGCCTAAGAAGCTGGTCGCAAAGGCAATGCGTAAATCAATGGACAATTGTACGAGCGCTTTGACACCGGCACCGTCCATTGAATCAGGAAATCCCTTTTGATGGTCCATTGAAGGGCCACTCAGCTGAACAGATAAAACGGAATGGAATGATGACGATGATGGGAAGACTGCTTAGGGCACTCAAGTTGTTAGAACGTCTCTTGCGGAGCGATTGTTTGCCGTTTCCTTTGTTTGGGCTAATTCGGCCAGACAGCGATTATGGGCCCAAGTATAACTAACATTGGGCGCGCCACAATCGTTGACAAAGTGTTGGTCGAATATCCTTTTTGTTCCACCTGCGCCCATGAGGCTTCGCGTCACGACCGTCTGGGGTCAAATTGATTCGACCCGAGCAAGTTCCACCACAGGCCGGGATTTGTTTTCGCCAATCAGTGGAGACCAATCGATCTTAGCTGCTTTTCGCCAATCGTATCCCCGAAGGGAGGTGCATTTTCTGCACCGTCGTTTTCTGGTAGATAAGAAGCCATCGGTGAAATCTACTCCACTTGCCGCGTCCACATGCTTCAAATCAAGAGCCAGCTGCTACCAGCCGAATAGACCTAACTAAGTCTGTTCGCTTTCTCAGACGACGTCATCGGCTAAGCGGTTTTTCTTTTTCATGTAATCCACATCGATCCTGCCTAATACCAACTGTGCTCCCCCATCCGCCAGAGGTTGGGATTATAATCCAGCGCGTATACGCAACTAGCATGTTAGTTGAGAGAAATATTAGCTGCCGGCGCTTTCATACGTCATATATCTTTTTGCTTGTGTTAAAATATGTGTTGCTCCCCCTCCATTGGCTTCCGGTTAGCCGCATTGCACTTGGACTACTGACTGTTGGTCAAGTTCATGGCACATTGATTCGGCATTTGGTCGGCCAGTTGTCGTCACCCGACCGCCGATGAGGTGTGCAGAAGTTGCCATTGCTCCTCCCCTCTTTTATTCTATTGAAAATCCATAATCGCAATCTTATGAGCCGTTTTGCAGTATCAGTTGCGCTGGCGAAATGTTTTCGTCTTCCGTTGGCCATCCCCCGCTCTGGTTGGGTGTACACCTTTTATTTACCGATTGGAAGACGATTACTTTTCCACGCATTGTTGACGAGTCGTCGTTGCGTAGCGCTGCTACCTCACTTTGCAATCGCTGGTGTCGTGACAACTTTCCTTTTAAGGTTAATAAGCAATCGGACGACCGCGTATTGCTTTACCAGAACGCTTTCACGTCATGGATTGGTTGCCATTGATATGGCGTTGATAGTGGTCCGCTTGCCTATGGAAGGCGACCAATGAGCTGGTAAGTCTTCTTTTTCTTTCCACCGGGCATTTTGTTTCTGATTTTTTAAAACGTCTGTAAAAAATCAACTTGGCTGATTAAAATCCGCAGTTTGACTACTCCGCTCGAGAGGTGCTTTCACTTTTGCGTGGAAGTTGACCAACTTTTCGAACTTGCCTTCTCTTGGCACCATCATGTTAAGCTGGTGGCAGATCGTTCGATAATTGCGTGGCCTCATCCGCTGGGAGTAGTCATTGTATGGAGGGGCAATTTCTCTCCATTGGATGACAGCCAAGCGTAATCACAATAACGAGTTGCCGATTCCTTGATCCGCTTGAAGCTCCATCGTCCAGGCGGGTTCGCCTGCGGAGGTCGCCCCTTGGCCTCGAGTTGGCGTTGGTCCATGAGTACTTTAGCTGTCCGTCTGAGATTCCGCGGAGGCGTTCAATTTCTTGATCACAAACAATTCCATCGAAAAGGAGATGCTTGACAGTTCCTGTTTGTTGGACCAAATCGATTGACACTCCCTTCACCGTATAAGTCTCGCTGGCGAAGATCGCCAGCCGGGGCACCCTTTCAGGTCGAGGCGGACGCGTTGGCTGAAGGCCTTTCTTGCCACGGGTTTCTGTGCGGATATGCAAATTCGTTTCCCGCCCCCTGGGCTGAAGCGATGATAGTGCGAGCCCTGGAGTACTAAAACTGCCCTTCCATTGGTAATTCGAAAATTGGATGACGAGCCTAATTGAACAACTTGGTCAGTTGGATCGATTGTGCCCCTGACGTTCGAGGGACCGTTCGGCCGGCTATCCGCTGAGACGTTTGCTCATTTGTGCACGTTCCTTATTGAGACCATATCGCCAACACTCGATTGTCCATTGCCTGCCGAAAGTTGGCTGACGTCACGAGGTGGTCAAAACGAACCTTCTAATCCAGTAGACAAGCTATAGTTATCTCCCACGTCGTCCTGACTGTAGGCAGTTCAGGTTCTTGGAAGAAGCCATGATTTGAATAGTCTCACCTGCACCGAAGGCAACTTGTCTACGAGTGTTCGTCGGTACTTCTCGATCTCGTTGCGAATATTACGCGCACGGAATATCCCGTTGCTTGCTGGAGGCTAAGTGCTCTTCCGTCGCTGTCCCTCTTAATGTAGTCATCATTGACTTTCTTAATGATCCATTTTGGACGTTGAAAGCGTGAGGCGGCTATATTTTTGCCCAATTTGCAATTGTCCTCGGGCGTTAAAGCCCTAAAAATTAGGTAGCTTCTAAAAGCGTATACGCCCGGGCGAAAGCCCAATAACTTATAGTTGAATGGTGCGCATTCAGCGGAGCAGAGGTTCGCTTTTTTTTGAAATAGGCAATGTTGGTCATTGAGCCAGCGCCATTGTGTGAGTTCGGGCAAAGAATACGCAATTTTGGTCATCCTTACATTTGAATGTTCCATTAGCTATTGATCTCTACATTTCCACTGCAAGAAGCACCTGCAAGTAGTCCGCCGAAACAGTCCGCTGACCACCGACGAAGAGAGCTTCTGGTTTTTGTCGTTTCTTTGCCCTGCGCTGACTTCTCTGATATTTTTGGTATACGCATGTCAAGCTTCACTTTTAAAATGTTGTTCTCGTTTTTTGTTAATGCTTTAGACAGTATCTTGTTGTTCTATTATGGCTGTTGAAAATCCGGCAACGAGAAAGTGGACAGTTCTCCAGCTGACTACTTCCTCTGTGCTGGATTTTCTGGTATGCCTGAGTAAGAGCGTCCTATATTCCTCACTGGAATTTTGGACAGTTGCGTTCTCCAGTGTTGCTGCTTGCTGCACTTGACGCGTTTTCAAACCATTAGCGGCAGTTTACAAAAGACGACCTGGCGTTGTTGTAAGCGTACCGAAGAAAACCTTTCGATCCATGGAATTGAGCCTTCCGTGCTGTAGGCGGTTTGCGTGGTAGCTCAATGCTGTCGTAGTATATAGTTGACTAGTAATTCGATTTTGTCAAATTGTTTTCGTTCAACTTGGCTAACTACAAGCACCTTTATATACCCACTCGAGACTGAAAATGTTAGCTTGAATGCTAAGCGATGACTTGTTCTCTGGTTGCTGATTCCAATTAGGGAATATAGGACTCATCGCCAACATTGGTTGGGGGCAAGGTCGTCCGCATTGCTTCGTAACGCCAATTGGTTGCTTGCGTTTGGCTTCCTTTACGGGTGACACTATGAAGACGACGAGCCGTTGTAAGCGATCCGACCAAAAGCTTATCAAAGTCAGCTGGTTGGCTTGTTGACTTTCGGCGTTGCGCGATGCCGGGACAGCCGAGCGCTTTTCCGATAGAATTTTGTTTACCTTACTTCAGCGCGCGCCCGTGACGGTTCCCTATGGGGCCCCACCATTTACGGTCAAACAAGACGAATGGTATTGATAATCACAACAAACATGACGGATTGGATAAAGGCGTGCGCGCGTCGCGTTCACGTAAACTTATTGCTGTCAATTACTTGTCTTCTTAACCGGTACTTGCGTATGTTGCGTCGACCGGGTGAAACTTGTCCAATGGGAACCGATCGGCCATGAGCGCGTCAGCCATTTTAGAACCACCAAAGGGAAATGGAAAAGTAGGTTAAGTCTCAGCAACCGGTGTTTGTCTCTTGCTGTTTGTCCTCACGACGGGTGGGATTCGCTATCCTTTTGATTCATTTTGGAAAGGATCATTTTTTCCCCTTTATTTGCTTGCTCAATAGCAATAGCGCGCCAGTGTCAAGGTGTGTCGATAACCGGCGTGCAAGTCTTGCATGCCAGATGTGATTACACCCTCTATCGAATCGGAGTCGTAGCGGCGCGAGCCCTGAACCACTGTTAGCCGTCCGGTAGGCCCACCTACGAAGGAGCCCAAGTCAGGGACGCCGACATCACTTTGACAGCATTGGGAGCCGAAGGTCGGTCGTGATTCAGTGGTCCAATCAACGCCGACAGCGGTGTTATCAGTGAACGATCCATCAGTACATATAAACAGCCTCGTCGTCAGTATCAACGTCGCTTGTCAATGCGAGCAGAACATTGTTGAGCTCTTCTGGTTGCTCGGCGCCAATTTCTACATTTCGCCTTTGATTTCATCATCCGTTCTCCAATGGCTCCGCATTTTGAAGACTACAGTAATATCCAGATGTAAGTGCATTCCACGTTGCTTTCCTCGATCCAATCGGGCTTTGAGCAAAATATCCAAGCTTGCAAGACCCATTTCCGTTCTGTTTCTCAATGTTGAGCAAGTCCAGCCAAAGTTGTATAAAAATAGGAAGGCGGAGGGCGCCCAAAGAACTCCTCTTCCCGACGCGCCAAGTTTTAGCTTGGTTGTACTGATTTATGAAAAAAAGAAAACAATATATTGAAAAACAGTTGTTCAACGCTAAAATGTAGACAGCTGTGCAGGGCATATGTAAAGTTGGCGTTCGCTTGTGTGTGTTTGCCGTTGGAATGGCGGCGAGTCCGTTGCTTCGCGGTCGGCAGATGAGAGAGGACGTCAGAAGTTCGATCAACCGCTTTTGCCCTAACGAACAAACGTAGCTGTTCTTTGGCATTGTTCGATGCAGTGGCGCGAAAAGGCGGTTTTCAAAAAGGCAACACGAGGCCTTTTGTCGAGAGTGAATGCCGCCATCATCGTGAATCAACGCTGTTGCATCGCAAACTTTCGTTGCAACGTCGCTTCGGGGGTTTACGAGTTATCGGTCGATCATTTTCCACGTTCAGATTTTGACAAATCGCCACGTTTTTCAACCTTCGAGGCGAGTGTGCGTTGGGCGTTCTGGCGAAAAGCCAAAGTCGCGACAGACGAAATGCAAGTGACTCTGCTGCCAAGCTCTGCCCTATTTGTGCAAATTTGGCCAACAAATGAGCAGCTGCTGTATTGGAAATCTGGCAGCCCGCAAAATGAACCTCCATTGACGGAGATCAAATGCAGTTGTATGCAAGTCGCAATCGGTCGCTGCTAACTCTATAGGGTTCGTCTCCTATGTCTCCTTATTGACGTCGTAATTTCATTTTGGAACTCTCAGACCTTTACAGCAGCTGTTGTTTGTCCGGACGAATGTAAGACAGCTCTGCATACAGCTGGAGTTGAGCAAACAGCAGGTCGCACGCTAAGTCTGCCTAGCTCCGCTTGGAAGGAACAGCATAAGAACTGGTTCAAAAAAGATCACATCGTCCTTCCTAATCCCCTTTGCTAGAAAAGTCTTTTCGCAGCAGTACCGGCGCTTTTCTTTGCCGAAACGCGAGCGCCGCAAAAACGTCGTCGAACGCGCGTGACGCATTCCAATGATATTCAAATTCTCGTTTTCGTTGGCAGATTGTAAATATGCAAAATTTAACGTCTCGGCAGGTCGAGCGACAACTTAATTTGGTAGTAACGTCAAGTTGGGCAACCAGTTTTTTCTTGCGCATTGCCTTCGGCGTTTTAGGGCAACCGTCGGCTAACCCGCGAAAGACAAACATTCAAATCTCTTACCTGCCTATCTTAGATAATAGAGATTTCCTTGCAGCCTTATCTGAAGGCGTTTGCACTGGTAGCAATAACTAACTGCGCGCCTTAGGCGTAGTAGGTTGTTTATATTTAAATTTTAAAAGGTGATTTCCTTACCTATCACGGACGACGCGTCCGTTTCGGCTGTAGGCAGATTAGCCGTTCCTTTCAAGGTTGTTGACTATGCATGCTGGCGGCTCCGCTGGTCAGGTGATACTTTCGTTCGATGTCTCATTAGCCTCGTACGTTTCCGTCGAGCTTGTAGGTGAGGAATATCAAGTTTCCATGCGTAGCTTCTTCCCTCAGTCGCCGCTTTTCCAGAGTTCTTTAAAAACTAATCAGACATTGTAGCTGCAGGTCCGTACCTTTACGCAGTGTTTGCTGTGCTTTCCTAAAGCTTGTCCTTTAATGGTGGAGCTTTTTCAAGCAGCCTCAAAAGCCCTGGTGGCCTTAACATTTAATTGTTTTATCTTCTCTTTTGCCACTGGGCAAAGAAGTGTGTAATCTGAGCCGAGACATTTTCAGAGGAAACGAGACATTTGACTTCAGCGGCGGTGTCGTCGATGCCGACGGCAAGAGCCCTTTGGAAGCTTTGCTGAAGGTCGTCTCAAGGACCAACATCACCGCTGCCATGGGGTCGCTGGAGAAGTTATTGTCGGAGTCGTATAAGTTCATCCGCTTGTCGGATGATATCAACGACATGAAGAACTATATTAACGATATGCGACTATGCTTTGTCGCGCTCACAATTTCCGGTTACCTGGCTGTCATTTTCTACATCATCATGTTGCTGTGCGCCAGAAGGAATGGTCGTCGTAATCGTCGTCTGAGAAATCCATCCTCAACCGCCGCTGCCTATGATGAGGAGGCTCTTGGTTGGGGCGAAAAACCTATGCCGCTCAACCCGGCGAGCAGTCGTATGCCGCCCACTCAAGGCGATAGAGATTCTTATCAATACAGAGCGGCCGGTCGGAGACATATGCAGCCTTTTGGACGTCAAAGGTACAATGTAGCAGCGGCTGTTAGCGATCTGTCCGAACGTCAGCTTGTTACCGAAGGGGGCACTGTTAAAGTAAATGGCCCGATGGAATCCACGCCACTGGCAGCCCCGGAACCTGGCTCGATGGATGTTGTTTCAGCGGCTCAGTAGGAGAGGAACGAATGAATGGTCTCTTGTTTGGGGCAGCTTTTCCTTCTGCGTCGCGTTGGATCGCTTGGGTTCCAATCTGCATTGGCTCCTCTGTCAGCAATGATGATTCGACCAATCTCCTCTGGACGCTCTGCTTAATAGCGGTGCGGATGGATTCGTATGCAAATTGTTTGTTACCATTGCCTTCCCGCTTTTGCAGCTCTCTAACTGGACCTGTACCAGCGGTTGTCTAATTTTTTCGCGCATTAGTACCGTAAAATGATGCGCAGGTAGCATCAAGCGCGCGCTCCGTCGCCTTGAATGTGCATTAAAGAGCCTTCTACTCGGGGCCTTATTTTTTTTGCTTTTTACCGCAGCGACGAGGTGCGCAGCAAGATTAGGCGAAATTTCTAGGTTGCTCAGCGAGCAGAAATTATTGGACGACATGTTTATTCAGCTAGTAGCGTTGAAATTGTTGGACAACCTTCCAGGTTAATTTTACGTCTCAAATTATGGTGAACAACAGACCAATTAATGCGGCTACGTAGAGTGCGTATTACGGTACCATGCTTACCTGAAAATTAATTACTAATAAGCTCGACGAACGAGCGTGAAAGCTATTCGAAACCTACACCTGCGGCCAGGAATTGACTAGGTTAGAAAATCTGTTGTTGTATTTTTTTTTAAAAACGGGCGCCTCTTGTGTTAGCTGCAATTTAGATTAATTTACAATGGAAACCAGTTGTCGTTAGCGTTAATCGAATACCCCTTTGAGTGCTTGCTTGAGATAGTATTGCAGCGTTTTATTGCCAACTAAGCATCAAATACAAGTGGCGCTCGATTTACAACGAGGTTACGTCCTGATTCGAAAATGCCTCCCTATCTTAAACGTTCATAGAAGTGGTTGCGTAAAATCATCTGTCATTGTAGCAGACGGTTAAACTACTTCCAATGAAAGATTGTTCTACTATGTATCCCCAAGTCGAAAAAGTTTGAATTATTCTACTTGTCTTTGTTCGCATGCCTTCATTGATAGTCTTGCAGGACTTTGTCGAGCTTGAAAGCAAAGCAGTATGCCTACGAGTTTGCGTGCTTTTAATGCCAAATGGTCAAAAGCCTGTTCTGTGGTTCACTTTGCGATGATTTGAATATTCTGATGAGATCAGCAAAACATGGACGTCTCGCATTCTCAGTAAGCGAATTTTGGTTTAGTAAAATGAGCAGAACCTATTCCCTAAGTCGGAAAAGAAACATTCTATATGTTCAATACTGTTGGAGTGCAGACGCACAGGCGGATACACGCCGGTGGAGCGTCTGCATCAACGAGGTGACTAAAGGAACGGGCGGTATAAAGCTGGGCGAGGCATAGCAAGCCAGACCTATGGACCTTAAAGATGGCAATCTTAGCATGAGCTTGGCAAATCGACCCGGCTGACTTGGGGTCGTCTGTTTGCAATATTCTTCAAGGCAGTTGTACGCCCTCTCGCGGTAGGACTCCACCATGGTCGAACACTTTAGTCCCGCGGTGTCTACGGTTGATTTGAAATAAGTGGTCAAGTACATAGCTCAGACGGTATTACCTGAATTGAACAGCACAATTGCACGCAGTAATCCCAACTCGGTGCGGTCCATTTTCATGTCTCGCATTTTGGAGGTCAATTCGTTGATCATACGGTCGAAGATGGCGTCAGCGTTGGAATCCCCTTCGGCCGGCTTCAGCGACATGAGATGCGTAGTTGAGTCCGCCATCGTCACGCCAACATCCATCGGTATTGTATCCATTGAAGCGTAGGCCAACCAGGATAGAATCAACTCGTTCCAGCCTGAGCAGCGAAATTCCAATGTGACTGATACGGGATGAATTGATCCATTTACAAAATACCGTTTTTCAAAAGAAGCGCCTGATCTTCAACGGGAAGGTCGAGAAAGTGAGGTAGCATTCGGGCCCATCGTGCTAAGCGACGTTGGTACAATTCGACTCCATTCTATAAACGTAAGTACAGTCCTTGATTACCGAATATGTTTGCACGGGGACAGTGTGACCTACAACCTGCATATTCTTAAGCAAAGTGTTTTTTGCTCAAGGTGATCATTTATATTTTAGTAATAGCAATAAATAATGTTTCCATTCTAAGCAATTATCAAATGGAGGTTAATTTGTCTCGTAGGTCCTGACTATGTCACTAGAACTTCTGCAGTCATACGGGTACTTTCTATTTGGCTTAGAGTAGTTAAAGCTACTTCAAGAACTACAAGTTATGTGCATTCACTACGCTCTACCTCTGTCGTCTACATTGAATTTAAATACTTAGAAACAGGTTCTTTGTAACGGTCTGATCTAGTTGCGCTATTTGAAATGGCACATTCCCCTTGGTAGGTAGCAATACATTGATGTAATGAGCAAGTGGTCGACCGATGGAACCGGCCATAGGCTGTTCGTGAAGGTTCCTCGTGAATAGACGCACGTACGTTGCCCCTGCTGCGCGGTTTGGTCACGCACGTTGTTTATTACTAGCGGAGGGGTGCCTTAAGTTTTTATGAACGTACTGTCGCTACAAGACTCCTCGAAACAAATGTCTCAAATGCCACCTTGTTGTTGATGGGTGCAACCAGCCGTCGAAGTGCAAGTGCTGATACGAAACGTTAATATAGCAGACTAAAAATGGACTTCCCAAATAACAACTGGTTGGCAGTTGCAATTATCGTAGCGGAAGTAGTTTTTCAGCACCGTCACTACATGGCGACCTTTCATCGTAACTTGATCGCCGTTCCGCTGCGACGGTGATCAATTGTCGTTGAAGCGCTCCGCCAAGGCCATCCTGTATTGCATTGCAGCTAAGCCCCCCATTTCGCAGTTTATAGAAGGACAAAAAATGTCTGCTTGGAAAAGTTACGAAATTGGCAGCCGATTGGCCTTGGTCGAATAGCTGCCGTGGCGCTACTGTCACGTGTACCCACTTTAGGCGGGCTTTTCGAAGGAAAGGTACCCTACCTGTTGGCAGTCGGTTGGCGATATATGGTCGGAGGTCAGTTCGGCTTCCAGTATTCGTTCTGGCGACATCTCGGAAACGTGACTGCTCGTGCTTTCCGGTTCTCCGCTGTCCGAACGGTCGCTGCGCAGGCGTTGGCGTTCCTCCTGCACCGCCTCTCGCTTCATGCCCATCATTAGGCACTTTTGATAGCGGCAATGTTGGCACCGGTTCCGCTGACGCTTATCAATGACGCAGTGTCTGCTCTCTCTGCACGAATACGTGAGATCTTTTCGTACGGTTCGTTTGAAGAACCCTTTGCACCCTTCGCAGCTGAAATATTGTAGTGTAAATAGCTGTCGCTGCAGACCTACCATTTTTGGTCCGCTGTACCTGTGAACTCCATAGTGCTTGCCGGATGCGCGATCCCCGCATATATTGCATATATGCTTTGGCAGTGACAGTACGTGATGATTGTTAGACGTGGATGAGGGTGACAAGGAGTACGGGTTTGTCTGACTGATGGGCGTTGAGGCACTAAATCTCGTCTCGTTCACGTTTTGATTGGTGCCAGCCGACGATGGGCTGCTAGTGGAAACCATATCGAAGTCCGGCGACGCGTAAAGATACGAATGGTTTTGCTGACCGCCGCTCGGACTTGCCTCAGCGAAACTGATAGGACACAACGAAGACGAGTCGGCTGTGACGTTGAACGGCTTCTCGGTCTCCAGAGTACAGTCGAACCGGAATAAGCTGCCACCGTCGTTGCTCCTTTCCAAGCTTGAGTCCACCACGCATGAAGAAGGCACGCTGTGACTGTCAAGCGTGTCTAAATCGGCCACTATTAGGCGCATTAAGTTGGGACTTCCAAGTATGGACGTTGACGAGTTTCTCCTTTGCTTTTTCGCATCAGCGTGCTGCTCGTCTCTCATATCCGACCGCTTGGCGCCAACTAGGCACTTGTATGCCTAGCGAACGCGCGCCAGCGAACGGAGACAAAGAGAGAAGGAGAGGTAACTATAGGTTAGTAGGATTCATGTCGACCTGATGGACTAGACGACGCAGGAACAAAAAAGAAAGGTGAGTAGAACCTTCACAGCGGAGGCCGCGCACAAATTAGGCTTAGCCTGATTGGGTGTTACGGACCGAAGGGCTAACCTCGACGACGGCGACGACCACCGCTGAAAGTGCTCTCTCCACAGGGACTTCTATTGTGCCATACAGCGCGACAGAGAAATCCTCACTTTTGTCGCCTATTAGGTAACCGACTTGCCGACAAATGACCGACGATCCCGCGGCGGCGGCCGACTAACCCGTCTTGGTTGCGCGCCGGGTGCGCGGCACTATTACCAGTCGATTGAGGCCAGGGGCACTGTTGCGCGGTCACGTCGTGGGGGTGAAGCGGACGCACCGGTCGGGTCAGCCTAGTTCAATCGTTTGGGACAGCGTTGACTTTCATCGGAACGGCGACCTGACGGAACCTCATCAGGTGCCATTTTGGGACTCTGTCGACAAGAAGCCACCGTCTACGGGCAACGGTTCTTTTGAACCAAGGGCCAACCGCAACGGTTGAGCAATCGTCCGTAAATGTTCGCATTCACAATGTGACAGACGAAGTGAACTGCCATGTGACCTGGCTAAAGACTATTCCTCCGTATGGACGCATTGTATTTTTTTCTCAGCGCAGATGACACCATTTTGTGACCTATCGTGCTGCCATTAGAGCCTATATTGCCACCAAGCTGTCATCTTTTCATCTCAGTTTCTCCAAATTTGCGTGTCGTAATGTTTATGTAGTATTGATCAGCTGCAGATAATATGTGCTCATATTATTTTAAGCTTCTTCCTATCCCTACGCGAAATAGGTACAAACGCTCAGCGAGTCCTTACCAAGTTGGTATTAGACAAACCGCCGGAGATATCTACGAGAAAAGCTGGCTTACCAACTAGTCTCCATGCAAGCAGCGTCCCATATGGGAAGGGGGCAGCAGGCTGCCTGGAAACTTAGCGGAGAACGAATAGAGCCTCGTTGGTCGAGATTTCGGTTCGCGCATTTGTTCCGGTAGTTGGCAAGGCCGTTCTATAGCACGCAGCGCCCTCAAGGCCGACAAGGGAACAAGGCCTGACGAGATTGGACCAATGAGCAACGACTGAAGCGTTAGCCCGAACTGCATTCAACTTTGGATCAGCGAAGGACAAAGGCTAACTGGTCGCAGCGAACGAAAAGCGTAATTTGTACTCCTTCATTGTCGCAGTTCCTGTTTTCTGCCCAATCTTGGCTATGTCAGATCAGCGTAGACGTTTGGGCGTTACAACAACAACCTCTCAGCGTCCAATGATAGTCGTCGAGGCGATAATATACTTCCTTTGTCAATTATGCAAATTTTATGTGTTGCTAGTGGACGTAAAATGTCGACAATTGGAACAACAATCGAGAGGAGGAAGTTTGAAGTGCGTCCGATTGATTTGACGATAGCAAAAAAGGCAAAGGAAAGAAGAAGTGACGGGGAACGCTACTTTGTCAACTGTGATTATTCCATCCAACTATGGGAACTTCGTTTGCGGGTTTCATCAATCGTCGACGTCAGCGATGAAATGTCGATTATTAGGGAAATTGGTCTACGTATGGCGACGCTCTTTGGCGACTTTGTCTTTTCGCTAAGGCCAACTGCGACGAAGTTTAACCGGGCAGGGCGAGATTTTATAGCTTTTTAAACAAATATGAGCTTATTTTCTACGCGTATTAGCAACAGTGGCATAGCTCAAAAATGAGTGTGACAAATTAGCACGTGTTGCCTACTGGCACCCATTGCGTTACGTGCTTATCCATTTTTTAAGATTTCAGAAATTGGCACCGTCTGGCCTTCGCCTTATATTAAGTCGTTCCGTTGCCAACGGAGATAAGAACCGTAAAGTTTGGACATATCCTCCTGACAAAGTGGTTCGTGAAGAATATTTTGAAAGACTGCTGTCGTCGCGTCGTTTCTTTTGTCCTGTACGTTTCTTATTGCCTCCTGCAGCCTTTTGTCAATTTTTTGTGTGACGTTTTTGTTTAGAAACTGGTTTAGCGAAAAAGTGGCACCAGACTTTAATGTTTGCTGCACATTGGTTTTGACTTACTGGTTTCCGTGAGTACATACTCTTTGTGTTCAGCTGATTAATGTTTTAAGATAAGAGCGATGCCGTCTTTCACTAGCATTTATTGGCATCGTATAACTGCCGTAGCGGTAAGCTGGACTGTCACTCCGCCTAATGGGTCAGTTTTGCCTCATCGCTGCTTTGACGGCCTTTGTCCATTTTATTACTTTAAAGCGTACTCTACGCCACAGCTTCTAAGACTATATTCATACTATTTTCTCAACAGTAGTATGCTTAAGTCTTTGAAGATATGATGCAAATAGTATCTCTATAAGGTAGATGTAGGCGGTGTAAAAACAACTGCGCAGCTTATACCGCTGTTTATCCGTTGCTTGATAAAAGCTTCAACTCAGCGTCATATCAAAAGACACGGCGCTGCTCACACTAGATAGATAAGCTTTATTCTATCAAGTCTTTGTATCAACGTGGTTCTGGACGCATGTTTTCAGCATGTTGGTGTCTTTTGGTATGAAAAACTGAGCAAAAATAAACGATCAGTCTGAATTCACGTTCATATTAAATAAACTTAAAAATTTCATAATTCTTGTTTCACCCTTTGATATATCTTGTTCTGTTGTAAGGCAACAGTTAGCGTTATTTAATGAGCTAGGACGTTTACTGGTTTGACCTTGCTTTTGTAGTCATCGTAAGTGACTGTGGTGCCATTTGAAAAAGCGACTTGATTGAGTTATTAAAATTGAGTTAATATATACCGTATATAATGTAAGACGGGGATTCGTAATCCTTATTTATGCTTCATTTTTAATCAAAGAAGTTATCTTCCTCGTCATTTTTGTATAATATTAAAAATATGAACCATGTGGAGATAGCCAGCGTTAGTTAAAGCAAATATTATTGAAATTCTTTCATCCATCACGATCTGCCATCTCTTAGGCTGTTGACAGATCGTGGCAGATCCGAAAACTCTAATAATTTATTGCTTTTATTAAACATGTCTACCGTATTTTTTATGAAAACGTATGCTTTCTTCAAAAACAATCCTATATTCAAGTGCTTCCGGAATGTTGCAAAATCGGAAAGCTTCGATACTGCAACTGATTATGGAAGATGCAGCTAAGTTTAAGGTTACCCAAAAGCTCAGTCTGAAAGCTGATTCTTTTCTGTTAAACTATTCGGTGAGCGACGAGCTTTTTGGCGGGAATTCAGAGGCCGTCAGTTCGGTATATTAGCAGTATTAGAAAAAGGTAATGTTCAAATTGAAAATGTGAGGTATCAATTTTTATGAGACAGACATTTCCCATTGTCGGAATGATTTTTAAGGGTTCAAATCGTTCGGAAGTTACTTTTAGGCTGTACGTTTTTAGAGATCTTCTAACTTGCTACATATGTTACTCCGCTAACCGAACGTTGCGTAAAATAAGCAGATAACTCAAGGAAAACAACATCTTAAAAGCGCCTGTTGAGGAATATTATATGTTTTCAAAGCCAGACATGCATATTTGTTTATTTTGTTTTGAATAGCTACGATGAAATAGTGACGACTGTATATAAAGACGGATTGCATCTTTTTGATGAAATCATTGCGTAAGTGTGCTCCTGCGCGCACTCTTCGCAAATAATTTAACTCCCGTAAACTTCTTTAGTACAGTTTCAGTCGGCAGCACTGAATCTCTTCCGAGTAAGGATAATTTTTAAGTCTATGCTCAGCAAGACAAGCCCGCTTGCTTTTTTCTGTTTATATGGAGTTTTGAATACCTTTCAGCAGCATGAAGTAATTGGTATTCCGCCTATTTGACCTTTCCTTCCCTTCGTTACCATTTTTTGCTAGACATTTAACCTGGCAATTTTTTATTCCCTGTTTAAAGAGCTCTCGAGTTGATCACATTTGCCAAGCGTACAGTCGTATTTGCGAGTTTGGTTGTTACCCTAAATCATGAGGAGTTTTTTCCTTTTTTAAACCGTTCTTCGAGAAGAAATAATCTCCTATTTTCTATTGATGTGACGAGTAGAAAGAGCGAGTCTCTAGCTTGCATATACTATTTGAACTGTTGGCACAGAAGTGGTTATTGGCTTAAGGGAAGTCAGCCGGAAATTGAAAACTAATAGAGATAGTACCGCATTTATGTTTTTGCGAGCGTAAGCAGGCAGGTACGAGCAGGGTTTAACGCGTGAATGCATTCTATTATCTGTTCCATAGCAGGCCGGAACTGCTTGGTACGAAAAATTGACTGTTCACAATGAAAGAATAAACTTTTTTCGCTTTTGCACGTGGCCTGTTAGAGCATGGCAGAGACAGGCAGAGATGGGTGGAAAAATGAGGACGCGAAGGATCCATCGGCATGGCCATTACGCATCTTTTACTAAGCGCGTTCTTTGAATGTTTTCATTTTGAAAATGAGTACCGCGCGTCTATTCCCGCGTTGGTCTATGTAAACTTCTCGCGCGGGGTTTTAACCGTAGACTTAATATTTTGTTTACCACTGCATCGTTGGCGGTCAAGGTTGGACATGCGCGTTGGAGCGGCGGGGAAAACATTTGACTACGCGCAGAGTGAAATGCAAAATTAATCAACTGCGCTTCCGTGTGTATGACCGGTGTGGGCATTGGTCAGCCTTGAAATGACGCCTATGCTAAAGTGTATGTCTAAGTATAAGGCCCCAGAGGGACGCAGTTATCAATCGTGTTTATACAAATGCTTTATCTTAGAAACGTGCTCTTAGTTATTTATACTTTAATGGAGATGTTATTTTAGCGTAAACCGAACGTATTGCCGAAGCATCAAATAACTTACCGTTAAGCCAATGGAAATCAGCACCGAATACGGGATCATCCAGAAAGGAGGGCGATATGCTGGAGATGAGCATCATACTGCTGCTTGCAGATTTCATGTTGCAGTCAGAAAAGTCAGATGTTTCCAGCGAGCCCATATGAGGACGGCCTCCCGACAAACTTTTAAGGAGACGACTAATGATGACCGGGTGCGGTGGCTGGTAACTGTGCACCGGTGCTGTGGGTTGCCTGGTACGACCGCCGGTCCAGCATAGCCGATGTTCTTTTATTTATGGAGCAGAAAGTGAGCAAGGCCATCGGCAGCCGGATAGGTTTGCCAGCGATTGCCGAGTAAGGTGGCGGTCGTTGATCGTTGGTTGATATCGGAGCAGCAAGCGCCACCAATGTCCAGACGTACCCGACTGCCTTACGGTAGTAGGTGCCGGTTGGCACTTTGCAACGCAAAGAAAATTGACAAGGCGCTGTCACTTGACAGTGACGTTGACCGAACCAGTTCACCACAAGACGAAGAAGGCCACGGGAATAGAGACCATCTGCGGAAGCAGCTTTTCGTCAATCTTGCGCAACTACGCTTTGGTATCATTGCCTACGAGCCTATCGCTTCGTCACTCTGCCCTAATGGTTATTCAGCGGTCAATAACGAACAGGCGAAACCTGTTGGTCATCGGTTATTGCTTGCTATTGTCCGTCTATGGATTGGATTGAGTTGAAGCCTACAGACAGTCCTACCGCTTTGCTATCAAGTCGTAACCATCGTCTATGACCCCTCTTCTGAAAACTTGTCTTTTACTTTGACCGGATTACCCGCTTCAATGTTGAATGACCATTGCCGAATTTCCTTTTAGTTCTCTGTTGCAATGGGCTGAAACGAATCTTGAAGCGGGTGATCGTTTCGCTCCGCTAGTTCGATGCTTTCAAACATTGTGACATTTCGTGTGCAGCCCGACTTGCATGAGCAGAGACGATCGTTAACGATGTTTAACAGCAGTCGAAAGAAAACTGTTGCTTTCTTCGTTAAGTCTCAACTTGCTGCAACGATGGTTAATTTTATCAACGCAACAGAACTTTATTGCAACTAAATATGCAAAATGGCAATTGCGCTTTTGTTTAAATAATCAAGACTGCTGTCAGTACTATATTTCGTTTAACTAAGACGACTATTTTCATGGCGTTCTTCAGTTACTGCTTTTCTTGATGTCGTTGTCGTTGACGTAAGTAATTAAGCTAAACAGGGTCTCTCCATGGAACTGATAAGTAGAAGTTTAGAGAAGATGCCGGGCAATTTCTTGTTCTCCTTGGAATTGCTTTTTTTCCGTTGCCAGCAACGTTAGGGAGATTGCATATATGATTGAACATGAAAATCATTTAGTTTTCCTGTAACATTCAAATTCAGTTAACGACTTGATGCAAAAATGCTCGATTTGCAGAATACTTTGAGCGGTAAAAAATTTTTAGAAGAGTTCCCGACAATAAACCGATGGTTTGTGGCAGTTTGTCAAAGAAATGTTTACCAACTACATAAAATATAATACCGTAAAGCTCATATTGAATTCCTAGCGGCTGCTCGTTTGGATAAATGAGTAGTTTACCGTAAAAAACCAAGTAACAACCATAGATGGGCATTATTTGTTTCCAGTCGGCTAAATATAGTAGCTCGAATGTCTGGGTAGGGTAATCTTAACTTGTTTACATTGGTTGAGGGTTACGTCACCAAGAGTGCCAAATTTTCGATTATGCGCCAATACTAACGTTATCTATCGGAATCTTTCCTTCGTCCTTCTGTAGAGGCGTTGATATGTCTGAGCTATTTTATTCCGGGCTTCTTGTAGAGACTATCGTTCCCATATGTCCTTTCCGTTCTATGTCATTCGAAGACGTGGCTGAGAGATTAAAAATTGTACTCAAGTTTTGTAATTTCCTGCCATCGTCACTTAAAACGATCTACAAAACGAGCTAAGTTTAGAAACAGATCAAGTGATAACGGGAGCATATGATTGAGCGTCTCAATCATATGAACGGAACAGTAGACATGGGCGACAGGGAAAAGTTGGTCTGAGTTTCAAAGAAGAGCTAACTAATCGTGGGAGTTTAACGTGTTGGAGCATCAAAACAACCGCTCTCCATTCCTTACGCTGACAACAAGACGAGGCGTTGTCCTTTAAACTCTTTATCCATAAAGAATTTTAGTAAACGGTTTATTCTCTAAAAACAGCATGATATTCATTTAGTGGCGTAATATCGCATACGTTTTGTAGCTCCAATGAAGAAGGAGCTTTTGCGAACAAGGCACGTTCAATTCTTCTGAATTATATTAAGGTATCCGCTTTAAAAAAATACTCTTCCGTTTTCAGTATGGGCGTGCATCCTCGATATGGCAAACCGATGCTGTTTAAGAACGTGCATTTTTATCGTTCAGGTTTAGGACAGCTGTTTGGGCACTTTTACCAACAACAAGTTATGCTAAGCTATCGTCGAACGCTGTGGATAACGCTTTAACAACTGCCAACTGGAGTGTCCCTGTTTGGACTTCCAAAAAATGGGTTCATTCTTAGATTTGTCGAAAAGTGCGATAAAAGTCGGGTTCGTTTAACAGGTAAAGATGAAACGAACTTAAGATAATTCTGAAGAAGAAATTCGCTGATAAGAGTTTGTTTTGTGTCAAGGCTGAAAGGTGTCAAATATTAAGCGATTCTCGCTGCAGCCAGCATTATCTGTTTCGCTCAGCTGATCAACAGATTGCGATATTTGAAGTCAGGAGAAAGACACCGGAGGTATTTACGGTTTTTGATTTCACATTTACTAAAAAAACTTGCGTCGACTCAGTCTGGGACATTGTTAGCGGGAAGTAGTTAAATGAAAAATTTATTGCGCAAACAATTAGCACACACACCGAACTATTTTGTTGTAATTTAGTTTTAGTTCCGTTTTCGAATTTTTAATCGTGAAAGAATTTATCTTATTTCGCACAGCCACGAAAACACACAGTAAACCGTAAAAGCAAGAACGGAATGCAGGTACATTTTTGCTGCCAATGCCTAAACATAAAGAATATATTTTGCTTTAAGCTTAGGTGAGAGCAGAACAAAGCAAACAAAAAACATGCCGCATCGGCCCACCGTATTTCTGTTGGTCTGTCAAACAAGCTTCTTGGTCGTATCAAAACCAGTAGCCAAACATATGAATTGCATGTTTTTTGAAACACCGGTAAAAAAAATAGAATGGTCGACCTACTTGCCCGTAAAGGCAGAACAAGATAGCCGGCGATTTACTGATTGCAACCTGCATTCCTTAGTTTAATAATTACAGTACACTTTCCGAAGCTATAGAAAACGATAGCTGTGCTTTGAATAGCTAAATTAGCTATTTTATTACGCAAAAACATTATGTACATGTAACGGCGCAATAATCGCAGTAAAAAATTGGCTCACCTGACCTCTTAATCAGTTTTTGCGCACAGATACGGTATGTGCCCAGCTGCGTTTCGCAGAAAGCTCCGATGATTTAGTGCCGTACGTAAAATAATTTCTTTTTGTCTCAAAGTCATGCCTCGTATAGCTAAATTTTTAAACGTGCCATATCGACGGGCTAAACACAATGTACAATTTTAACCAGAAGAATTTGAAAGTACCTGACAATTCATATCAAACTACGATATTTACTTTCTTAAAATTGTTTATACTTTTGTTGTATGCAAGAAAAAGGCTTGTAGCATTGCAGCGAGCGGTTGAAGTACCTCAGGTTGCGAATATGGGTTTTCTTAAAATAGTGTGAATGCTTATCAATGGGAGAAAACCGACCCGAACGCCCTCCGCGGCGTTTCGGTGGTCAGCGCTATCAGCCTTTGCGTTCAGTGAGTTGCTGTTGTTGTAATTTTAATTTTTCCATCATTTTGGCTTCCTTTGCAGGCTGGCTTGCTGGTGGAAGTCGTTCGCACTTTGACTACTAGGTATGAGTCCGTTTAATTGTAAATTTTCCCGGAATGGCTCTGTGATGCGGCAGTTTCGCGGCGATAAAACGACCTTTGACTTTTAATCTTTGTTTCAAGTAATAGTATCCGCGTTGAGCTGCAAAACTTTTACATTTAAATTCTTTGTTTTAAACGTACTGTATGTTGGCAGTATGACTTGAAGGGTTTGGTTGAATTTTTCTCATCAGCATTACATTGACTTCTACCATTTCTTTTTAGTCCTTCGCAAGCTCAAAAGGAACTGGTCAAGGAGAAGTTAGAGAAAGATTATGCGGCTACGAAAGAAGTTGTTGATCATCTTGTGGATGGTAAGTGGAAGCGGTTCTTCCATTCCATTCAGCTTTACGTTGCCAGTTTGGCTGAATTTGTCAGCATATTTCCAATGGATATGCGTTCCGAAATGCTATAGTAAAGAAAATCCTTTTCGAAAAAACTACGGACTTGTCGAAGTTGAAAATGTATTATGCAACTATTATGCATTTGAGATTTTTTAAATTAGTCGATTTGATGTGTATACAAAGGGTAGATGTTTTGTCGTGTTTGAACTTTTCATCCTGTGCGGCTATGCGTACACATTTCATTTTGAGCAGCTTAAATTTCAGTGCAACACGAAGACGTTGCGACGGCATTGCAGTCGTTTCGCCGAGTCAGTACGGACGTGCAGAGTGAGTCAATTGCCCACTATTGCTAACACGCATTCAGTATTAAATTTTGTTCAGCCGCCCGAGAGCGTATTAAAATGATCAAAAACAATTTGTCATCATGCCAACTTCTACTTCGCTGCAAACGGGACGAGCTGAAGAAGCTTTGGCTTGAATCGGCCGAACTTAAATACGTCGTTCGACTGTTGGAACAATTGTAAGTTTCAAAATTTGGCAATAATAACATAGTGGAGTGACCGCAGCGAGACGTTTAAGAGAAAGCGTGAAGTTTTCTCATTCGCAAATCGTAAAATATATGGAAGAAAAGCACTTTTTGCATGCTGCAGAGACGCTTGGTGGTTCCTGCGCTTTGCTGGACGGCCGTCTAAGGGACATCGACGGTTTGAAAGGCCTTCGTAAAACGTTCGAACAACTGAACGAGGTTTGTCTTTCCATAATTGAGCGATTTGCTCACGATGATGAGCGTTCGTACCTGCAGACTCTTTATTGTACGATCATTGAAGAGATAACCAAGCAGTTGTACGCAAAACCTTGCTCGGAAGCAATCAACGACGTTCGCCGAACCAATGTAATGCCAAAGGCAAACGGCGGCGATACGGAAACTCTTGTAGAATCGACGTGGAACACCGGCGGTATGCTACTTCCTTCCTGCGCTCCAGGTGGCGCTGCATACGCTGCTCTGATGGACGAAGTACCTTCAATTGCTGACAATTGTTGTGCTTTGGAAGATCTAAATGACGAAGAGTTGACATCCAAGCCTGTACAGTATATAGCAGTGCTCGTTGACTCTCTTGGTTTGATGGGCCTTTTGGATCGAGCTTCCCGCCAATTGGTGGAAATTGTGGAAGACCAATTGTGGAGTGTTGTCGTCTATCGCACTTCAAAATTCATCTGCGATCATTTGCACGGTTCAAGCGGCGTCAGCGGTGAAGCTCGATCGCTGGCCGAATTGCTTCGCCTTTTGTTTGTCCAATTTCGTTTCATCACTGCCGTATATGGTGTTCTAATTGGCCAGTTCGAGCGGGTACTGGAGTTGCGCCACCAAAAGTTGGATTCGCGCTTCAATGTGCAGACAATGTGGGATCAAGTGCAACTGACCATCGAACGTTTGCTCAGTATGTATTTGAACGTCAAGCCAGAGCAGCAGGGCATTGGCAGAAAATTGCCTCCCGACAATGATGCCAAACCCATTTCAACATACTTTATCAAGAAGGGGCCTTTGCCGCCAAGGAGGCGATTATTTGGTTTCGACGGGACCGCCTTCGCTGAGGCATACCATAGCGAGAGGAAACCGTCGACAGACGTTTCTATGAGTTCGGCCGAACGAGGAGAAGTTGCATGCATATGCCGACCGGGTCCGCAGAATATCAAAGCTGCCTTTCGACTCGTGATGCGATTCGTTTCCGAAATAGAAGCAAAGATTTCTAATCCTCCTTGTCGTCTGCGCGTCTTCGTAAACAGTTACATCAAAAAATCATTTTTGCCCAATTTGCGCGAAGACGTCGTTCAAAAGGCGCGGTCATTTTTGTTAGACCGCAGCGACACCTGGAATCGAACAACGTCATCAATTACAGTCGAAGAGCAAGCTGCCGTTCTCACCGCGCATCTTGACCTTCCCGACTCGCCGGTCCCACTTTTCATCAGTACTCTAAAGGCGTTGGATTGTTGCCACGATGTGGTCATGATTCTGTCGTCTACGCCGTCATTTTGCGCGGAGTTTTTTCGACTGTGGTTGCAAATTGTTACATTGTACCTGCAATCCGCCTCGGCGGAGTACGGTAGTCTTAGTTGCTCACCCCCGTTGGAAAGTTGTTCGCCGGTATCGTCAGGATCGCCGCGAGCTGGCGCAAAAGGTCAACAAGGAAAAAAAGCAGGCGAAGGAAGGAAGATCAGTAGCGCATGGGCAACCGACGGTGACATAAGCCGTCTGTTGAAATCGTTACCCAACTGGCAGAGCTTGGCATCGTGGGTGGGGACACCCGCCACGACGCCTATGGTCAACTGCGACGGTTCAGGCGGCAGTCTCCAAAATGGCACCACCCTTTTGGGCTCCTCTTCGTCGCCGCCAAAGATCGAAAGTGCCGACGAGATTAGATCCCGTAATTCTCGAGAGTCTGAAATACTTATGGGCAACCTGGGAAGTCAAGCGAAAATTGAAACTAGTGAGCTATTGTTATTCGACGCCAGGTAGCCCGAAACAATAGTAAGTGCAGCTTATTGATTTCAAAAAGCTTTCTTTTAAGGCGTTTTCGATTGTTGGCAAACTTCCAAGAATCGGTTGAGTACTTTTGCCGATGTAGCAGATCCATTCTTGCTTCGTTGCCGCCTCATGTGCGCTCCAAACTCAGGCTGACCGTTTCGTCAGTCGATCACGACGACGAGCAATTGCCTCAGAGTGACCACTTGCCAACAAAGCCTTTGGTCAATGGTATGACCGCTGTTAGCCCAATGGACGAATTTTTGGATTGTTTGGCCAATATTGAGCAGCTGGCGTCCACTTGTCTTTTGATGTTGCACCTCGAGGCGCGGGTTCACTGTTTCTACCATCTGTTACCGTTGATTCGACAACCAATGTTTTTTGGCTCAAGTCAGGAAGTTGATGATCAGGTACGAATGAATTCAAACATTTGAATTCCCCATCGCGCAGCTAAGCGTTTAAAGTATATTTCTTCAACTCTACCCTTAAGTGTCAGTAACGGTCAAGCGTTTCTGCTGTTTGTTGCTTTGAATTACGTCCTTTCTATCTCTAACAGGTCATTCATCTAAACAAAGACCTCATTCGGCTCAATGAAATCCTGTCCGGGGCGCTGCAAGCGCCCAAGCAGCGTTACATATTCGAAGGGCTTGGTCATCTTATCTCGACTATTTTTATAAGCGGATGTCAATACATTGTGCGCATTAGCGATACGGGCAAGAAGCGTATATGTCGAGACATCTTTTCCGTACAGCAATGTCTTTCCGACCTCACTGGTAGCCGCGAACCTGACCTCGACCAGGCGAGGCGATTCTACGAGCTCTTGTACAAATCACCAGACGATATATTGAATGCAATCGTTGAGGGTGGCGCCGAGTTCGCCGTTACGGACTATGCGAACTTGTTGGCTTTGTCCATTCGTTCGCACCCGGTGCTCAGCAGCGAACCGGGCGCTTTGGAACAACGCCTAAGCCGTTTGAAAACCATGCTAGCTTCCGACAAACGGCATTTATAACTATAGGCGGCTTGCCCACTTACTCGTTCGACCTTACGGTCCGTTTTGCTGAAATTTATAAACAATAAAATTATTATTTGCTTTTGACCGCAATGTTTTGCCAAACCGCATTTGCGTGAATAAAACGTTTTTTTGCCTACCTAAATCTGGCAGCGTAATTGTTCATCGCTGCGAAAAAGAAAAGTGGCATTTTGCCAATCCACCTTCTCTTACCGTAAGGTTTATGATAATTAGGTACCTATTTTTCTCTGAATAATTCAAGCGATTGACATTCATTCGTGTCACTTCCAAAGTTGGTGCATGTTGTTTTAGCACGCAAACTTTTTCAAACGCGATAAAAGTACTCGCAACAACTGGAGCAAGAAAGGCGAAAACTGCTATAACGTTATCGCCTGTAGTGTCATACATGCCGTGAAAAATTCTATAAAAGGGTTATGATTTGAAAAACAACTGCCTGCCAAGTCAACAATTCGCTCATTGCGCTTTTGTAGCAGCTGCTCTTTATTTTAACCCGCCGAAAGTGCGAATAAAATAATAATTTTTAGCGTTTTTTTCCTAATAATGTTAACAAAACATTTTTCAGGTTTACTACACATTTATTATTGCTCTATTGCTGCAGTGGCGGCTATATCCTGAAAAATAACTTGCCTACTATTATTACTGTATTTGATTGTTTACCTTTGTTTTTTGCCATTCGCGTTAGCTGTTCTTTTAAAAAAATAGCCGTCCAGATTTCCGCTAGCTTTGACAATGCAGACTAAGCCGCCAGCTGGTTCCTTGCAAGCAATATTCTGTATATTGCATTTATTGAATGCAAGTTGCCAGGTGCTTGTAATTTTAAAAAAATGCTTGTACTTAAAAAAAATATTTCGATTAATGATAACCCACTATGCACCCTGCATATTTAGAACAGATATGCTGCCATATGCGGGTAAATGAAAAGCTTTTTGAACAGTCGTAGTAGAGATTCGTCGTAGTCGGCCTCTTTCAACGCGTCTTCTAAAATTTCTTTGGCGTGCATCACTTTTCGGGAAAGGTAAACCGCATTTACGCTACTTGTAAACATTGTGTTCGCACAGTTGAGCGCGGATTGTACGTGTTAATCAATAATATGGTTCGTGTACGGTAATCATTTAAAGCATTTTTGCGGGTTGCTCGTTGTGAGTTGTCGTTGTCCGTCGTTATACTGTAGTTTGTACATCGGTTTTGTCAACACTGTTATTTCAAAATCACTTAGGTAAGTTCCCTAAGGTTTCGATCCTTTTTCCCGCCCTTGCACGTTATCACTTCCCTGCAAAAGTCTTTTAGCATTTTACCGTTGAATTTGTTGCAGAGATAGTTTGCTTGAATCTCGTCTGTCATTCATTTTAAAACTTTTTGCGACTGTGGTCAGTTTAGAAAATGTTTTTGATTTGGCGCTTCGCATTAAGATAGTATGTATAGCTTTCGTATTTGGTATGACGTCATTACGCTGACGAAAGCGTGGAATCGCTAATTAACTATATGAGAATATGCAATGAAACGAAAAGTAGTTCTTCCTAAATTACGTAGGTTTGTAGGAATTGCCTTATTCTTTCCTGTTTTCGCCCCTCAGGCTCCCCTGTCTTATCTAAAGAGCTTTTGAAAACTTTGTACGCGAAGAGTATGTATTCGCTGCATTGCCTAATCTGCTTTATGCTGTTTTTTGCTTGATTATTGGCATGCACTTTCTTTTTGGCTACTGAATAATCCTTGATGTTTGTGTTTATTGTTTTTAAGTATAGCGTTTGGTTCCGGCTTTTTCGATAAGTTATTTCTCGAATGTTGGAAGGCGCGTTCCTGCCTACCAGAGTACGCTATGTTGACTGAATAACCGCGTAAAATTGCTGGTTTGTCAATAGCTGATCATGTACTGTTGTTGTGCGTATATGTTCACTTTTGATCTCGACGCCACGGTAGACTTTGCCAGCAGAATCTTCAACACCCCGTATAGGACGCAGTACTAAGCTAAGGGAGCTGTTGTAGATTTCTAAATTTGTCGCTCACTACCTTGCTTTTGATTTCTTTTTTTCCTCTTTCCTTTTAAGCGATGTTTATACGTGAAATTGTAATGGAAAATTTCAAGTCCTACGGAAAGCGAACTGTCATTCAAGACATTGATCCTCATTTTAACGCAATTACTGGTTTGAATGGCAGCGGAAAGTCAAACATTCTAGACGGCGTGTGTTTTGCTTTGGGAATTAGCAACCTGAGGGAGGTAATAACTTTGTATTCCTTTTTTGTCTACCACTATTTGGCTTTATCGATTGTACGCTTTCAGGTTAGGGCGGTCTCTTTAAAGGACCTAATTCACATCGGCGCGACGGGCCCTCGTGAGAAAGCCATTGTCTCGTTGGTATTCGACAATTCTGATAAGGCCACCTCGCCTCCCGGCTACGAAGAATTCGACACTATCACAATTTCAAGACAAGTCCCTCCCATTAGCCTCAATATAATTTTTTTTATTCTTAACGGCCTATTGTTAAGGTTTTCGATGGTGGCCGCTTGAAATCCATGCTTAATGGAGTCTTGGCTCCGGCAGCTCGCATCGCGGATGTTTTGCAAAGTGCACATCTGAACGTTAATAATCCTCATTTTATTGTCATGCAAGGACGCATTACAAGAGTATTGAATATGAAAGCTGCAGAGGTAAAATTGTTCAGTTGACATGGTTGGCCTTATGCGTTCTTTTCCTCAGATACTTTCCATGATCGAAGAAGCAACTGGTTCGAAAATGTACGATGAAAATCGTGCGCGCGCAGTAACTTTTATAAACAAAAAGCGCCAGCATTATTTAGAAAACGAGAATGTACTAGCTGTTATGCTTTAAAGATGCGCCTTCGGTGTTAATGTATCCCCTTTTGTTAGCTCATTAAAGAAGCGCTTGTTCCTTTGCTGGAACGAATCAAAGCTTCCAGAGAGGAATACACGCGTTATTCCGAAGCTAAAGTCCAGTTAGAAAAGCTAGAAAGGGAGCAAGCAGCGTACACGTATATGTCCATTCAAGTAAGATATTCTCCGTTGTTCCAACTTTGTTCGGACGTTTGTAAACTTCAGGAGCGAATTGCAGACGAGGAAAAACTTGTGGACCAGTTGGACAAGGAAATAAATGAGCTGAGAGATTCGATCAAAAAATGTAAAGAAGCATGCAAGCAACTGCGTAGCGAAGCTGAAGCTTTCCAGAAAAAGCGGGAAAACGTAACCTTGCATTGATAACTTTTGTTTTTGAATGGACCTCCCATGAATTGAACAGGAAGAGGATGAAGAAACTCGAGCTCTGCAGACAGAATTCAACGCAAGAACAAAGAAAGAAGAGGCCGCGGCTGATGACTACCGTACTTGTTTGGAAAAATGGAAACAAGAGAATGACAAGTTAATGGACTTGGAAAAGCGCGTTGCCGATGTATGCTTGCTATATAACTTACGCAATGCCTAAAAACACACTTTTGGCAAAAGGGCGAATCGGAAAGACAAGCTAAGCGAGAAGCTGTAGAAAAGCTGACGGAAGAATTGAACGCCATGAGGAACGCTCATAACGACGCAGCCGAGTCACTTCGAAAAGCCAAAGAGTTTTACGATATCATCGATTGCGGCATGGCAATAAGTGCTGAAGGCAGAGCTTCCACATTGCTCACTCGGCTTTCAGGTATATTCGAAAGGCTTATTTTTTTAGCCTTTTTTCCAAGCATAATTATTTCAGCCTCTAAGGATGAGCAGCGTAATATTGAATTGAAAGAAAGCAGCCTAAATTGCAGGTATAACTTGCTCTAAAGGAACTTGTAACTAAATCTATAAAAACACAATTATTAGGGTTAGCATTCTTGAAAAAGAAGTTAAAGCGAAAGAACACGTCGTTGCCGAAGACAGAGCCGACTACAATCGCCTCGTTTCGACGCTTAAAACGGCTACAAAAACGTTTAATAATGTCCAGGTAAAGTTCAAATTTTTGAAAATTCAAATTCTCATAAACAACATTGGTTGCCGCAAAACTTTCGCGTTGCGAAGTGTTGTTAAGTCTTTCCAAGTAAAAGGCATCACCGACAGAGACTTTTTTCTTTTTCCTGGTAGTCGTAGCATGCAACTACCAGCTTGTACGTAGCGGCATTCGTTCTAGTGTACGTTTTTTAAAAATTTTGTGTAGGATGAAATTGCCTCTTTGAATTACGACGAGAACTCAATTGAACAGTGCTCCAGCGAGTTGCGCGCACGCAGCGACGAATTAAAACGGATGGAGCAGCAAACGGCCGCTTTGGAGTCAAGGTAACGGTGAAGGCGTCTTTGGCGACTTTGGATTGCTTTATTTCAAGGTTTCCGCCCACAAACTTTAACTATTCTCTTCCGGAACCGAATTTCGACAGGAATCGTGTGCTTGGCACCGTAGCTAACTTGATTCGATTAAAGGATCGCCGAGTAGCGGGTGCTATTGAAGTAATAGCCGGTAACAGGGTTAGTTTTTTCCTATCTTTTCTCTAAGATGATTCTATTTCTGCTATTATTTTTCAATGCGCTGAGAATGAGTTTTACTTTGCTTTCAGCTTTATTGGGTGGTTGTAGCTTGTGAAGAGACAGTTCAGCTGTTAATTACCAAAGGCGGACTTGCTCAGCGGCATTGGTTCATTCCGCTAAACGCCATAAGAAGCAGACGTATAAGTGACAGTGTTGTTCAGAGAGCCCAGAACTTGGTACGCTTTTCCGGTTTTATACTACTCTACAACGTTTTTATCTTTAATTTGGCCATTGTACAGTATCCCATGCCCTAGCAAGTAGGGTTTAAAACTTCAAATTATGATAAACACATTTTGTATCCTGCGGGTTTTTTAATTACGATAGATCCAGTTTTGATAAACAGGTTATACTGTAGCTGTCCCGTGCGCGGTGAAGATTCATCAAGCGTAACGAAGAGCTAAAAGATAATATAAAGTTTTTGAATTAGTTACTATTGGTCGTCAGTGTATAAATACAAAGAGACGGCCGTTACGAGAAACTAAGATATTTTAACTCCTGCTGTGTTGTCATTTACGTATTTGTTGTCCTTTTGGCTTCAGTAAACTTGTATGCTAATTATTACAGTAAGCAGTGAGCAGCTAAGTTTGGCTACTGTAGACGCTCTCAAGGTCCTTTCATTGTAACGTCATTTCGAATTAATAAGAAAGGAAAACTGGCGGGCATTTAGTACAGGCAGTTATTTTAGCCATGACTGCGTGGCATGGAATAGAAGCTAGACGATATTTACTTTTTGTCGCTCCACAGAGATCGTTCTGATCTTACTACTTTGGGGAAATACATTAAAAGCAGTATAAGATCATATGGCAAACCGAGCTGTAATTTTAAGAAAGCATAAATTCATTCCTTCTCTCTCTCTCTGTCACGTAGAATGTTCTAAAAAACCATTAATTTTGTTAACGCGAATTGTGCTACAGTTAAATGATGTTCAGGTTGGAAAGAAGAATTGCGATTTGGCTGTCAACTTGCTTGATTTCGATCCGAAAGTTCAAAAGGCAATAGAGTTCGTCTTTGGTGATCAGCTGGTCTGTCCGACGTCGGACATTGCCAAGAAGGTAGCTTTCCATCCCGACGTTATGCAGGTGACTGTCACCTACGACGGTGACCAATTCAATCCGGTCGGCACTCTTTGCGGAGGTGACCATTTAGGGGGAAATCCCATTGGAGTAGGCTAAGAGGTGTAAAAATCTTTTTTAGGCAGCAAACCTTCGCGCGGTTACTTGATGGAGCTGAGGGCGGAGAATCAATCGCTCTACGACGAACTTTTCGCTGCCCGCGAAAAAGTTCACCATTTGAGGAGTCGACTGGACAAAATGCAAATGACGCGCGGAAAGCATCAACAATTGTACGATCAACTGAAGCGTGCGCAAACGGAGAAAGAGCATTTGGAAAAAGCAGTGGAGGAAAGTCGAACTACCGCCTGCAATAAATTGATTGCCGAAGCTCGCGCCGAGATTGGTCAGCTCTTTTTTTTTTAAATTTGCCGGCTTTCGTTTGAGCTAAACAATCTGTGCAGAAAGTTTGCATGCCGAGCTGGCCGACTTAAAGGTTCGAAGGGAAAAAGCCATCGCCGAAGCGGAAGAGATTGAAAGAATTCTTAATAGTAGCGAAAACAACAAAGAGGCGGAATTGAAAAAGGCGGACAAGGCTAGAAAAGCAGCCGAGAAGGAGGAGGCCGCCAAGCGACATTTGTTGGACGAAAAGGAGAAGGTAAAAATTGTTACTTAAGCCTACCTTTAATGGCATTTATGTTATCGGCTTTATTTTCAGGAATTTTACAACATCGAAGGGGACGTAAAGGTTTTAGACGATATGATAATCGAATCGAACAGCGAGATTGAAGTATTACGTAGCATCATAGCACAACTTGACGAGGAGAAGAACCGCAAGAAGGCCGTTGCGGAAAAACTGGAGGCATCTTCCCGCCTACATTCCATTCGGGATGTAATTTTTAAAAGTTGTAGGCTGCATCGAAGGTCGTCAGAGAAGCGCTGTTCGCTCGGCGAGGCGCTCAGGAAGCGGAAAGCGAAGAAATGGAGAAGAAGCTAGCCAAAGCTTCGGATCTTCAACGTCAGGCTCAGCAAGAAGAGTTGAAGGTTCGCGAACTGGAACACGACGAAAAAAGAGCGCGTGCAACTCTGGACGAATGGCAACAAAAGGTGTGTGTGTATGCTACTCCTTTGACTTATGTTTGAAAACTGAAACTGCGCGCGCACGCCTTATTTTTTTTTACAGATGAAGAAATACGTTGCTGCTCATTCGTGGATTCAAGAGGAAAAGCACAAGTTTGGCCAACCAGATTCGGAATTTCCTCACGGCTCCTCCGAGCTGGACAGAATCGAAGCAGAGATAGCGACCATTAAGAGCACGATAAAACCGGTACATTCTCAATCGAAGAAAAAGCACGTCGACCTTTACGAGTGCCTCTCCGTGAAGGCGAGTTGCCTTTCAAGATTGTTCAACTTTATAATTCTTTGCAATTGCTTTCCTTTAAGCTACGAGTAATCGAAGAAAAAAGGCAAAAGTGCGAAAAAGATAAGGAGGAAATAATGAAAGTTTTGAAAATTATGCAAGAGAAGAAGCGTAACGCGTTGGAAATTGCCCTTATGCAAATAAACAAAGACTTCGACGCTATAATGAACATTATGCTACCAGACGTGAACGTCAAACTGGTGCCGGTCGACGCGTCCGACATTCTTAAAGGCTTGGAAATCAAAGTGGCATTTGCTGGTCAATGGTTGGAATCGTTAACCGAATTGTCCGGTGGACAGCGGTATTACGCTTATCGCTTACGAAAAGCGTCAATTCCAATTTTTCTTTATCTTTTCAGCTCGCTGGTCGCATTGGCATTGATATTTGCAATGCTATTGTTTAAGCCTGCTCCCGTTTACATTTTAGACGAAATTGACGCCGCGCTGGACGTGGTGCATACGGAGAGAATAGGCGAAATGATAAGAGAGAAATTCCCGCATTCTCAGGTACGCGTAGCGCATGTTCATTCGTTTAAAGTTGATCGATTTGTATTTAAGTTTTTGGTAGTTTCGTTGAAAGAAGGAATGTTTTCCAATGCTAATGTATTGTATCGAACGAGGCTGGAAAATGGCCAGTCAAATGTAACTCGTACGCTCGGTTCAAAGTATCGGCCGATGTCCAGAGATGCCATTGCGGCCATTAGAAAGCGGCATCAAAAGGAGGAAGAGTTTAGAGCGGCCGTTAGGTCAAAGTTGGCGAACATTCGCACTGATATTGGCAAGATCGAGCTCAACAGTTCTTTTAGTTCGGCAAGACGACACGGTAAACCCTCTCTTTTTATATGTTTACTCGAAAATGCAAACATTCAACTTTAGATATCTCATCGGAAAGTTGAGGAAAGTGACACCTATTGTAAACTTTGTTGCTATTTGCATACGCACAGTTGAACTTTTAAACTCATTCCATACTCCCTTTCTTAATTTGACTGTTATGTTAAGAGTTTTTTTAACGTTATCATTATTATAATGAAAGCCATTGAGACAATGAACGACTTGATTTTGTTTGGACTGTTCTCTACGTGCTACGAAAGTTTTATGATATTGTTATCGTATAACTTTCGTAACAAGTAGTGTTTGAGCGGCAAAACTTCTGGGACCGATCTTCAGTCTTTAACTTCGATCCTGAATTGACATGGAATAGCATTAATAATAATTTCCTCTGCTTGTTGATTCTGTGCTTTGCTAGATCATATATTTTTTTAAAAACAACGTAAACAAGGTTTGCTTAGCATCTAGGCGGTGGAAAATTGAATAATCTATATAATTTTCCCTCTTGTTCGCCAGTTGGCACCTGTAGACACGTATGCTGTCTTTGGACGGTAAGTAGAATGGGTGACACAAAACTTTTCACGCGGATACCACACAGAGGTACATCGTCAGGTAGAATTACCAGTGTGCCACTAGTATTTACATTCAGCCGCTTTTGTCTGCTGTGCTGAACGGCCAATGACGCTTAATTTTTTCAAGCAAATAAGCCGACGCATTGATAACAGCTAAATGCAGATAATAGGAAGGCAACAAAGAAGATTATTTGTTCGCTCTATTGATAATAATTGTAGATTTTACAAAAAGCTTTGAAGCATACATACTCATTCGGTCGCCAAAGTCGGCTAAGTGGCTGCCGTGAGCTTTTATACTAAAGGGAAACGTCATAGTATTCAATCATAATAAGAACGCTGACGACGTCTCATGAGAATCGCGAAAATGCCCAGGAGCTAAATGAAGTACAATAAACGAGTCGACCACGTACGTTAGACACTTACTAGCAAAAGCGGAATGGTTTAACCTTCAATAAATTAAACAGTCAGCCTATTCAAGAACGAAGCAATTATTGTGTAAACAGATTGGCTAAACGAAATGCTTAATGGACTACAATAAATAGGGGACAGCGCTGATCATTGTCAAAGAGTAATTGATATGAGAAAGGAAGAAATTCAAATTTTCTGCGCACTTTTTCTACTGGTCATTAATGTCGGCTACGCGGTAGGATATATTACCATAATTGATGCTCGTTTTTAAATCGTAGCGTTTGATTTTCAGTCAATTCGGGAAGCGCCTTTGAATTGCGGTAACCCGAATAAACATGGCGGTATGGTTGTGCAAAAATATTTTATTGGAAAAGATTCATTGAAAGCAAATCCATGGACTGTCATAATCATGAAGAAAAAAACAAAGTTGGCTAAATGCCTTGGAGTACTACTGCCTGCGTCGGAGAATAGTTCAAGTACAGTTCTCACCGCGTCACGATGCGTAAAGTGAGTCGCATTTTAATTCACTGCCTTCCTCTTTTGCTATTCTTACTTTTGTAGAATGTCAAAGCATCATCAAGGAGAATACGCAATTAAGGTCTACTATGGCGCGACCAAACTTTCACCCACTACAAAAACAGGACATAAGGGACAGGTGCGCCATCATGTTAACCTTAACGTTAGCAGCGATCCTTCGCAAGACCTTGCTTTATTGTTTTTACGTGAACCTATAAGCTTCAACTCGTCGGCATCGCCAGTATGCCTGGGACTATCGAAAAGCCTAAAACGCAATGAAATTTGCTACGTGTCCATATTTCATCACGGCGTGTTGACAACGATGCCGTCAACGGTAGTACCAACGCTTGAATGTACCAGAAACGGCATTGCCCAAACAATGGTGGACGATGATATCTGCGCTAAGCAGTTGAAGAGTAAAGATTCCGTGGTAAGTTGAAAAAAACATCTTCTTTAGCGGAAGGATTCATTTTTTTGTTCGCCGCAGTTTTCCGGCTCACCTTTGGTGTGCCTCCGCGAAAACAGAGTATTCCTTACCGGCGTACACGTCAACCTTGTAAAACACGAGCATTCAAAGTTTCTTGGCTATTTTGTTAATACGTCAAAATTCAACAGCAGTGACTTGCCATTGCTATGACTGTTAAAAAGCTGCAGGTAATATTCCGTTAACGACGTGCAAAAGTAAAGAAAGCGGTTTTATTTTCCGCCCAAGTTTCTTGAAACTGCGATGCTAAGTTTTCTTAACATCAAATAGTAATTTTGTTATTCATAAATCTGAACTATCAGTTCTGTTAGTAATAATCTATCGATCGACTAGTGTTCACCTTGTCACTATCGAAAAATTCTTAGTTCTTATTTACGCTGACATAAAAAAACCAAAATTACTTTGCCATAAAAAGCCTCCTGTCCAGGATATTAATGTCACGTTTTTAGGTGGGAAGCCTTAAAGAGCTCTCCTTGGATGGTAACACCTTAGGCGCGTTAATTTTGGCATAACCGACCATCCAGCAGTGGTCAAAATCTCGGATAGGTCGAAAATACATTGTAAAGTTTGGCCTTGTGCCATTTCTCCATTGACGCCCAGATAAGGAATGTATTTGAGCGGAGGCATTATAATAGCGGTCATGTTTAAAGTTATTGATCTAAAAAACGAGACCAAATACATTCCTTATCTAAAAAATGCCGATGCAGAGAACTAGCAAAGGCCAAACTTTACAACTTATTTTCGACGAATTCGGGATTCCGACCGTAACCCCTGGTTTTTACGGCTTGTTTATTTGCATAATCAATCTTGTTTTACGAATTTAAAATATCAATTAAATTTCCGCCAAGTTGAAAGTTCAGCAACGACCGACGACAAAGGCGAGCTAGCAGCTGAGACGGCTTTGTTGATTGAAGTTTCCATAGCAGTGACCGCTGCCATTACGTTAGCAAGAAGTGCTAACATGTGACAGTTGGTAACGACGCTATGTACGCTCGGGAAATGGCGGCCACAAACCCGCAGCTGCACAGTCGTTCGATAACCGCTGTATCTGAACCAGTAGAGCCAAAGGACGCTGACCAAAATGGGCATTCCAGTCGCCTTGTTGGACAAACGCCAAGCAGCGAAGCCATTGAAAGTCTGCCTTTGGACAACGCCGAGAGACGGCCATCGGCTGTGAGAGTTGCCAAAACGCTAATTTGCATACAAAACTGGCTGAACCGTGTCGAGCGTCGCCGGTCAACCGAAGGCATCCGCTACGACTTGGACGAACTGGTAAAATCGAGTTCGAAGGATTCGTTGCATTCAAGAAAAGACTCGAATGCGTCGGTTGTACTTAACATCGGCGAGCCAACGGTTTCAGGGTTGAGCAGCCTTAAAAAGCTTGCAAACCAATGGGCCAATAAGCTGCTCCACGAAACGATCGACTTCAAGGAGACTTGGTACAAAATTTGGCTTGGCGTCGTCACCTTAACGTACTTATACAATTTGGTCACTATAATAGCCAGATTTTCCTTCTACGAATTGGAAGAGCAACTTCACTCCGTTTGGCTTGCACTTAACTACCTAAGCGACGCGGTTTACTTGTTCGATTGTTACGTGGAACTAAGATTGGTATTCTATGAACACGGAATGCCGGTCACTGATCGCCATCGAGTGATGAAAAGCAACCTGAAGACAAAACCCTTTGCGTTGTCCGCAGTGGCCAGCTTGCCGACCGATCATATTCTTGGCTTATTGCCTCTACCATCATCGGTGGTTATTCTATCCCGTTTCAATCGTCTGCTACGTTATAACAGAGTGGTGCAATTTGTGAACTTCGCCGAAACAGAAACCAGCATGCCGAATCTGTTTCGAACTGTTCAACTTATGGTCATTGTTTACTTGATTTTTCATTGGGCTACCTGCTTTTATTTTTTGGTCAGCACGGCGTACGGTTTGGAAAGCGACTCGTGGGTATACAATTCGGAGCGTATACTGGATGTCACGTTCGACTGCGCTAATTCGACCTGTCAGCAGCCGCCCGAAGTCGTTGGAACAGGCACTTGTGGCGTCATACAATATCCTATACTTTTGAAGCATTATCTACTTTGCCTCTACTGGGCTGCGCTCGTATTGATCAGCGTTGGCGAACAACCTGTTCCAATCGAGATTGGACAATACGTGTTCACCATTGTCAACTTCGTCGCTGGAACTCTCATACTAGCCGGCTTGATAGGTAGGAAGACTACTTTATACGCTTTATCATGTCATTTCACAGCTTTTCTAACTAGGAATATTTTATTTATACTTTACTGCATTGAACAGGTCTATCATGATTTTAAGCATAAAGCTATGCGTCCGTTCGAGCTACGTGACGTTAACCCGAACGGGGAACAGCAGTTCGCCCCCGTTGTGTAATTTCAAAAAATAGCCTTTTTGCAGGCAACGTCAGAATCGTTGTCGCAGGCATGAATCAACAACGCTCCACGTTCCGAAGTTGCTTTGACGGCGTAAAGAATTTTATGGAAATGCGCAAAGTCAACTTGGAGCTTCGCAAGCGTGTCATCTCTTGGTTCACTTACGTTTGGGAACAGAAGCATGCCATAAACGAGGACGCCGTCATGGCAATGCTGCCGTTGAATTTGCGCACCCAGCTGGCCATAGCGTTGCACATTCGAACGCTGAAAAAAGCGAGTCTCTTCAAAGACTGCGATCCCGGACTGCTCACCGAGATAGCGCTAAAGTTGAAATTGCAAATTTTCAGCCCTGGCGACTACATATGCCGTAAGGGAGAAATTGGAAAGGACATGTACATTGTGAAGAAAGGTTTGCTCAACGTCGTTGCCGACGACGGTGTCACAGTTCTGGTAACGCTTAAGGAGGGAAGCGTTTTTGGCGAGCTCAGCATCATGGACATTCCGGGCAATCGTAACGGAAATAGGCGCACCACCAGCGTGCGCAGCGTCGGCTTTTCCGAATTGTTCGCACTTTCGAAAAGTGACCTTTTCGAATCGTTGGAAAAATATCCCGAAGCCAAACGACTGCTGCTCGAGAAGGGTAGAGAAATTCTGCGTAAGGACAAACTACTCATTGAAAATGAGCCTCTACCGAAGAACGTATTCGACCTTTTCGAACAGGAGTACGACTACGAATCGCTCAATCAACTTAGCAGAAATATTGTCAATTTGAAGCGTCAGTTGGCCGAGAAAAATATACAGGTAAAGCGAACGTGCGATTTGACGGAGCAACGAGTTCTCCAACTTGAGCAGAACTGCCGATCGAACTATTGCACTTGGCGGGAGAGTCGATGAACATTCCATAATAGGAATGCGAAAGCCGTACTGTTCCCGCGCGTGTTAAAATTGTCTCTACGCTTACGTTATTCCGCGAAAATATTTTCCTGGAAACTGACCGAAAAGACAATAGCTAAATAGCCGCTAAAGACGGGAAAAGAACTTGCATTTGACGTTGCGGACATGTATTAATGAATGCTAACGTGAAAATCCGGACTGTACCACTTTGAAAATTCGAATTTCAAAATTTACATAAATTCATTCGTCGAATCGATGTCTCTACTCTGACACCGAAGCGAACTGCTAATGGTCTTAAGCGTTGGCCAAACGCTCATTCAAGGAATCTTGCATTTTTCTACGAATGGACGGGATGTCTTTCATTCTTTGCTCTAGCTCAGGGCGAAAATGACGTACAAGTCCCTGGAGAGAATTGCTTGTGATAAGTAAAGGAAAAACGAAGTCTTAACAGTAACCTGCACTGGCCAAGCAGCCGCCTCTGCTAAAGCACAGATTGTATGCCCTTCCATCTGCTTGCTAAGTTCCCAAATCATGTCCAGCTCCTCAGGTACTGCGTATCCCTTCACAAACCGCCACATTATCTTTTTCAGCCATGGGCAACCTTCCCGGCAAGGCGTGCACTTCAAATGACAAGGTACCTATCTTTCAAATATACATACGGTAGTGATGTGTACCTGGCCGCATGTCTCGTGTTCGTAGAAGGTGGAAAGTCGAGCTATGGCTTTGACTACGTCGGTTTGCTTATTCATGACGGTTACGGCCGCGGTTCCCAAACCGGAATTGACTTTCATAAGCGCGTCAAAGTCCATCATAACATCGTCGCAAATCCTAGAATTCAATACAACACATTTTCCAAATATTTTAACAGCCAAATGTGAAAGACGACCCACCGTTTTGGTAACAATGGTGTCGATGAGCCGCCTGGAATAACGGCCAGCAGGTTATCCCATCCTCCGATTACACCTCCGGCATGTCGCTCTATTAATTCTTTCATTGGAATGGACATTTCTTCTTCAACGGTGCAAGGTGTTATTTACATGACCAGAAATGCAAAACAACTATAAAATATACAACCAATGAACAAGAGCTACCTGCACGGCGGCCTACCTTGGTGCCATGGTTTCTTTCGCGCCCGAATGAAGCAAACCAAGCTCCTCCTCGTCTGCAAATTGTCTAACAGAACCGGAGCGTATAAAATATGCCCTGGAAAGCATATTGCGTACCGGAGAAACAGCAACGGTTTCGACGTTAGTCACGGTCGTGGGACAACCGAAAAGTCCTACTTCGGCTGGAAATGGAGGTTTCAATCGAGGTTTTCCCTGCTTTCCTTCCAAAGACTCAAGCAAGGCCTGAAATGGGCATAAACTTGAAGACTACGCCTTCAAGGACAAGTGGATTACAGTTTCTTCGCCGCATATGTAGGCCCCGGCGCCTCGATGAACAAAGATATCAAAGTCATAACCGGAACCACACGCATTCCGACCGATCAAACCGGCCTCGTAAGCCTGCGAAGACGATTCTTATATTTGCAAGGTAAAATGAGTAACGAAAGTAGCTTACCTCTTTAATAGCCATCTGAAGGTTGATACTTTCATTGTAGAATTCACCTCGAATGTATATGTACGCTGCGCGCGCACCCATTGCGCTACCAGCTATTAGACAACCCTCGAGGAGCTTGTGAGGATCATGTCGCATTATTTCGCGATCCTTACAGGTACCCGGTTCCCCTTCGTCCGCATTGATGACAAGATAACGGGGTCTAAGATGGAAGCGCTCACTTCTCGGAATCGTGCAATGTTTTGCGGATACCTGCCGTCATGAGGTTTGCACATGAAGCTCCACTTCATGCCGGCCGGGAACCCTGCACCACCACGACCGCGCAATCCGGATTCCTTCACTTCTTGTATGATCCATTCGGATCCTTTCAACAAAATTTCCTTTGTCTTATACCAATCACCCTGGAAAGTTTGGCATTCTTTAAGGTCTTCCAAGATGTACGACTTGAACAAGATGCTACCCTGCTGAGCGCGCCTTTCAGTTTCCAATCATGTCTGCCGTAAAGATTAGTAAAAATGCGGTCCTCATCTTTCAGCGGCCCAAAAGTGGTCTGTCACACGAAGCAGCGCTATAGTTGTTGAAAAGAAAAATTGGACAAACCTTCTGCTTCTTTGGCTGCTGTTCGGATGCGGTAGCGTAAAATTGAAGCGAACTTACAATCGCTGCAAGAAGAAAGCGCGATGAGAAAACAAGAAAAACCGCGTCACCTTTTTGCAACCTTTTCTGCCATGATGCAAACCGAAAAGTCGTTTACAACTCATCGAGCGACAACCTCTTCCAACACTTCCAACACCAACCACTGTTGTACAGTATGCTCGTAATTACTTAATTTCACTTAAGCGCTCTGTCCGCTCGAAATATGCATCTGGAGTTGTATGCAAGCCTTAAAAATTAGCTACGTTTTCAAAACGCCTTTTTATTACCGATATTTTTTTCGTCAGCAAACTTCCAATGTTACAGTTCGAGCACGTACCTGCGAACACTTAAACTCTGCGAGATGCATTGCAATTAAGTTTCTTTTTTCGAACGTTTTGCAGGCTGTTATTTTCACCTTTTATGGCATGGAATAGTAGCTCAATTTCCGAGTAATCAAAAAGTTTTGTTTGCCAACCCGCGGCTATTATTGGGCAAGTTTGTTTCGCCGTTTGAACTTAGGCAATTTTGCAGCGGTTTTTTGTCGTGCGCAAGGCAATGGGAGCCTACTTGTCGGCGGCAGTTCCTCCCATTACGTTTCCCGTCGAAAGGTACGTGTCAGATTTGGCGGACATGGAATTCCAATGCAAGTAAGCGTTCGTTTCAATTAAGCTAGTGTGCAGCTAAAAATCGATCTGCTGCTTTCAGCTTGGGAAGCACGCGATTTATGAAGGTTGCCAGAGTTTTGCACAGGTATATCGCTTGTCTTATTTGTCTTTTTCTACCCGGAAATTTTTGCTCCTTCCTTGCAGTAGTTTTTCCGCCTTTTTCCACCAGAGATGTTTAGCGTGCGTGAAAGCGTTTCAAATGCCAGTTAATGTAACGTGCATCTTTAGGGAAGGCCAATGTGTGGTTAAAGTGTTTGTTGTTAACGATCCAAGTTTGCCATTGTCGTTGTACAAAAATGCAATTGAAAGTAAGTTATAACGGAGAAATGTTAGAAGACAGATTAGCAAAAATTTGCAGGAATTTACGAAAAGCTCAAAGACTCCCCTAACTGTTTGCCCTTTTCGAAAGTCATGGTAAGTTAGATTTTTGTGATTATATTTACTGGTTACCAAAAGTAGTGTTTCTATATACGTTTTTTTGCATACGATTTCTGTCTCGTGTGTTGCGCAGCTACCGTATATTACGGCCTATAAGAACACCCCTTTACCTAAGTAATGGGTAGTAATGATTGGCCCAGTTAGTCACTTAGTGAGTCTAGTTGAGGTAGAAGAGTTGCTGTTCAGCTCATAGGACTAATAAGTCAAATGCGAGCCTAGGAAGTATCAACTGGGCTAATTATTACCACCTATTACTTAGGAAGATGGGTGTTCTTATAGGCCGTAATATACGGTAATTATTTATATTTTTTGGGTGGAAATTTCTATCGTACCATACCTGAACATCTTATGTTTTTACAGTAGCCGTTAATATCTTTTTTATGTTGAACATAAATGCTGATTACTTCGTCTAGAAAATATAAAAAAATAGGACGCAAAAGAAGATTGCCCGACCATTCTAATAAACTGTAATCTGAAAAATTAATTTTGCTTCGGGCAAATGGATTTTGTTTTACAAGACAGGTTCCGTGTCTAGTTATGCAGTCATGCTGTATCTGTAAGCTTGCGTTGCGCAATAAGATAGTTGCTTCAACTTGAGCAAAATCGTCCTCTTCGCTATCTGGCATATTAATAAAGATCAAACGAACAGACCAAAATTATCTGCAAGACATTTTGCTTGTGCTATGTAAATTCAGTAGGTGAAAAGCACTTTTGTTTATGATTTCCAGTGAAGTATCTTGTTAGATAACTTTTTTCATCCTGTTTTAACTTATGCCCTTACGAATACGCGAAGATCGTCGTGCATTCATGTATGCAGCATCTTGGCGACGCTATTTGATTGTCCTTTGTCTTAGTAGTACTTTTCATTACTTCAGCAAAGTTCCAAGGCGTCATTCCTTATTCGACAGTACATAAGCTACAGTCTTTACGACCGCCTGAGTACGAGGCCGTTTTTGACGGACGTTGAAAAGCGGTGGATAGCTTATCAGTTGCTCAAAGCGTTGGAACAATGCTATGACAACGATGTGCGTAGTACTGCAGTACATTAACCGGCGTGATTCATTTGTGGTTGACTCAGATTTGCCACGGAGATATAAAGACAGAAAACGTGCTGATCACTAGTAGCGCATGGACGCTACTCTCCGATTTTGCCAACTTCAAGCCATCCACCATTCCATATGTTCGCCTCCGCTTGATTTTTGTTGCCTTTTGCGGACGGTATCCTTTTCTTCAGGACAATCCTGCCGACTTTACCTATTTTTTCGACTCGAGTCGACGTCGCACTTGCTACATTGCTCCTGAAAGGTTTACCGTCAGTAGTGACATGACCGAGTTGGATCTCATGCCGGAAGGCGCCGGCGGGCGACAATCGAAATTTGCCTTAAAACATGAAATGGACATATTTTCCCTTGGGTTCGTGATGCAATGCGTGGTGGTGATGCAACTGCGAAAATTAACTGTTTTTTTAAGCTGCGTCCTTTTGGAACTTTTCTGCGACAACGCCTCGCCGTTCGATCTTAGTCAGTTGCTCGCTTATCGTCAGGGAATGTATCATCCCACGAAGGCTTTGGACGGACTGTCGTGCCCTCACTTGAGGGATATGATTGAAAAAATGATTCATCTCAACCCGCTCGAACGTCCCAGCGCTGCGCAGTGCTTGAAGTTGTATCGTGAAACCGTTTTTCCGTCCATATTCTACGACTTCCTATGGCAGTACTTAAAGAGCTACGTAGACTTACCTCTTATGTCGGACGACGAGAAAGTTGAAAAGTACCCTAAGCAAACGTAGTGCGTTGTATTCTACGTTACTTTTTGAAAATAGGCTATGCAATGACATGGAACGCGTATTCGAGATGTTTAAATCCAGCGACAATTCCGTTGATCCTTCGATCTTGACCGTCCTCTCTTTGGCGACATCTTTAACTCGCAGCGTCAGAGTAATCAAAACATGTCCGATAAGTTATCGCCATGTTTGAATTTTAATTTGCATAGACTTGCGACGCAAAGTGGCGTCTGTTGGAGATTCTCACGCGTTTCGCCTCTTTGGTCGATGCCGACGTGGTGCTTGATCGCATTCTTCCGTTTATGGTAAATTTTTCTGTTACGACTTTTAGTCTTCTTAAAAAAGATAGCCTTATTTGGCGCAGCTGTACTTCGTTGGCGACGACGTAGCCAGAATTCGCGCGCTAAGCATCCACACAATAACCAAAGTTATGGCAAACGTCAAGACGGTACCGGCCAGGTCGGTACGGCTCACCATATTGTTTTACTAATTCGTCTGCGAATTCCCAGTGACGCCAGAGTGTTTGTCGACTATATATTCCCAACTGTGGTAAAAAGAAACGAACCTCTCATTCAATACCAAAACATCGGTAGTTATTTTTTTTTGCAGCTTCCAAGGATCAATGACAACAGCGGTGTGGTAAAGTTGGCACTCGCTTCTTGCATAGGTTGTTTGGCCGTTACGGCGAAAAGGTAATTAAGTACTCTCTTTAGAGTGGGTTTTCATTTTTAGTTTTTTATATGTTCAGTTTTTTGGAGCAAGCTGACGTGACGCTTGAAAAAGATCCTCACGTAATGGCGTGCCAGGAGTTGAATTCCGAGGTGAGCGCGCCAAGTGTTGTTTTTTTTCAAAGAAGTCCTACTTTGTTTTGTTTTACCTAAAAGGTCGACCATCAAAAAGAGTTGAACATTTTGGACGACCTTGTCCAAGATGTCACCGTGACGTTGCTGTGCGATCCAAACTTGTACGTGCGCAAAGTGTTGGTGCAAGACTCGCTCGAATTGCTTTGTCGTTTCTTCGGGGATCGAAAGAGTACTTTGCATTTGTTGTTTTCTAGCATGACGAGCTTTTTCGATGCCGCGAAAATCTTGCAGGTAGCGATGTTCTTCTTTCTCACATTGTTACTTTCCTGAATGAGAAGAACGATTGGCGTTTGCGCTATTTGTTTTTCCAATGCTGCCCAAAGTTGACCATTTCCATTGGCGCTCAGAGCTGGTGCGTATTGTTCCCATTATATCAGCAGGTTGGTATGCCCCAACTTTGCGCGCACACCGTCGCGCCCTTAACACGTTATTATTTTTTTTTATCAGGGTTTACGCGACTGCGAAGAAAATGTAATTTTCGCGACGTTTCAATCCCTTTTTGAATTGTCCAAACTTGGTCTGGTCGAGCGAACGATCGCCTTTGACCTTTTGAACGATATTGTACCATTTCTAAGGCATCCGGTAAGTGCTGAACCTTCAGCGTAAAATTGCTGTCTTTACATTCGTACCTTTAAGAATCTTATGCTGCGTATAGGCGCAGTTTCATTCATATGCAGTACGGCGAAAGCGTTACGCCTGTGCGACGTACATTGCAAGCTTATGCCAAAAATAGAGCCTTACGTCAAGCAGCCATTTTTCTCCGTCGATCGCGAGGTACCACTAGTCTAAAGCAATTGTTGACTCCTAGATTACATGCTACAGGAGTGCCTACTGTGGGCTCTAAAGGAACCTGTGCCCAAATCCATTTGGGACGTTGTTGTTGGTTCACCATATTTGCCCGAATTGTTGAGCTGCTTTCGAGAACGACATTTGATCAGAAGCCTTGGCAATGTTAAGGATCGCGGTAGCGGCGACGAATTGTTGCCATTGACACCGGACGACCCCAAATTGGCAAAGTTGTACGTCAAGTTGCGCCGGCAAGGATTCACCGATGAGCATGAAGATGTTTTCGTCTCGTTTGCCACTAATCTTCTTCGGGTTCGCGCCATACGAGAGAATAGTCGAATGATGTCGACGAGCGAAGAGGACGACGAACGATCTTATTTAGATTTCGGTGGAAACAACGCAAGAACTCACACTGTTGATCTTACGGTCGGTATGGGTCGACAAGTTGCCTTTAGTGGTGATGACTTGTCAAGAGCTGACGGAGGAGTGTTGGTAAGGAGCTTAGCATTCTATATTACGTATATACAGCTTCATAACAACCGCGTACGTTTTTCTTTCTTCATAAGGGTATAGTATGTTTATTCAATCAACGCCTTTTTGCCATAAGAAGAAGCGAACCCTTTCTCTTATCTACTACACTCAACAGCGTTTGTCTTAATGCATGTTGAGTGTAGGAATGTAACACTCGAAAATTCGCTTAGGAATATGAATTTTTTTACATGCGCTTTATTGTAAGCAGAAATATATTTTTCTTATGTAATTTAGTTTTTATTGTATGAGCTATCATGCTTTTGCTTCAGCCTTACGTACGCATGCACAAACACTAAGTGACCACAACATACGTGGTATGAGCAGTGTGTCAACGTTTTCAGTCTCGTATACTTTTTGGTTTTCTGGAAAAATGGTAAAGCGCTTAGAAGATATAACCTTTCCGAAAGTATACGTAAAACTTCTTAACTTTTTTGCGGGAATAAAACCCTCTATTCTAATATAAGTCTTTTATTGAAAACGATGAGACTTTTGGGTGCTTTGCCTCAGCGTCAGTGCCTCTCGATGATATCAATACTTCTTCCTTTTCCTGTCTGATTTAATGCTGAAATTGAGACACGATTGGTCAAAGGGTGTTGATTTGTATTGAAGTGACGTTTCGTATGTAAATGCGTTACGAGTTGTTTCTATTGCGACTCTGGCTTAATCAGGTTCGTATTTGCATAAAGTCGCTAAGCGACATTTGAAATTACGCTTTGCCTAAAAATGGCGTCATTGATTTTTTGAGATACCAAGAACAAATTTGCATAATTGATGAACACAGTTAAAATTTTTCCTTGTTATTTATTGGCTTCACGCCTTGTTTGGTTAAGGAAATACCGACTTGAGGGAAGATATGCTAATGTGCGTGTACATTTTGTATGCATTGTTTTCGCTGTTGCAGAACGTGGAATGGTTGCAAATGTTTGGCAGCGACAGCAGTCAAAACAACGAAGCCGCTTACGTAATGTCTTCCAAAAATGAGGAAGAAGTTGTGGAAGCAACGGTTGAGCGAACGAAAAGAGTATCAAGCAGTATGGAAACCCCATCGCTTAGCGCCAGTAACCTCTCGACAGCTAGCAGTAGCGGGGCTGCAAAATCCGCCGAATTGCTACCCCGACAATTCGAGCATTATTTCGAACCAAATACGGTTCTTGTTGTTGACACTACATGCGCTTCCGAGGCACGCCCATTGTATTCGCCGTGCAAAGCCGAATTGGACGCTTTCGTTGAATGGCAACGTGATTTGTGGGCCCAAAATGCTTCTAGACTGCTAAGCACTAGCGCCGAGGACAAGACGGCGCCGACAGCTGCTTGGAAGCCCTCCGGTACTCTATTAGCCGATTTGCATGAACATTCCGGCGCGGTTCACCGACTTGCCGTTCATTCGAATGGACGCTTCTTTGCTAGTGTCGGTTCGGACGGATGTTTAAAAATTTGGGATATCAAAAGTATGATTGGACGAAGCATGTCCAATCGGAGCGCGTGCAGTTTCAAGGAATTCGGTTTGTTCAGCGTTGTTTGCACTCCTCAACTCCAAGTGGACCTTTTTAGCTTCCAAAGCAACCGGCGTCGATATTGCCGATAATTTTATCGTCTGCTCTTCCAGTGATGGTTCCGTCAAATTTTTCAAGTAATATAATTACGTTATTTCGGGCTTCCTTTCTCTTCGTAAGGTCAACGATTGCAGAATGGACTTGGCGGGCGCTCGGAATCCGTCCAAATTTTCTTCCAATTCGTACGCACTCAGAGACGACTACTTGATTGATTTTTACTCGAGCTTTAAAGGTAAGTTCCAAACGGGAGCTTATTTAAAAATTGAGATAATGAAACTTGAAACGAAATGTATTACTCTCATTGGTTGCATTAGCGAAAATGATGGCTTTTGTACTTTTGCATCCCTATGTTTAGCGTAGTATAAACTTTGCTAGTTTTTTGCTGAACTAAATGCATGCAGAACTGTTACGCTTTTAAAGTTTTCAATAACTAAAGTGGCAAGTACATTTAATCTAAATATTCGCGAACTGGTCGAAGTGATCACCGTATAAGCGTGGTATGTCCGCCTAGTGGAATTAAAGTATTATCGTGTGTGTACTAGAATACAGAGATATTTCGTATAGTGATCACTACAGCAGACATGTTTTTGACTTTTCGTTACTTGTACTTTCAGGAAGTCATTTAGTAGTTGTCGGCTTAAGTCATCATGGTAATGTTTGCTGCTTTGATTCTCGGATGTCTTCACCGGCGTGGTCGTATCCGAATCCTTACGAAAAAGGCTTGGTTACTTGTTTATGCGTCGACCAGAGCGTTAACAAGTGGGCATTAGTGGGAACAGAGACGGGTTACTTTGTTCTGTGGGATCTTCGCTTCCAACTGAACGTACGCGAATTTAAACATCCCGCAAGTTTGTTGAAATACCGTAAGGTTTTAAATGCCGTCAAGTTAGAGTGAACTTGCTTACAGACATACCTATTCTTCGGCTGCGCCCTGTTTTGGGGCCAAGTTCACGGGTATTGGCTACTTTTGTCAAGCAAGGCGAAGTGTCCGAATGGGATTTGGAGTCTGGTATTAGACATTACGCCATTTGGCCATCCGACTTGCCTCCGTTGTCTTACCACGATCGGGTAATGAAAATACTCTATGAATGAGATCGTAGTTTGACGAGTCTTTAACCCGTTTATCGTACCCTAGTTAGTAGTAGGAACGCTGAATTTGTAATGCATTTGTGTTTAGCTTAGGGATGTTCGCATAGCGTTTGCGAAAACATCCAGAAAAATGAGACGCCTTGATTGAAAATGTTTTTGTTTGTATACTGTAGTATTTTCTTTACTAGTTCGTTGTCATTATAGTCTTCGGAAAATGTTGAAAATCGGTCAATCGCTGTCACATCGTTAAGTCAATTTGGCGGTGACGCATCCTCTCCGGGTGTAGTGTTAACTGGCGATGATAGCGGTCGTATTCGCTATTGGAATCTCGCAAATCTTAGCGACTCGTTCATTCTGTCATCATTCGCACCGGCGCCTACTGATCTAACATACAAGTAAGCGCGCAAATTGCAGTTGTGCTCTTAGGGAAATTCGTTGCAATTTTTTCAGATACAAAATTGTAGATGGTACGCATGTTGTTTACTGCACGTCTTTGCATTCCGAAGATCTCCAAATGGCTTCAAAAGAACAAACGGAGATCCGGGTTAGCTCCGCTCATCACGAGTTGATTACTGACATGAAGCTTTGCCATTTTGATGACTGGTTACTTATTTCATCGTCACGCGATGGCGTCATCAAGCTTTGGAAATAGATTCGTACGGTTATTTGTCGACAACGGTAATGCCGGCTGGCGCGCTTAGGTGAAATTGTAACTTTGGAAGACTTATTGTTTTTAGCCGCTCGACTTAAAAGATTAAGGATAGAACGGTTAGCTTCATGACGTAAGATGGTGGAAGCATATGCCCTCGTGACATCATCACACTTGCCGTCTAAAGAGCGCCTGTGTGAATGTATGAAATTATTTTTTTTCCAACTTTCTGCGCATTCAGTTTTTCATTGGCTTGTTGCAACTTTTGTTTATTCAAGGTACGCTTGAATGATTCTACAGCTAAGGTGCAAAACATTGCTCACCTTATTTGGAAGGCTGCCTCGCGCGAACGTCATTGTTCTTGGCTGGACGAATGCGAAGATTATGGGAGAACCTCGGTGCTCAATGATTGTTAATTTCAAAATTTACTACAGTAAGTTCTGCCTGCAGCATAGATTTATTTAGGGTGTCAACCCGTCACATTTCTTTGACGGAAGGAAACTTTTCTTTTGAAATGTTTTAGGATTAACATTAATTCTTTCTGGGCCAGACTTGTCCGCTTGGTCAGCGTCTGTGCAACACAGGCATTGGCCAGTGGACTAATTCGGCCTTAAAAACTCTATCACTAAAGTTTGGATTTTTGGAGAACACATAGTTTCAACAAAAAAGAAGTGAAACCTGTTGTTTTTAAAGAACTGCCATATTTTTCATTGTTATCAGAGACAGGCTAGTTTTCTTGTTTTTTTGTATGCGCTAAATATGTTTATCAACTACTCTACCCCAGCGAAAGCGCGTTGATGTTATTATTTTTGTTGTTGCTCTTGTTAGTTGCAGCAGACGCCAAAGAAGAATTATTATCTTGATTATAGCGTGACGAAAATGTCCATAAAGTGATCAAGATTGATTTTGCATGAATTTTTGCAATAAATTTCCTCGTTCGATTAAGTTTACTTTTCATCAACAGTCAGTGTGTTATAGTTGGTTTATAACTTATTGTTTTTGCATCATATGCTCAATAAGAACTTTAGCAAGTCGTCGAGGAAAAGATGCCAATATCGCTTTGTAATACTGAATTTACAGGCGACAAATGTGTCTACTTAATTTAGAGTATTTTTTTCGTTTAGTAAAGTCGTCCGGTAACATTTTAAATTTGTTTATTCAAAACAACCTATTTCAAGCTTGTTTAGGCGACGAAAAAATCTTGCTTTGAAAAAGGTGTTGAATTTCTTATTCGATGCAGATGTTGTTCAACTAGTTGTGGGACTAGTCAAGCTCTAATCGAGGTCGCAAGATTTATGATGTTTTCCTTTGTTATCGAATAAAACTTTTCACCCCAATCGTGACAAAAATTTTTTCGTACGCTGCGCATATTGTTTGTGTTTTTTCACTGTTTGTAATTTTTGTTTTCCATTCACGATAGGCTTACTGTCGCACGTAGAATAGTTACTTCGCAAAATTAGCCGCAAACGTTGTAATCAAACTTATCGGAGGGGCAAAAACTGTCTTTGGTTATTCAACTAAACCTGAAAAAGTTTGCTATCCGTTCTTCATTAAACAACTCTTGTCTGCTTCATTTAAATGGACAGCTTTTTAAGTTTGTTTACTTGGCGTTTGCGCAACAGATTAATAATTTATGTAAGAGGCCAGCATTTACGCTACTGTTTGGACGACAACGTGACGTGAGAGAAAAGTGATGCTACGTAGCAAATTGATGTAAAGATTTGACAGGAATTTTAAGTAATAATCAAAAGAATAATTTTTCGCTGAAAGTTGCTAACGGAAGTTTTAACAGCAACAGGTCACGGTTGCCGGATTATGTTTTAATTAATGAACCTGAAAACACTTTACCGTGACATCCAATATACGGTAAACTAGTTTTAGGTGCAATTTCACGAAGAAAACGCAATGCGATCCTGAATTCTTTTCGTTTCTAATGGCGATGCATTTCGGAAGTTGCTGTGATTTTATTTAAAAGAGTCAATGAAAAACATGTACGCTTTAATAAAGTTGCAATGAACTAATATTGAAAAAAATTACTGCAACTTTGAACATTACCGTTAGCTTTTGCGACTGAGCCTTTTGTGCAAGAAAGAGGAGCCGTTAACAATCTTTATTATTGGAACAAGATTAATCCATCCCAGCATAAGTGGATCGTCCTATTTAATTCTGTCATCGGTCAGGCGATTTCTGAGACTTACAGAAATTCCATACATTTGCCAATAAAGACTTAATAGGGGCGGAGTCCTGATATTTTCGGATCATGTCTCTTAGCCGCTCCACGGTATGAGAAATGCAGGTTCTTTTCTGTCAAACATGCCGTCGGGATGTGCTGTCCTTGCTAGCGAGCATGCCGGTTACCATGTTTTGTCGTCACTTTAATCCAAGTCAAAACATAAGCCTTCCATTTAACCTCACGCTTAAGCAAGGACAGAACAGGATAGCTAACAGACTTACAGTACGACGGGGGCTGCTAAGAAACGATATTTCTATTTTTTTTAGTAAGAAGCTAAAATTCGTTCTGTCGCTTTACCCTGAAGCCATATTCTTTTTTAAATTTTACTTTCGCATAATTCTATGCGCTAATTGAAGGGGCAGTAGCTTATCGCTCCCCAAGACGTTTTGCTACTTGGAAATTGTTCGTGATGGCCGTAAAATGCGAACATTCAATTTTCGTCTCCAGTGCATGCTTCCAGTTTATTTTGAAGCTCTGTATTCTTTCATTTGCACGTTTGGTAGTGATCTCTTCTTTGTTATGAGTGAATAAAAAAGTTTGCCTTGCTAACGAATGTGGACGATCAGTTATTAATGCAAAGACTGTATCATTACATGCGGTTTTAAAGCTATTGACCCAACGTTTTCCTTCTTTAGCAAAGTCAAACAAAGTGTTCGCTAGCGCGTGTATTGTCTTAGGCAGCTGCTAGCCTGGTGTAATCGCAAACTGTCCAGCTCTCAACTGCTTTTAAACTGTTTGTTCTTGCTAAGAGGTTTTCTTCAAGTCGTTAGTGGGGTAATTATTTCCTTTGGCTGTGCATTTGTACGAGCGATAAACTGGTGCCGCCCACGCAAGAACGCTAATTTCTAACGGCTTGTTAGACAACACCGAACCGTTTATGCACCCCTAGTTTTATCTTCAAACTCGTTAGATTACGTTTTAATAGGGGCTAGTTTAGCTTTTATTTGTTCCGATTAGAAAATTCCTTTTACTACGCCGAAACCATAACCTTAACCTGCTGTTCCGCTATAGCGTTTTTCTTTTAAAGCTTTTGCAGGGCAACATTTCTCTACGGGGATTTATTTTTTATTCTCGTATTTGCCTAAACGTTGCACCTGAGCATCATATTGTACTTGCTCATCAGTTTTACAGTAAATGCTTCCGAGCCTGCGTGCTTTTCACCGACAGTCATTTTGTTGGGACTGTTAGTCGAGTGCGGTTGTGTCGTAACGATGAGCGCTTCGGTCAAACTCGAGTAAGCTTGTACGATCCAGCGGGCGTGCTCGTTGATTGCTTGTGTTTAGGAATGATGCTTCTACCAAACCTGAGATGAAAGTGACGAGCGATGACGACAAGAATTTCACTGACCAGGAAGCGGCGGATCGAATCGCCACTCAACACCACTTGGACGTAAGCATTGCGGCTTTGCTGATTTGTTCGCCGAAATCCAATTCCCGTTTGCAGACCAATTACACCGTCATGACTCCGTCGTTCGACATGATGGAGTTAAAGCCCGATTTGTTGCGTGGGGTATTCGCATACGGTTTTGAAAAACCCTCCGTGATCCAGCAGTTAGCTATCGTCCCGTGCTGCGAGGGTGAGTTGCTTACTTTTGTTCGCCGAAGTGTCCCAAGTTGTTTTCGCTCGTTTCGTTACGGTGAACAAAGCGTAGGGCATTGAGACTTGCGACTTTTTTGGTATCCGCCGCAGTATCGATTAACTGTTTAGGCAAGGATGTTATTGCTCAAGCACAATCGGGAACCGGTAAAACTGCCACGTTCGCGATTGGGATTTTGCAGCAGATTGATCCAAGCATAAACGAGTGCCAGGCTTTGGTCATGGCACCTACCCGTGAATTGGCCCAGCAGGTATGGTTCATCATTTTTTTTTGTTTATTCTAAACTCCTTTGCTGATATCGGTTTCCCTGTGCATCAGCAAATACCTTGGCACTCAATAGTGCTAGGGCGCTACTCGATGCCAAATTGGGTCGGATACAAAGATAATTCGTTATTCGTGTCCTACATTTTGTTTTGAAAAGTGCTCTTCCGTTTCTTTGACGTCCAACTTTTTCAGATTCAAACGGTAATTCTTGCGCTTGGCGACTTCATGAAAATAAGTTGCTTGGCTTGTATCGGCGGTACTAGCGTGGTTGTCAATCGTGACCAACTTGCGCAAGGGTGCCACGTTGCCGTTGGCACTCCAGGTCGAGTCCTTGATATGATTCAGGGCAACTATTTGCGTATGTGTCCACTTTGCGACTTCGTCCAGCTTAGTTGTTTATATTTTTTTTCGCAGGTACCAAAAGTATACGCTCCTTTGTGTTAGACGAAGCGGATGAAATGTTGTCGCGTGGTTTTAAGCAACAAATTCACGATGTTTTCGAATATATGCCTAACAACATGCAAGTGATTTTATTGTCGGCAACTATGCCTGACGAAGTTTTACAAGTGACCGCCAAGTTCATGCAGAATCCGGTTCGTATACTCGTCCGCAAGGAAGAACTAACTCTTGACGGTATACGTCAATTCTACATTGACGTTGGTCGCGAAGTATGCCTTGCCATACGTAGCACAATTGGCCATATTCATTAGATGGTCTCATTTTTCAGGAGTGGAAACTCGACACTCTATGCGATATCTACTCTACGCTCAGCATTAGCAAGGCGGTGATCTTTTGTAATTCCCGTCAGAAGGTCGAAAAATTGTCCAACGATTTGAGAGAACGCAATTTCACCATCTCCTTTATGGTAATGCTTGACGCTGCATCATTGTTCGCTTGATAAATTGTGTTTGCAGCATGGCGACATGTCTCAGAAGGATCGCGACATTATCATGCAGCAATTCCGCTCCGGTTCAAGCCGAGTATTAATATCTACCGACTTGCTGGCTCGCGGAATTGACATTCAGCAAGTATCCGTGGTAATTAATTACGACATACCACATAGTCGAGAGAATTACATTCATCGGTGAGTTACGTTGTTCCGGTATACCGTTATTTTAATGTATTGTATTTTCTTTTTTGTAGAATCGGTCGTGGTGGTCGGTTTGGACGAGTTGGCATTGCCATCAATTTCGTGACGGAAAGTGATAAGCGTTTGATGAAGGACATTGAAGAGTATTACCGTACGAAAGTGGATGAAATGCCGAATGACATTGAAAAGTTTTTGAAGTGATTGCTGCCAATGAAGATCGTTGCTCAGCCACAGGAGTAGATGGTTCAAATTACACTATGACTATTGTCAGCGGTCGTTGCTGTTTTTCTTCGGCCGTTGTTGCAATATTTCAGCGAAAGTTGGCATGCGCTTCCATCTTTTCCTTCTTTCCGAAGAGACTCGTTATTCTGTATTTACTAATTGCTGTTTATGTTAAAAATTCTCTTCCGTTTTTAGACCAACTATTCATGTGGCTGATCAGTAGTTTTCTGTTACTGTATGTGCAGCAATCGCAATAAATTTATAGTAAACTTCCCTCTCTGTCTCTGATCATTGGTATATTTCATTTTGTTATGCAAAGTTCGATTTATCTTTAACGATGCTCTACCGTCATTGGTTAGCCTATTATTTGCAGCAGTTGATAGAGAAATGCGTCATTGCCTATTATGGTCTGCTGTCGTTCGCTTCAGCTTGTAGAAAAGATTTGAAAGTCAAATTGGTAAGACTGTATTTAAAAAAATTGTTTTTCAGCTGATCATGTTCTTTCTCTAAAGCACCGACACCGTTGCTCGGCTGTCGGACGTCGGAAGAACTATAAAATGCTTTCTTTCCGACAGGGTGAGCTTTGACAATAGTCACAGCTCAATCAGTTCGGATACAATGATCGACTTGTCATTTATGGCCGTTACGTTTTTTTCCCCACTGACATTTTGCCTCTCCTTTTTCAGGTAATCCCCGCGTTAATGGTTGCGTCTTAAGCGGGAAAAGCTGCTCAAGTTGAAAGAAGACAACAATTAAAAATATGCTTTATTTCAACCGTTTCGTTGTAACTGCAATTTGCCAGCCGATCAAATGTTGAAAGTAAAAAATCTAAATGCAAAATCGTTGCTGTTCATCCGCAAATCAAAAATTAAAGTGAAGCGCAGTGGTGTTGCTTAGCCGCGCGGCACGAATAGTAAATTTTGTTTCTCTAAGACCGACCCTATTTTTGAATAGAGCGATCTAATAAAACATTTTTATTCCAAAACTTAACTTTTTTCAGTTAAGCAAGCGGTAAAATAAGTTAACTATTAGTCAGTATATATAAACTTTTTAAATCGCTTATTGCAACGTCAAAAATAAAGCGAAAGCCACGTCACGGGAACAGGTGTCAGAAAAACTACAGTACTGATTTTCAAGCCGTAAGGGCATACTGTACGTTGTCAGGCAACACGTTCGAGAGTTTGCGTTGCATTGTTATTTTTCTTACCGAAAAGTCCAATCGGCGTTGCATTTTTCGATGAGTTAAACCGTAGGCGGGCGGCCAGTTTTGTCGGGCAAATTTTTTTCGCGCAAATAGTTTATTTCGAATTTTCAGAAGACAAAATGCTCTTTCTCGCGCTGGCAGCATCGCTACTCTGGACGGTCGAAGGAAACATGGCGCTTGTCGGCTCGGTAACGAGGGAAGATTTAGCGCGGACGAAAATGATGTTCCGGAAAACGTTGCGGGAGTCGAAATCGTTGGAGCCGGCTTCCTACGCCGCCTATGGCATGCATATTTTGCACGAGAAGTTGGAACCAAGTATGGAAAAAGTAATTTAGGTTGTTGTTTTAGATTTTGTAATTTTATTCGCTCATCTGCTTAGAGTTTGTGCGACATGGTTGTCACCGCCGTCAAGTCTAACGATATTAGTACGGTTTATCATGGCGTGCTTTTGGCTGTTGCGCTGCCATCGTGTAAAGTAGCTGTTAAAATAGGAAAACGTCTTTGTGTGGATACTGACAAGTCTTTTTAGCCTCCGCAATTGGAGGTCCAATTTCTAGAACGCTTCGTCTCCGAACAAAGTACCCTGAAGAACATGTGCTTTGCGGTAGAGGTTGCGTTTCGACTGGGTTTGAAGTGTAAGTTTCCTCCAAACGATTTGCCTACATTGCCTATATCTCCATTGCTTTTTTTAAGTGGATTCAAACAAGCTTAGAGCTCAAACGGAAAAGTTCATAAAGACAAATGACTCAGCCAGCGAGCAAGTCCATCATTGAGTCTACTAGTCGATCGTATATGTCATATTTCAGCTTGGCTTACGCGTTCTTCATTGCCGTCCATCTTTCCGGTAATTTGGACACTTTCCTTGGTCGCATTGAAGACTGCGTTGCGCAAGCAGACGAAATTGAGGGAAAATATTTGCAGGTTTGTTCTTTAAATCGATTTTCGCGCCAGAACTTACAGCGTTAGTTCCCTTTTTTGCCCCGGAAAGTAGTAGTAAAGCAAAATTTCTTTTGTGTTCTTCAGAGTTTAATTTAAAGGGTATCGTCACTCAGTTCTTAATTAGAAGCATTGGTTAGCTAAGTAAAATGATTTGCCAATTGTTTTTAGTACGAAGAGGGCGCCATCGTTACTGCCCAAGTTGTGAGCTCAATATGTGCGCTTAGCACGCATGCAGGTAAAGCACCATCATTGAAGCAGGTCGGTTTGGTAACGCAGTAAGAACTTTCACGAAGAAGCTTTTTTGTTTGCAGGACGAGCTTGTCAAGTTTTCCAACTTTCTCCTGGCTCACGTTGGCTCGGACGACCCGGAAGTCCTCTACTTTGTATTAATGGCTTTAAATGCAGTCGACAAAAATCCCGTAAGTCTTAGCGACGTTGCTGGCCTTATTTCACCAACCATTCTTCAGTATCACACTCCTTTGTACGTATCAATGGAAAGCGCCGTTGTTCTTTCCGAAAAGAATCCAAACGTTCGGGTAGGCGATGCGAGTAAAATTTTTAAGGCATTTTTTAAATATTTCATAAATTTAGCTGCGCGTTACGAGCATTTTAAATCGTCCCGTACAGAAAATTGAAGTGACAGCTGCGCAAGTAGTCAGCTTGGGTAGTGACTCTCCAATAGTCGCAAACCAACGTTTTCAAATGCAAAAAGACGATCCGTAAGTAGTTTGCTGAAAGCATATTCAAAATTGTATGGTACATCCTTCCTTAGGTCCATCTTTACGCTGAAGCTGAAGGATAATTTACGCGAAGCGGGAATCTATCGGCTCTTGGTAGACGTCCACTCTCCGACTGACGAAAAGGTGTTGCCGGTTAAGGGCAAAGAATTTATTGTCAAAGTTGAAAAACTCATTGAAATGAGTGACATCATGTTTGGAGTAGTCGACAGAGATCAATCACTGCTGGACGACGCTTTCAAGTATAATAAACCTGATTATCTTTACCGAAGAGTAATATGTGCTATTTGAAGAATCAAATACGATAACAAGGTCGTTCCACTGTCGGTGGATAATCATCAAAGGTTGTTAGGCCGATTCACTGTCAAAGACAAATCAAGTCAAAAGCCAATAAAGGTACAACAAGCTTTCGTTCAATTGGTTGAGCGCGACGGTGACAGAGAGCTCACGTTTATTGCCACTATGGGCAAGGACGTATACAAGTTTGATCTGGTTGGTCCTATTCCACAACAGTTTTTCCTATTCTTTACAGCTGTGCGTATTTAGGATTTCGGCAAGTTGGGAAAAGAGTTCGATCATCAGTCGGGTACATTTGAAATGAAATTAATAGTTGGCGATTCGGTTTCGTCGAACGCCATCTTGCAGACAGTGGTAAGTATTTTAACAAAAATGCGGAAGTGTTTGCCACTGAACTTTAGCAAAAGCTTAAATTTTAAAATACAGTATGCATTCGATTAACAGGTGTGATGTCTGTAAAGGTAGTCTGTAAAATTCAAAAATTTAAAAATTTGTTAGCATAATTGATTTTTTGTCAAATCGACTACTTCGAGTTGCGCTCCTTGCTTGCTTAATCATGAGCACCTTTCGCGCGCAATACACTTTACTATTGTAGCTCCTTTCAAATCTATGTTCAGGTAATCGAGTACAGTGAGAAAAATCACCCGGCGAGAAGAGCATAGCCTCAATTATTTGTTTTGTCTTTTTTGTTAAATTATTTTCTAAAAATTGTCCTTATGCTTCTGAAAAGGTTTCAACGATCTAGCCATCGATTATTGTTTCAAAATCTGAGCTTTCGTATTTTTGCAACCTTACTGCTTATTCCTATTCGATTTTGGCGTATACATCTGTTGTTGAAAGAAAGTTGTCAAAGCATTAAGTAATCTTAATATTTCGTCTGCGTAAGCCGAACTTCACTATCGTTTCACTTCATTTTTAAATGTCCTTTGCTCAGCGTTAGTTTGGCATGCAAAATGACGGAGTAGAAAACTCGAAAGTTCATGACATTATCGATAGTATGCCGATAGTTTTCTTCGTAAAGTCCATTATTGATGTGACGGATGGAAGATGCTTGTCATTGCTACCAAATTTTATTGTTAGGAGCGATAAAAAAACGTGAAAATCCACGTCAGTGTTCAAATAGGGACGGACATAATTATTCCGTTTTAGGCGACACTTTCACTAACGTTACCAGAAGTATATCGACCATCCAAGTCGCCGTTGGATGTAATTGTCTATGAAAAAAAACCTGAAATAGTTCACATGTTCCGGCAGGCGGAGAAGCGTCCGCCGAAACTTGTCAGCGCTACGTTCACGCTCCTTGTCTTTTTGCCGATCTTGTTTCTTCCCATTCTTTGGATGCGGATTGGTAGCAATTTGTCTGGATACAGGTTTTCGCTTTGCGGGGTAATCTTCCATATTAGTTTTGCAGGTAGAAAAGCGCCGTTACGTTATAGCTAATTGCGTAACGATTTGTGATTTTTCTCTAGCAATATTCGGCTTGTACGTACTGTTCTGGCTTCGACTGAATATGTTCGAAACGCTGAAATATTTGAGTATTATCGGAAGCGTTGCATTCTTGTCCGGTCACCGTGTTCTGCGGTACATAGCTGAGAGGTCAAAGTAGGTGAACGATGTTGTATCCTTTTTGAATTTACATAAGCTGCTTGCAGAGTCAAAGAAGGATAAGCGAATAGCGACTGGCTGTCAAGACGAGCCGTTTGTTGACGTCATATTGTTTTTGTTGTTAGTAAAGTAAAATTGAATATGGTAAGCCTAATACTGTTGCACGCAAATAATGAATGGTGAAGCGTCGTTCATGTGAACAGTAATAATCCTTAAATTAGGTTTGCTTCCTCATAACGCTAATTAATTTAGGTTTATACAATAACTTCATTGGTCAGAGCGCTCTCGTACGTCTATCCTGAAGGTAGGTGGGTCGTTAAGTGTATTTTCATGGTTGTTTATAAGTTTTTAAATTGACGTAGTGTACAAGTTAGACATGGCGCTAGCGGCAACTTAAAATCTTAATTCTAAAATTTAAGCAAAAATGCAACTTAGAATGGAATATCAACAGAGTTATTGAAACGTCCGCTTCATCCAGTTAGGTTTATGCAAATGAAGTTGGAGCCGAACTGTGTTGAGTAAACTGTGCGCGACAAAAGTTGTTCCGAGAATTGATTCCATGTTTACGTAGCAAACGATTATACGCCTTGATGGTGTAAAAAGCAAAGCCGCGTTTTTGGAGGGTCATAACGAGCGTTAGAACTGTTGAGCAAGCCAGAAGAATTTTCGCTTTCCATGGGCTGCATGAAAGTTTGTTTGTTATTATTGCTGAGAAATTTAGTAAAAAGTACGCTAAAACAAAAGCTGGGCCTAAAAAATAAGTTTCTCGTAGCGGCGGAGCAGTATTTGTTGTACGCGTAGGCTATTCTGTAAAAATACATGCACATCAGTTACTTGTTTACAGTATCTCGCAATTTGCGGTGAGTTGAATAGTTTACATGAATTTTGTCAACGTTCGATGGTTCTTGATGGTCTGATAATTTTCGCAATAATTGCTTAAAATGTCTGACTACTTGTCAGCCGATTATACGCCAACGTTGCAAGGCTATGTGGTCTTCGTACTCACTGTTGTATACATTGTTTTCGGCTTCAAGTTGCTTTTATACCTTGCTAAAATTAGCCTGGAGAAACTTGTTGCGCTATGGGTAATGTCAATTGAACGTGTAAGAACGCTCGTGCAATATGGAAATTGATGCATGCATTCATTTTTTCAAAGTACATTCAGAAGCATTCTTAGAAGGTAAGGCGTTTTATTGTTTTGTTTTGCGTTGACAGTTGCGTTATTTGAATTTTTAGTGTATCTGCGCTTGCGCTTATTAATATGCGGTGGAATAGGGTACCCTATTCACCGTTTGAAAACAAGCTTAAGCAATGCTAGATGCTTTCTCATTTTTGAATTTTCCAGTTTGCGCAACTTGCATGGCTTATTTTTGTAAGCGCTGATTTCATGACGTATATTATATCTTGTCTCTTAACGGTCCCATTGTCATACTGTAAGGTTGTCGGCCTTCCCGCCTTGCCCTTATCTAAGCGTAAGCCAAAACGTAAAGCCCATAATTTGGCTCAGGCTTAGGTAACAGCCGGACAGAATGCTTGGCTGCAAAGGCATTAGGCTAGACATTGGTCTAGGTTATCGGAATCCGCACATTGTCCATACTCTGATAATCAGATTGGTCTTGCCGGTGTTTGCTCGCACTTAACTGTGATTTTTGGTAACTGACTGAGCTTCAGATAGGAATTTCAGTCTCTCGAAGACTCGTAGCAAACAACTTAGTCGTCTGTTCATATTTGTACGCTAATGGAATGCTGTCCTGTGCGTAAGGTTGGAATCCTGCTTACCAAACAGATATTAACACAATCGAAATTTCGTAGTTGACCTTCGGTTCACGGCTTTTGGCCTAGTTTTAGTGTATCTGTAAGTAAACTTCAAAATGCCCCACGCTGGTGTGGCATTATCATGCATAATGAAGTGAGGTTCTTGATTCAGTCTTCGTCGATTTTACGCATGTTAGAGCAGTAAACCTTAGGTACATCCAGTTTTTGCATTCCTATAACTGCGTATTAAGTTGCTATGATTAATTGAAATTGCGTATTTTCGAACCACTGAAAAAAGCTTCTCTACTTTCGCTCTACTTTCGCGTAAGCAGAAAACGTGATTTGCTTATCGTAGGATAGATAAATGATGGTCGCATCTTTCAACACAGTAATGGAATATGAAGGTGTTCCTTCGTCGTCTAGTTGCCTTCATACTTCGCGAGTTGTAATTGGCGACTTAAATTTAAATTCTCCGTTCCAGTAACGCTGAAATGATTTATAAGTTTCTCTTCGATAATACGCTTTATTAAAATTTTGCGTTTAATTTTTTAATTGTAAAATGCGCAAGCATCAGCGGTTGTAATGCACCTTCTAATTCAGATGTGGTTTAAGTGTGACATTTTTTCCCTTACTACGCGTTCATTCACCGTCTTCCATCGGCTTGTATTCTTCAGTGATTAGCTCAGAATTTACCAGCGACAATAGGCAACATAATTGTTCATTTTGGTACTCTAACTGTTCGTAATTTTCCATCAAAAAGTTATTTAAGCTACGGATCTCTTCGCGTATGTTTCCCATTTGATTCATCAGCTGTTCGTACTGCTTTCTCAGTCGGTCTAATTCATCCATGGCTTCTTCTATACGTAACTTCGTCCTCCTTATTTTGCTTAGGCGACTTTCATCCTCACCTTCTACCAGTGCGTCTGTACTGTCAGACATGCTCTGTGCGGGCACCACGCAATACTGGCCTTTACGACCATGCTGAACTTTTTGTTATGCGGTAGTTTAAATTGTGTATTAAGACCGTAAACATTTATTGTCCGTGATTTAAAGCTTAATTTCTTTAGAGCATTGTGTTTAACGTTTAGGCGGTATAGCACTTTCCTTTTCCCCTAAATATCTTTTATAATTACGTGATTGTCCATTCGCTCTTCTTCGTTCCTCACTATCTTCAGTTTCGAAGGCGCTTATCAGATTCTATTTTATCTTGTCCTGTAAGGGTTGCTTCAAACCTGTTTTCGAAAAGACTTTTGACTTAACGTGAACGTCTTAAGGTGGCAGGAGTGATTATCATCGGTTAGCTGAAGATAAGAAACACTGCGTAAATTATTGCTTAACGAGTATTGGAACGTTAATCTTTTCTAACTGATGCAAATACTTTTCGGTATATGCGCTACAGTGACCTGTGAGGCTGTCACGAAAACTTCTCATTCAGAGTAGTTTTCGAGACAAGACGGTCCCGTAAGCTAAGGCGAATAGGCAACATTCTATTTAATTGTCCCAGTAGACATACAATGGAGAAAATTGCTGTTTTTTATTTAACTAGTACTTATTATAGGCGTTCACATTTTGAGCAATGGCCAACTTACGTCCTTTTCGAAATAATCATTTACGGTTTGACTGAAATGCTAACGACCAATTCGCTCGACCTCATTTTTCTTCATTAGAAGACCTGTCAGCATGAAGTTACATTTTTTTTAGAATTAAAAGTTGACGTTGGGCACGGTTGCTTTTTAACTTAGTTAGGCGTCTCGTAAAGTTATCACATGTTTATCTCCATTGGTCGAAGGGGCGAATTAGCGCGACTATTAGAGTGGCATTAGTCTTTACTCACAGATTGCTTCGACTGCTTATGTTTCACAAGAAATTAATTAGGTACGAAGCACTTATGTTATATGTTACTTATTGAATCCTCTTATGCCCTGATTTTTACCCTTATTTTCGTTTATTTTGACATAAACATATCGCGACTATAATGTAATTCTGCGTCGCAAAACTTTTATTTCCAGCGTTTTCTGACGTGCAGCTACTCACTTATTAGTTAAAGTTCAGCAGCCGCATGCTGCCACGATTTGTGCCTTGCTTCCTCTACTGCATATGCTGGAATCCGGCCAGACGGCGTGATTTTCTACCTTATTGTTTACTTAGTGATTTGGGGTATTCAACATCCGCTGATGACTTGAGGAAGTGTTCCTCAACTTTGACGGGATCTGATTACTGTTTTACTACTAGCTCGTTGAGGGAAAATACAGAGAAGTTTAAATCAGCAAAAAGTTCTACGTTGCACGTTGTTACGCGGTAATCAACGAAAATCTAGTATTGTATTCTGACTTATTCAAAGCATACAGTTTGCAGCGTATTACAGAATCAAAATCGATTCTGTAATACGCTGCAAAATTTTTGATCGTATCATTTCTCGTTGATAAGCTGCTGTAAGAAGATAAAAATTTAATCGCGGGAAAGTAAACGGTTTAGCTCTGCATCAGAAATGATACCATTTTGGCTACTTACGGTAATTTCGTCATAGTCAGTTTCTGCCAAAAGTTGAATAAGTTCGTCCATGTTTAGCGCACTTCGTCGCTGTAAACGACCGTTAAACTTGCCTTCAACAATAACTTACAGTTGGTTACATGACGAATATTGACAATCTACCCGCTTCAACAATGGCTAATTCCAGTCTTTGTTTACCCGATGCTCTTTGTACCATAATTTCATCTATAGTGCCACGAGCTACAAGTCGATATGCGTTAACTGGTTTGTTTTGGCCGATTCGGTAACATCTATCAGTAGCTTGGTTGTCGCACTGTGGGTTCTTAAGAAGATAGCATATAGAGTGACTTAACGTAGCAATAGGAATAAACTCGCCCAGTCACTATCGTAAATTATAACCGTATCAGCAGCCATAAGGTTCAAGCCTAGTCCGCCGGCTCTGGTGCTCAAAAGCAAGATGAAAACGTTGGCGTCATCGTTGAAATCCCGAAGCTTAAATGTAAACAAGCATTTTCTCAAATGAACACTATTGAAAGAAAGCTTACCGACTGCTGGCGACTGGCACCACTCATTTGACCGTGATAGAGCGATATTCAAACCGCCTGTATTCGCAATACCATTCCAGTAAGTCAATCATCTCAACGAATTGAGAGAATATTAACACCTGGAAACAATGAACATATTTTTGAATGCTTTTCATAAGTTAAAGTAATAAGAACTTTATGGCCGCCTTCACGAAACAACGACTGCAACAGCTTGTCCATTATCATCATCTTTCCCGAGTTATTCACTAAGTCTGCGCCGCTCGCTTTCTCACTTTCAACGTCATTCAGCAAGAAAGGATGGTTGGCAATATGCCGAAAAGTCATTGGGCAAATTCGCTTTTTGGAAAAGAAATTTTCAATCCTATAACGACGCAACAAAATCTGGAATAAGAGGAAGCCATTAGGTTTATTTACTTTAAATCGATAGGCACAGCAGTGGAAGACTTGTCCAGCCGACGTAACTTCCTGGAAGGCTCTATCTAAAAGATGTGTGAATTGAAGAAAACTGAATTGGAACGATCTCAATGGCGCAACTGGTCCGCCTAGGAATGTTACAAAGAAGAATATGCATAAAAATGCAGCTTTTCTTATCTCTAATCATTATGCAAAACATTTATGCCAATAGATTAATATTTCACTTCAAAATTCAATGGAAACTAAGGTGTGTAACCAGTTGGACAAGCAAGGATGCCAAATGGAACTGTAAAAGCTGGTACGTACATTCTCAACCTGCTGACCATTAGAGCTGGTTTGCTGTAATACTTTCACTTGCTTCAGAAGTCTCACTTGTAGTTCACTTAACGGGGTGTAGACGACGAACTCATTTTTGCGCGGAAGCTGTTGCTCAACGTCGGTTTTCATACGCCTTAGAATGAACGGATCGAGTATCTGAAAAGAAAGCATCTCAACTGTGACAAGAAAAGTATGAATTGCGAATACATCGTGAATTCTTTCAACTATCTCCTTGCAAGCTTCTACGGCAGAAGTATCGGCGGAGCGCATTACACAGCCGAAATCGAAATATTCTTTGAACCATTCCTTGTCAAAGAACAATTCGGGCATAACAAAATTAAGTAGGCTCCAAAGTTCTTCAATATTATTCTGCACTGGAGTGCCTGTCAATAGCAGACGACCAGAAGAGGGCAGTTGCTTCATTAACCTGCCAAGGCGCGAATAAACGCTTTGAATTACGTCTCAGCGTACCTACTTCCTAGTAACGCCATCGCTATTCTTGATTCGATGGCCTTCGTCCAAAATAAGATAACGCCATTCAATACTTTTGAAAAGACTTTTTTCAGTCATAACTACCTGCAAGAAAAATTTGCATTTTTTGTGTTTCGGACTAAATTATTGACTTTCTTCTTTTTACCTCGTAATTGCATATAATAATTGGGTAGCACTTTTCGCTGCCGACCCGTTGCAATTGGTTAAACTTTTGCTTCATCTTCTTTCTTTCGTCTTTGGTCCCATGGTAGATGAGAACGGGAACCTGCAATTACGCGCTGCCTGGTTGGTACTTGCAGTAATAAGTAAGAAAGAGTCACCTTTGGAGCGAAACGTTTGAATTCGCTCTCCCAGTTGTCCAACGTTGCGTAAGGAGCAACAATACAGAAAGGACCAACGATGCCTTCGCGAATTAAGTCGCACAAAAACGCAATGCACTGCACCGTTTTACCCAGTCCCATGTCGTCGGCAAGTATGCCATTCAAGCTAGCCAAATCGTGACTCTGTCAATGAAGGCAAATTGGAAGGTCTAATTTTGTTATGACGTAAAGCAAAGTCATTACGCACAAACCTTCCAACAATAAATGAACTTGAATACCTAATTGCAATACAGTATACTTCGGAACCGATTTAATGGGTATCTTAAAGAATGAGACCTTACTGTGAGAAATAAGCTATTTTTCTAAGTTAACATCAAAACCAGCTATCTAGTCCGCAACCAGCATACAATCCAGTATGCCATTATATTACAAACTTCAGGCACACCACGACTTTACCTACCTTAAGCCATTTCACGCCCTCTATTTGGTAGGTGCGCAACTTTCCGGTAAAATATGGAATATCGTATTCAGGCACTTCGTCAACACGCTTTGTTTTCCGCTTCTAGGTTAGAGTTGCATTCATTGCATTGTCAGAAAATTGTAAATTGGACTACTTTAGCGCGCGAGCACAAGCGCTGACTTACCTTGCCATTAGAGTGAGCAGAATCGATTCTTTCAATCATAGCCTTGTTTTCCGCAAGCTTTTTCATCACAAAGTCTTTAAATCGTGCACACTTTGACAGATAGTCCTCTGCCTTCTTCAGCGTCTTTGCGGAGTCGGAATTGACTGCATCCGAATCGTCACCCGTTATTTCACCATTGCAGCTTGTTTCCGTCGTGTTCCAACTGTTATCTTTACTATACGCTTCCATGGCTACACGTTTCTTTTAGATAAAACCGTACCAACAGATTACTCGGGTTGGCGCTTGAGAAAAATACAAAACATTTACAGGCAGCGTGTACGCAGGTTCATTGTCAGCGCAACAACAGGATGAAACCCTTTGGAATAGCTTTTTCCAACGCAGTCAGTCAATACTAGGTTATGAAAAAATAAAATAATAATTACTCCATTAATGTTTAGCTAATGAAACTCGCTGTAAACATTTTCTCGAGACGCAACGCGACAGTAACTTTACTTATCTGGTCGACCAGTTTAGCGAGGCTCATATCTATTTTCGTTCATTAACATTTTTTAGTGTTTATTTTTAACAAAATTTTAGCATTTGCCTTCCAACAGTTTAAGAGGTATTACGAAACATGTTGCAGTGAGAAGCTGCTATATTATATACTGCCGTTTAACATCAATAACTAAAAACAAACGGGATTCGCAGTCGCTTACCAAAGCCAAATGCACGAACGGGACAACAGAAGACAGCCTATCCTGATCCATGTTGCGAAACAAGTAATTGAAAGAACTTGTAGCTGTAAATGTACGCGATGAAAGAAAAACAATTAGAACGCGCTCCTACTTACAAACTAAATGTACATATCCGGCATCGTACTCAAACTTTACTGCTGTATGTGTACTGTAATATTAACCTGAAAACATTCTCCGCAGGCACATTGCAGTTGCAATTAAAATTAGCCACATTTTGCCGAGCACGTTAACAAATTTTTTGTACCATTTTACAAGCTGTAAATAGCCCCTTTGTCAAGCATGTAAGCTGTCTTTTCAAAGTTGTCTGCCATCGAAACACTAACGCTGATCCTTACGCGCAAACGGCAAGCCTTGGAACTCCCGTATGGTGCAGATGGAGACAAAGGTAAAAAACATAGTTTGTTCGGAAAGTTCGTGCCTAAGTCCTTTTCGAATACGTTCGTCTCAGCTTTGTGCGTACGTGCAAAAACGGTCTCTGAAAGGTGCGCATTTCAACGCTTACTTACCTTGCTCTACTGAAAGTGAAGAAGACCTAAAAAGTCAAATGGGTGCTATGCCCGCTTCATTCGTTACTTAAGTGAAGTATTGAAAGCATAAGTTGCCACGTCGGGTATTTTAAAATATCAACAAGACATGTTAATATCTTCATAAAAGCGCGTTACTGTAACGGTACGAGCTGAGAGGACACTACAGAAATATCTTTCAGCAAAACAAGTCAGTGTATTTTTGATTAAGCCAATGTAATGTTCGTACTTCATCGTACATATTTATGCATCGCATATTTTAGGATAGCGAGTCACCATCAGCATCGGTGCACACCGGAAAACTTACAATTATCGACATGATCACCAGTAAAAAACTACTCGTTTGACATTGTTTACATGTGCGCTATTCCCTACCTTTTCAGGTAAGGTAGAAAATTATCATTGTCACATTTTTCATACTGAACTTTTTCGTTTTTAACCGGCAGTCATGTAATCATTGCTATTTACTGTGACCTATGCTTCATCGTTAATTATGTTACCCTCATTGAATTCTGTGTTCGGAATCTTGGATGGTCTTCTTTCAACTCACAAACGTAGCTCTTTTGTTGGCTTTAACTTCTTGTAAGGCGAGCTAAAGCTGTTCAGTAATCGGATGCCAGCATCATCAGCACTGAAGGGGAATATGACGATGACGAAAACCCACGTTCGATTCGAACTACTGACTTGCAACGTTTAAACCATTAGAGGACAGTAGCTCGCATTCCAAAGCCTGAAATAATATAACTTCATTTAGCTGTGTTCTCTTTGTCTACTCATAATGTTCGACGAAATCGTCTTGCACACGAGCAGTCGTACGGAGGCACAGAAAACTTTGTACCTTTTAAATTGACAATATTATTCGTTGATTTTTTTCCAGACCGAAGGAAGCCTACAAACTTAACGTTAGTAGCAATCTAGGCAAGACCACTTTGAAGTGCTTCTAATGAATGCTATAACTTTTGCGTAACAGTATTTTAGTTTCTATTTAATAGCTCTCGCGCGTTTTCTTTTTTTTTTTTAAAGAATCCTTTACAATCACAGTATTTGGCGTATCTTTCTGCGTAAATTACAATAAAGGTTGCTGTACATTTTTCCAAGCCGTAAAACAGCTTACTGCTCAAACATTCGAGACTTAGAAGTGAAGCAAACGACGATTTCTGTTAAAAGGGCATACTAACTAAAAGTGTGTCATAATTTCATAGCTCAAATTCTTCACATGGAGTGACGAGTTGCCCCGGGGGCTTCTTATTCGGTTGAGCAAACCGGTAGATCCTTAAAATCATTGTTTAAGTTGACGCAATAAAACTAGACCTCCTTCGATTAGTTTGAAACGACTTTTTCATAACGTGTTGTACAGCGATCTGTTAGCCCCTAAATAATCATTTTCACGTAGAAAGTAATATATGCCCTACAAATACAATTTTGCTACCTTGATATTGAACAATGAACCATACTGAATACATATTGAGAAAAGCTACACTTACGTGACAGTTGGAATTTCGCTCGACGCATATAAACACATAAAACTACTGATATAAATAATGAAGTGATTGCAAACTTTCCTAATAAAGCAATGACGCAATGTGCATCGATTGCTAGAATAGAACTGACTAAGATTGAGTTAAACCATTCGACAAAGAGGCCCTATCGGCGCTGCAGCTGCTGACAGCCTAAAGCTAAAGTCAATGGAGAGAGAGAGTGCGTCTGGCACCTGAGTGCCACTCGTAACGTTGAAGCTAAAGTAAATATAATACTGTCGAACTTCAGCAAATAAAAAATTTATTTCTTTAGCTCATCTTTTGCGTTCAGCATGCGCAGTATGCGAAAAAATTTATGACATGTTCTTAATAGATGGTGACGGGATCTGCCCGGAAGATTAGTTTTTTTATTGTGCAAAATCGATAATACGCCATTGCAGTTTTCTAACATACTATGATTTACTTTACGCCGTACAGAGTTATTATGCCATTACGAAAGCTGCGGCTTCTAGAGCCAACAATATTCGTTGGAACAAAAAGCCACGAAATTTCTCATCAATTATTCTGCCACCAATTTGAGTAAACTTTAAAAATTCTCAACGCTTAAATAAGCATACTGTAATAAAAGCATACCGCGCTTGTCGTGAATTGATGAATATTAAAAATTCCAGCTCGAGCCTACTTTAACTTATCATACCGATGGCTATGCTAATATTTCGCTTCGACTGGAACCTATTAGCAAACTGCGCTTCACAATGAACAAGACAAACATGGCGGCAAAGTCCGCGAGGAATTAAATTCGTAATCAACTTCTTCATTCAATTGCAGACGCAAAGGGCCGTGCAACTGCGAACGCTTCGATCTCTGCTGACGAGAATGCACTAAAATAACTCTGCCCCAAAACATAATAGTTCTGCATGTTATTACAAGTCTGCATGAAACATAAATAAATAAAATTTGCATAAACCGTTGCTTAACGTGTTCACATTTGCGATTAGGCAATATACGCAAGAGCGTTTCAAGGTAACTTGGCGTCGCTGACATATTGCAGGGAATCTGATGTCGACAAAACCCAATATTTTAATTACGGTATCTGACAGTTTAAGACTTAACCGGCTAGTCTGTTCTGAATTTATTGCCCTCATATATCCTACTAAAATTCATAAATCAGATGGACGAATTTAAAAAACCTTATAACAAGATTTCTGTGCTGTCTAATACGCTTAAAAAGCATAGCGCTGTGGACAGCTGGAATTGACTAGTCCTATAGGTAGTACATTAATATAAATGGCACGTTTCAGAGAGGGATTTCATCTCTGAACAACTTTACTTAACAACTTACACCACTACTTCCACTTCATTGATTTAGTTATTCGTAGCATTGAAAGTGGTAGTCTATGTTGGTTGCGGAGAGTAACAAGCAGAATATAAGGTACAATTAATGCACTTATCAGTGCGGCGCGAAAACGCTGCAAACATTGGATACCAACTGTATCCATCGTACATACTCGTAAGGTGAAAATATGTCATACGCGAAAGTACACTTTGCTTGTTTTAAAGCGTAATGAAATAGCAAAGATGTGAAATGAAAACTTTCTCTCGTCATCTTCAAAAGATGCACGTTTGAAGCATCACTGACGACAAGAAAGCTGACATTTCTCGACCAGAAATGCCACCACCAATCGTCCAGCTGACCACGCAAGGTGACCGTGCATAATAATTAAGTTGAAAGTGACGACGCAAAGCAAGAATTTAAATTACGTCCTTGCTAATTAGCGATGAAGATATGTCAACCTTGACAACCCTCATCATAGCATCTCTAGTAACCTCTGCAACTCGACAATGATGGCAAAATTGAAACTCATTCATTGAATAAAGATGTTCGCTCAAAGCCAACTTACTACTTTTTCTAGAAACACGATTCTACGTGGATGGAAGAAAGAGCGAACGTAGTAACATTGACGTCAGAGGGAAAAGGTGGCATGAGTACAGAGCAACTAGATGGTCTTTGACGTAAGGGTGTAAATTTTTCGTTTTGTTTCAGAATAATTTAAATACTGTAGGCCCTATACAGTTAGACGTTGTAATTTCAATCCACCTTCCTGTTTTGTCAACGGACACAGCGTATCGTTACTATCTTACGATGAAGTCTAATTCGCACAGCGATATTCTACGATTCGACTGATTACATTCAACAGTTTGTGTTATCGGCTAAAGATATGAATAAACTTGAATCGATTGGGGATTCAATGCAGTTGACAAGATGGAAAAGACTCCTTCGTGCCCTAATAGGGCAACGCAAGCGTTTTCAACTGATTAGGATTCTTTTCTGCTCAACGAACACCTAACTAAGCAAAATAACACCGCAATCAAGTTGAAAATGTTGCTTAGACTACAATGCTTCGAAATTATGTCTGTGCTATCGATTAATTCAATTTCTTCGCACAGTGTTATGCGACAGAAAGAAACACTCCTTATCAAACAAACGTTGCATAAATTTCAATATGATACCTTTGAACAGCGAAGAATATTTCCTTTGAAAGATCTCCTTGAAATACCCAGCAAAGAGTTAACATGCAGGACTCAAAACTGGACATATTGGTTGTCCTTGCTTGGAAGCATTCTACCAAATGCTATTGCATATTCATTTGCATAAATATTGAGAATATGTCGTCAACACTGGGAAAGTTCACAACTTAAGACTTAACGCGGTGAAGACTGCCTTATATCGATGGAACTACGACCAGTAAAACACGTGACAAAGCTTAATGTCGAACTCGTAAACAAAAATTTTGCATAGAGGAAACTTTCTGATGCAACCAGAATACAAAAGCTGCACCTATCCTTTAAGGTCTTTTGGTTATCTAGTTTGGAACCTGTGTGTAGCAAGCGTGGGTTCGAACCTAAATGAACGCTAAATTGTTTAGTAATGTCATTAGCGGTTCGGCTTTCAAAACCGATAGCTTTCTTGTGCAGATGGCGACTCGATGCGCTTCAGCTTATCAAATTAAACCAGTCGAAACCGTACGCGACGGTTGGCTAAAGCAAAGGCGCATCGCAAATAAGCGTCATTAGCGGTCGCTAAAGCAACTTGAAATATAATAAAATCCCAATAAAGAATAAAAGAATCAGGTGCGAATTGGAAAATGGGATTAATGCAAACCCTTTAAAACAATCGCACATTCTCGAGAAGGCTCACTACGGCGACGAAACCGCGTGGGATATACAAGTCTCGTCTTCCAACGTGCGCAACAACTTCTGCGGCAGCAGCAGCGCAACATTCTACAATTGAGAAGAGCGTAGGCAGTTCAAAAGTTCTGGGTTTGGCAGATACCGTTTACCAATGATCAAACAATACGCTGTTGGTTCTTTCTTGTTGCTGCAATGCATACTTCTGCTATCAGGTGTGCACTCAAAAATAGAAAACACGCAAATGGTCAATTCTTCAGGCATATCCCTACCGGCCAAAGCAATGGATGATGCAGGAACATTACTTGTTTTACCCGAAGAGGACGACCTTTTTGACGGTATCAAATTGAAAACATTGAATATCCGCTCGACTTAGACTTTTGAGCATACCTTTTCTACTAGCATGACAGTCATTTTGGCATCCCACCTTTTAGCAGTGATTCCATTTTGCTTCAGTGACTTTCAGAATAAGAAATATGCACTGATTACGCTTTTGCAGAATATTCGGACATTTCGGGGACGGATGACGACTTGTACCCTCGCATACAACGTAGCGGGAAAAATGACGACGACTGGTAAGGACCGACTTTTACATTTCGAAAAGAAGTCGCATTTCGTATTTCCTTTTTCGCGCGCTGCAGGGTTTCAAAGAAACGCGTGAACTTTTTACGCTTTGGCCGAAAAACGTCGAACCCAAACTTTCTGCGATTTGGACGCGCGCCGAATAGTCCAAACTTTCTGCGATTCGGACGCGCGCCGAATAGTCCAAACTTCCTACGATTCGGCCGGCAAATTGGCAACCCGAATTTTTTGCGTTTTGGGCGGAAACCGTACTCGAATCGCCAGGATCGGGCGGTTGGCAATTTCCTTCGTTTCGGCTGACAAGCTAAGACCATCTTATTTCTCTCAATTACTTATAATATTAACCGCTGGTCGCCTCCGTCTTTATTGTCCTAGCTAAGGGCTTGCTGACTATTGGACTCTTAGCAAAATTGTAACACCTACTTAATGAAAGCTTGTTGAAAAAATTACTATCTTTTGGAAAGGAAAAAGTAAACATGCTTTTACTTACCTCTTCATTCGCTGGTCTGCTTCCATAGCGCTACTGTAGAATCGCTAAAAAATTGAAAAGGTAAAAATAGTCAACGGATGGTGGTAAGTTTGATCATTGTTACTTTGATGCAGTAAACAAAAGCTGGCACGCCGATGAAAGGCTGTTAATGCAGTCACAATGCGCTTGAAAATGACCCATCTGAGCAGCAGTAGGAGCTGCAGGGTCCCATGAGTGCACATTTCCACGCTCGTCCGCAGATATGAGCCAACAACGTTCGCCTTCCGACGACGCTTGAAATGGTTCCATGCAAGAAACTGTTGACTCGTAACAATGGCTTATTTGATGAGCATTATGCTCATTGCTGGACGTATCCCAATAGAGCAAAGAATCATTGACCACTGCGAATATTAGAGATTCCACAGCCGACAAAGCTCTAACACATCCCGCCGTAGGGTAATGAAGCTCGAGAGACTGATTAAGAGAAACGCAGTCTTTTGAAGTGTCAAGTTGAAGCAACTAAAACAATACAAATAGTAAGCGCATTTTAAGGCAGTTCATTTAATGGTAAAATGGAATTCGGCTTAATTTAAAAGATCCTATTTTGCGCTGGCCCGCATTAAAAGACCAAATAATGCCAATTATTCATCAAAAACTATTTCACGTAGGTAATTTTCGAAACCGCGATTAAAGTTCGATTATGCATTTCTGTATTGTGCGCACATTGTGTTGTCAAGACCGGAGATGACATTTCGCTTGCGAAGTGTTGTTGCGTTTTTGTGAGAAACTATTCGCTAAGAATGCGTCCTTAATTCGCTGGAAAAGCTTGCATATAGCAGACTTATCGTACGTTCATCAAGCGAAAGATGGACAAAGTGAAGCGATTATTGAAAAAAATGGGTTGACAGCTTTGTGCCAACTGAAAAATGCATAGTAAAATCAATTTGAATCAATAGTCAACTCCGGTTTCCCGCTAAACTCTTCTTAAACTCATTCCATAACAAAAGATCCCTAACTTGAATATCTGAATCGTAGAATAAGTTCATTTGCTCTTGAAGTTCTACGCGCCGTTAAAATGAGCTCAATTCGGAAGGCTGAAATGGCTTGTAAGTTCGGCTATTGCAAAAAATATAATGAAGTTTTGAAGGAATCAACGGGGGAACTGAAAACGGGAAATTCTACCCGCTTTTCTATGCCCATAGCGTAAATACGAGGGTTCATTTCTTTTTCCCAATTTTACTCCTAACAAAATAAACCTGCCAATCACCTAAGGGGACATACAGACTCATGATTGAGGAGCGTAGCACAAAAGTTTTCTGTTTGATTTCTGTGAACAAAGAATGACCAAACCCTTTTGCCTCATCAACCAATAAATGGAGCGAGGGAAAGCTCATTTAACGCTTAAAGATGAATGACCAATGCGCACGTTCAACATTCTATGCTGGAGGACATTTGCGGCTCGTCCAAATCAGAAGAACACTTCGCCAAAGGGAAATACAGTACGGTTAAGTGGGGCGACTGGAAAATGAGGAATAAAAAACCTAAGGTACCACACAGAATTGATGAATTTCGCTTCTAGAAACCATTGAAACGAGAGCACCGTATGCTTCGCTTATCTTAATGCTTACGGGAATCTACAATATTTGCCACCGTCACTATCGAAGTATTTGAGAAAACTGGACTATATGATATATTGTGATAATACATAAACTTTCAAAAAACAGTGACGAAAAACTGTATGTACTGTACAGATGTAGCAAAGAGTATGCATCAACATTTCCATAAGAAAGTAACAGTCTAAAAGTTGGGAAGAAAATTGATTAAGTGTTCTGGATTGCTCACTCAATTTAAAAACATTACTAAAATACAGCTTCCTAAACGGAACTGAAGTATTTAATAGGGACTTAAATTATTGGAATGCCACACAAAACGTTACGATGAAGAAAAGCGACTTTCGTGCCGGCAGAGGTAAACGGAATAACTATTTGCACTTATTCGCTGAAGAGGCAAATCAAAACTGGAAAACAACAAAGCAACGGGAAATCTTAGTCGACCCGATTCAAGTGCCAATGCACTTGCCACGACAGCTGTCCTTAACTACTTGACGGTTTTGATTGATTCTATACCACTCTATCGTTTGAACAGTTTGCTTTGAGGTGACAAACTGCGCAAGAAAGACGAAACACTGCCACTCAAGCAAACATGATAAAGGATGGCTTTACAAAATTAAGAATGCGGAACATAGTAATTTGGTTAGAGTAGCATTGATGACGTTGGAATGTAATTACTACTACAAATTGCATTTGACTATATAGTCTTTGGATCAGCTGTTGCACAGAGCGAATAAAATTTGTTTATCACCAACAGCGACGCGGCAAGACTTGGCTAAGTCTTGGAGGGAAGTTTTGCCTTCAATGGATTGCTTCAAGAAATTGAGCTTTCAGATCGACGATGACTCATTATCGGCGTTTAAATGAGTCTGTGTATGAAAAAGGTAATTTTAGTAGTGTAAGTTGTACTCTGCCTCTATTGCAAGGCGAAGGTTGAATAGGCAAAACGTGTTCGGGTCTCATCTTCAAGAAGTGGATTCTGCATTATTTGAAAGGTGCAATACTTAAGTTCTAAGCTTTGCTTGGTAGATAACTATTAAATCGCGCCGCGCTTTAAGTAACAATTTAGCAGAAGTCATAATGAGTGATAAAAAGTGATAAAAAAGTTACTTTCGCTTACCTGGATAAATTGGCTCCCTGCCAAGATAGCCGTGCCTCCATACCTCTGAGAAGAAACAACATAAACTTTGGTGGAATCGTCTTCAAAGCAACATTTTGCCATACACAAGTTTGCTATCTCTTTTAAACTAGTTCAAAAAGCATTGCGCTGTCAGACCTGTGCTTAAGCAACAACGTTTCGGCTAACCTTCGGATATCCCAAACATGCAAACTTTTGCTTGTTGTTCCGAACACATATGGCAGCGCGGGTACAGAGTCAACTTGAACAAAGGGAATTTGCGGCGAAGGTTCGCTGACGGTCATACGGTTGATTGTACTGAAAGGTGACGTCAAGCAGCAACGCTATAAACAAAGCGTAGGAGCTACCTGAGTACGTAAGCTGACTGCCAAGTTCTCGTATCTCTAACTGCAATACCAAATCGGCTTGCCACGTAGAGCTGGTTCATATGCAAATTGAGTTTAGCGTCCCTTGGATCAGTCAAATCGCTGCTTGGAATATGAAAACCAGTCAATGTTTCAGCGTCCCATAACATTAAACGTCCACCTATGCAAAACAGTAGTGCATTGTTCATGCGAAACGGCCGATTTTGAAATGCCTCAACTGTGGCTAAGGGATAAGAAGCTGCTTCCGTCAGCGTGCACTTTCCGCACCGGGCTAACATCTGGCTTAACTGAGCCTAGCCTTGATAGGGACCATCCGACTGTGATACTAACGAAAATGAGCATTACTTAGATTTTAAAATGACCTTTTTTGGTCAAGTACTCATTATTGATAGGAGTCTCTTCCCAAGATCCATCTATAACGATGTCATTCGTTGCGTAGCATTCGTCAGAGTTGAAAAGGTCAAAGGAGCATTCAGCTTCCGGTGAACAATCCCGAGTTTGGCAGTCATTACGAGGTCTTTCCAGTACAGCTTCTACTCTATTTTCGGGATATAACAGTTGAGCTGCTGTAGTCATCCGCTGCCTAGCTTTGGAGGTCTGCGACTGCTGCGATTCGGAGGCATCCGATTCAGTTGAGGCGTGGTTAGACAGAGCTTTTAAAATTGCTTGGCTTTCTAAAATTTCGACTTTCTGAGAGGCAGAAAACATTTAAATTAGCATAACTACCGGGAAAGCTTTGAGAAGAGTCCTTTACGACATGAACGAGCAATTGTTCCAGGATTTTTTTCTCTTTTTTTAGCTGCTGCACTTTTGCGTCCAAAATATCCATCTTTCTTCTCCGACTGGCAGCGACTTGGGCCTATTCGATGGGAAAGTTCAAAGTGAAGTTGCAAAATAGGAATAGGACATACTTGCAGAAGAGTCACTGATGACAGCTTTTTCATTAAAGTTTTGGCCTTGCGCATACTTTGACAAGAATCGAACAGCGCGTATAGCTTGCTTTCAACTGCATTATCCTATGTTTCAAAAAGAACTCAATAAGCACGACGCGAAACTGACCTTCCTGCATACTTCATCAGCATCGACGATCCTCTGCTCACAGTTACGAATACGCTTTTCAACGTAGGTCAAATTCGTTTCGAGACAGTCGATTTCGTCTTCAGTTCTGTCACAATGATAAGCGACGAAATTGTTTGCTTTGTATAACCGTTGTTTTTCTTTCAACTCAGTCAAAGTTTTATTTATTGATTTTCTCTTCTAAAGTAAAAACTTTAAGAAAAAAGTGTTTTATAAGGAAAGCATTCAAAATACTTCCAACAACTGGTCGTAGTCGCACTCGACTTCAATATTTGCTTCTCGCTTCGCGATACATTCATGTAGCTGAAATTGCTGGAATATTGTAGGTCCGCTCTACCGAAGAACTTATTTTTCTCAATTACTTCGCTTGACGTTATACGCCACGTTGCAAAAAATGATTATGCTGCTTTTGGATGCTTGATATCGTTACATGCTGCTCGAAGAATAATTCAGACTGACATTTTTACATACGTGAAGTTTAAATACAAAGTATTGACCTTTTAGGTAATGCTGAAACAAAGAAATTTTCAGATTCTGGTCACTACAAAATAATGATACCATTTCCCTGCCGTATCCAACTTACAGGACTAGTTTGCAACGCTAAAACCCTGCGACACAATTGCGCTAGACAGACATTATGCTGTGGAAATGATTGCGCCTTTCGGCAGAAGTTGAATTTTTAAAAAATGCCAACAAAAACGGAACAACTCAAAGGTAACCGTAATCTTAAACTACGATTATTAGGTACGGAATACCATAGGCTACTGATAGCGTTTCTTGCAGTGTTGCACGAGTAAACACTGACTTTGAATTAGGATATTTGTAGTCGATTTCTGGCTGCGCGAAAATCAAGAATGAATTACGCCTAGGTTGCGAACGTAGAAATTGGCCTAACGTCTACGTCAAGAAGGTAAGTACCATTTTTGTTAGTTCAAACTGCGTAGACTAAGTTCAAAACGGTTAAATGTTTGTGGATCCTATTCGCAGCTGCATTTTGCAGTGCTTTGCGTCAACTGAAATTACAACTGCAACTACAGAAACTAACGATAGCGCTAGAAAATGTTGAACTTCGGCATGCAATACCTGTGTTCTAACTTGTCTCCATAGAACGTCTTGATCTCGACCACCGACGGCATTTGCCACTTTTTGCCTATTTAAATCTAGGGCGGAACGACTGCGTCTTCGAAGCGCGCTCACTTCCTGCTGCTTTTGTCTCAATATCGCTGCGGCCCGCTCCTTCTCGGTCCTTAGGGACTGGATGCACATATCCTTTTTCAGTGATTCTCTTTGAAGACTTCTGATTTGCTTTGCCCTACGACGTTCAGTGGCAAGGACTTCCTGGGCGTTCGCTTTCATCTGCTGCACAAGGTCTCGCTGTAAAGCATTAATAAGTTAGTTAAGTCTTTATGGATGGTTCGTTGGTCACCTTTGCGTGCTTTACTTCATCCAAGCGGCTTTGGAGAGCGGCAATGCGAGTCAGATTTTTGCTCTGCTCCTTAAGCAGCTTTTCATTTTCTTTCTTTAACGAGCCGAGGTGTCTGAGTTCCGCTCTCATAGCACCCAACTTCTGCTCATATTCCCTTTTCAAGGCTTGTTCTCTTTCGCCATTTTCCTCTTTGGCGCCATAGTTTTTCTCTCAAAAAGAAAGCTTAAAAGGAAGCTTGAAGCCTTTATAAAAACTTACTGATCAGCGACATTGCCTGATCCCTTTCCATCTCCGTTTTGCGTATTTTGTTAGACAGCTCCTCCAGACGAGCTTCGTAGGTGATTTTAGCGTTAAGAAGACGTTCGTGACTAGCCTTAAGCCTTCGAATTTCTCTTTCTCTCTCCACAATTTCGTTTTGCAGTTCCGTCAGCTGAGGATGCGAAGAATCAGAAGCAGATGACGTCATACTGTCCCTTTGTCTATACAAATCCGCAGCTTCCGACAAGTCTGCCATTGACTCGATAATATACTCTCTATCAAAGGTAGGCGATAATCAGTAATATACGGAAGAACATCTTGCAAGTCGTAACAACATGCCTGTTTTGTGTTTCTGTTGAACTTGGATAGTCGGTCCCTGAAAACACTTCACCTTCTAGTTCGACTGTACGTCTGCGCGTCGTGTCTGAAAAATTTGAAATTTCCGCCAATAAGCAAGCGCGTCGGTTGGCATCGTTCCAAGTCGTCTACTTGTCTCTTCTTGCGAGACGGCAATAGCGTCGCCGTTCTTAAGAGTCTTCACCATGTCTTGGAGCAAGCGGACCTTGACGTTCAAGCTTTTCACTTCGTTCGCAAGTAGTAAGTTTTCTTCGTACAACTGATTTTCGTATGCAAAGTCGTCGGCGCTTCTTTGACCCTGCAGTAGTAATAGCGAGTATAAGGTGCGCCCAGTTAGCTGCAGCTACTAGTCGGAACTCCGTTAATTCCTGTTCAAGTTGCCTTAGCCGAAGTTGGAGATCCGACACGAGCACAGAAGATCTGCTTTGATTAACGACAACCCTGTTTCGTATATTCCGAGCGCGGTTCGCATATTTCAACGTATTCAGAGTTTCGATGAAATCGCAATCGGAAGGACCAACGCAAGCGATCATTAAGGTGCGGCTATAGTTTGCATAGTGTTATCCTGAACGGCCTTCAAAGCATCGCATCTACTCTTACCTATTCCCGCCAAGTGAATCTTGGAGAAGCCTGGTCAACTTTGAGTCGCGGTAGGGTACATGGGTTACTTTGAGGCTTCGATCTCCCAAAGCGCTAATGACATTGCCCAGCGCGAGCTACAACACTAATCATTAGGCAAGCTGAAGGCTGCTACTTTGTTTCTCAGACGCACTAGCCCACTGTTGATGCTAATTCCTTCCTTAGCTCTTTGGCCCGTGGCGCCAGTACGTTTGACCCTCTCCGACCCGGCAAGATCCACAAAGTTCAGCTTGGCAAAGAGCGTTGAATCAGAGCATGCAAATTCAGAATTTGAATACAAGTCTTCGCGCGCGTCCTAAAGCAATGCTTCGGCAATTTATTTTGATATTTTCTTTGTTTGGATAACATCTCACCCGCAAGCCGTTCTGTCTTTTGATAGTTAATTTCAGGGTAAACATGGCGTGAGATCGGCTTGATTGCTCGTTCATTAGAGTATAACCGGTTGTTCTGTTCAAAGCTCCAATGCGCAGAATTTGCAAAGCCTGAAAAAAAGGGGTTCTCGTTTGAGATAATACTTTTTCCATTCCTGCGGCGGTTTGCCTCCTTCCTTGTAGTCACAAGTGCTGTGGTCACGTTCCTTAAATGGATGTTCCCTTCCTTGTCTTCGTGAATGCTTATTCTCTTCTTCTGTGGTGCAGCGCAAATTCGAATTTTTAATTGTCAAAGCGTTTCGCTAACCTCTTCTCCTTGTTGCGCGTCAAGGAGATCGATCACTTCGTCATTGTAAATCTAAACGTATTCAATTAGTATGGGAAGTGTCCTATTCGACCTTGAACTTCGATAAACTGGGCTTCCAGCGAGAACGATGGTGCCGCTTGGTCATCGCTACGCGCTTCGTTTATTCGCTTCTCCATTGAATTGTAAAGTTGGTCCACCGCTCTTGGTATGATGCCTTGCTCCGTATCGCAGCTGTTGTCCAAACCGGTGCCCATTGTATAAGTTTTTCCGCTGCCCGTCTACGAAGAAACGGAGTGGTGACGTGGTAGCTAAAAGATCGATTCCTTTACCTGGCCATACGCGAGCACAGTGGCGTTTAAACCTTCGAAGCAACGCTCTACCAAGTCTTGAACACACTTGGTGAACACGCTACATTGGCTGTGAGATTCGTCGAAAAGAAAATCATAAGTGAATGACCTATCGTCGCCCAGCAGCACTTGTGGTTCGCCAGGAACTGACGAGACGCATAGTCGGCACAGATCATCTCTTTCTCGTTCAAGTTGGGGTCGAATTCTTCAAAAAGCTTTTTATGCAAATATCTCGGCAACTACCAATAGTTGAAGTCTATTATTTTGGAAATATTTGATTAGCTTTGGTTGCCTTATGGAGAGAATAAGCAAGAAGAGCTCACTTCCCATTATTAGTTGTGCTTAGTCAGTATAGCCCTGATAGGATAAATAACGAAAGGTCGCCTCGTCATCACATTGCTAGCAGTTGTGTTATTGTGTGAAGGAATGTTGAAAGGACAATTGGATAAGCAAAACACCTCGTGATTGTTCTTGCCTGATCGTTTAAGCGAGGAGACGTTTCCTGTGTGCAAACATAAAGACCAGTGCAGTGGCGAAGTGAACTTTCAGTCTTCAGCAAATAAGAAGTCTTGTCCCGACTTTTCGATACTCAATGCACTCAATATTTTGAAAGCATTTTCCTTCGCCAACTCAGAAGCCATTGGTTAAGAGATTCGACTGGTCCGCATCAACGCATGACTGAGACAAAAGTTTTTAAACGAATGACCCCCTTTCATCTACGTCATGATTTGAGCCCTCAACGTTGTCTATACCGACACGAATTTTAAAAATGGCTCATTGGTTCCATTAGTAGCCGCAACTAAACATAATTTTGAAAAGAAGTCATTAGAACCAATATTGTCGCGCGGTTTACTCTACATATTAGACTATAAAATGAGGTTTGCTACCTGACGGCAACTCGCACGGGGCATTCTTCGCTTGCGTTCATGGCGTGAATTTCGGTACTATATGGCTATTGTGCAGTTGGCAATTTGATGCAGGGATTACGAAGCTTCGTTGAGCAAAAAGGAGGCCAATATGATGATCCATCTAATGACTTGCAAGAAAAACCCACTGAACGCAAACTGCTATTGGCTGACGACGGCTGAGTCATCACGAAGAAATGAAATGTACAAAGGGATGCCGTCTTAATGACCAGACCGCATTTAATGTAAGAATGCTGAAAGGTGGCGGCGTGTTGGCTTTGTACCTTTAAAAAAGGAAATGTTTATTGTTGAATCAAATGGCCCATAGATGTGTCTACCTGGGTGGCACCAGAAAGGACAATTGTCAAAATGCTCAATGAGCGAAGTGTCTGCGCGCCCTCGTTTTGCCTAACGGTACCGGTTTAACAAAGCGGCGACCAAGGCAAGTTGCTGTTACGCATGCGACCCCTACGGCCAGCTCAAGCGTGCAACGTCGTCGTTCCAAGGCTTCTGACCAGTTGAGAATGGTGGTCAAACTTAACGAGGTCGAAATGTCCATTGCAATTCCAACTGACTGATCCGTACTACAATTCATGAGAATTTGTGGTTTAACCTCTTGTCAGCATTTATTCCCTTCAACAAAATGCCATTGATTTGGCGTGCAATGACTCATTAGTCGCGTTTTTAAATTACTGTTTACATTTTGTTTAAGATTGGTTATTCTATTAGTCTGATAATTTGCATCATTATTTTGTACTTGCTTTCGTGCGTTTGATGCTAACACATCATATAAACATAGATGGTCGTTCAGCGACCATTAAATCGAGCCGTGTTGGAATGCTTACAAAGTCAAGCTTCATTATTTTCAGTGAAGCATTCCAATGGGCAAAATTTGTTTAAACTTCGAATTGCCGTCACTGTTGGCAGCGTTTATAATATAGCGTATAGTATTCCTTTACAGCGAAAGGTGTTTTTTGTTTTTCCCTTATCTTATTGATGATTCTCTCATCTTATTGATGATTCTCTGCTCCAAACGGTTCAATCAGCTAGTTCGTTTTTCCTTAGTTTCTTAGCACTTTTTGGTAAATCCAATTTTGCAGTTGAAAAAATACGTTCGCACTTCGCACTGCGTCTAGTTGGAAGTTTAATTTGTTTGCAGAGGTCTCAAGGTGTTAATAGAGTCGTCACAATCAGCGTAATAAAAAAAATTCAGCAATTGTTTTTCTTTCTATTCCGACGTCATTCGACTAGGTCAGATTTGCATAAATGGTTTTGCGACACTTAACAGTAAAGTAATTTAGAATAGATTTTTATGCGTTTAAACCATACGATGTTGATGGCACGCAGGCAGTCAGTAATTGGAGCAACTTTTCAAATCAAACTTGTGCAGTCATTTTCTTCCGTGTCATTCTTTGCACGTGACGAATGGTAGTTGACAGTTTCGTTGAAAAATGGAACTTCGAAAGCGCTACGGTTGGCTTTAGGTTGAATTTGGGCATATGGCGAGCTGTGGACGAATTTTAAAATTTGCAGATGAAGGGAAGGTGAAAACAAATTGTGATCCAAATTTTGTACGTAATGTGTGAACGATGACCAATCGTTAAAGCAAAAAAACGCCTCAGCGCTTGTTTAGCGAATGGCGATTGTTTCCATCAGTTTCTCTATTGGCTGATGATGTTGTCAGCAAGTTAGCGAGCTTGAATGCTGTTCAGTAACGTGCGCTTTATAGGAATGCAGTGTTTTACCAGGTTAGGGACAAAGTCCCGAAAGCGTAAATCCAGAATGAAACGAAGGTACCGTCAAGTTTGGTCTTGTGCCAATTCTGCATTGACATTTACATAAGGTATATATTTGATTAGAGACGTTATTATACTGGTCATGTTCGAAATTAGTGATCTAAAAAACAAGACCAGTATAATAACGCCCTGGTCAAGTACATTCCTTATCTGTAAAATACCAACGCAGAAGTACAAAGCCAAGCTTTACAGTGTATCTTCCACGCATTCGGGATTTCAACTTTCGGGATCTTGACCGCCATCGTTTTCACTACAGCTGCACTATTACTTACTATTTATAGTATTACTGTTGTTAATGAAGATATGATGTCTTGGTACGGGACTATAAGTTTTCATAATGAAATGCCTTTATTACGGAGTGCAAGTCCCGTTGAAAAATGTTTACCTCTCCGGAACTTCCGGGTCAATCGTGACCCGTCTTCAGCGGTCTTAGATTATGAATATTATTATAATTTAACCGATAATACCGCTGAAGACGGGTCTCGTTTGACCCGAAAGCTCCGGAATAATAAAAATATTATCAACGGGACAACTTTCCGTAAAAGAACCTCGACAATAATAATAATAATAATAATAATAATAATAATAATAATAATAATAATAATAATAATAATAATAATAATAATAATAACTTATATATTGATATTTACAACTTAAGACCGCTGATGACGGGTCTCGATTGACCCGAAAGCTCCGGAGTGTTTTACATACATAAAAACGGGAACCTATCCGTAATAAAGTTTTTCATAATTATAATTATAATTATTATTATTATTATTTTAGGCTACTTCTTTTACGGAATGTATGCCCCTTTGAAAAATTTTAATTCTAATTTTCCGAAGCTTTCGGGTCAAACGCGACCAGTTTTCAGCAGTCCTAAATTGATGTAATTGGTTATTACATCAATTTATGACCGCTGAAGACGGGTCGTGTTTGACCTGAAAACTCCGGAAAATTAGAATTAGAATTTTTCAACGGGACTTGCATTCCGTAAGGAAAGCGGATGAAACTCTATAGTCCCGTACCAAGAAGCTGTGTTGTTATGATTATGATTATTATTATTTTGAATATCTAATTTTTTCTAATGGATGAGTGTTCTTGAAAACTGGATGTTTTGTAACGGGTTGAATTTTCATGGTTGTAAGGTCTTCTACGGCTTTTCCCGTTTTTTCGTTGTGCTGTTATCTGTAATTAAACTAAACAACTGCTCTACCAAGGGATGGATGAGCCGTTATTAAGAAAAGTACAGATATCAACGCACTCAACTGTTTTATTGTTCAAAGCTTTCGGAACGCTCTAGTTCCGTCGTCAGTGAGGTGCTTTTCCCGTTTTTTCGTTGTGCGTTTAGCTCCACCACCTCACTGACGACGGAACTAGAGCGTTCCGAAAGCTTTGAACAATAAAACAGTTGAGTGCGTTGATATCTGTACTTTTCTTAATAACGGCTCATCCATCCCTTGGTAGAGCAGTTGTTTAGTTTAATTACAGATAACAGCACAACGAAAAAACGGGAAAAGCCGTAGAAGACCTTACAACCAATGGATGAGTGTGTATAATAGCCCGTCAGGTTATTGTAAAGAGCTTCATTCGTTGTAGCTGTCAGGAATGCTAGAAGCTGAATACAGGAAATGACCGTTCCACAATTTCCATACCAACTTAATAAGTTACCTTAGCGTATGCAACGCAATTATTATCGCTTAATTCATCCAAAGTTTCAAAGTGTCCCTTGGGTTGGTCAGATGGTCACAGCTGAAAAAATTTGTCCTAGTAGAGCTTGGCGCAATGTTTGGTTGCCTTTCTCATACATTTTTTCTTTCTTTCCAGTTTAACTTAGAAAATATGCGAATTAACAGATTGAAATTTTTCTCCCCGGCCGGGAATCGAACCCGGGTCGCCCGCGTGACAGGCGGGAATACTCACCACTATACTACCGAGGATGATGGTGCTTGATATGGGCCCTCTAGTCTCGTTTGCGGATTGTGTTAGTGGTTTTGAATTTTTATACCCGATGAAGTATTATATCATTTTCACAGCAATTGCTCATGAACAGCTGGTTGGTCGTTGCCGTTCGAAAACAGCTTAACTGCCTAGGAAGCTAAGGTTAGAAATGATGCGCAGGTTAGTATTCCTACGTTGTAATCTAGTGGGCATGCAAAACGTTAATCAGTCCCGTACGGCCTTTTAATAGTTGTTCCTTTCCAAGGTACGATTTCATTTTGCTTTCGAAAAACGACGTTTCTGTTTAAGCGCTTTGCGCCCTAGAAAAAGTGCTATTTGAATAAAAATGCATTCTAAACGAGCTTGCGCTATTCCCAACGTATTTACAAGCCATTAAGGTGCTTATCCAGCTTTGTGTTGTTTGACTTGACGCTATATAGGACGATTAGTTCAACGGCTTGTGTTAGCCCTCAGTGAACTGCCTCTTATGCTATTAGTATTAGAGCGCAGCGTTTCGTACTAATCAGGTGGATGAACTACTTTGTAAACTGCGGCGACAAGTAGGCTTAATTGTTTCTCTCCTTCAAATAGTACTTTCTGATTTCATTTAATAATGCGAACAGTGCTCGCAGCACGAAAAGCATGACGACAAAATGACGGTTTATTGCTTCCATATTTGAGCTCCTTATAATTTTAATAAGCGTGTTGCTTTAGAAACGCGTATGAGCTGAGTGACTTTTGCTAGACAGCACATGATTTGTCTTGTCGTTTGGTCAAAGTAAATAGTTGATAAGGTGCAAAACGCGGAATAATTTGTTTGCTTAACCAATTGCTTATTTGTTTGCAGGGGATCGTCAACTGACCTTTCCCATGTTCGTCCATCCATCAGAGCACTAACAGATCTTATAACGCGCTAGCAGCTAATGTTCTTCTGGATGTTTCGATTGAATAAAATGACTTGGCAAGGAGATGCACTGCTCCTTTGGCTTTTGGTTTTCCCTTTCTGCAGCTTTGTTTGCCCAAGAAGAGGCGAAGACCCCGAAATTCACATGAACGCTGTATGTTTTGGTTATTCCTAAAACATGACTCAACAGAAATAATTCAGACGCAAATAATAGAACGATGGGGGTATCAACCATTGGCATATGACACTGTTACTGAAGATGGCTATATCCTTACGCTAATCAGAATTTTGCCAAATTCCAACAAATGGAAGCCTAATAGGCCAGTGATATTTCTTCAACATGGCCTGGAGAGTAGCTGCATTGACTGGATAAACAATTTGCCTGGTCAGTCGGCAGGTAAAAATTGGTGACGTCATCAATGAAGGCGGAGACATGCATTCTTGGCATTGCTTAAGGCTTTTACTTCTCCGACGCTGGTTTTGATGTGTGGATGGGCAATTTCCGCGGCAACATCTACGGTAGACGCCATCGAACGCTGAAGCCGGAGGACAACGAGTTTTGGCGCTTCACGTAGCGAGCAGCAAATGTTTTCAAAGTCGAGTAACGTGTTTGTTCAGATGGGATGAAATGGCAAAGTACGACTTACCAGCGCTTATTAACAAAGCATTGGAGGTCAGTAAAGCTGAAAAGCTTTACTATGTTGGACATTCGCAAGGTACCCTGACTGCATTTGCAAAGTTCTCCACTGATCAGCAGTTTGCCGAAAAGGTACGCTCCAGAGCAAATGCTGCTCATGATTACCAGCACGATCAGCTATTCCGTAGGTGCGCACGTTTTTCGCTTTGGCTCCAGTTGTAACAGTCAAACACGTGAAAGGGCCATCTAGGTTTTTGGCCCCATTTGTGAAGAATATTCAGGTAAGTTGCTTTGTTTTGCCGTTAGTTGGGACGACTTTTTATAACATAATTCGTAATGAGCAACATTGATACTCGAGGCCGTTCTAAACAGAGTTTTTTTACTATGCCTTTCATCGACGCTGCGATAAGCTGTTAGGTGGGCTGTAGCGCAATTGCATCAGTTGAACGAGGCAAGAAGAACTTTGTGCTTAAAACGTTCTGCAGTAAGTGAGTTCATGAATATTGCAATTTTTATCTTTTATCTCTCCACTGCTTCAATAGCAAGGGAATGTACAAATTCCAACCGTCTCTACGGGTATTGTGCTTTTCCGAATTAAGCTTTATTTCAAGCATCACATTGAATATAATAATTAGTACATTGAACAACGTAACTTTTATCCACTTGGCCCAATTGCATAGTAACTCATGTGACAACTGTTAGATATTAAGATTATGAAAATTGCAGGATTGTTTACGTGCAGGGTTAGGGATATCGTGTGCTGTAGACATCCGCAAGTTGTTGTAATTGTCAAAACTGCAAAACGCTGTACGATAGCTGCGGCAGGCAAAGATTGTCCGGTTATTTACCCTTTTAGAATGTTTACAATACTTGCTAAGTTTTCTGACGCCAAACGAGTATATCATGATTTTGGTCATCAAATTTATATACTCGTCATAAAATGCCCTGTTTTCATCTGGTCAGCGAAGGCCAGTTTTGCAATTCCCATTTTGGCCAAGCGAGTGTAGGCGCTTGTGCAGTTTAAGTAAAAAGTTGCCAAATGTGGTCAAAATTCTAATCTATCATCGTCCTTGTTTATATGTCAGTCAGGGGAAAGTAGCGTCGCTGCGAATGGACAGAATGGAATGAAATTTGCCAGAAGTTGCTAAATCTGTTGCTGAAGAAAAATTCGATCCGCACATCTATCTTTTCTGCCGTCTAACCTGACCCGTCGACTTCGCTTTATTTGCATTTCATTGATTGAGTTTAGTCACATAGAATTGGCACTTTACACAAAGGCAGCAAAGTGAACGTAGTCGAGTTGTATTACGTTCGATTGACTACTATTGTTTGAGGAAGTGAAAACGGCGTTATGAACAATTGTGATTTAGTCGATTGACCGGCAATACGTGTTAGTATCCATACGCTATCATTGTCATGCTAATGCTCAATGCGAACTTGACTGCTCCATTACGAAGAAAACTTTTTTGTTCAACATGTAATGCAACAATGAAGCCTCAACCTCGTGAACAAAATGTTGTGGGCGAAAACAGGTTTTCAGTTCGCTAGAAGAGAAGTACACTTGACTGCGTCGGCTTTGGCGTATATCATAAAATCATTAACCCATAATCGGCTAATAATATTCTTTGATCTTTTGCCATTGTCATTACGAGAGCCCTTCAAATAGGGCATATCTAAAGAATTTGCATACTTTTCGACGATACTGAATTGGTGTAGCTTAAGCAGATAAATCTGCAAAGGAAAAATAAGTGACTATCAGGGATTCGACAATACTTTCACGCCGGACATTTTCGTAGTGATCTTGTTGTCGCTCATATCGGCCGAGGTGGTAGAACAAAACGACTTTTAGAAATTTAAAGAAGTCTGTGGCCAGGGGCAATTTCTTCCAAAGCAAACTGTTCTTTCAATAATAGTGGAAACATTTTGCCCTTACATGTTTGCTAGAAATTTGTGCAGCGATCTGCTGTTTCTACTAGCGGGTCAAGAGCTTCACCAAATTAATACGGTAAGGTTGGAGAAGCGCCTACCGTTTACTTCTAACCATTTGTGTACCCAAGACGCGTATAGCTGTTTACCTTGCTCATCATCCCTCCGGTACATCCACGGAAAATATCATTCACTTTGGCCAGGTAAAATGAATGCGCGTCATGCAGCGCGCTAGGAAACATTCCATTTTGCAATGTTGAGATGGTTATCAGCGGCCTTTGTCAAATGTACGATTTTGGAAGTGAAGAAGAAAACAAGAAGCATTACAGCGGCGAGGTACCAGTCGGCTAATTTGCATATCCACTATATAAAAGGGCAAGTTTCGCAGGCGACGCCCCCTATTTACAATATTTCGAAAGTGGCCGTTCCAACCGTAATCTTTTGGAGCGCAAACGATATTCTGGCTACTCCCGAAGATGTTGAGCGCAGCATACTCAGTCAGTTGCCAAATATTGTAGAAATGCACAACTTGTCAGACTTCAGTCATTTGGACTTTATTTGGGGTCTTCGTGCGGGCTACGAAATCTACCGCCCAGTGGAACAATTCATACACAGAGACTACTGGACAGCGGAAAATCAATGGCTTTAAATTCTGTGCTATCCTCTGTACTGTAGGAAAGTGTATTTTTACATACTAAGATGCAATGTGCTACCGGAGAATTGTTGCGTAGTAAATCTCTTTTTACCGTCAACGGCAATTGAAGCAAAGGTTGATTTCATTGGTGCTACTACCACCACCACCAACCCCACGAGTCTCCATACCATGGTGAATACCAGGACGAGTAGTAACCAGGCCACCAACCGTGCCCGTAGTAGTAAGGATAATAGCGTTTAGGTCTCAGGCGCTTCAGTTTGCCTGAAAATGGGTGCAACTGATTGTTTCTATTTGCTGGCTTAAATTTCAACTCTGTTACATTACCCACTGGAACGCTGCCCTTCCGAAATGACTCAGCGGATGGTTGTGCATTGTTTTCGGTTGCGAAAATTGCCATCGCGGCGATGAGAAGTAAGAGGAACAGCAACTTGGCCATTGCAACGCCTGGTGACAAATGTGATCTACGCTAAGGTGTGGTTATTATAATATGACAAAGTGGAAAACCAGTTGTTTAAGAAAAGTGGTTCCAAAAGAGTGTTCGTATGAAAGTAGTGCTAAATTGACTTGCGCTTTCCCGATCTCATAAGCGCCCAACAGACAGCAGCAAGAACGTCAGCGGTTATTCACGTTTGCTGAAAAGCCGCATGCTCTGTTTTTGTGATGCTTTTATTTACCAATGAACAAAGTAATCTTTGGCGTCTCGTGGTGCACGCAAACCCAGCCGAACGAACGAAACGAGGAGTGTCCGCTGGGCAAAATGTTCGCCTTTCGGTAACTTGATTGCCGTGACGAATATAGAAGATCCTGGCAGGAGAAGTTGGCTGAATTTCGCAAGAAAAATGGCTCCATAGCGTTGGTTAATCGTTTAAAAGACCATGCATGATGGATCTTTCTTCATGTCGGTTTCCGTCGTAAGCTCGGTACTTCTTATAGGCTGCAAGTGATCGAGACAGTTTATAAATGGTGAGTTAGAATTTTACAGTGCTGCGATTTATTCACGCAAGCTGAAAAGGTTTTCTGTTATGCAAGTCGAGTAGCTAAGAACTGAAGAATGGATGGATTAAGGAAGACGAACCATTGATTGATGGAAGACCACTACTGACAATTGGATAGTAGCCGTAGCGAAGCGGGTAGTAGTAGTAGCGCTTGAAGCGATCGACGGCCTCTAAAAGGTCTACATTTCATCGGAAATCATTATGCCAAAGGTATTGTATACCAAAGTCGTCGGAATCCACGTCGGCTCGAACGAAGTGAATTGAAAGCATCAGCAAGAAGAGTATGTTGTTCATTTTCGTCCTAACAAATCGTGCAACCATTTCGAAAGTGTAATCTATTTATTCAGTACACGATGGTGCAACAGAAACTAGAAATAACGATGAAAAAAACCGCCTGGAGCTTTTCTTTCTGACGGGTACGTACTTGGCTTCTGAAAAACAGTATACGTTGAGGAAACTAGAGTTAGCTTTAAGAGTAATTTAAACTTCACTTAAGCAGCTTAAGTGTTTCAATATGAAGGTTCGCATTCCTTGTTATCCAAGTACGCATTTCATAGCCCTGAGCGTGCCCTAGAAAGAGTATGTTGCAATTGCAAGTGCAATTGAACTATCTCACTTTTACGCTATGGCATCAGGCTTAGGAAAACTGACAAAACGACTAGCTCTTGGTCTTTGTCAGTTCATTCCCGACGGTTAATTTTTAGAAGGTAGGCGCATTTGCATATTTGCCAAAGGTACATCGATGACTTTGGCCCATTAGAACTCAACATACTGGTTTGCACCTAACGTTTTCCCGCCCACCGGCTATCGCATGGGAGACAAAGACGACCAAAAGAATGGCGTGTCTTAAAAACTTGATTGCGCCCAGTTGTTTAAAATAGAACGCTGCGCAATGTCCGCGCGCTTGAGATTGATTGGTCCGTAAGTTGGTTGTTAGTTGACGTAAACTAGCAGAACGAAAACTGTTCCATTTTTGACTGACACGTAGTCATTGGCACCCTTAAATGGGAATGTTTTTCGCTACAAATGTTCCAATGTGTGGGCGAAAGATGATGTTGCTTACGTACGCAAATGGTTCCAGCCAACAATAAACTAATTTCGTGTGCTTTTACGGAGGATTGTTTTGCTAGAGTGCTTTCCATCTATTTTTCATTTGTATTCCCACGTCACAGTCACGGAAATGCTTTTTCGTTGAGCGAAAGGGCACTGCCGGAAACAAACGGGGAAGCGTTACGCTTAGGCTACGTCAGCTTGATTGAGTTCTGACTGTGCATAAGTGGACATATCCTTTTGGGCATTTTTGTAGTCTTCCTCTCGTGTGCTCATATTGAAGAAAAGATAGTTTTCAAACTTGTAAGTTTTTCCCATTAGCAAGTTGTCTTACACGTCTTGGACACGCTTAGCCGTCGGGCAAATGTTACGCACTGCTTGTTTACGATCTCATTAGGCGATCATTTGTCGTATTCTGTTGACTGGCGCTTAATTTAATGTCTCGCCAAATATCCGTGAGCGCTTTGGACAGTATTTTGTGCGTATCGTCAGAATGGCAATGGCAATACGTCCAGTTCGTTGAAATAGTTTATTTTCCATTGACTTCGTTGGCTTCACAAAGTTCAATTCTTTATCCTTCAGCGTGCCTCGCTGCTTTGCGCGATCTATTTTTAGCGAATAACGCGCATTTGCTCGTTGTTTAAAGAATAGGTCGACTTTTTGCAAGTTGAAAAAGTTGCTGTTGTCAAAAGAAAAAAGAGGACACGTAAAGAAGGAGTAATGCCGTTGAGCGATAGAAATAATCCTTTCAATCGATGCAGAAAGAAATAGGGAAAGAAAGACGTTGAATCGTAAAGCAGGCGGAAATGGCTGAAGCATAAAGATGATTTAAAACGTTCATAAAAGGCATGGATAAACTGAGCCGTTAATTCCTGCGTAAAGAATGTTCTGTCAGGTTCTTATTTTAGTTTATTACGACAGTCAAGAAGTAGCGACAATTTGTAATGATTTATAACTTACGACCTCGTTTCCAATAATTGCCCTATTATGTTTTCGATTCGCAAGGAAAAACACGCTTTGATTAACTGCTACTTCATTATGATCAGCGGAAAATGTTAGCGCGAGAAATTTCAGTCTGAAATAGCGGAAATGAAAATTCATTATTCGACGCAGTGTCGTGCAAGGTACATACCAAAGTTTCTGCAAGCTATTACTCATGCTGGTCAATAGCGCTGGCATGTTTTGCGCTGTTTGTTTTTACTAACGACATTTATTTTTTTCTTAATTCAAATGCCGTTCGCCCATTGCATGTTTTTGTCACGACAATTCCACCTTTGACCTTTAGTATGGTTAACAGTAGATTCGCATAGTTGTAATGACCAAACTGTTTTCAATTAGTAGTTGCGAACGCCGCAAATCGTGCGGCCGTTTTTTTGACAAAGCGCGTGACCTTATTTGTCAATTGAAAAGCGGAAAGCAGATTCGAAAAATCTCGTTTTGCACAGGCAGTTTCCGCTACGCTCAGCTAATCTTCACGGTTTGCAATTGTTGCCCGAAGGTACAACAACGCCTACGAATCATTGTTCACTGTAGAATGCACTGGCCGTATAAAGCGCTTGTACAATTATTATTGAAAATATAACTTTTTGGTACGAAAGCATACGTTTTCATGTTTAAATTGTTTGTACGGAGCTTGTCCCATTGAAAAATATAAAAAACTTTTGTTGGTAAGCCGTAGCTTTCAGGACGCGCGTAACGCGCACCATGAAGGCTATGGTCTACCGACAAAATGTTTTGTATTTTCAGCGAGACAAGCTTAGTAGAAACAACCCAAACTTGTACAGTTATTAAATGTATTAATCATACTGTTACCAAGTCGTTCTGCAAATCGGTGTCTGTCGATTTCACGTGTAAGGTCTGCCAAGTCCTCTTATGCCAATGATATAAGGCAGTGCGATGTGGGCGTAAGTGTTTATCCGTTTGTATAGCCAGTAGTAGCTTTAAAAGGAAACTGATTGCCTCAGTACAAAAAGGAGAAGTTGCGTTATAGCAAGTTACCTATCTGTACATTCAGGTAGTGGTTCTTGAACTAAGCGTAGGAACTGTTGGTTCAGTTACATCCCGTAAGTGTTACGGAGATAAGGCATAAGGACGCGAAGTGGTTGTTGTAATTTAATAAAACTGAGCATTTCTATTCTTATGCAAACTTTATTGCTTTGTTTGGTTAAGCTTCCCTTAGCGCCCTAACAGCTTGTCGTAGAATTCGTAGATGCAGAATGATAAAAGGTATTATTTCAATATGGCTTAAAATTTGCGTATCCCAAGTTTCCTTTGAGCTTAAGGAAAGTCGAGGCTGTATATGGGATAATTGATTTTATTATGAAACGAGAAGAACTGAAACGGGAACGGTACCGTCAGCTGGCAGTTTCGTTCTAAGCAATCGATTCTTCTTGGCAAAACAGAGGAAGCGGAGCGTCCCTACGGTTAGACTTCAGCAAAAAACATTTGAATTCAATTATCCTTTTCGCGTTTGAATTTTCCGCAAATATTTCTTTCGTTCAATACTCCGCGTGCTGTCACGCGCGAAATGAGCACAGGCTTTGAGCGCAAACTGATTTCTTTGTGTTATTATGTGGTAGTACTTGCAATTCAATTCAAAGGCGGCTGAATCTAAACTGCTATTCATATTTTTTAAAAAAAGCGTTGCATACTGTCAGTCAGTCTCCTGTTAGCCTCATTGATGCTCTAGCAACTTGCGTAATCGGTCATTGACCATGTCGAATATGGAGCACCTTTCCTTGGCGGCCGGTCCCTTTGACCAAGCGATGGAAGTAATGAACATTTTTCAAAGTGAATACGAAATGGGCGCTATTAGGTTGCTGACGTTCTTGCTCAGTCTGTTAATTGATTGTCAATACCGATCAGTTCCGATGCTTTTCCTTCATTTGATTAGGATCGACCTTCTACTACGAATATTTCCCGTTAAATTTGTGAGCCACGAAAAAGCAATTAGCAATAACGGTATATTGACCTCTTCAACATTTCTTGCTTTAATCATTCCACTTTGTGTGAAGTTCGACGCATTTTAGAGACTGATACCAAAAGGCTGAAAGTGACAATCTGTTAATGCCTTTTTAGGTTTTACTCAATAGGATTAGGACAGAAAACCATAATGTGTGACTCCTAAGTTACGGCATTGTACTGTGTGAATGTAAGCTCCTTTTTATGTTGTCACTTTGCTAAAACTGCTATAGGAGAGGTGCTCATCAATTTTTCTCTTTGATAAATTAATGAGTACTCTTCCCCGCAGAGGTTACCCGTGGCAGCTTGTGGTATGCAGTTGCTTTGTGGCTGTTGATGGACAAACGTGTTTCGATAAATGCTTAGTTTTCCCGCTCTTCCGACCTCCGTACAAGCGCAATTGTTGGCGTAAGGGGACAATTTGTCAAACTTCTCAGTTTACGTACCCGTCAGCGCCATAGCGCATCGGCGGGTCCTGCTTAAGTTGGTTGGGCGCTCTTTTCGCTGCTGTACCAAATTTTTCATTTTCATCGAATGAGCGATTACAAGGTTTCCCATCCAGTGACACATTAGCTGCCAAATTTAAACACTGTCTGATCAATAATCTACCATTCGTTGGGCGATTTCTTCCATTGGGCAGGAAGGTGGGCAGTTGCCGCATTTTCAGGCAGCAAGACTAGCATTGATTCCTTTACGCTCTTTCAGTTAAGTAAATGTGCGTTCATTTTTGGTAGTTGCTATGCGAGGTTGCCAATTCTGCGATTACTGTTGTGCCACCTATCAAACTTGCTTTACTTATATGATGTCTTTATGTGTCAATGGCGGTGCCCTATTTTGAAACAGCAGCAGCATTGAAGATATCGTAAGTTGCCTTGCGATTAGATGACATATTAGTTGATATGCAAAGTTCTGCGAATCTTTTGTTTGTCTCCATTATCCGCTGAGTACAATGAAGTGTTAAGGCGTTTATTTGTTTTGCCAGATGATCTGCTGTTTCCTGTCCGCTTAAAATTGTCTTTACACGCTCACTATGCACAAGCAATAGTTTTCGAACTGTATAGGATTCCTCAAATGAGTTCCGGTCGCGCAAAGAGCTAAGACTTACGATTGGACGTTCAGCGACACCGTCGACTTTTTTGGGCTCGCTAGATGACACTGGCATAGAAAGATGAGCATTTCATTGATATTCTGCCTTCTCCCCTATGTTGATGTGCGCGAAATGTTGGCATCTGCTAAGCCTACGACGAATACATATTAGGGTAAGAAAGCGGTAGTGACGTCACTTGTCATGGCTTCCATTTTAATGAAGTTCTATCCCACCGGATTTTGCGTGTTAAGAATCGCTGCTCCGGACGCCGTCAATTCCTAAAGAGTGTAAGCGGTCGGCAGCGCCAGCCTTTCACCCTCGAGATACGTGTGCTCTACAACTTTTAAATTTATTTGTCCATCATTTCTTTGTCACATCTGGTCCGATCGATTGCTGCCGCGCTCTTTGACGAATGAAGTATCCGCCGTACAAGCCTTGTCGAACAGGGTTAAGTGGCAAGCTTCTAGTTGGTTGCCTCGACTTTGGACAACCCATTCATCAAAATAAAAGCGTTTAGGTTGCGCCATATTGTCTCTTTCCTGGTATGCGAAATTGGCTAGCCGTAAATCAAGAAAACGACTACTTTTTGACCTGCGCCAGCGAGCTCTTTTCTGGTTGCCCGACAGTTTTTTTGTCGGCCATGTTTGATTGTTAAGCTCGTTGGGCAAAATTTAATTTGCCAAAACTTTTGTACGACGGAAACACTGTTGCAAACGAAAAGGCTTTTCGTGGCGTTTAAAATTATACAAATTGTTTTGCGTTGCAGTTGATATCATTGCAAACTGTCGTCAGCGGTAAGATTATGTTTTTGTTACTTCAAGGAAAAGAAAGTTTTGGTAGAGTATAAAATGTTGTATTAGCAAATATGTATACGTTTTCAAATTCAAGGCGGGTTCGCTACGTTGCTTCTGTTTAGTGAGCGAAGAAAGCGTCGCACTGTTTGCGATACTTTTGTTCCCATCTTATTCAACACGCCGAACGTGGGACCTGACGTGTCTTGAAAAACCCAGAACTTCGTTTTGTATGCTGAATCATTGCAAGCTTGATTGTGCTCTATGCACGTTCATAAATGATTACTATTCCGTTACTTACTGTAAGGGTTGGCTTCGTATTGACCAAAGACTAGGTGAGGAATGAATGCTTATCTAAGTCTTAGCGTGAATGACTGATTGACAGCCGCCTCTTCCTTAAGACCATATTAATCGCTTTAGTCTAGACCAGTGTTTGCACTGTCTGTAACTCCACGAACTCAATTTAAGCTAATACCTTCGAATCAATTGTCTTCGCTAAATAAGAAGGAAAAGTAAGCCTAGGAAAACAGCTTTCATACACTGGAGAGCGATTTGAATAATGAATTCGTCTCGCTTATCAGCTTAACATTTCAGATCGTGTTTTCTTTTCCATTTCCACACGCTTCCTTTAGGATGCTCAGTTCCATTTTTATGCAACTATAGAGCGAGGGCATCTGACCTGTTTGCTGAGTAAACTGTACTGTCCCGTTATTAGTCTATGCTGAAGCTTCCCTTTTAAGGTGCCAATCAGATTTGGCAGTTTGCCAAGTTTTCATTAGTAACTTTACATTACATTCCGCACAAGAAATTTTGTCTACTTTACCAGTGCATCTGATCACCATACCAAACGCCCATTTTTAAGCAATGCGTTCAGCAAGTTTTTGAGCAATGAAGACGCAGTAAGGCGTCCCTTTGTTGGGAAACGTTTTTAACTAAATGCCTGGAAAGTTGGAAGTAATTTATAACCAGACGCTTTCGCACATCATTATCAGTGCGTGTATCATCCTGAAACAGTGCTGCTCGGATGAGAGTGTCCTTAGCCTCATCTGAGCCTGGGTGATTGGTCTATATGCGCTGAGCCGATTGGGTGACGCTACACCTGACCGCCAGAAAAATTGGCGGGAAAAGATGGGACGGTAGAGGTATTCCTCCTCACAAGGCTTTGGCGCGAACTTCGTGGTCAGATAGCGCTCATCATTAGCGGTTTTCAGTTTGACAGGCAGTGAGTAGTATTGTTGCTCCTTTGTGAATAACTGTCTTAAAGGAAGTGAAATCAATCAAGCGTAGTTCCAGCTTTATTCATTAATAAATCAACCACTTGCGTAAGCATGCAAAATATGCTGATACGTTTGCTAAGGTTGCTTTATCTTCTGAATCTGGCAGCATCCTGCCCAACCTTACGGATGGAACCTTAGTATTAATATAGGTACTGTAAAAAATTTAAATTTTAACGCTCGCTAAGCGTTCCATATTAAAAGAGACGTTGGCAGTAGTTTTTTGCGATACGGCGAATAGTCGTTGCTCTTTTAAACTTGAAAAGTCCCATTCGGAAAGCAAGCGTCAGTCTGGCTGGTTGCTACATCGATTTTACATTTAGAAGAGCATCCCAAACAAATACGTGGACGAAGTGACAGCGCAGGAAAAATGTTGCTAAAAAGTACTATTGCTTAATTGGTTCCTGCGGTTCTCTAGAGAGCAAAGCTTGACGAAAAACAAGTTTTCCAGTTAGCATGATTCCCTTAAGTGACGAGCTTTTTTATTAGTTACTTAGGTGATGGCTGTTCGATTATAGTTCTTATCCATACATTGTTAGCTCGGGGCACCTTACTGTCAAACATTGTATAGAGACCAGTTTTGGTGAGTAGTTCGAGTACTTAAAATGGGCATTAGCCTGCCTGCTCAAGCGAGCACTGTCTACACGTGAAAGGAAAGTCAATAGGCAATAATGTTTTCATAAATCATGTTTAGCTTTAAATATTTTTCATAAATCAGTGCATTTCAATTCTTACAAGAAGTAGACGTAAGTTTGAACTTTGAATTTGGGTGATTGGCAAAGCTTATTGTTAATGAACCGAATCGGCAATTTGCTTTCCCATAATGCGCGTGAAACACGCTGACAGCAACGCGTAGTTGAAATTAAGTAATGGCAATAGTGCATCTTGACAACACTTTGACAATACGTTCCACTTTAGCGTTTAAAAATGGAATGTTAATTAAAAATCGTCGAACGCTGTCGTTTCTTAGAATAAACACATCGTAATTAACCATTTTTACTGACATCTGTTCTTGCAATTATTAATAGACATTCCGAATGTCAAAGGAGGGTTGCAACTTATTTTCTTGTCTGTTCGAAACGCGTACTTTTCCAACACGTTATAAACTCCTTTCATTGGCTTAGTATCAGACGAAATAGCGAACCTTAAAATACAGGAGCAGTCAGCTTGAAGTTGTGTTCGCTCATTAGTTTTTCAATTCTCTTCTCCTCTGATTCACTGTGATAGTATGTTCAAGGAACTAATATAAGTTACGAACTGAAACTATGGAACAATTGCTTAATTCGTTGCTATGCGAGTATTCGGTGTCAGTTGGTTGCAATGACGATAGTGTCGGCGAGATGTTGCTCCGTTCCTGAAAACGGTACTTACGGTGTGATTATTATTCGCATTTGTTTCCGTTGCAACGCCGCATATATTCCTACACGATAGATTGACTCAACATTCCAATACGCACTGGCACATTGAGCATTAAGCCTATATGACGGTGACAACATATGTTCACCCGCTTAGATGAGGCTGAAGCTTTCTGGAAACGTACCGATAAATACAATATATTCCATCTTCGTCTTAGGCAAATAATTTTCCACCCCTGAAAGGTACTTCAGTTTTTTTATACTAAAGTTTTTCCTTTCTAGTTACGCTTTCTTTACTTTGGTTAGCTTTGTTAGTATTCATTGGCATCTTGAGAGGTTGTTTTGCTCTTCCATCTGCTATTGATTGCTTTTGTACGATTAGAGCACGTTTATCCTTTGCCTAACGGAGTTTTTAATAGCTAGCGGACTTTGGCGGGTAAACGTTTTTGGCGATTGTTAAGCTTCGTCTAGTGTGTGTGTTGACAGCGTGAATGTTAATGCAGCTTGTAATGCCACGTGTTTATCTATGTTTATTTCCCAATGTTTTGCATTTCGGCTAAACGAGTAACAAACCTTTTTTACATTGTAAAGTATATTAGTGGCACGCCCTTCTTGTGTAAGCTCTTAAAGTGCCTAACGACCTAAGCTCTGTAATAAAGAACGTTGTTAACAATTTCTAACTAACAGAAAAGCTGTTTGTATAAATTCAATGGTACAGTTGCCTGCCGTAGTACGAGTTAAAATGACGAGAAAGAAATTAAGAAAGGAACTCAAGTCATCAGTCAAAGAAGGATCGTTAAGTTTGTACCATAAAGCCAAGCCAATTCATTGCTCATATTGTTTTAGTGTTCAAAACGTTTTAAGTACAGTTGCGTTCTTGAACAGCTTGACATAATGTGCCATAATTTGATTCTCTCCCGCCGTATGATAAACTTTTTGTGGGGGTTCATTAAAGTTCCATTAACAATTTCAGTATTAACACAGCACGGTCTGCAAGTCGCAGATCAATAAGAAAAACTGTACCTACTCTGAGCGTTTTCCTCCACCCCACGGTAGCCTCTAATAAAAAATGGATCTCCTTTGTAGTCGGTTAAAAATTAAAAGGTAGAATTAAAGCGCCCATATCGGGAATGTATTTCTTAAAGAATTACTTTGAAACAGTGCTCCAACCGGCCCATTCTTCCGTAGGGGAATGATTGAAGCTTAGCTGTCTTCACTCATGACATCATGCATCATGCAATTTTAGATCGGATAGCCAGCGTAAGCGTTGCTTGGTTGCCCCCGCCCAGCTTCACTGCACATTTGACATTGGCTGACTGGAAGCCATTTCGCTTTTCAGTCGGGCAACGAAGCGGCTTTGTGAAAAAGGGTGCACAAAAGACTTTCATGCGCGTGAATAGCTCGCGGTTAATAATGCTTGCTTAATAATTAATAAATGACATCGTGACGCGCTGCCGTAACGGAAGCGGAACACTTTCTTTTTCTGAGCCTTCGATTTTTGAAACGAGTCGGAGAGCGCACTTATTGTAGCCACGAGGAAATTTCCATATTTACTTTGTTGGCTGATCATTTCTTAGGATCGACAATGATTAGCTTATCGGAACGTAAGCCGTTTATTCACTTACATGCTGACAGTTGTGATGTATACATTTCGTAGGCTACTATTGAGTTGATTTAATTGACTTAGTTGTCAACAACGGTTCATCGAGCATTGCGGAGTTGAGTGTCAACAACTTTTTGCATCACTGGTGTTGACGCCTTAACATCCAAGTGACAAAGCCTTCCAGAGTTTCACTTTCCACTGTTGATGCTAATGTCTCATCGACGTGCCAGAAGATGACGACGAATAAGTAGCCTTAAGCTGAGTAGGCTGAATTAATTTAGCGATAGTTCGTCACATTCGAGCAAGAGAATATAGCATGTTTGTCTGCAAAAGGCATTGATGCCTTTCGGCTAACTGATCGTCAAATCCTCCTTCAGCGGGAGGAGACAAGCTGATGATAGGCGGTTTTTTTGCATTGTCTATTTCAAGTTGAAATGGCAGACTGAACATTCCACTTGTCACTATTTCAACAAGCAGTTAAGGTACATATTTGGCTAAGTTTTTTAGCTGCGAAAGGTACACCGTTGCCGAAGCATATGAGCAGTACGCATTTTTGAATATTTCAATTTTTCTGTACCTTCAGAATGAGGTCCTTCGTTCCGTCTTTCAGCCTTCTTTTTTCGTTGAATTGAGTGGACATCAAATTCGGGGTTAAGAGAATGAGTCTTGGTTTTGTCAATCATTAGACTTGAAAATACAACTTCCAGGTTAAGACCGTCAAGTTGCGTTTCTAGGAAAAGATGCAGAGCTTTCGGAGAAACCTTCCCCGTCGTCGTGGCAAAACACGAATACATTTTTGAAAGTAGTTATTTTCATATATTTTTAACAATAAAACAACATTTAATAATGACTTTTAACACTATTTTATGGTTAAAACTTAACGACAAGTTCGTTGATTTATTAGTTGAGCTGAATGCTTTACGCTGGCTTGCATAGGTACGCTGATGACAGATCACCTAAGTTCTGAAGGCTTCGTCGTTTTAAAATGAAACATGTTTGTTTAAGTGGAAAAAAGTTGTTACACGAAGGAATCATCTCGGTCAAAATAAGTCCCGCTAGAAGTTAATTGCAACCACTTGTTGTCATAAGAGCTTGGCGGTTTGAAAGCTGACGTTGAGCGGTTTTGTTGACAAATGTTACGACATAGATAACTTGCGAGAGGTTTGTTTCTTGGCGACAAACAATGAGAAGTCCAAAACCGTCGTGCTACAACAATAGGCAGTAAAAAAATATTATGGGATGTTAAACATGTTGCTTGAGTGGGGTTTAGCAAGTTCGAAGTTTTACCGAACGAAAACGCTTGGGTAGCTTGTACGTTCGCGACTGACAGATGGTTTGTGCATCGAAATGGGGTTGCCATAAGGGCAGCAGTTGTAGTTAAGAGTTGACGCAACCTGAACCAATCAGTTTTGTCTCTATGGGGCGCTGCTACGATAGTTATCGACATTTAACTCGGTTGCATATAGGACCACCACATTGGGGTGCTGTTCTTACTCTTTTGCTGCTGCTCGAAAACCGATACAGCTTTCCAAAAGGCGCCATCGGATGGACTTAGTTTTGTTGAGTGTCGGCATATTTTAAATTTTTTTACGTACAGTAAAGGTAGGCGAGCAATCGTTTTGTCAACTGGTAGTCCTGCGCGTGCAATTCAGTTTGACATTAAAGGTTGAATGATTCCCGAACGGTAGGTTGAGTTGTTTTTGTTCAGCCCGAAAATGCGATGCAATTTCCAATTTTATTTCGCCGCTGATAATTCTTGTGGGAGCTTTTTCGCACTTTGAGTCTGCTCATGTCAAAACAAGCAACGGCCAGCTGGCTTCTCGGAGAAGCCTTTGACAATGCAGAGACTCTTGTGCATGGCTAAGCACAGCAACAATGGGCCGTCGCGAAGCTTCCGCCAAGTTACTTTGCCAACTCGATCGGCATTTCTCTGAATACCTTAGTGACGCGCGGGGTCGGCTGACGTGCCTTGTGAATATTCGCACGTTTGAAATTGGGAAAAGCTAAGGAAGAAGTACCCGTTTTCAATGGTGACTTGGTGTGGCCCTGTCTCATTACCCCTCTCAGGCTAAAGGGTCGATCCCTAAGGAGCCTTTCGAAATTTGTTATGTAATTGAACCCATCGATCGACGTTATTTCACGCTTTTTGTCCCGTTTGACGACCACAAAGATTGCTTGACATTTTTGCAGCCATGATATTGCCAGTCGACGACGGCTGTCGAAACGCTTGATCGCATTCAATTGGAATACTTGGCTGGCAAAATCGGTCAACCGGAATGCCTTTGTTTGGAGGCAGAAAGGACTCCAGGCGACGTTATTGCAACATTCGGGACAAGTACGATCTCCGACAGGAGCTAGGCGCGTAAGTACAATTTGCATAAACTTGCGTACAACCCCTTCTGGCAAAGGATCAAGCCCCTAGGCAGGTATTAGTTCGGCTTCTTGTTTTCAGAGGCGCCTTCAGCAAAGTAATCCTGGCCGAAAGTAAGGAGACACCTGGTTATCTAGTAGCTATAAAGTGCATACAGAAAAAGCTGCTGAAAGGAAAAGAGGAGTCTATGCAAAATGAGATCAATGTCTTATCGCGGTAAGTTGCAGCAGCCGAAGCGATAATTCTAAGCGAAGCATTGCTTAGCTTGCGGCACCCGAATATCGTCAGGTTGATCGAAACTCTCGAAGACAAATCCAACTACTACTTGGTCATGGACTTGTAAGTGCAAACTTTTATTGGTTCCTTAACTTTTCGCAAATGGAATGGGGGTTTGATGAAACAGTCGACTCACAAAACAGTCAGTTGTTCCATCCTGTTAAGTTAGAATGCTTATATGCTTCGGTAAGCTTTGCAGTAATGGGGTGCCTTCAGCGCAAGATTGACCACAGCGTATTGCAGGGTCCATTTGGACTTTGTTCGTGCTTTCAGAAGCGGCTGTCGCGCCAACTGCACGGGAAAAACAGCAGCAGGTGGGGGCATAAGGGCAATTCATTAACCTCCGAACAACTGGTGAATATACTGACTGATGAGGAACTTTGGCCCCTCACTGGTGCCCTACTCTCCAGCTTGCGAAAAAGCGCTTCTGGCGAACAGTCGACGATCCACCCTCTTTGCCAGCTATCCATAATAAGATGCTTTTCTTTGCGTTGCTTAAGGCGGAAGCACTTATTCTTTCCTAAGGGCGTCATATTGCTCAAGTTGCGCCATGCAGGCTGGCAGCGATTCGTCTCGTGAACTATATGAAATACTTTCAATGGCCAGCGTATCCTGGAAGTATGCAGAGAAGCAGTAGGTCGCTCGCTTCAGCGAGCGTATCTACTGGTCATGAAGACTTGGGCTTTTTAAAACATTGTTAATGTTTCGCCTTTTCAATGTTTACGTCGGATTTGCCGGCTAAGGGCGTTTCTATGAGAATTTTATCATTAATTGATTTAGGCGGTTAAGATAAGTTCAGAATCCGTCCATGGGTGAAAATCATCCATTGAGCACGATAGGAAAATTGCCAAGAAGGGTTCATAACTCGTACAACGATTGAGCATTCTTTCGAGACGTTGTCGTCACGTCGATAAGCTGCAAAAGTTGCTCAAGTTTTGCGGGCGAAAAGGAAACTTCTAAGACGGCGCACTGTCAGCAGTTGTTGGTCTGTTTTGATAGAGAGCGTGCGGTTATGACGACATGAGGTAATACTGCAACTTCCAAATGGCTCACAAAATGAGCCATTTGTTTTTATGCTTTTCCCAACGACGCCACTTCAAATAAGCCGTCAGCGAGCTGCATGTCACCCATCAATAAAAGCGACTCGTTCCTCCTTCGTTGGTGGGCAGAGATTACGCACGGCGCCGTTGCTTCTGCAAACGCTTTGCCTTAAGGCTGCCATTAGCGACCGGTCTTCAAGGCTTACACCTTCGCTGAAGGGAGCAACAGCTATTTTAGCGATTTGACTGATCGGCTTATGAGCGCATTTGCGAAACTAATATTAGCGCTTCGCCGCCTCTCGCCCAAGAGGGCCATCCAACGAGCAAGAAAAATAATTTTTGATAAAATTTAAGACGCCATTACTTAGCGATAATAGTTTTCCAATCTATCGACTGATCCAATAACACACCGCCCGATGTTGCTGCTTGAGGCAGTATAGAAGCTCTTCATTTGAATCTATTGAGGCGTAATCATCTTTGAGAATTCAGTTTGCCCGTCTGAGCAAAACGCGTAGCCAGCTTGTCTACGCTGTTAATTAATTATTAGTGATTTGATACGTGCCGTTTGCGCTTTCGACGTATTGCAGTTTTTTCAAAAATTGAATTCGCACAAACTTTGCCAATTTGTTTGTTGGCAAATCGGTATTGCAATCATCCGGAACAATTTTAGCCACTCGGCGCCACCTCTTTTATTTTAAATGGCCGTACGTCGTTTGAACGTTACCAGAGTTACGCATACGTTAATCGCATGGCATTACGTGCAGCTTAACAGTTGACAGAGAACGTTCCATGTGTGTTAATGCGCGAAGACTATTACCGGCGCTTTTGCTAAGTTGCTTAGCAACTTTGCTGCGATAACTTATGCGGAAAAGCGATTGTACGCAATAAGTTCACTTTTGAAATATCGTTCCGTGCTGTAACTACCGTTGGACAAATAGTTTTTAGTTAGCCTAAACGTTTTGTTTTTTGCTTTCATTCCAATTGTGAAAACAAAGTGAATTGCGCAATTGTCATGGCGTCATCAAGCGCGGGCATATTCTGCTTGCGTCAGTGCTATCTAGCTATAGATAGGGGCCCATTCGAGCTTAAACGTTGAACCGAAGCTTAAATGGGACCAAAGGCAAAAAAGACTTCAGGTTTTTTCGACTTCTCGAAAGACGTCGTATACAGTAGTCTTTACCTTACGTGTCCGCAGATGGGTGGCAACATTCAGCGAACGCTTAACTCGTACAACAATGCCATATAGGGTGGACGACCATATAGGGTTTCTTGCCATCCTGATGTTAGAGCATGAACGTATTGCTTTATTGGTTACAAAAAGTTCGAATGGCCTGTTTTAGGGTAACCGGAGGCGAATTGTTCGATCGTATAGTGGCCAAAGGAAGTTATTCGGAACAGGACGCCTCCAGCTTGATCAGACAGGTACTTGATGGAGTCAACTATCTTCACGAAAATGGCATTGTCCATAGAGATATCAAGGCAAGCAACGCGCCTTCGAAGTAACAACAAAATATTTTCCTTTTTTAGCCAGAGAATTTGCTCTATCAAACGCCGGATCCGGATTCAAGAATAATCATAACGGACTTTGGTCTCTCGAAGAGCGTTGAAAGCGAAGTTATGGAAACCGCGTGCGGGACACCTGGATATGTTGGTAAGCTGTGCAAGCGACCAAGCAGAACGAACGCCCAGGGTACATAGCCTAATCGTAGCCCCTGAAGTGTTGGCGCAGAAACCTTACGGTCGAGAAGTTGACGTCTGGTCGATTGGAGTGATCGCTTACATTCTGTAAGTCTAACGGATACCTTGTCATTCAGAGCTTAAGACCTAACACCTTAGAAACTTTTTAGCCTTTGCGGTTATCCACCTTTCTATGACGAAAATGATGTAAACTTGTTTGCTCAAATCATGAGAGGCGAATATGAGTTTGACTCGCCCTATTGGGACGACATATCGGACTCAGGTAAGCAAATGATACAACTACGCGAGACGCAGTGCGCTAAAATCGTTGTTGCAGCCAAAGATTTCATATCTCACTTGATGTGTGTCGATCCTGAAAAGCGGTACACTTGCAAGAGAGCGCTGGAACATCCTTGGTAGGTTGAATTTTGTCATGCAATCTGTTCGCTTTTGCCATGATGCGTGTGCACTTAGGATTCACGACGGTACCGCTCTCACCAAAGATATATACCCGGTGATTAGCGAAAAGTTGAAGAAACTTACGGTACGTCAACAATGGAAGGTAGGTGCCAGAGTTTTCCCGCAATTATTTGAATTTGAACGGTAGTCGCGTGACGCAGAAAGCGTACTACGCGACCACCGCTGTCCGAATGCTGCAACGGTTATACATTTCAAACCGCGACGGCAGTAGCGCGCGTTCAAACAATGCTCAGGAAGAACCTCGGTCGTCCAATACGAACGAGGAAGAAGCGTCTACGAAAAGAACGGAAGCGGAGATCAATTCGGTGGACGGTAACCCAGCTGCCTTGACGGGAACGCAGGCATAAGGAAGACTACAATAGCTGCCTTCCGGTCAAACTGCAGTCGCTGAGAAGGGAATCTCCGTTCGTCTTTCTCTACGAGAGCTGCTGCTTTGTCCTTCTTCGTTTGGGCGGGCGGTATGTTTAACCATTGTCTGCACTTTGAGCTCAGAGCATACGAGTGCTTGTTTTTGCGCTGTTTTCTCGGAGCTGCAAAACGGACAAGAGGTGAGCTGCTCTTAATTCGCTGTCGCCGCCCCATTCCGGCACGACACGTTTCTCACGCTCCATTTGTTTTTTATAAAAAAAAAGTTTTGTACGATAAAACAAAGAATGCACTTAAAGGACGCAAAGCAACGAGAGCACACACGCTGCGTTAATAACAACAAATCAAATTGAGACTTCGCCGCCGAAGGGAGCGACCAGGAAAAAAGTACGCAATGCGACAATCCCGTGGTGTGAGCAGCGTGAACGATGTCAACGCAGCGATGGTGCCTTCATATTGGCTTTGTAGCCTTTCCATCCCCTTGGCAGCGAATTAAAGTTGGGACCCATCGTCTGAGACGATGCGGACGGCCGACTGTAGTCGACCGAAGGACGATCGTAGCACTGGATGTACAACGGTTCGGTAGCATTGTTGACGGGACCTATGAAAAAAAACAACTTGCCAATTCAGCTGCCAAGTAGACGACGTACCATTCATGAAATGAACGCCTTTGGTTTTGTTGATTGACAGCTCGTACGAACTGGGCGTTTGGGCACCGATGGCATAATCGAATGGGGAAATTATGCCTGTCCAACGATGCCTATCCGGTTCCACGCTGGTTGAGCGTCTGCCGTGTGGTACAGGCTTGTTCATCGTCTGTTCCCGTCGGTTAGCAGCAGCGCGCACCGATTCTGAAAAGGAAGAAAGCTTAACTATTCCTAAAGTCGCCAGTACGCATTGTACCGACCAAGCAGTTCGTCCGGTCTAATTTTCATTGGTTGAAACGCCGTTGGACGAGTAGGCGTTGGGGCAAAGCTCCTTGGCAAAGGCGTCCGTCGAGGTGTCTCTTCGTCAATCGTATACTTGTCAGCCCGCTGCCTTTGTCGCATGAACATGGCAACACCCCTTTCGTTAGTTTGCGTTTCGGAGGTCAGACAGCGCGACAACTTTTGGCAATTTTCGGGGCTGCAAAAAAGGGAGATTTTTAAAAACCGCAAAGGGCGACATGATCACTTCTGCTTGCCTGGCCATTGCCATAGACATTTCGTCGTCCTCGTTTGTGGCTGACCGACCAACTCGTTGAAAACCGGCAAGAAGATTTTGCGGACGCGGTAGTACGGCGGTCGGCTGAGGTTTGTCGTCGTTCTCTTTTTTCTTGTACGCACCGGGTATATTCCGTCCGTCCGAACTATTCTGCAGCGAACAGCTGGCAAGTCAGTGGAGGCACGAACAACTTGCACAAAAACGTAAACAACGTTCGAATGGAGAAACGTGCACATGTGCTGTCTAGCGAAGGCGTTTGGCCGCTAATTATGTTTCGTATCGCTTGTTTTCGCCAACCTATCCGGTCAAGTTCAAACACGACATAACTAATCTGCGAAATGTCTACGAAGGCAAAGACAAGACTATTATTGCTTTTTTCAAAACTTCCATCAGCAGCTCAATGGAATGAAAGAAAATAGCACCTTCGAACGTCCCGCCAATGAAATGTACGCCGGAAAACGAAGGTAATGTACTTACATGTTGACCGCGACAACGAAGCACAATTGTACACAAAGAGTTAGCATTAGACAACTTTTTAACGTGTTCCGTCTATGCGAAAAAGTTATGCCTTAAAGACACGTAAGCATAAAAAATATTGAAATTACAACCTGGCATACGGTAGCTTAACAAAGGAAAGGAACAAGTAAACTGGTCGATTAAAGACGCAAGGAAAAATTGGAATCAAACAAGTGCTGCAGGTAAGCGACAAAGCGGCGCCAGTAAGAAAAGTCTTATTTGTTTAGGTATGCAGTGTTTGTCCATCAGCGCACAGTAGCGAAACGCCAATGCGGACAGATGCTTGACTGAACCGGACCTCACCTCTTTGGACTACTCGATGTGGATCGGGTCAAAGTGGAAACGCAAATACTCAAGCAGCGCCCTCTATCTAAGAAGACCAATCCGAAATGAGCAAGCATCCGCGAGGCAAAGATGCATCTGACAACTTGGAAAGTCAACAAGAAAGATATGAAGCAACGAAGAGTGGTCATCCGAAGAAAAATATTTTTCAAACTTTCGCGGAAGACGTCACAACTCTTGAAAAGCTCACTAAGCCGTTCGCTGTGTGCAAAAACTGGTTATCACTTGACCAGCACTCGAAACGGAAGACAAAATGAAGCAATTAACAGGTAAGATCTCACAACAAGAAAAGTAATAATTGTTAAAAGAGAATACGCGTAACAACTTGGATAAAGTCACGCACATACGTACGTATATATTCAGGTGGTTTTACAAGGGTGAGAGGGGCCTGTTTTTGGAAATAGGCGCCTCAATAAGATCACACGACAGCAACAATGTGTTGATGGCCTTCAGTCAGCTGGAATAGCAACTGAATGCCTTTCGTAAGTGTACGGAGCGCATCTGCTCCCCTTTGCAGAATGAAAACACCAGAGGCGGAAAGGTTCGACGAAATTTGGCGCCAATCCGATGCGCTTAAACGACGTACCAAATTTTCTGGCTAATGTTCTTATTTCCCATTGACCCTTGCATATCGAAGGCTATGTGCGCTAAGTCTAAAAAAGAGCCAACTATTACAGTGACCCATTTTACAGCACCTACAGCATGTCCTCCCTCATCATCTGTTGGCTAAGATATCGTGACTTATCAATCCAAGGTCGCTCCCAGAAAAGGTACGATAGCTACCTTAGAATCATCTTGTGCGTGCGTATAAAGGCGGCAGAAGTTGATCACGCATGAATCAGACTGAAAAGTTGATAACAGAAAAAAAAGGCGAAGAGTGTACGATTTCCCGCTGGTGCGCAGCTGTCCGCTAAGGCGATCCTCCTGCTCCTGCTTATGAACATCCACTTCACGCACTCTTTTTTTGTAAAAACTCAACGCTACAATGCTGCTTGACGAACAAACAGCGAAGCTGAAGAATACATATTCTGCGACGTGTTAGGAAGAGCACTTATTCAAATCTTTAGCAGATATGCATCAAGGCGGCAATCCATTCATTATGGGGCCGACGTGACGTGACTGACGATCTAGCAGGCGCAATCGTCAATCTTTCCATTCGTATAGTGCCAGGAGGAGAACGTTCCGTGCAATCGGAAACGCATCCACATCCATAAGGAGGAGCCTATACTTAAACTGGGCCCTTAATGAAGATAACATGCACTAGACAGTCCCCACGTTTGAAAAGCAGATTATGTTATCGGTTGCAAGTCGGTTAGGAAGAAGCGTCAAATCGGTGCATGCAACACCTATAAGCGTCGATGAGCATGCCATAGGGAATGTTTCGACGCACACCGGTCCAACTGACCGTACTTCATCGCCTCCGGAAGCCCTGTTAGCCCAGGGGGCGCTGGCTGCCCGAAGCTTTCTCGATGAGAACATGCGTTGCGCCTTCGACAGACCGCCAGCCGAGGTGGTCGTCAGCGCTTGCACAATGGAACGACACTTACGCACCTGCTCGAGCACCTGGTCGCGATGGGACTTCAATGGTCGGCCTGAAAGGGGAGACGAAACTGCTCAGCTTAGCCAATTGAATTCCCTTAAGGGCGAGGAGCGGAGTCGAGTAGAATGTCAACGTTACGTTTCCACCAGCAAAAATAATAGCTATGTAGACAATTGCCCAATAATGTATGCCGTCCGTGGCAGGCGTACTAACGCGAACGCTGCAGAACGCTAAGCGATATGCAACCTCTCCGCTGATAACATGCGGTTGGCAGTTGTGGTCGCAAAGCCGACCAATAAATGCGCTATTTCCAGATGATTGTTTTCTGCTGATGGAAACGTCCCGGAATGTCGGACAACGCCCCTCGCATCGGCGTGGTCATTATTAACTTACCGCTGGACGCCGCCAATGGCTCGGCTATGGGCGCCCTGTCGTATCTGACAGCTTCAGGCAAGGGTGCCAAAGCTTCTTGGTCACTTTGCAGCTCGGTTTTGTTGGACACTATGGATAAGCGAACGTCCGCTTTTCTTTCCTCTCGCTTTTCGACCGTCGTCAGCGTTCTCTCCGAAATGACGTTACTTAAAGGAACCACAACCCTGCTGCTAATCAAAGATTTAACTTTGGGAGCACATCCGCCTGTTGGGCAGTCCTTCTCTTTCTCCTCTTTGTCTTCCTCGGTCGACGAGTCGGACGATAATATTCTGCGACGAGTACCCCTAAGCTGAATGTGCACTGTCTCTCTACCCACTTGTACTACAGGATGGGATGGGGGCCCGCGTGGGGTTGACCTGGAAACGTCTGCAGGCATTCTTCTATCTATCAGCCCGCCCGGGTAGAACAACTCGCCAGATGCTATGTTCATTCGACTACTAAACGTCCCTTCAGGCTGAGCTAAACGTTCTAAAACTTTCGCAGAGCGGGGTTCATTTCCCGTTGAAAGTTTTTCTTCATCAACCGACGTTCCAACGTTGTCGACTTCTTTGGCACCCCTAAACGAAATAAAGAAGAAGAATTAGAGAAGCGAAAGGAGCGAATAACAGTAAAGACGGCTGACTGACAGGACAAATGTACGAAAATGGGAGGAGCAGACGCGAGGCAGCCGAGATGTGCTGACAGCCTTTTCAGCAATGCATACATACTTGAACACTCCGAATAGGAGACGCAGAATAAGATACAGGAGATGGGCGCCGAAGCCGAGCATCCAGCGCAGCGCGGAGAAAAACGACATGGAGCCACAGCCGTCGAAAGTTTGAACACGCGTCAAGAAGATGTCTTTCTCTTTCTTTGTTTCCTTCTTTCTCTCTCTCTCCCTTTTCTCTCTGCGTCTATTCTCCTTCGTTCCAAGGAACCGCGCGCCGCCCTCAGGACGGCAGCTACGAAATCGTCATTTCTTCTCGAGCCAAATGCCAAGTCTTCTTGGCGTTTGAACTTGAAACTACCATACAGCGTTCCTGCGACGTCAGATGGAAGAGAATTCAATGCTACTTGCTGAACGTTCAAGAGAAGGCGTTATGCGTCGGCGCCCCGCCGTCCCGGGAGAACTTTAAGCCAGCTAAATATGCATACCTCCACTGACTTATGCCAACCGCTGTCTGCGCCATTATTTGTCAGCTTAAAAAACTGAATGGAAAAGCAAGCGCAGTCTGCTATAAACATCCGGCGAAGATTGGAGCTATACCTAATGCATTGTCATGTGACTGATCGATAGGCAAAGAGAGGAGAGAGAGAGACGTAGAGGTAAAGAGAGAGAAAGACTTCATTTCGCTAAGGTTTGCACAACTTACGAGGAAAGTAAAAAATGAACCCGTCGGCGGCAGCCGCCAGCGCCAGGCGCTCTCTTTCCACGTGCAACGGTTGGGCCCATTGTGATGCCTTCTGAAAATAGGCAATTCTTTCGACATTGATTGGTACGCAACTTTTTAGCGCCAAAAGACGCAACAGGAAGACAACAACCGGAAGAGACAATAATTTGCGGGAAAACAAGTGACCAACATGCGTAGTTAAGGCAATCGTGACCGCAACGCAGTCCTATTTAACAGATGTGAGATGTTTCTGCGTGAAAACGTCAATGCCAACTGACGGCATTTCGTCCAAACAGCGCCAATGGAAAGCTCGACAGAGATACTTCTCATGCGCATCGTCGGGAGGAGCACCAGGTTACACGGTCGGCCGAAGGCTGCGACACAACTAAGAAAGAGAGAAAAAGATACAATTTAAACCTAAGACTCACATAAAAGACAGCAGGTCCAAAAGGACACTTTCAAAAGGCGACAATGTGGCCACCTGAAGGTAAGGTAAACGTTTCACTTGCCGTACTACTAATTTGAAATGAAAATTAAGGCTAAGTTGAGGTAATAAAATGCAAATCAGATTTCAATAAACTCTGAGGAACTTTAATTACTATTAGTTGACTTTAAATTTTAAAAATCTGAATCAGAGCCATTGGAGTCTCCAAAATTGTGTAGAGATTTACTGCCGCCATTAAATGTTTCAAGCGTTCACGGCGATGACGGGCTTGCAGGAACCCACTGACTATTATTATTAAGGGCAGCTTTGAAATTCAAACTTGCCACTGTTCGTCCAAAAGTAATTATAATTAAGAGTGGCAAAGCATAGCTGCTTGCCGACTTAGCTTGTTCAAGCACTTTGAAAGGAAGGAAGGAAGGAACATAGAAGAAAAAGGCGCAAAGGTTTACAGCACTTGCCTGTCGAAGCGGTGTCTTCGTTTTCAGCAAAGCGCCTATATGAACCCACAAGCAATTTTCCTCTTGCCAACGGCGTCTCACCCTTCGGAACGCCACTTAACACCGACACATGATCACCTGCGAACGCACATTGAAAATGGGAGGATTCCACCATCCAACCAACCACCTTCAGCGCAAGCGCCTAATGAACAACTGCTCAACATGCAAATAATGAAAGTAACGACCTATATGCCAAAAAGGACGCACTCTGTGGAAGCAAAGAGCTCACTGGCTTGTTCAAACGAGACGTAATGGTTGAAACGACAATTAATCTCTACTTGTAGTGAAGTAGGCAAATGGAGAAGTTTCGCCTAAGCCAATTAAAACACCTCGCTCGCTCGTGGCGGCAACGATAGAAAACATTAGTCGTAGTATACGGAAAAAACATGCGCTTAAATGTGACTACTCCAGTTGGCATAGCATCAGCACTGGGTGTGTTGTGCCCAATTTTAACAAACCATTTTATTAGTAGTCGCTCAGAACAAGCGAACAACAATCTACGACGGCCTCGCTGCAGCGGCGGCGGTCGGTGGAGCATCAACCCTTACGGGTAAACGCTGTACAATGGATGCTGAGGGAAACGCTGAAATACGAAAGAAGAAAAGTAAAAAAGAGTGAATGCACTGGACGGACTGAGTGAGGAACATGAAAAAGAAAATGGTTGTCGAAACCGTTGATTAGCTAACAGTTACAAGCGTGAGAAGGACTAGAAATGAGATGATTAAGCCAATGTATCTCAGCCTCATGAAGCTGCGCGCTGGTCATCAAAGAACGCCTTCGATAAAGGACGTGTCCAGGTGCTCCATGAGATTTTTCAGAAAGGTCATCTCCTTGCGAGTATTGTCGAAAATCACATTCGGGTCTTCAGACTGACAGCGCAAACAATTTGGAGCCATCACCATAGCCAAATTGTTCGAGTCCATTTTCGTAAGCGCCACGTTCTCCGGTCGTATGAAGGTCTAAAAAGGCAATGGAGGGCGCTAATCTATTTTTGGCTTTTGTTTAAAAACATCCCAACGCAATACCTGCAAGAAGCGTATCAGATAAGCAATGACGAGTCGATTGATTGGTGGAAGTTGGTCAATAAGCTTGCAGCACTTGTCAGGATCGGCTGCCGATTGAATGCATTCATCGTACATCCTGTCAGGAACCAATGGGTCGGCCAACTCGCGATACCACAATTTAAGCAAGCTTGCCGGTACGTGAGGGTCGTTAACCGGTGGCAACAACCAACGGTCGACACGCATCTTCAATGCGTTCACTTCGTCTATGTCGCCCGGAACTCGAAAAATCCCCTCCGTTCGAGCACCATTCAATTGCAACACCAATTCGGACAACGTCGTCTGAATCCAAGGCAACTTGCGGCGGGCAAAGCGTTCCCTTTGAATAAGCATAACCTCTTCGAGCGTATTTCCAAACATGGACGGATGAAAGATCTGCAAGCGAGCTTGCTCGATTTCTTCAATGGTCGGCTTACGAAGACCTCTTCTGGCTCCGAAACGTACTATCCGTTCAAGTCGTTTGCAGCAATGCTGAGCGTAATGGCTTAGCGCCACTTCGGGCAGGTCGAACATTGGACTGGCGTATCGACTTATGTGCGATTCGAGGTAGGAGGTGAACAGCGAAGAAGGAGGAAAGAATTTCAAACAGATCGACAAAAGTTCCCATCCGCGGCGAGAACTTTCCGGTCGAGGATTTTCGGTGGCCTGCTTGCACAACTGGAGAAAGATTTCGTCGCGTAAAGCCGGCTTTGCCCAACCGCGAACGCACACGTCCAGAGCGAGTTGATCCAGCGTTACACCCGACTTTCTCACCTTACGATCTCCCATGTACGCCTGTATACGCTTGAATATTTCGCACGCTTCCTTCTTTAAAGACTTATCCGACGTCATTATCAGCGGCTTCTTCAGTTCGTTCTGAAACGAGAAAACAAACACCGTAGGAGCTCCTTATAAGGAAACGGTTTAAAATGATGCGAGACGTAAATGGACGAATCTAACCTAACAACTGTTCATCTCGACAGAAAACCCTTCTTTGCAAAATGTCGCCACGGTAAGGACAGATGCGACGGCTTGAAATGAAGCCGAAAATTCGCCCGCTTGCAAGTTAAAGCGTTCCCATTGCCTTAAAATGGGTTAAGCAAATGGACGCCTTCTCTTTCGAAGGTGAGTTGACATTTCCACAAAGGCGCACGTCGCTTTTGAAGGACTTTTCACACTTTTTCAGGCAAGGAGCCCTTCCGGACTAACAACACGCTTTACAGGTTAAAAATAATAGTAGCAATTTTCGGCAAAACCTAAGCAGCGATCTGTCGCGCAAGGGAGATCACTCAAATTGGACATTCGCCAATATGAGGAGGATGACGACCTCAATATTACGCTTAGCAGATGCTAGGGAATTTGAAACCTGTCCGCGAATTCCGCTACGGCGGGTTAACACGGTCATCTGGCGCGTTCTTGGACATTTAAAAGGGTCACCACATTTCACTGGTAATACAAGTCATCGATACGGTGGAACGAACAAGTTGATCGATAAATTACTTTTCTTCCAACTTGCGAATCACTTAACGTTATAAAGTGGCCTCACTCAGTGCGGAAAGCGGAACTGGTTCCTTTCCAAATGCATAGTCTCTGCTCCATGCTGATAGGATCCATTCCTCCACTGTACCGTTTGAGGGACGTTGGAAAACGGAACAGCAGGACCGAACCATTATATGCTACCCAAAGTTACACATCTCGCCAAAGCTTAAATAGTTAACTTAGAAAACAATAGTACGGCGTGTTAAGCATTAATGAAATAATCCTACGCAGAGGGAGCCACCATCTTACCTCCCCAATATATCACATTAAAGAGTTCGTGCGCGGATGTTTTAAAAAAGGGATAAAGTAGTAGAGAAGCAGACACTGCTTTCGACAGTAAGGAAATAAGCAAACTCACCCGCGTCCAGGAGAGCACACTTTGAACGCTTTGCCGTTTCCGAAACAGTCCTTTGGTATGCTTGTTAAGGTACTCGTGAGCGTAGAATTCAATGTCTCCCTCACGAAGGAATGCGTGCGCCGTACGGCCGGTCAAACGGCTGTCGTCACCACCTTTGCCCGTCGTTGGACTAACCTTCGTCTGGCAAACAAACATGACTATTACTATTATTATTATTGTTGTTGTTATTATTATTAATATGTAAACAGACATTTTTCCAAGTTTATAAGGCAAAAAAAATTTACCAAACGATTCAACGTAGCCGGTCCACTTGGTGGTGAATTGTACGCGTCCGCCTGCTGTTGTTGCTGCTGCTGGTTGGCGGGAACCACTACCGACTGAGGCCGATTAAGCGACGAAGGCGATACCTCCGAGGGAAAGCCGTTGAACGAAGGTCTCGACTTGTCAACCGGCTGTTTCCCTATGGCAACTGTGCTTTCCGAATCGGCGCCCGGCGTAGACGAGGTGGCGCTACTATGACGAACCGACGACCCAACTTCCGACGTTCGACGTCGAAACAAAACGGATGCGTCAACAGCGCCGGTGGTATAATACAAAGACGGGTCAACTGACTCTTTGGTAGGAGTATCCGGCATATCGTAAATTGGAGATCTCACCTCCTCTGACGAAGGTAAGCGAACCGATCGTGGTATTGTAGCTGTGCATGACGGTACTTTTGCGGATAAGGTGAACCGTTTAAAACTGTTAATGTACTCTTCGTCGTCCTGGCTGGATGTCAAAGATGTTGGCGAGTGAGGCCCGCCCTCTTCATCATCAGCGAATAATTCCTCATCTTCATCGCGTTCACTTTCCTCCGAACTGGTACTGTCCAACTCTTGCTCGGAAAACGGGTCGATCGTATTTCCAACTATGAACTGCTGATGCAGCTGACTATAGGTAAGATGCTGAGTGACATGCTCGTACACTGGGTTTGTACACGTTGTTGTCATCAAGCATGATGGTACTTCCTTGTCGCCTTTCTTTGTTCCTCCCCCTCCTGCTTCCGCTAGGCTCAACTTTAAAGGTAAATTGGGCGACTTTGTAATCGATCCATTGGTGGAAGGATGACCACTGTCGCAAAGACGAGGACTGTCGGCTGACGCTTGCGACGACGAATCGTCCCCGCGGGGATAGGAATCGCAAGAGCGTATGCCTGAATCGTGCGATTTCCATATGGCGCTTTCGGAGACCTCCTGGCTACCTTTGGTCGTACAATCGACTGCTTTCCAAAGTTGCTGACTACCAGCTACAGCCGCTATTGGCGTAACGGGAGTCTTATGGAAGTCCCGTACAACGCCACCGCTCTGCGTACGATCGCGATTGACAGAGTCCATTTTCTGCTCCTTAATTGACGTAAGCTTGTCATTGTCGGCAGGCATATGAACGGAACGAAAACTTTTCGTCGCAGGCATACGAACGCGAATGTTCGCCATGGGAAAATGACCGGCAACAAAGTCGAACGACCGCTGCCTGTTGATTTTGCCCACCGTCACCCAGTGATGATCGTCAACGTTTGGCAGGTTCACCTGAGATGCAATGTCCCCAACTGCCAAGTGATCATTTTTACCGTCCCCTTTTGAGTTCGCGCACGAAGGATGCGCCTGATCTGACGACGAGTCGACAATGACGGAACAAGTTTTCGGCGCTGGCGATTTGTCCAAAATACGTCGCCTTGCCGGTGTCGAGCAACTCCCTTGCGACATTTTGGGCAGTCGACCGCCTGCGGTCACCGCCGTTGTCGTCCCGGGAGAGCCGCCGCATGACGACATGGACTGAAATGCAACGTCGGAATTTGTCGAACGTTTAGACATCTCCTGCGGTGCATCGTTGCGCAGCAACAATCGGTTCATCTACAAAAGGGAAAACAACGCTTTGGCTGAACCTATCACCGCTTAAAGGCAAACGTACGGCAAAGCCTGTCGGATCAGATTCGGCAAGTTTTTTGTTTAACTTGAGCGAATAGGAGGACACCGAAGAAACCATGTCGTCGTGAACTTCTCGACTAGCTCGGCTGACGCCATCGGTGGTTGATGCCAAATTTGCTACGCTTCCGCATGATATGCGATACGCGTCAACATCTATTCCGCAGTTCGACTTCGTGGCTGAACCTTTGCTTAAAAGGGAAAAAAACAGAAATCCACATTTACCGTAAACAATTGGATGGTCGCTACGGGCTTACAGTGAAGTTTGATTTTTCTCGTGATTTAACGACTTTATCAAAGCCTCGTGTACTGTCGACGACGACGATGACACCGTACGGCAATCGCTCCTTTTGGTTCGACTTCTTGAACGGCCGCCGCGGTGCAACTGCTCCTGTTGACCCTTCTTCTTCAGCAGGTGGGACGAGGACAAAGCCGTCTGGCACGAAACTGACGTGCACGACTTGTTCTTGCTCATCTGAATATGAGCGGGAAAAAGATTTTTAACGATTGAAAATTTTGAAACAAAAAAATTACACGACGACTCGGTTTCGGCGATTCGCCAGGACTAGTTTGCGTTTGACAACTGACCGATCGACTTTCCGCCCATCGCCCGTACGTTTGCGTACAGCTGCGACTTGAATGTGGACTGTGGCTACTGCTTGTGGTCCCCGTGCCGGTCGACGGGGAATGAATGGGTTCGGGAGGGAAGGAAAACGGCGGCTCATCGTAGGTAACGACTCTTGAAGGACCGTCCGCTTGGACCGGCGACGTCGTTCCACCGACATGCATCGTTCGTCGAGCTTCCGTATTCAACTTCAACGTCTGAAAGCGGCTTTGTCAAAACTGGCCAAGGAAGGCGCCTTATATTATTCCGCCCACCAACGGAATCTGTCAACAAAAAAGAAAGCAACGCCTGCACGAACAATAGCTCGCAACTGTAACGGCTTTAGCACTACTGAATAGTCACTAATGGCAGAGGAGCGCAATTCAACTAATTCGATTATGAGTCTTCACAATGACAACAAGGCTTACGTCGCGCTTTGGTTACGTGTGTGGAAAATATGCTTACGGATGAGCAACGGCAGAGCGTTCCCGATAAATGGAATATTTTTTTAAAAAGAAAAGAAAACACAAGCGGCACTTATCTGGGAAAGCAGTAAAGAGAGCGTGCACCTTTCGACGAGATCAGGTATGTCGTGTCAAGATTGAAAAAGACACCTGCCGGCTATACTCTTTTTAGCTAATGGCCGTTTACGCCAATGGCCAAGCGGCGACGGCGTGACGATGGTTGAAACCAAGAAAAAAAGTGAGTTACGCTCATTTGGAAATATTTAAAGCAAAGTGGCGCGTCGTTGCGCGACCGTGCAACACCAATCCAAAAAGGGCAAACAAAAGCCGATCGCGTTTGCACAGCGTTTAAACTTCGTCGCCATCGGAATGCAACTACGCTGAGCAGAAGTTGGACAACCGCTGCTCTCATATCAGCTGGTACCACTCTGTTCAGTCGCAGCAACGTAGTAGCAATAGCCGTTGGCTATAGAGCACAAATACGCTAGGGACCAATATCTCTTCAAGGATGAAAAATGGTATTTGAAAAAAGATCGCCAACTTCCGCTTGAACAGAATTTATACAGTGACGATGAAGTACGAGAAACTTTTACATTAACTTCTAGCATAACCAGCTGTTCAAACGGAAGTTTGGCTTCGAAAAAGTGCTACACTTTTAGGTTTGCTTATTTGGAGCTGTTGAGTGCGCGTTTGGACAAACCGTAAGAGAGAGGGAGAGAGGATATGTTAATAATACTGACCTGCAGTTTCGCCAGAGGTATTATGTCGCAGTTGTGCGGCCGCTGCCAAACCGTCTTCTGACTGAACGCATTGCAATAGTAGAATCGGCCGGTGTTTTGATCATACAACTCCCACCATTGGTTTTCGTGCGTTCGTTTGCTGAAGCGAAAGCTTTTTTTTAAAGAAAAACCTTTTGAGCATTTAAAAAGTGCATCTCATTTTTGAAACGTACACTCTCGCGCCGGAAGGTGGCTCCCAGCAGCATTCACCGGTAATCAAGTTGGCGTACATGTGCTCCTTCGTATGCGGTTCTACTATTTCGACCCATTCGATTCTAAAATGTACTAACGAAAGTTAAAAGCTTCGCTGCAGCCACTTCGCTTTCGTAGGTAAGCGTAAATCAATGCTCACTCGCAGCATCGCGTTTCTTTCTTTACAACCGTAGGACGAAGCATGGGCACAGCTGGTCAAAAATTTTTATTCCAAAATTTCGCGCCGAAAACCCGTCGCTTTCGCTTCTTAGCTCTACATATAACTTAGCAAGATAATAATATAACAATAAGCGTCAAGGTGAACGAACTTCCTTGCGCATCAAACAAGAAGTATGCATTTATTCCTTCAGTCGTTAAAGTGTTAACAATTGGTCCATTAAATCGAAATTATTGACCTGAATTTCGCTTAGGCGAACAGCCCGTTGACATGACTACTACCATTTCGCTAACGAATTGTACATGGATTTTCCGTGTAACCGCCGCACCTTTAAAGGTAGAATTCGGAACAAAGAAGTAAGAAAATTTAATTAGCCAATAGCTGTTAGTAGAATGTTTTGCTGAAAAGACTAAAACATTTACAACTTCGCTTAAACGAACCAAACTTGGAGACGTCTTGCCACACGGGCAACTGGCTGAAGGCTTTAGATACCCTAAATGGTGAGACTTAGCTAAGGGCGGGACCTCACTAGGTTTGTATTTAAGCAAACTGACGCAGCAATGATGTAGGCTTACGTTTTCACGCCTAAGCGCTGATGGGCGACGGAATTTAGAGAAATAACTTTCCTTTGCTGTACGTAACTTTAAACGGATACCGTGAATTCCGTTGCAAGCAAGGAAGAAAACCGCGTATTCGTACTATGACGACAGCTAGTAGCAAAGCGAGCAAGTTCACTGCCACACTAAGAGATAGGTATTGAGGCAAACTGATTTAAGCAACGACATCCGATATTTTTAGGCGACAAAATTCCGCAAAGTAATATTAGGGAAATTGCAAAGAGGATTCAAACTATTCTGCGGCAAACTAGGAAGGCAAAAGGCCAATTGGTACGCAGCGAAAACAAAGTGGGAAAGGCGAACATAGTCGCTTCGTAGCGGCAAACGACTTCAAGCAAAATAAGCAATAATTTCTTGAACCAATTGGCGCAACGTCAGCTGCCGTACCAAAGCTGACAAACACCAAAGAAAGGAGGCAAAGAAAGTTACGGAAATACTTTACGATCACAACATTAAGTTGGGCAGCTGCAACTAATTCAATAGCTTTGCTTCGCCAACGAGAAACTTTGACTATAGTCACCAGAAGAGGCGACGTCACCATTATGAGGCTCATAACATAGTCAATGGTTAAACGATTACTTTCCATAATAGTAAGTCAAAAGCGGAACCAGCAAAAAAAGCTCTAACAAGTATGACATGAGAAAACAATTGCTCGCGACTAGACACCCAACAATGCTAGAAATTCTTTCCTTGCTAAACAGCTTCCGGAGCAGCAAAAACTTCTTAATGAACTTTGTCGCTAAGCGCCTTTCGAATATACGAAACGACGACGGCCGGAACTATGTTTCGTATGTTCGAGAAGTAGCTGACGGCGACTGGGTGCACGGGCAACGTTAATCCACTTTAGAAACAATTCATATCGCAATTTAAACTCTACAAGCACAGAAAGAGTACGCGGGAAGCAACAATGATTTCATAGGAGTTTGTTAAAACCAGTACATTCCAATATATGGGAAAGCTTAATACGCGTCGCCAAGGCACAATGGAGTTGAACGTATAACATGTTACGACAGCGTAGAACGGATGCGGAGTTATTTAAACCAATGCTCATATACGCATAGAGATATTAACACGACTTCAAAGGGAAGTCATCGACAACGATGCGACCTTTATGGTCAATCAATGTTCAATTCTATCTTGTCAATTCAAACGTGCGAAAAAGACATGACACCGCGCGACCCCATTTCAACCAACTTTGCACCGTCGAGAGTATGTTCGGCAATTCCGACTTTATGCCGTGCTCAAAAATGTTGGCATCATTTCAAATTGACTGGACGTCAGCCAACCGAGTAAGTACAACCTTTCTTTCTTGTAAAACGATAACGCTATTCTCTTTGCATATTTCGCGTAGTTGGTAAAAAAAAGCTCTCTGAAAGCTTGCAAAAACCGCTAGTCGCATTTTTGCAAAGCATGGAGGAACTTATTTTTAAAAATTCGAAATTATGTTTGCCTACTGTCACTATTAAGTGGATAAAAGGTAGCTGGGAAGTCTGTAGGATTAATGTACAATGCGGACGGGGTCACGAATAGCAAAAGTGCTCTTCAACCAACGAGTTGTTAGCTGACAGAATGCACCGGTCACTCGAGCAAACATAGGAAAACTACTTATCATTACTGACTCAATCGTATAGCTGTCGCAGGTGAGCAAAAGGGACAAGTTTCTTGACCAGTGCGCATAAAAACTATGAGCGGATCGAGTAGCCATGCGGCAGTGGGAGAACTTGAATTCCGTCGAAAAGAATAAATCGATTAGAAAGCCATCTATAGCGGTTAGAAGGGGAATAGTCGATTAACGATTATTATGAGAATTGTAAGAAAGGTGAAAGCACTCACTGCGACTGATTCATCATCTTAGGCACAATGGGCACGCAAAATTGCCAACTCGAAACATTCAATAAGACTACGATTGATCCATTCTGTCCAACATCCGCCACCTGAGAATGCGACGATCCACGAAAGATGACGACCTCTATCCGTAAGGTGACAACCGCATTGTGCTGCCTGAAAGGACAGCCACATTTTCAAACGCTCGAATTAGCACAGTGGAAAAGAAGCAGGCACGACATCGACGAGTCGAATAAGCGAAATGGGTGAAAAATTGGCGAAAACCGGATGCTTTAAGAAAACAGCCGTCCTACGGCGTTTGGTGGTACCAAACGCTTCTCGGAAGCCAAAACGATTAACAAGTACCAAACAATAGGTGTACACACATGCATATATCCATAACAATCGCGTTCCCATGCCGACCGAATGGCAACTTTGGCTGTCCGCTAAAACGGTAAATCTGAAGCCAAGAAGAGAAGAGGAATTTATCCCAACGAAAGGCCACTGACCGTACAACACAGGCCAAAGGCGGTCGAACGGAAATGAATTGCCTAAGGTCGTTGCAACCCCCGTAAGAGAAAGGGAATCGAAAATCGACAACGTTGAACCAACCAGTCGTTGGAAGCACAGTCTGACAACGGTCCAGTTTTTAGCCGTCGTCATGCCCATATGGGGAGAGATTGATTGGCAAGAACAAAGCCCAGTGCCTCTTTGACAAGCCAATTCTACATATGGAGGTCATTTGCACATGTGCGCGTTTGCCGAACAAGGCAACCGAGCTGCCGCGATGCAACTCGATTTACCAATTCTGCGCCACAGCCCAAAAGATCTTTATGATGAATGGACGGGCTTGTGAATGGAAACTACGTCGCCCAGTGCACTCCAGCGCCACGTAGACTAACGGAATTAAAACAAAAAGCGACTATTGGCGCAAAGTTGTAAAGCATAAAGGTGACATCCCAACGGCGACATGGAACAACGGCAAATAGAAGTAACGATCAGCGAGCCATAGATGGGCGACGCTGCACAGCGCATCAAACGTCTTGATTAGCTATAATAGGACGCATTGTCCAGCTGTCGGTCGCGATGGCCACACTTCCGCCGCGCGAGAGCAATGAAGCAAGGAAAAAGAGAACCGGCTCTCTTTGTCGAAAAACAGCGCGGAAAGTGCAATTACTTTGGGCAAAGGTGGGACAAAAAGTCTAAAATAAGCACTGGAAGCGATAAGCAATTTTCCGGCAAACACGCCCTCGCTACAAAGCATCACGCAATGCCGCGTTGATCAATCCAGCGAAGTGAGGATCACAAGGAATAGGGCAAAATCAAACAACAGTATACTGAGAAAAATGTGCGCAGGTAATATTACATTTTGGCGCCCGTATTGGGTAGCTTCCAAAGGAAACTATAAGTACAAACTGCCCAAAATGAGCAAGGCAAAGTTGCCTATTGTCGATGAAAAGTATATTTAGTTGGTCAGCTTATTACTGCGTGACGTAAGCTGGTAGGCAACGCGGCTAACGCTTTAGTTCGAAACATTTAAGTGACCGCTACGTAGCACTCTGGTAGGAGAGAATAAAATTTTTTGAAATGAAAAATAGTATAAAAAACCAACAGGAAAGGCGCAATAAATGCCGATTGCTCGCTGAAATTGTACGCAACGAAAGGTTTTTATTCGAGCACAAAAGAGCCTCTACAAGGCAAAGGGCAAAAATGACAAGAATTCGCGATCGCGCTATCGGAATTTAAGATCAGCAAGGTGAAGTTATTCGCGGAAAAGTGAATTGCAAGCGTCCTTGGATGCACGTGTACTCCATTATCAAAATGGGTGTTCGTGTCAAAAATAATAAGGCTTTGACAACTGCTTGATTAGAGATTCGTAGAGATGACGATCGAAGGGAGCAGATGAGAAACTACCTACACATCACAGTACGAGACTGCGAAATACAGTACGTAACAATTGGGTGCGTGTTGGCCGAACAGGTTTCATCTGAAAAAGCTACATCTCCGTTATGCATTACGAAGACTACTCGGTTGTTCATCCGCTTTTCATAGGTTTGTTTGCAAAAATTCGTATTTAAAGTCTGCAAGTCGTATTTCAGATTTTTACGCTTTGCGTATGTGCTATTCGTACTGGTTGGCTAAGAAGCACGAAGACTTCGCAGTTTTTGAACTGTTTTTTCGCAAAAATCCGTTCGAGGTTGCGCAGCCGTACGGCGGGTATTTCTTCCACACTTTGCATTGAATAGTTTTGCAGGGAGAGTTCACCATTTTCTGCGGCTTGCAGGATTGTCTAGCTTTGCTGAAAACTTTTAAATTTACCGACGGTGACTTAGCTTATTTGAAAACTATTCTTCCCGAAGTGCAAGATGAATTTCTGCTCTATCTAAAGTCACTTGACTGCCGAGGTCTGTCCGTTTATGGGATACGAGAAGGTACCATTGTATTCCCGAAGGAGCCGCTTATCACGGTTGAAGGTCCTTTGGGTGTTTGTCAACTGTTGGAAGCCGCTTTGTTGAATTTGGTAAACTTTTCCAGGTGAGTGATCTTTTTGTTAGCGTAAAGTTCTACTATTCTTTTTCTACAGCTTAGTTGCAACCAAGGCAATGAGAATACGGCAAGCAGCCGGCGAAAAGGCTGGCCTTTTTGAAATGGGTATGCGCCGAGCTCAAGGTCCCAACGGTGCATTAAGCGCTACAAGATACGCATATATCGGCGGTAACTCAAAGCTTTCATTTGTACTAGTAGAAATTACAAATTTCATTAGGTTTTGATGGGACAAGCAATGTTTTTTCTCACAGACTTTGGAACATTCCTCTTTTTGGTACAATGGCTCATTCGTACATAAATGCTTTCGAGTCTAACTCTAAACATGAGTTGCCTGCGGAAATGCTTCTTGAAGATGGAAAGCCTGTTGACCTTATTCCTTTGTGCATTCAGTACCGTGACCAGGTCTACTTAGCCCTTGATTTTGGAGACAAAAGGGAAGCCAATGATGGTGAACTGCGAGCCTTCGCTCACTTTGCAGCAGCGTTTCCAGATTGCTTCATCGCCCTTCTTGATACCTACGACGTTCTCAGGTCTTTACATTGCCTATGCTTTTGCATGAATGTACTTTTATTGCTTTGTATAGAAGCGGAGTGATTAATTTCTGCGCATGCGCATTGGCGCTCCACGACTTTGGTCACCGCGCCATAGGAATCCGACTGGACAGTGGCGATCTATCTTATCTTTCCAAGAAAGTGCGTTCCGTATTTCGAAAAATGGCCGACCAGTAGGTTTCAGTGTTTTCCATGCTACAAACTTAGTAATTGTTACTTAGCTTTTCGTTTCCTTGGTTCGGCGACCTCAAGATAAATGCTAGCAACGATCTTAATGAGAAAACTATTAGCTCGCTGAATTCTCAAGGGCATGAAATCGACAACTATGGTATAGGCACGCACCTGGTCACTTGTCAACAGCAGCCTGCTCTCGGATGCGTTTACAAGTTGGTTGAACTCAACGGAGAACCCAGAATGAAGATTACTCACGAAATATCTAAAGCGACCCTCCCTGGTCGAAAGTCACTTTACCGCCTTTACGGCAAAGACGGTACGCTTGTTTATACCGGTCCGGTGTTTAAATTTGCTTACCGTATGAAAAAAAGAATTCAGGTACTTGAAATAATTTGAAAATTCAAAATTAGATTACTGTATGTCTGGATACGCAGGTACAATCATCCCGGCCAACTAAATTTTAACCTTTTGTGTCCATAAGTCTTCGCATTCGGTTAGTTGCAAGCCTCCGACGCGGGAAGGGGTTGATAACTTGTCCAATTTTGCCTTTACGCATTTGACAAGGCGTTTCCATATTTTCGAAATTGCACTTAGCCTTAGATAATTGGAACCATCTCTTAGACCTAAACGTTTTTGCCCTTTTTGCTTGTTATCAACAAAACTTAATTTCCCGTATACTTTTATTTCAAATGCTAGGCTCGCTGAGTCAGAGTCAAGTACGTCCGTGTCTTGCTGCTGCTGGTTCGGCAAGTTTTGTTTTTATTCTCTCAGACTAAGCTCTTAGCTTGAGCAAATATTTTGCCGTGTTTGGAAGAGTCGCATAGTTTTTACGTAGGTGAATTTTAAATTGTTGTCTCATCCAAGATAAGACAGTCTTTACTTTTTTTTGAAATAGTCCGAACACGTTGGCTTTTCAGTTGTTTTGTGATGCGATGACAAGTCTGTCCCAATAGTTAACGTCGGTAAGTACGGATAAATTTGTAAATATGCCGCTTGACTTGTTACTCAGGTTTAGGTCGAAGTTCTTTTGATTTCAAGCTGACCATCGGCATTAAGTGAATGCAGATAGGCTTCCAATTCAAGTCGAGTAGAAGTTGATGCACAGAGAGTATTAAAATGAATGCGCAATACTATCTGGGCGCAGTCGCGGACAGAATAAATATTTTGTACAAATAAGCTATGAAAATCTCATTAATGTTAATCTGTGGCCGGTGCAACTAAATGGAATCACTAACACCAAAGGCGGCATTCGAGAAAGCATAAAAGCTTGGAATCTAATGTCAGCTCATAGGGCGATCCCTTATTTTGGGATCGATTTTATTTGTCTAAAGAGTAGTCTAATATTTTGTTATGACTGTAAATGAGGGATATAGTTCTAGTCCCATTGCTCACTTCGGCATAGTGGCATTTATTGAGCAGGAAGGCGCGAATTCAGTTTAACGCACTTCGTAGTACACGGAGGCACAAGTGAAGCTCACCAATTTAATTACGTTCCAGTGACCTCTGTTTAGGCTGTGCCATTAATGACTTGCTTACTCTTCGATCCGAGAAGGCACCAGAAGAGGGACAACCCGTTTTGTGCCGGCACCCATTTGAGGTAAGTGTTGGTGACTTTTTATATTTTATGAAGAAGTAGTTTCACGAATGATAAGGAGCTGAAACGAGCCCATGTAACGCCAAGCAAGGTGGTGAACCTTCAACAACTTGTGTGGCAGAATGGATGTCAGAAAGAGCCCGTCGAAGATTTGCTCACCGTGAAACGTCGCGTGTGCGATTCTTTCCGAAGCATCCGATCCGATAACACGCGGCGTTTGAATCCAACGCCTTACAAACTTTCCGTATCCTGCGCTTTTTATAACCATTTGCACCACGAATGGCTACGGCACGTGCCGGCTGGTCAGCTCGAGTAACAAAAGTCTCGGACAAAGTTTATTTTTGTTAGAAATAGCTTTTCCAATGGTACTTGATTTCATGCATTCTAATCTGATTGGAGAAGGACAACTGGAGATCGAATAAGCTTAGAACCTTCTTGTCCGATTGATATCTGATTTGCTGTTCAGCCAAGGGTTGTCCATCGAGCATCACCTGATCCGGGATCGTCTCCACGCCAAGCATAACCACTTGATTTATCATGGTGGATGAATAACCGGCCATAGCTGCCGTCATCAGAAGCTGACCAGCGTTTAGGCTAAAATTGACCAGCGTGTAATGGCCATCGATCACTGCGTCTTCGTTTTCGCCATCGTCCCAATAAAGGTTACCCTGCGCTTGTCCCGCTTGGTCAGGGCATACGAGTAAATTTAATGGATTTTTTCTCGCTAGAAAAGTGCTGTTAGCAGGCTTCTGCCAGGGCACAATGGAACCACCGCGAAAGAACATTCCAATAGCGTATTTGTCAACGTATATGGTAATGTTACCCGGTACGTTTTCAACAGGACTCAGCGAGGTCAAGTTGAACCACCTTGCCGACGGGAAATATGCCTGCCTACTTGTACTGTTCGCTTCGACAATTGGAACGACCATCAGCTCTGAGCCCCAAAGAAATTGGTCGTCCACATCCCTAGCCAAAGGGTCCGTTGGATATTCAAAGAATAAGGGCCGGACGACAGCACCTCCTCGAATGTAAGCCCAAAATAACAGCGTGTAAAGGTGGGGCAGAAGGCTGTAACGAAGCATTAGCACTTTGCGTATGCTGGCCACCGTTTCTGGAGACCACGAAGCCGGATCCTGATCACGATCAACGTCGTCGGAGTTGTGATTACGACTAAAAGGATAAAAAGCGCCCAGTTGGCTCCAACGCAAGCATAGCTCTTCGTCGGCCGTCCCAATGAAACCGCATATATCCGAACCTGTCATGGGCATACCGAACATTTGAAATTCGAGCATGTTCACAATTGACCATCGAAGGTCTTTCCACCGACTCCAGTTGTCTCCGGACCAATGAATGGCATATCGTCCCGAGCCGACGAAAGAGGACCGCGACAGTACGAAGGGACGCTTTCCGAGCAGTACGCTTTTCAACGCCATATTTGTCACAATCGACTCGCTCAGACCATATACATTATGCAGAGAGTAATGTTGTCCCAACAGTTGGTTCGCGTCCATACAAATAGTTTTGTCGGTAAAACTTGGATATGGCAGTGGATTGTACGGTGGTCGATTGAACTTGTTTGGCTGACATCCATCTACGGAGCCGTCCAAAAAATTAGAAGGTTCATTCATGTCGATCCAAATGCCGCCGTAGGGTAGCTTTTCGTGCAGCTGCTTCATGAAGTACAGCCAGTAGGTGGTGGTGTCGGGATTCGTGAAATCCGGCCAGTAAGTGTTACCAGGCCAGACGGCGCCTTCCAGCGGACGACCGGAAGAATTGTCTTTAATGAAAATGTCCATTTTCAGACCGTGCTCCAACGGCGGGTAAGCAGCCTTCGGTCTGCTTGGTATTCCAGAGTCCAAGATGGGCACAGTCTTTATGTTTTCCTCTTTTTCAAGCTGCGCGACGTATTTGTCCAAGCCGGCAAAACGTTTCGTATCGATGGTAAAGTCCATACGATCTTGCATATAGTCTATGTCGAGAAATTGGCCATCCTGCGGAATGCCGGCGTCTCGGTTTCGTCGAACAACGTTGGTAAGTGACGATAAGTTTTTATAACCAAAACGGCTGAGATGGAAACCCAAACCCCAATAGGGCGGTAAGCTTGGATGCCCAATAAGGTCATGGTACTGAGCTAAGACCATATCCGGCGTGGGGCCTAAGAATATGAACATATTAAATGCCCCACCGGTAAGTCTTATGGTCAGAATAGGCTCTCCAGGTTGCAATGTTATGTCCAAAGCATGAGTGTTGAAGAACAGTACTCCATGCGCGTTACCATTATCGTCTTCCATGCACAAATAGAACGGATGTACGCCGTACAAATTGTAATTATCATCCGTTGGCGCGTGGTCACGAGCCATAAACGGCCATTTTTTCCACTCAAACCGGCGTCTGAAACGATCGTGCACTTGCTCACCGAGGCCGTAAATGAAGGTTGACGGAAGCTTCAATGAGAACTGATGGAATTGTTCAGACATGGTAAAGCCGGGTAACCTTCTGCTATCGATCAGAGTGGTGCCGGTGCTTTGACGAAGGACGGCCATTCCAAATGGATTTCTTGTCAAACGCAACTCGTAAGAGGGTTCGCTTCCTTCCGTCATTTCTAGCTGATATCTTTTGAGCGATTCAGCCATATGCGGAAGAATGGTCGGATTGATTCCGTGGTCTTTCATTTCTGGGGGATAGAAAGAAATCTGCATAGCATGTTCCGTCAACGGAAGCACCTTCATGTAAAGTTCTTGGTAATCATTGCCAAATATAGTTGCCGTTTGACGCCTTGCTAAGTTGGCAACAAAATAAGGCATTCGTCTATGCGGTTGAAGAATCTTCGTGGCTCGTACATAGTATCCAGCGTATGTTTCTTTGTGCGGATCATCTTCGAAAAGGCACCAAGGAGCATTAGGCTCCTGTTGCTGCTCCCATATGCAACCGCGATTGGCGCATCTCTCCGGCGTGGCATTAAGGTCCGGGTGACAATCAATGCGTATGCGCTCAGCTGTTGCCACCCGACTGCAGCAGTACAGAAGAGTGAACAGCCGAAGGAAAGCCATTTCAGGCAACTTAGTTTTTCCCCAAACTTTCCAACAGTTCGCGTCAGTGAGTGTCAACTTGCCAGAATAGCCAGAAGTTAAATATTTGTCGACATTAGATAGCGAGCAAAAGCAATTGTTTGAACAGCTGTCTTTGGTTGTCAACCAATTACGACGGCCGCCGACCGGCTACTCGAACTCTTTGCTCACCAAAGTAGGCCATCAATTGATCTACACTTCATACTTTGGTCGGTCCTTTTTCGAATGCGACTTTTTTGCGTGCAACAGACACTTTGGCGACTGGTTCTTCTCAGCGAATCATGATGGCATACCATCGTTGGTTCAACGCCATTCCACCAGTCATCATGCAATAATTAAATTCCGTTTGCCCTTTCTAGGTATTAATCCGGTGAAACATCTGTGGTCGGCTCAGTCATCCGCGATTGCACTTTTCTTTACGAACGGATGTTTGACGTCTCAGATAATCTCTAAGTGTTATCACGGTTATTGCAAATAGTATTCAGCAAACAGTTCTTGCTTGCTTTAGCGGTGATTGCGTATTTATGAATCAGATACTTAAATCACAGCGATCGCGTGACCGTTGAAAACATTGCCAAATGGTAAATGGGTATCAGTATTTGGCGTTGCTGTTTGTGCTTTCGCCCCGAGATGTCATATACTGGGAATAGACGAGCCGCCATTAGTAAATCCAATAAGTAACCTTATGGCAGTTGGTTTAGTATGCAATGAAAGGAAACCTTTGTAGAAATAGTTTTCTTTCGGTTTTTACGTCAATCTTAGTTAAGAGAAGTCATGTTTTCTCTGAGTTAATATTTTTGCATAGTCAAGGTAGCAGTTGATACGACGAAAATAAGCTCGCACGCCGCGCTAGCTTTTTAAGTTTTCTTGATTGTGTGCGTATGCTTACATTGTTAAGCAAAATGTTGGTTGAGAAAATTTCGAGGTAACCTCTATGCTGGCAATGCAGTGCGACTTCACAAGTTGACGCCAGAAGTGGCTTCAATGCTGTTCAGCGTCTCGAAGCGTCTTTTGCCTCCTTTTAGTTTCTTCCTTAATAGGCCATTGAAACTGACTGCTGTTGATGATTATCAATGTCTTTTTTTTTGGTATTCCCTACGTCTTATGAAGAAAAACATTTTTGCAAAAGATTACAACTGATTGCGTAATGTATTCTGACTTCGAAAGTACTGTAAATTGTTTGAACTTTTGCGCGTCCAGTTATTGCATCGTATCAGTTCGCTAAAGGTGCAAAGGTGACTGCACTGTAAACGACGGGTTGATTCACGCAGGCAATTCTCTGTACGTGCCTGCACATCACAAAGTGCCTTTGAACACTACAGTAAGCGCGTGGGCGTCAGGTTGATACAAACTTGTTGTTTTTTGCTGATTGCGATCTGTGACGTTAAGCAGTTGTAAACGTTCTGTCGGCTAAAACATTAAGCGAAGATATTATCTTCGTTCATCTTTTGTGAGGATAGTTCGTTGCTGAGCGTGTTAATATTTATTGTTAAACGGTTTGCTTTGGGGTGAACAAGTAGTCGCAGGGCTTAAATTGCCGTATACTTTTGGGTAAGAAAAGCGGAGTTTTATGTTAAAATTTGCCACAAAGTTAGGAAGCGTAAATGAAAAATTTCAACAATTTTTTCATCGCGAAAAAATCGTAAAGGTAGAAAAACTACTGATAAAGCGTTTTCCTAATGTGTAGTAGTAAAAAAAAATTTTGTGTTACCTGCGAATCTTTTAATGTACTGTATTAAAAGTTGACTTCCCGATGTTACGTCATTTATTCTCATTCTAAATGCAGATAGCGCGTTTAATTTTGCGCGCAAACAAACAGCGGCGTTGTGAAAATTTGAAATTCATTTTTCCTGAAGGTCCTCGTCGTAATTTCCGTTTTCGATAACAACGAAATTTTTGACAGAGATTTTTTAAGGGCTCTCGTTTTGAGGCCAGCAAACAAACTGCAGTGCATTTAGAGACGTCGACTCTCTGAGAAAGCTTCATAAGCCATATTTCTGCAACTTTGCGCGATGTCGCACATAGTCAGAAAAACAGGTGCGCAAACAAAAAATATTCACGCTAAATGATTATGTACACTTACTATTTTATTTATGCGCTGTTCGTCTTTTTTTGGCTTTCCAACGCTTTGACGTATGGCATTTTGTAGCATTGAACCTGCGCGCGCACATTTTGCTGTGCTCGCAAAGTGAGACTGCCGTTGTTGTAGAGTGGCGCTAAATCTCGCTTGTACACTGGATACTTTACCTTTCAGCCTACAAAACGGCGGAAGTAAGATCTGCTTGTTATCCAACTTTTGCGTTTTCGTATAATTTTTCATTTGACCCATTGTGTTGGTATTCAGTTTGTAAAGCAGTAATTACAACGTAAAAGTTCGGTACGCTTTGGTGAATTTGCTTTTTGTTTGTTTGTTTTCATTCGTTTTCCAATTATCCTTTCATCGTTGCCTGTTACAGCGATGGCTACGGATAATTTCAAATCGAACGAAATGATCGAAGTTTCGGAGCCTGTAAACAACATAACGGTCACTATGAACGATAGCCCAAGTGTTAGCGCAGGTACGCATTCGGGATACTTGTATTTTTGTTCATTTCGTTCACTCAGAAATGCTGGAAGCGGACGACACCCGTACAAACTTGATAGTTAACTATCTACCGCAGACTATGGGCCAAGAAGAGTTTCGCGCCTTGTTTGCAAGAATCGGCGAAATTGAATCGTGCAAACTTGTTCGCGACAAAACTTCGGGTACGTTTCGGCGCATTAATAACGCTCTGTTATTCAGTTTGTAAAAGAAGCGTTTTTTCAACTTTGCCAGCGATTCTGTTTTGTCCTGTTGCTCGTCGTTTTGAATTTGGCCTTGTTTGACTGTTTTTTCACTTGTCGCTTTTTTCAATCGGTATGTTTTCATTTGTTTCCGTAGGTCAAAGCCTAGGTTACGGTTTTGTTAACTATGCTCACCCAGAAGATGCGCAAAGAGCTGTGAAAACTTTGAATGGGCTGCCTTTGCAGGCAAAAACTATAAAGGTATTTATTGTATTTTTTTGAAAATATTGTTTCATTTTTTTATTCGTCATATTGCTTTTGCGTCTTGGACGCAGTTCTCCTCACGGAGCCGCCGTTACGTTACGTCGGCGCCGAATGGTTGTGGGGTAACATTTCATTTTCAGCTCGATGAATTTATGTTCTTTTCTTCAAACACCCTCTAAAAACCTTTTCAGCTCGCTACGTTTGTAATACTGCCCTTTTTGTTGCAATTTTTGCCTGATTGAGTTTGTATAGGTCTCTTACGCTCGTCCAAGTTCCGATATGATCAAAGGAGCGAATCTGTACATAAATGGTCTTCCGAAAACGATGACAAGCTCCGAATTGGAACTTATGTTTGCCCCGTTCGGTAAAATTATAACATCCAGAATTCTGACGGACCAAGCAACCGGTGAGCACTATTTGATCATTTGAAGAAAAAAACAGCCTACTGTAAGCTCGATAAAATCAGGTATATCGAAAGGTGTTGGCTTCGTAAGGTTTGACCGACGGAACGAAGCGGAAAATGCCATTGAGAAATTGAATGGTTCAGTTCCGGCTGGCTCCACTGAACCGATGTGCGTTAAATTTGCAAATAATCCCACAGCCGGAAGTCAAAAAGCGAACGTCGCTTTGGCAACTGCCGCGAGCACTTTGGTCCCATTGGCCTTGCTGAATGCGCAAGCGAGGCGTTTTCAAGGTCCAATTCATCACAACGCAACGGCTAATCGGTTTCGGTATTGTTGTCGGTATTTTTTGCGAAAAAGTTGAATCATTGACGCTTGACGTAGGTATACACCGTTGGGAGCGCCTGACCTCCTTACAGGTTCATTGTTGAGCGCCGCCGCGGCCAGCCTCACCGCACCAGCCAGTTCGAGCGTACAGGGTTTTCCAATATTTGTTTACAATTTGAGCCCCGAAGTTGAAGAAGCAAAATTATGGCAATTGTTCGGTCCATTTGGGGCGGTACTGAACATCAAGGTAGGTCCCAACGAAGCGACAATACCGTAGAGCCAACGAAAACTGGTCGAGCCGTAAAAACATGTTGATGTAAACAAGTTTCATTGATAGAAACGGCAGTTTCCCCTTTAAGATTTATACGAAATTTCCACTTACACTCACGTGATCGATCGTGTTAGACTTAGCGGGAAACTGTTCTTTTTATCAGCCATTCTGTTTTCACTGGCGTAAACAATTCTAAAACTTATCTACAGTACGTCCGCGATGCTCTTGCTGGAAGTGGACTTTCTAACAGCTCCATAAGCGTAATGTGCACTTGGCAAAGTGAATTCTTAGACAGGTAAGTAGTGCAAAGGTTCTTCCGGTCATTGTAAGCAAAAGTTACATTCTTTCATGTTAAGCTGAGCAACGAATCTTTTATTAATGAGTGCGCTTCAACTTGGCCTAGAAACAAGTGGTCCTATTGCCGTATCTGCATTCGCGTATACAATATGCTTGGTGTAAATTCAATGTACTTAGTACATAGAATGTATTTATAGTAACTAAAGAGTCTGCACTTATTTTTGCCAAATACAGCGTGTGTGCAGTACATGCTGCTTACAGGTAAGACAATTTCTGTTGTCCAAACTGTCTGCAATGTACGCGTAATATGGAAATTGTATGTCGTATAAATACAAGATATTTACGGTATGTGCGGCATTCACGCAGTATACTTTGCCTATAAGCAGAATACCTGCGAAACCCACAGTTTCCATATTACACGTGCAGTATGTATACTGTACATCGGCATAGTGGAAATATCTCGTGTAGATATGGACAAAAACGCTGTATACATTGCTTATAAATGGGTCTGCATCCACGTGTGCATTATCTATGGTGTATATGACATGGTATACCGCAGGTGTACCTCAGAGACACTATAGATTACAAATATTTTTTCTACAAGCAGTGTCCTTCGTGTAGGTACTATAAGCGCCATAAATGTTTGCTCCAAGCAGCAGTGGCCAGTATAGGCATTAAAGGTGTATCTGGTAAGGATTTCATAGATACCTTATTTAAAATCAATTTATAACACATCCATACCGTATATGGCATAAGTATGTCCTATAGGCAAGTATATACGCCATCACTACATCTACTTATAAGCAGTTTATACACCAAGTATTCCCACTATGCAAATATATATGGCATAGATACTGCATCTATGTCGTATGTATCTTATGTATAGCATAAATATTTTCTGTAGGGAAGTACGTACGGGATACATGCTACACGCGTACCATAGAACCCGTTACTATAGCAGACATTCTGCTTATAGACGAAATATATGGCGTGAATGCTGCACATACCATGAATATCTTGAATATGTACCATAGAAAGTCTCTACACTACGCGTATGCTGTGGAAACTCTAGATAACAGGAAAATATCGTGCGTGTAGGTAGCATGTACCGCATGCGTGCTGTATATGGCATGCATAATTGGTCACTTTTTTTAGTTACTACAAATACCTTCTACGTATCATGTACACTGTACTTACACCAAGGAAGTTGTCTACGTGAATGCAAGTATGGCGATATAACCAATTGCTTTTAGGTCAAGTTCCGTTGCTCCAGCATCAACGAAACCAAGTTAAACAAATTTTTTTTGCAGTAATAAGTCAGTTTTCCAAAAGGGTGGATGGGCGTAGAATTAGTGTCAGCTTCTCGATTTTTAAAGTATTAACGCTAACGTACAGTTGACTCTCAGTTTTGCCGTTTTATTTAAATTTTCGTTTCCAAGGAATCGATCTATTAAGCGAGCGAGTTCCCGGTAGCGGTGCACCTAAAGCTTATTTGAGTTGGATACTGTAGCGAAGAGGCGTTCAGACGAAAAGTGGGAAGTTTGTTTTTGAAAAATGGTGCTTCAGTCGAGTTGCAACTTTTGTTCCGATTTTTCGCCGTCGCCTTTACGCGGTTGCGTTCGTGCGTCATCGCGCCTAGTTACCGTGTTATATCATAACAGCCACAAACGAGGGACGCAGACTATTAGTCTTTGTAAACTTAACGTAGCCGGTAAAAAAATTTACCTTATATCCAAAAATTTCGTCTTTAGTGTTAGCATTGGTACAGTACGGGAATTCTGCCAGTTTCGGCTTAAGTGACCTACAGTACGTGTAATGCTCAGGTGCTAAAATGTGTAGAATCTTATACCGCTCGCGAAACACGATTATTAGGCAAACGCGGAAAATTCGCTGTTAGTAACACAACATTGTATTCAATTTGACGTGTATGTATTTCTGTATTCCCTATTAACCGAGTTCAGCCAGGTAAACAATAAAATTACAGTATTTATTAAAGACGTTCAGGCTACTAAACCGCTTATCGAAGAAAAATGTTTTTATTTTGCTTTACTGTCTTCCTTTTCAGAAGGATGCCCGCCCTGCTCAATTTAAAATGCCGCTGCTTTTGTAAATTTCAAATGCGCTTACCAGTCGAACCGTAGCGTAACACGTTTTCGGTGGGTAGCTAGTACTTGACTTTTCTCAGATCTTCCTAGTTTAATGCTTCTGAGTTTATATGTTTGTTACATGGTGGAAGGATATTTTAGTTAAAACATATTTGGCTATTTTTCTATATTACGCTCTTCTATAATTGCTGAAGTGCTAGCTCCAATGATATAAGCGTACTTAAGGTCTACTTGGAAATGCGTGTCGTTAAAGTATCGCAACTGTCAACTCCTTAGTATTATAAGTTTACAGCAGTGTTTCGAATGTTTATTTAATGCGAAAAGATAGTATGACCTATGAAGACATGTTTTTCCAATCAGCTGCATTTTATTTAGTCTTTGCTCTTTATAGGCTGATAAGTGATGCTTATTCAACTTTATCTTCAAAGGAGTAATGGTTTGTTGGTGACGATAAAACTTTTCATGCAAATATCTTTCCAGCGTGTTATCCTAAAGACTTTCTGTGTAATGACGAGTAGTTTAGGATGTCATTGCCCATTTAGGTTACTTCGCTTGTCAACTGCGCTCGATCGAGATAGGTAATTCAATTTAACATGTTAATGAGAAACATAAGCTACATTGTAACACTATTTGTATCCTGTAAGCCGAAGCATAGATAACCGCCACTATGGATTAAATTTACGATGCGCAGCCAACAGACGTGACATATTTCTTGCAGGTAATCAGGGATCAACTAACATCAAAATGCAAAGGATACGCTTTTGTTACAATGGTGAATTACGAAGAAGCGCTGTCGGCGATAACGTCGTTGGACGGATTCACGCTGGACAATCGTAAGCTGCAAGTTTCCTTCAAGACGGCGAACCCCCGCAAAATACAGTAAAAACAAAAGGAAACCGCCGCCTCGTTAAATAATAGACCATTTTATTTGTACTTGTCAGCACCTATTAGGAATGTAGCGTGCAGTTTTAATCAATTTACGCCTGAACTCTTTTAGCCTTCGGTCATTTAAGTGGCGATTGACCATTGAGTTTTAGATTAATTGAGAGAGTAGCGCGCCGCTATGTTACCTTTCCGTCAACTATTTTTCGTATACTCCTCAAACGTTGTATGTACATTGGATCGCCATCGCGAATGCCGTCTCACCGCCGTCTTATACTTGTGTAATTCATAATGCACGTCTCGTATAATATTTGCACTTTTTTAAAATCGATACCAGTAAATGTGTCAGGCGGTTCGTATGCTTCTGTCGCGCGTACGGTCGTGTTTAAACGATCTCCGATGGTTCGTTTGACTTCACCGTTTTCGTGGTGACTTGAAAGAGGTGAACATTTTCGAAGCAACGACCCATCGCCGATCCTATGGGACCCAACAGACCGACCATTAATTTTTCGTATCCCTAAAACCGACTTGCCGCAGCCCACTAAAAGGGTGCATATAAAAGGGCGATATTTTACCTGAAGTACGCAGGCGAACAAGAGATGCAATGTTTGCACGAGCGGTTGGAAGAACCATATGCTGACGAAACTGACGACGGCAAAGAGAGTAGCCCACAAGATGGCGCATGGTATGGCGAAGACGATTGACAAAATTCGGTAACACCAAGTCGATATTACTTCGAAAGTCTATGAACATATACAGTAAAGTATGAATGTATAGAACGAGGAGTGCGATCGCGTTGTATATGTACTTTGTTGCTGGCATTCCATACTTGTTCGATGCTGCGCGAATGGCTATCCGGTTCAGCTATTATATCGTCGAATGATACCTGTCACAAGTTAATGGAATCGTTTGCAAATGCACGCTGAAGGCTACCTTCAAATGGTCGTTGATGCCACGTGGATCACGGAATTTCGGAACTTGACTCTTCTTACGCGCGGGCTTTTCAGGCTCATTTTCGTCCAAACCATTTTCGGCTGTTTTCTCTTCCGTAGACATTTTTTCTCGTGCGACCAAAGCACAACTCTGACGGTTGGGAGAGTAGCAGAAACGCAAAGGTTGCTGGTGAACAGAAGCAATTCGAAAGTGACCAAAGGTCATTGGCAGCGTCCAGTCGACATGACAAAAACCGGATGCAATGACCTTTTATGGTATCTTTGGAATGGTGTCGGATTAAGGCAAAATTGCCTTGACCGATCACTCTTTCAGTAAGTTGTCGTCAGTTGTGGGCCAATTGTTCGGTCCATACCGATGAACAGATTGGAAGATAACCCTTCGTATGGCGTGGCACCGGGTTAACTGCTCTGCCCGTTCGTAAACGGATACCGATGAACTGACTAATGCCGATTTTGTTTACTTCCACTTCAACTACACAATGACCTTATATACAGTTGTTTTCTACGTCAAAAGGTAAAAACCAGAAAAAAGGAAATAACATTGAAAATTAGGAAAAAGCTGAATAAAGTGACTTGTAATTACGGCATTACTGTGAAGGAATTCAACTGTTAGATTGAGCCATCGCTTTGTCAACTTTCTGAAACAGGTATAATTGATCGATTAGTACTTTGAAGACGGGAAGAATACCCTCTTCCAAACGAGTTCGGTCTCGGGTTCCCATTTCGAAAGATCGCGGTAGTTTTCGTCGCCTACGCAACAAATCTCGTGTCCATCCTGAAGGAATTTTAAAAATGCCTTTACGAGGCAAAGGTCATCAAAGCATCGCTTACTGGATCGGCCAAAATAACAACAGACACGGTTGCTTTGCCTGGTGTGTCCAGCTCTGTTAAGCTTGTCAGAACGTTATATTCACCTTGCTTGGCGGCCTTCTCGATAGATGCTAACTGAAAAATAATGCGACTTTGCGGACAGTACATAATAAAAACGCGTCTTACTTCGTTCGTTGGGCAAGCAAAAGCTGTACGCCCGCATCCTTCGCCGGGATCGAAATCCTCCGATCCAAGACCAATTAATTGAAGAGAGCACTGAAAAGAATTTTGAAACGCGGGAAAAGAAAAACCTAAAATGTACCTGATCATCAGAAAAGGCCAAAGAGATACTGTCATTTTCAATGTTACTCGATTTCATTCCCAAAATTTGTTCGTAGTAATCGCGGGATTCATTCAAATCTCTAACTCTGAGCGTCACTCTGCGAAACGGGTCTAAACAGCGGTCGTTAGCTAACGTCTGAAATTGCATGTCAACCGCGTTATACTAATTAACGTCATTCCAAACAGCTAATAGGCAGAAAGTTGCATTACAAGATTGTCCACAAATATCATTTTACGCGGGCATTATTCTCTCCCAGGATCGATACAACAAAGGAAATGTTTAACTTAACTTTAAAAAAGTAAATAATTAGAAATTTAATGCGTACCTTTCGCTTCTGTGTTCGAAATGAAAAATGTGTATCCATTGGGGTCCAAAACCCGCGCCACTCCTGAGGGGTCCAGTTGAGCACCGGCAGCCGTCACTTTGGCGAACGCTTCGCAAGATTCAATGCCGAATCCCTTAGGTGGGAAAAAAAGGATTTATAATATTGGTTCACTTTTTGCCACGATTGGGCATACTGCGTGAAAATTGCCGAGATCGTATGACGAAATTCCATAGTTGTAGACAACTTCCAGGACGAAGTGGTCGTCTTCCGGCCCATAGCCGACCATAGTTTTGCTCCACTTACCGCCGAAAGGACTTAAAACTTATGTTAGACGCGACGATGGCAAGAACTGTTTCGAAACGCACCCATTGCAAGTTGCTTTACAGCCTTGAGCGAATTCTTCGTGTCTGAGCACCCTCATTCCAAGTTTACCAACGTAAAAGCATAAAGAGTCCATCAAGTTGCCCACTCGAATAACGTAGTGCAAAGCACGACGCATCATTGTCGCTGAAACGACAAAAATGGTCATCATTTTTTACTACCTGCAGCTTATTGTATTGGAAGGCGCTACCTTTTGGCGAATCAAAACGAAATCTTTCGCAGTACATTTAGACGAAAGCTAACGCGCTAGTTCTAGCGGACTGGCACAGTCCAAGTCAGCAGCTAATGAGCAACAAGCAATCAATATTTTTATTATTAATTATTAATCAGGGAAACCAAATCACCAACAGCCACGGAAATGAGCTACTGTAATAAATCAGGCTGGCAACAATCGAATGTACAATCATACAAGCCAGGCGTGAAGCTGGAGCATAGAACGGGTTGCATTGTACAGTATAAGTTAACCCGAAACGTTAGGACTAAGAAAACTAACAAAACACGCACAAATTAAGCAAAGCGAATCTGGGAAAGCACCCATAATCACCGGTAATTAAAAATTGACCCACAAATCAGCATAACCTGCAAATCTTTCATACGGTATGAATTGTTGTGTGTCCAATAACTCTACTTTCAAACGTGGCTACGGCCAACTCTTTCCTTGCTGTTAATTGTAACATTTTTGGCAGCATTTCGATAATTTTACAGGCGTAAAATTTTAAGGGACATTTTGGCGTTTGAAACCTGGCGCAAAACTAGCAAGCTTCAGTCAGCTTGTATAGTGCAGCGTTTTTGCAATGTACGCTAGAAAATCAAAAAGCTACGCAAATTGCGCATTTAGCACTTAATATCTCGGAACGAGGACAGTGCCCAGTGTATGTATGTACCTGAGCGTCATTAACTAAATCTTTCTTGTCGTGCAGTTGTAGTCGTCTTACGCGGATGAGAGATAAACAGCGCGTCTTATTTTCTAAGCTATACTTTTGACTTGTGTCGCCATTTGTTCAGTAGGCAACGAATAGCAATCCATTTTTAAACTGCTTGTTACGACAGTTATACTTGGAAACAAGTGACAATAATTTACGTAATGATTTAAGGTGTAAGCTATTAACGCTAAGTTATTTAGTACTTGTTAATATTCGCTCAAGCTGAATCTAACACCCTCGCCGACCGACAGTAACCTGCGAATATGTTTTACTGTAGTAAAGAGACGGATGAGGGCCAGTAACTGTTGGTGATATCCTGCGGGTTTTGGGACAATGCTGTATACGCCCATCCTCCTAAAGAGATATAATTGTCGCCGAATCCTGCCGAAAGAATGGTATTTCAAAGAATTGCTTCCTATGACTCTTGGCAACAAAGTGTCCGCCAAGTCCGAGCGCGTCCGAGGTAAGCAAACGGAAAGCACTGTAGATTGATGCAATGTTTTAATTAAAGAAAAGGTATGCTTACACGAGCTGTCGCTACTGCTTGCTTGCTTGAAAAAAACGGAATTCGACAATCAGCAGTGTACAGCTGAAGTAAAGAACTTCAATGATTGTTTCGTCCGAGAACGGCAGTCGATGTTGCAGTTGAAACAGGCTGTGAAGGAAGGTTTGCTTATTCCTAATGCCCAGCGGTTGACTTTTGCTCAAGTCAACAAGTTGCTCGCCCAGTGGCCTCATCCCGGTGCTAAAACAACGCGTAGCCGAGTGCGCCCTCCATGGATGTCGTACGCTGATCCTGTGTACAAAGATTTTTGAATAAACCGTTTTTCCAGGAGTTCACTTTTCATGTTATCAACGGGAGCTGACACTCCTTACTTATTTTTAACTTCGATCATCTTCCGTGCCTCTGTGTCTGTGTTTAACAGTTATGTTCTAGATGGCATCGCACAAAACATTTCGTATCAAACAAAAATTGGCCAAGTGTATGCGCGTTAACAGACCTGTACCGCAATGGTACCGTATGAAGACAGGAAATCGCATTCGTTACAATGCCAAGAGGCGCCATTGGCGCAGAACAAAGTTGAAGTTGTAAAGACATCGCGCGTTTACAGCTCTTGATTCAGTCAGGGCAATAAAGATTGGACATAATATAAATTTTATTCCGCGCACGCTTGTTCGCTTGCTACTCTTGCAACTTGTAAAATTTATTACGAAAGGCATAAAAATGCATTTCACGTTCGCAAAGTAAAATTTAAAAATTTGTGGTCAAAAAAATAAATCCTTAATCGACTGAATCAGCGACATTCAACTCTCGATAGTCTTTTATAAAGAGAAAGTAGGTACAGTAGGGTTACTGTGTGACAATACGAAAAGCTGCATTGTTTTAGGTGATACAAGTATGTCGTTAGCTGAGCAGCTCGAGGTTCAATATGGCAATCTTACGGCATCTCTTACGGCTAATATTGCCAAAGCTCAACGATCTTCTTCCGGTATGACGATGAGTCATGTCAGTTTTTACCAAGTTTAGTCAAGTCTAAGTGCAGACGAGCGAAGGGCAATAGTCAACAATGCGGAGCAGCAAGTACGCGACATAGACGATTTGCTTGAACAGATTGAACTCGTCGTGCATGACGAAAAGGACGAACTGGAACGAAAGCGATTGACCACTACTATTGCCAGCTTCAAGGCAGACGCCCGAAAGCTAGAAAATGAATTGGTAACAAACTTTTACCAAATGTGTTCATAAACTTTCCGTGCTTAAGTCGAAGATTCGCAGAGAAGTTCACGATTCCATGGATCGTATGGAACTGCTTGGCGATGAAGACTTCGATCCCGAAAGTCAAGTTAAGCCGTGGACATATTTTTACGCAAACAATAAAGCGGTGATCTTTAGCATTCGCAGCTTATTTCCAACACGGAACGTTTGGAAAAATCGAACAGGCAGCTTTACGACGCCTACGATGTCTCCCTTTCAACCAGTGAGCCCTTAATTTGCATTTTTGTCAGCTTAACATTTTTAAAATCGTTCTGCAGTCGATATCGGTGCGCAGACGCTCCGCGATTTGGAATCGCAACGCCACGTGATAAAAAAGGCTCGCAATCGGGTAAATATAATTCAAAAATTTTTTTCAGTCTTTTACTACAGTTCGATTAAATATACGCAGGTTCGCGAAACCAACGAAGACATTTACCAAAGCAGTCGGTCACTAACCAGTATGTTGAATCGTTTGATGCGCGATCGGGTAGCAGTTGTAGCCGTATCCGTGCTTTTCTTTTTCGTTATTTGTCTTTTTATTTACTGGGCTGTTCGAAAGGCTTAAATGTTGTTTTTCACGTTCTTTTCAATTGAGCAACACGGACATCAACAACGGAGGTATATTGCTAAAGAAAAAATAACAAAAAGTGCACCAAGCACGAACCAGCTGTCCAGGATAAAGCCAAACATGATGACGGACATGCCAGAGGTCAATATGATGGATAGGGAAGTGGCAAAGCCCTAAATCGGCTGCACTGTAACGCATTCTCCTTACTGTTTTGTTACCTTTAAGATATTGTCCGCATATTTAATTGCTAAAGCTACCAAAATACCACCAAAGGCAAACAGTAGCATAATGACCAAAATAAGCCAGTCGTAACCTTCGAACAGGCTGTTCATACGTTTGCCATGTTTTTCGCTTAGCGAGAAGAAGAGTCCCATCGGTATGGCCGTAATGCTTAGTTGTATGTTCCTTATCCATACGGATGGTGAGGTACTTTTTAACACTTTTTCCAGGTAAACTCCGGTAAAACCCGACAGCGCGCAAGCGATTATGGCAGCAGAGAAGCCTGAAATGAAAGTCCAAAGGAACAGGCACACAATGAAGCGTCTGATTACCCATCCAAACTTCGGCCTGGTGGTGCCTATGGTGAATTGCGACGACGTTTGTTGACAAATTACCTATATTTCCAACGTTGCTAGCAACGCAGTGCTGCTGAACTTGAACTATTGAAACACCTATGGCGAGCAGAAGAAGCGAAAACCAACGCATCATCGATAAGCGCTGCTTAAGTAGGCATACGGCAAATCCGGCAGTGAAAAGTAATTTTGTCTGCTGTACAATCTGAGCTACGGCTGGGCTAAGATGCATCATGGAAAAGAAAACGAAGTTGTTTTGAACCGTATACAAAAAGGATATTATTCCCAACTTGAGCAGGTCGGCCCAGTCGGAAAGATGCTTCGCTAGTGCAACTGCCGGGCTGCAATTTTGAAAAGTTGTCCAGCAGCAAACGGTCAAAACAATACTAACCGTTGTTCGGTGCAGAAACAGGCAGCTACGGACAACAGCAACTTCAAAATTTCACCGAACAGAACAACGGACGTTTGCAAAAAATTGCTGGCGTTCACTCGCACCATGGAGTAACGAATACAGACGGCGTAAGCGGAACTTTGCAAGGTCAAAACGGCCAGAGTCAACCATTTCAATACTCTCTCTTAGAAAAAACTACGAGTGGAAACGAAGCTTGCAGAGAAAATTCAATACCTGCCACTGCAACGCTGGCTGAAGAACGAGTGACGTCAGTGTCCGGGGAAGGCACACTTGGCGGAGTATAGTCGGCTGAGCGATTATCTTTAAATATTAAAGCTTTTAGACTTTTACTGAAAGAAAAAAAATCACTTCTTCATACTTTTCTGATCTGCTACAGCATCTGGCATAGCAAAGAACAAGCGAACGAAATAGAACTAGGACGAGCTTTTCTTAAATGTTTCTACCAAGTGTGGAGCAGCTATCATTGAGCGGCGCAGATTTTTAAAGTTGTTAAACGGAGGATTAAACGCAATGCGCCAAAGAAGCCTTAAGAAAGCAGTTTAAAACTTTTTACAGTAATGTTAAGGAAATGCAGGTAAGGTATTTGTTTTCAATGCGATAAGCTTACCAAAATTAGTAAAATATGTACCATCCAACTGGTTGACACATGGGTCAAAGACTGCTTAACCGTTTTACGACTGCTGACCCTGGCGATAGAAGAAACTGGTTTTCCAGCCGCTCTGCGTTGCAATTGACCAAGACTTAATTTGGAAAGTGCCGGTTCAAATGACAGGACATTGAAAATAGGCCACCAATGCGCATGCTGCACCTTCTGCATAGGTCTCGCTGCGGTATAGTAAACCCAAGGGGGTTATGCAAGTTGTGATACTTCAGCTAAATAGAGTTCTTAGGCCGCTGCGGAGAAATAGAAGAATTTCAAATAATTTATTCCGCCCATACTGTCCTGCGTATGCGCCATGTTTGTCGCTGCATTCCTCTTGTTAGCAGTGGTCTGTTTGGCAGTCTATTTCTGCTCGAACATTTTGGACAGTGAAAAGACATCTAATAAAGAGTTGCTACGTCTCCAGAGAACCTATTTGAATGCTTATCTCTTAGCCACTGGTTGGATAACTCGTACTGGCATACTACATTAAGTGATAATCAGGAACATGCTTGCAGCTGGAGATTGGTTGCAAGGACCTCATGTTTACGCTTTGTACGAAAGCTATGACCTCAGCAAACACGACATTGAATGCTTGTTCGCCGTTGGGTTCAGTTCCAGTTTGATCGTTGGCACCTTTGTCGGATCCATTGCTGACACCTTGTGAGTAGCCGCTCTTTTCCAAAACAATGCGAGACAAAATGACGTGTTAACGCCATCCGTCGCTGCTGCAGGCAACTTTATTGATTTTCTTCTTATTTCAACAGATAATTCTTTGCGTGTTCAACGCGTTGAAAATTTTTTTAGTTTCTTTGCAATTCATTTAATTCCGCAGTCACGTAGCATGATTTCGCATTCCAAACGAATTTTTTTTGCATGAACTTGTTCCTTGTTTAAGCTGATAATTAAATGTCCAACCGCACTGTGCGATAGCATTACGCATTACGCTGATCACCCGACTTGACAAGTAATGCCTTTTCCACCTTGCCTGAAGCAAGTTCAGCTTTTTTCGCTATGCTTTTTTTGCGTCATTCCAGTTTAGTTTGCTTTCTCAATCTCACCAAGTTTGTTTATTTAACGCCGTTGAAGTAATACATAATACAGTTCGTTTTCACTTTTAACAGCTGAAGTTAGACTATTAACGCAGTTTATGACAGCACCAACTTAAACTTGTAAAAATCCGTGTTAGCGCTGCTTCAAGGGGAGATTTTACTCGCGTCTTAGTCTGTAAGTATAATCAGGTACGAGTACTCCTACGAAAACTTAGCAGCGCACTGGCTTGTAAAACTGAGGGTATGCATTTTTTTAATTTTTTTTCGGGCGACGCAAAGCCATCTAGTTATAGTTTTTTGACGAAAAAATTTTTATTGAATTTAAGTTTCTTCAGTTACTTCGCGTCATTTCCCTTCGTCGGAAAAGTGACTTCTCTCTAAAAAATAGTAGCTGGCCAAATGCACAAATGCAGCCAAAGTAGCCGGCAGGGCTACAAAGTTCTAAAGGGCATAAATTGTATTCTTTTTTGCTGACGAACTTGCGCGTTTTTATTAGTGCGATTACTGTAACCGTTGTGGAAAGAATTGCAAATTCCAACGTTTGTGGTGTAATGTTGATGTTCTGACAACTTCTGGCAGCAAATTGAGAGTTTGACGATATTAGCTACCCAGTAGATTCTCTTTAAAACGTTTGTATGTTAGAACTTTGAGTAAATGTTGTGTTTAATAAATGGTGCATTCAATGACTTACGTCCTTTGAAGCTTTACTTAAACTTTGCTCGTTATTGTCTTTAGCCGTTTAGTAGTAAAATGTAGTGTTGTACTCTAGGACGCGTCGGGTTGCTCAGCTTGCCTTGGGCAGATTTCGCAGATGGACACAGGAGGTTTGCCAGGTCAACCTGAATCCGCTTTGCAGATAACAGTTGAGCCATCGGGCGAATGTTCCTCGGCGGATCGGCAGCAAGCGTCGTCAGCGTTCAGCGCGGCGCCATGCGATGGCATGCAGCAGCCACCGCGTATGCAACATGTTTCCCCGAATTGTAGCGCCCAAATATCGCAAAATCCTTTCGTGCCTCAGCCGCGGTTCCTTCCAGCCATGACTCGATCCCAGTTTCCGCAGACTACGCTTATTTTGCAGCACAGCTCCAGTGAACCCTCGAATCTGTCAGCTGCCGGAGAGGTTGGTCAAGGGACTTCATACGGTAATCCAGGTTCCTCTTCGGGCTCCGGGTCCGGTATATTGTTATCCGAACGGTTGGACCAGTTGCTGCGACAGATTGACGAGCACGCAAGTTTAGACGAGGAAGTGAAGCAAGTGTTGCTAAACTACGCCGAGGAATATGCGGAAACTCTTTTGACCAAAGCATGCTTAGTGTCGCGTCATCGAAAGTCCAAAGTGCTTGAAACAAAGGATCTGCAGATTGTTCTTGAACGCTGCTACAACGTATGGATTCCGGGGCTCGGATCAGACGATCTTAAACCGCAGAAAAAAGCTACCGCTACCGAGGCGCACAAGCAGCGCGTTGCTTTGTTGAAGAAAACTTTGAAAAAAATTTGAATCGCTTTCATAAGATTGATAAATAGCATTCGTATAAGTTTTGTTGGTTCCAGTGCATTTTAATAAACTTACCTGCATTCCTAATTTTTTTGAAATGGCGCGCTTGTATCGTCTTTCGTCTTTTAGGGGCCGCAAACTGAACTGCATTCTTTACGGGGCGATGTACGCGATGTCCTGCGTAACAAAGGTACGCTTAAAAGCGGAGGAGTATTAAAAGAATTATTTAATGAATTAATTTTGTAGGTACGCCTCGTTTTACGGATTTCGCAAGCTTCCACTTTACCTTTATTACAGCATTTCAGCAACTTTTTTGTCTTGCTAGTCGGTCGACTATTGGGCGGCGTTGCAACATCGATCCTGTGTACCTCCTTTGAAGCTTGGCTTGTACATGAAAATTTTAAGGTTTTCCTCTTCCCCACTTTCTGCCTTATTTGGCCAAGTGTTTTTTAGCTTTCTTTGGATGAATTCCATCTGAAGATTTTATTTTCCAAAGCTGTTCTCTTGAACTGCGTTGTTGCAATCGCCTCAGGTATCGTAGCGCATGTAGCAGCATCGGTTGCTGGACTCACGTATGCTTATGTCGGAAATGACAGATAGTACTTAAAGTTCACTTTTTAGGGGTCCATTTGATGTTGCCTTTTTTGTCTTGACCATTATGGTGATAGTCATAGCTTTCACGTGGGAAGAGAATTACGGAAATAAGCAATCGAATATGAAAGAGTCCTTAGTGGAGGCTGTAAAGGCAATAAAATCAGGTTGGCCCCACGCTTACCATTTGCTGAAGTTTAAAGTAGTTCTCTTTCGTTGCCTAGATTGGAAGATAGCCCTTCTTGGAATCGTACAAGCATTGTTTGAGGCTAGTATGTATACCTTTGTACTCGAATGGACGCCGGTATTGAACCATGCGACGCGGTTGACCGGCCGAAACGAAGAAACCGACAAACACACTTTACCTCACGGTTTAATATTTGCATGTTTCATGCTTGCAATTATGATAGGATCTTGTATATTTTCCTTACTGAGTCGTCATCGATTGCGGCCGGAATCGTTCTTAAGGTTCGTTTCAACAATTCTTCCGCTTTAAAGATTTCTTTTTTCCTAAGGTTCGTCCTGGCTGCATCGGCATTTGCTTTGACGATTCCTGTACTGCTGTCCGCTCCTCTTATGGTAACATTCATTGGATTTCTTGTATTCGAAATATGCGTGGGCATCTTCTGGCCAGCGTGCGCTTACATGCGCGGTATTTATGTTCCAGAAAAAGGTAAGCTAGTTTTTCAAACGAATTAATTCTTATTCAAACCTGACTACCAATAGCGAGGTCTACCGTAATGAATCTCTTCCGAATACCGCTGAATATGGTAGTGATTGTAATTCTGCTTTGTGATCTTCAAGTTCGTTGGATATTCGTCGGATGCTTTGCATTCTTGGCGTCCGCCGCGGTTGCTCAGCAAATATTGTGGAAGTAAGTTTGACAAAGGACGTACGATCAGATAAAGCGCTGCGTATTTTAGAAAAGTTGTGGCAACTCAACCGAACTGCTCCGCCTGTTCTGCCTGAATTATACTTTCCTTTCCAAAATAAAACGAAATCACGAGTAACCGCTTTATTGCCAAAGCAAGCGCGAACTCTTTATGAGGTTTCCATCGCAATTGACTCCTCAGCGTGTTTTCCCTTTTGTTTTTCCAAAACGGCGGCGCGTCCCGCCGCTTTTCGTTCTAGTATGTTGCGTCGGTCTTTGTCCAGCTTTAGCTTGATGATCATTACCTTAAAAGAGCAACGAACTATATGTCGACAAGTCTCCAAGGTCAAATTTTACTAACGTTGGATGGGTCAAGTCCGACGTGTACCGTAGCACCGTTTGCTTTGTCGCGAGTAATCTTGTCAACGTGAATTACCCACTTTTTTCGATAGACGCGAAGGACCTTACCAATGTTGCCTTTGTTGTGTCCACAAATTACTTGTATTTCGTCATCTTTGCGGATAGGCATAGAACGCACGTTGTACTTCTGTCGCAGATCTCGGCTAAGCGTTGAGGACATCATTTTACGCCGAATATGCGACGGTGCCGAGAAGTGACGCTTCCGGTTCTTTCGGCGAGATTTGGAAACGTAACGGTTGAACTTCATAGCAACAATCTACGATGACAAAGATAGCTGAAAACAAAGCAAACGCGATTGCTTGACTTAGAATAGCATAAAGGACTGTTACAGTAAACCTATGCGCAGGTTGTAGGACAGTAAGAAAGCGGAGTACTTGCTTATTTTGTTGACTGGTTGTACTTTTATTCACGAAATCGTTGTCCTTGTTAGAAATGCATTTAACAGTTATGTCGTGCAAGTGAGTGCATGGCAAATGAAATTCTAAAATTAACGGTAAAACGTTTTATCTTTTAAAAATAAAGATGCTTAGACTGCTTACTGTAGGCCGTTTACAAGACTTCGGATGCATATAAGCAGCGAATCAAGCATGGTGTTTTATTGCTGGGAAGAGCAATCTCAATGGTCTCTATTGGCAACAATGAAACAGGAGCCTCGGATGACAAGCAACCATCTTTACTTGAATTTTTGTTCGTGAATTCATACTCGGAACGCTCGTAAGAATCTTTATTCATGTGGTAAGTAATTTATACTTTTTGTGATATTTTTTATATAATCTCCCGGCGCGTAAAAAGATAATGATTTGGGTTTTTTCTCGCATGCCTCCCCTTCTATGTCATACTAAACAAAACGCGGTAATAGTAATGGAGAAATTCGAGCTCATGTTCGCAGCTTGTCTTTCTTCTTTCATTTTTGTTCGAAATGGTCTTTTCTTTTCTAAACGTCGACAGTATCCGTAGCGGGAGCTAAGTGTCGACAAATAAATAAAAGGCACCAATGATGAACAATGAAGGCAGTGTTCTTTAGAAATTCTTTTGAGAAAATGTTTCACGCCCTTTTTCGCGAGGCGACGAACTGGATTCAGCGCTTTAACTGTTAGCGTAGGAAATAATGTAAGCTCTCTTAAGTGGGGTACGGGATTCCGTATGTTCGTCATAGAAGACCCATTGAAGATTTTGTAATATTTTGGCGAATGTTTTGAAGCAGTCTCGTCGCATGCTCGGCAAGGCTGGTTGAAAATTTCTGTTTATGGAATTTGAAAAATTCTGTTTATACAGCAGATAGTGTCTGGTTAAGTAAGAAATAAAAACTTTTGTCACCATTCGCAAATATTTAACACGAATGCAAGCTCTTATACGTCCATTTTAAAATATAAATCTTTCTAACTGTTCCGTGTTTTTCTTATTGTTCATTTTTGTACAATTAAATTTCGGTGTAGCTTTGGTTGTTGTGGTGACACAAATCTTCGGGGTATTTCTCCCAATAAAATTGCATTCATTTTTGAAGAATCCTTTCGAAACGCGCTCGAAGATGTACAGTATGGTAAATGAATGCAGGTTCAACAATATAGTTCCTACTGGTCACAGCCTGTTTGTCGCGATAAGTGCATCGCACGCTATAAAATTAAGCAGAACGTGGGCGCTTTTTTAATAAACAGGAGCTAACTTTTAAAGAGTTGTCTACTGTACCCACAAATGGGGAGCAGAAAACAACCCCACTGTAGCTCCTGCTAACCGAGTAGTATTCTTTTTTCGGCTCAAGCAATGCGCTGATTATGCCAAACAGGAGACTTAATTTCCTTTTTGTTTCGTTTGCACTAAAGAGGGGATACTGTTCATCCCAGGGCGCATTTCCAGAGGTCCCTTTTCTCAAGCTTCACCTTTTCAAAAGCATAACAGCAATCATTAAAACTTAAGCCTTTTGCTTTTACTTTGTTTTTGAACTGGTTACGACCCAGCTCTTTAGGAGGGAGATGATCTGCTCCGAACGTTGTATAAGAAAACGGGGTTAAGCCTGAACAGGCTTTTATCCGTAAAAGCGTCACGCTGTTCCGGATTTTAATAAAACAAAATCCTTAACAGCATTTACCATGTTCATTATCATTGTTCGTCATTAGAAGTTTGAATCTGTAGAAGCTGTTCCCCAACCGAAAACGGCTCTACATTTTAGGGGAATTATGTTTGTTTTTCTCCTCACCACTTTTCCACAATTCATCGTCTTCTCTGCCGTCTAATGCCGATGCATTTTAACAGATTTTATAAATCTGAATGTTTTGCTTTTGAACAGGACCACATTACCTTATACTTTTTGCTTCGTTACGGCTGGGGCATCCTTTTATCAAGTTGTCTATCTGAAAAAACATGGCGCTATACAGTTGTTATTGTTACGATAATGTCCCATTATTTCAGTCAACAAGATTTGTGTTCAGGGCTTTCATCACAAATCTTATTTCGTCATAGAACGTATATAGAACGAATGTAGCCAATCAGTTGATGGTAATCATGGAAGAACTTAAAGGTAACGAATAGAACTTTAAGTACAGCGCTGTGGAGAAAAGCAGAAAGTAAGGAATAGTAAAGATAATAGAAATTAAAACAGACTAGCTATTTGGTAAAGTGATTATGATTTTTTTATTTTACTATTTCTAATACCTTTCCTGGCTTTTTGTAAGTGTACCCGTTGGAAAACAAAACAAACGCCTTATCAACCAATGGTCGACCAGATTGTTAGGGAAATCGCAGAAAATAATACGTAGGTTTCAGATCTCTCAATTCAATGACGGACTGTTTGCGACGAATTGTTGAAGTTTTCCCTCTTCCAAATCTCAGCAACAAACATTTTTCGTAAAAGGTTGCATTTCGAGCATACTGTACATACGCAATGCCAAGATTTAGTTTAATGAGTGCCGCACGCACATAGCGCACAAAAGTAGACAACGTTGGACTTCTATTGTATGAAATTACCAAAATTATGAAAGTTTGCAAAGGGAATAGACGAATATTGATTTCCGGCCATCTCAGTTGGACCGTAGCGGTTGACGTTGGACGAATTCGGATATTTTGAGAAATTTGTCACATAGTCTCGCAGGTGGGCAAAACGTGGGTTCGTGAGAATGTAGAACGGGTACTAAAAGGAGGGAACAATGCGTACCGACTGAAAAGTGAATTACTACCTGCTTTTTTGGGAACGTATCACAGTGACAATTCGAACACTTTTCGCTCATACCGGCGTACGAATTGTTAGACGTCCACCTTCTCTTACATTTCGGGCAAACAAAAAGACCAATCGATTTTTTATGGCCTTTGTACGGCGTCTTGCAATCGACGTTTAAGCCCTACAGTATGCGTAATGCAATATAGCATTACTAATAAGTATGCATACCACGGGGCAGTAGTTAATGTAGTGCTCTGTACTAAAGCATACGTGGCAATAGTAACCCGGTGGGGGTCGTGGGGGCTTTAGCATTTCTCTTAATTCTTCCAGCGAGTCGCGTCGCTGAAGCTGACCGACAGTCCTCCAGTTATGCATCTAAAAAAAAGCACCATGATCAGGCATTCAGACAATTTTTAAATTCCTCCAGTAAGCATGCTGTTAGCTTGTTAGCACAGTACCTAACAGGATATAGACAACTCGCTGTTAATTCTGACGTTTTTCAGTATGTAGTATTAGAAAATCTCAAACTAGTATATGCTCGTCGGTATATGCTTAGCAGGGCAGACTAAAACTTAGGCAAGCGTTTAGACCCGCACAGTCACTGAAGTAATTGCAACGAAGAAGACCCCTTACCACGGAATAGGGTGCCCAGTTGAGTTGCGTCGTATTGTCGTCATAGGGGGCTATTTCGTGACTATGGCAGTCCCAATTCGTCACGAAGTCATGATGGTAGCCATGATCGTCCCCTAGTACTTTTTCAACTGCCGAAACAGCCAGCTTCTCGGCGAACGAAATGTTTGCGGCGGCTGACAGATTATGAAACGCCATACGACATCTTGCAGAGAAGACGACTGGAAATTTCAGCGCGAAGTGACCACTGCTGAATTGCTTACTGACCAGCTAAGCCAATCAAGTTATTGCAGATGATTCATTCCACTACGCATACTTAATGCATGAAGGGTGTCCTGTTTTGAAAATTCAAAATCTGTTTGATCCTTTAAGGCTTATCTTTGACTTTTAGGCAACAACAAGTTTGCACTGTCTGCAGCACACGTTTTTTGCGGGCCTCCATCAGAAACAATCTGCATATGCTTGCACAGCTTTCTGTCTCTTACGCGCTCGTAAGTCTTCGAAAAATGACTCGCCCCGCCTGTTCTTAAATAGAACAACACTAACCTCTTGTTAACGCCTCTTCTGTTTTGTCCAAACGTGTCGAAACGCGTTGGCATCCGCGTTTGGTGCTTTTGAATTTGCCAACTCGTTCCTTACGTCCTTGGGTCCGCGATGGCAGTATCCGCAGGCACCGATGCCCTTTTCCCTTATCGCCGCAATCGTTCGCAATGAATCACATCTACTTAATGGAGCAGGCCGACGTGTCAACTGCTTCGGACTTTTTAGCGATTATATCTGCATTGCGTACGAGTGACGGTCATTTTTTCTTTGTCGTTGATCATTTTTTGCGTCCCTTCAAAAAGACTGCTTTGGCAAAACATTCAGCCGTCTGTCCACGCAATGTTTTTATAAGGAAACTAACATTATGCACTTTGGACGGTTGCCAATCCTGTGACCATGCGTCAGAAAAGTTTACTTGAAGTACTTTTTAAAGCGCACTTCCGACTAACGCAAGTGAATAATCTAAGTTAGCATAGTTTTATTTTCGCTTTCGGACTACATCCGGTGGCTACGTTTTGTGCTTATTACCATATCGTAAAAAAGCTTCACTGTGCGCGCGCGGTTTGCTGAGCGCCTGACTGCAAAAGAAAAAGTGCTGTTTGATTTGCTGTACGCTTCCCTCCTTCTACAGCGTAGGCTGAATTCAAACTAACGATAAAAGTTTTTTTTGCATGCAAAAGTATCCGTTCATAGACAAGACGTGGTATAGCTTTCTAAGTTGCAAACATTGCCGGCTGGCTATTAAGTCGACAAAGACCGTTTCGAAAAATAAAAGTCGTTCAATCTCTGTTTGATAAATTCAAACTTTTGAAAATGATGCCCAAGATTTTAGCAGTACTGTACCGGTCGTTTGGTTGGCTTGCTGGGCTTGGCGTGGAGCTTAAGTATCCGTGGGTCCTTTCGCAAAGAGAAACACGAGAAATGACGCCGCATAAGGTTAGGTCACCTAGTGTGACGTCATAGCTAGCTGGTTAAACACGGGATGGTGTAATGAAGTGGGCTATCAATGGGTCAAATAATAGACTTTCGTGGTTGTACCCTGCTTTGGCTAACTTGATGTTTATTGTTTAACTGTTTTACCATGACAATGAAAGAACTTCCTTTTAAGGTTATTTATCGGCGACGCGCAAGGCTTTTCGATTTTTAGGAGGTGAAATGGGCCCACTTATTACTTCCATTGTCAATTAGCCCTCTAAAGTCGCTTCTATTTGTCTTCCGCATGTGATATAGTTGCATTTTGCATTGGTAGGTTGGATCCTCAGGACAAAATAGTCGTTTTCGTAATTTGCGCTCGCGTGTGCTTTTTGCGAAGCAGTGCAGCTTCTGATTACCATTCAGTCTAGATGGAGAACCGGTTTAATGCATGCGTTAAAAACAATGAGCAGTCAACGTCAAGCAGCCTAAAGAGTTTGGATGCGCGTGGAAAAAACGTACGTCTCGTTTGGCGGTGGCAAAAGGCTAACACTGAACAAACATTAGCCAATTGCCTGTTAGCTTATTTTTCAACAAGTTTACCGAACTCGATTTTTGAATAAGGCTTAGAAATTGTGCGTTTTGTACCGGGCTGCAACGCTTGGCATGCTGCTCTTAGATGTTTAGTTGTATGCATGTATTACTGGTGTAACTTAGGTTTTGAAGTGTAAGCTTTGTCAGGAAGGACCTATCCTAAGAAGCTTCTCAACTACTCATACTGTTTTTAGGCTACTCAGTAGCATGTTTCGACTCGTTCTGTTTATAGCCAAAAATTACTAAGCTTTCGGGATTCAACTGATGCTGGCGATTGCGCCTTGATAAAGGATCAGCTGCTTTCTTGTGTCCCTATAACTTTTGACAATAAGTAATACGAGTCAAGTGTAATCTAAAGGGTTTGATCATGAGAAAGTATAAACCAGTTAAAAGCGTCCCTTTTATGCAAAGTAATTGCTAGCAGTGCTTTCGAGTAATGACAGAATGGGAGAAGTGCATGAAGACCTTGTACTTCTCTCATTCAACCGCTGATGACAGGTGCTCATCTGCAAGTTCCGCTGAGTAAAAGCTTTCAGTAAAACGGGATTTTGTCCGGTCACAAGAGAGTCATAGTTACTCCCGCCGTCTACCCGCGCTTGGTTGAATTTTTTCACTTTGGCATTCAGAGCACTGGGCAAAAATCACATTGCGTCAACACCGATCATCGGCCTGTCATAGAATCTTCTACTTCATCAATTGCTATTACCTTATTATTAGGTAAATCTGCAGCCAAACAAACCAGTACTCTACAACGTATTGTAGTAAAAAGGATTCTACAGCTTTAGCTTTCAATTGAAAGAGAAATAAGAATTAACCTCTGAAGATGCATGCTATTTTGTTCTATATCGTTTGAATCAGTTGTAGGCATGGCATATCCCGCTCGAACTTTCGCTTTATTTAGAAATGTATTTTTCACGCTGCCGGTACCGCTGAAGGAGGTTACGGTGAGATGAGAAACGATTTATGCAGTTCTGATTGCGGTTTGCCGCTCATACTGCGAGCGGATATTGTTCTTGGGCAATGCCCATTTGATCGGACATGAAAACACTTCGGAAAAAGACCAAGCTTGGTTGGACGTTTTGTATTGTTGACGATATGGGCTCGTTTAGTTGTTCTGGTTCGTTTGACAGTATCGAAACGTCGAATTGTGACAGCGGTGTGACAGAAGCTGAAATGGCTGCTCATTTCGTAAATATGTTATGGTTTCAGTTGGGAATGCTTTATGGAAGGATATCGTTCTCTGATCATGTAGCATTATATGGTCGAAACTGGTCGAAAAGAATGGAAAAACGGACAAAGTGTTGGCAGTACAGCTACCTAACAAGCGCAGTCGTCTATAAAGGTAACGTTCTACCACACTCACAAAACAATTTTTTTTACCTCATGTACGAATGCTATTATTGAGCTTAGCCGGGCAAAGAATGAAGTTGCCATTCCGCTAATACAGTCTAAGTATATCTTCAATGTTGCCTTGGTCGTAGTTGCTTTCGTCTAATTTAATACATGTTAGATATTTTCCATTTACAAAGTTCACTTCTTTGGCCAATTTGTGTTGAATCGTGGCGGCGAAGTCAGGGTTTTCCAAATTTAGTTTACACCCTGCTGATACTTAGAGAAGATGCTCACATATTGAGACAACGCCCTGACAACGATTGTTGCTAACTTTTTGCCGTTATAGAGGACCTTTTTTGTTTCCGAAGTCCACAAAAGTTCGTACATATAGTAGGTTAGGGTCGCGGTAATGAACGACGGAAGTCTTTTGTTATTATGGAGTAATGCTGTAGTCTTATGTTTTGTCACAACAGTCCTTTGATCACTGATGACCATTGGTAAAACAAAAATTTTCTTTCCATCAATTTTGAGACTACTCGCGCCTCGTCCTCAATTTAGGCTAAAAGTCGAAGTTTACTTAGTAACGGATAGCGACGTGAGGTGTATATGAATAGTACTAAGCTTTAAAGCGATTGATTAGGTTTAAATGCTTCCCTATTTTGTAGTGGCTGTAGTGTCATCGTCAGTATACTTTCGCGAGCCATTGCAGCAAGTATAAGTAAACTGGTCGGCCGGCAGTGACCATCTTTATCTTGCTGACGTCAAGCGCTTCTTCATGCTTAGTTGTGCCAATATTCCGTACGAGACATGCCACTATAATTTCTCGCAATGCGGAATGGTGTTTTTATCATAGCATCTTTGAATCAACAATTCCTCGGCATTGAGAACGTATGCTGTGCAATTGTTGAGCTCTTAAGACGCTTGGACTATTATCCCAATAAGAGCAGGTAATAGCGGTTTTCCCTTTGCCTTACGGTAGAGTCATTTTGCCTACTTGTATTATTATGCCGCGTGTTAGGTGACAAGTGAAGCAACAATTAAGCAATAATTCTCTAATAACTCTTCTGTAGGAGTTGGAATATGTAAGCTTAAACTGAACAGAAAATGCATGCTTCAGGTGGGATGCAATATTGGCATCGCTTAAGTGGCTGGCTACACGTGATTTTGTTTTAGTTTTCCATCACTTGTATGCCATATGATGTACACGCTCTTTTAGATGGAGAATGGCAAAAATTGTCGCGATGAGAGACAGAGAACAGACCCATTAATAAATTTTATAGCTGGTGGTATAGGCGGCGTTTGCTCCGTGGTGACAAGCTACCCTTTTGATACAGTGAAAGTTCGCATTCAAACAGGTTCCAAACCACTCGGTACGCTACAGTGCCTTCGGCAGATTTTAACCAACGAGGTAGCGCAAAGCTTAAGTTCAATCGAGTGCTTGAATATGTACTATCACCTCCGTAGGGCCTTTTGACATTGTACAAAGGTATGGGCGCCCCGCTGGCTGGTGTAGCTCCATTGTTTGCTTTGTATTTCTTTGGTTGTTCCATTGGAAAACGACTTCAACAAAAACATCCGGACGAAGTGCTATCGTATGCCAATTTTTCAAATGCATTTATTGATGCAGTGATTTCAATTTTTAAGCTTAGGCAAGACGTTCAATGCTGGAGCTTTGGCGGGAGTATTGACAACGGTCATTATGGCTCCTGGTGAAAGGATCAAATGTTTGCTTCAAGTACAACAGCAAGCCACGAAGAGTGGGCTTGCAAAATATGCTGGTCCGATAGATGTGCTAAAACAGTTATACAAGGAAGGAGGATTACGTAGTATATATCGCGGTACAATGGCAACATTACTTCGAGGTTGTTGATTTCTTCTACTTATGCAAATTTTCCCATTATGGTTTAGAATTATGATTACAGATGTACCTGCAAGTGGCGCCTATTTAGCAACTTACGAATTCCTCATGCGAACAATGACTTCATCATCCGCCGAGTGAGTTTATTTGTTTTAGTTAATCCATCGTCTTGGTTTTATGTATTGTATGATTCGTTAAGACGTAATGAACTTAGTCCAGCAAAGACATTGCTTGCTGGTGGTTTTGCTGGAATAGCTAATTGGGCTGTCTGCCTACCACAAGATGTTCTGAAATCTCGGTTGCAGACGGGTGAGTTTTTCTCTTTTATCAACTCCAGAAGAGATTAATCAAACCTAGCGCCAACGGGAAAATATCCAAATGGAATGAGAGATGTGATTCGTCAGCTGGTCAAAGAAGAAGGTGTTACAGCTTTGTACAAAGGGTTTACGGCCGTAATGATTGGGACTTTTCCCGCCAATGCGGTTTGTCCATTGGGTGTTCAATCTTTTGTTCAAACTTCCTCGTCACTTTCAGGCTTGCTTCTTGGGCTACGAAATATCCATGCAACTACTAAATGTGTTCTTTAAGCCGGCAACTAATTAGTTAATCGCAAAAAACGCTGAGGTTTTGCCGAAGTTGATAAATTTGCGACTCGATTTAATTTTTAACTTTCGACCTTTCTCCGTGCTTATGGCTTCACGTGACGTCATTGCCATTTCATTGAGCCAAGCGTATTTAGCGTTGGGCGTTTCGCTAAAAGTGAAATGCGTTTAGCTCTAAAGTTATATAATAGAATTGTTAGGAAAATGACCATATTCGCTTTACTTTGTTATACGGCTTTTTAATCAAAGAGATACGGCAAAATCTGATGAAATAAATCTAAGCTTTTTGCTAAGTATTACTACTTACTTGTGCTGCTTGAATTGCGTTATTTAGGATAGTAAAGATTTCGTCGCGGCAAACTGTTTGAATATTAAAAGTATAATTTGCTTTGAAATGCTACCTACAACATATAATTTGCCGAGCACTTATTCTTTGAAGTTCAGTATGAGTTGTCTCACTCCACGCTTAGTTTTTAAACAGAGTGATTTTGTTATAAAATTTTTCTTCACTTTCACGTAGAACAGAACATTATCTTTATTGACAAAAGAGGGAACCATCAAATGGATACGATGTTGACAATGTTCACCAGCAAACAGGCGGTATAAATATCATAGAGAAGTCTTTATTCTAAAATTTTCGCGGGAATTTCTAACCCGTTATTCATTAAACGTTTATTCCAAAAACGTTTTACGGAGCTTTCGGGTCTGCGCTTGACCCGTCATCAGCGTAAATTGTACCGCCCGTCGGGTCGGTCTTCATTTTCTTTACAAATGGACCAAATTAGTTGCAGGCAGCTCGCTGCTCCGCTGCCATTATCTTCTAATACGGTATCAGGTAGCTTCCTTTTTTGCTCGCTAAACAAAGAGGCAGATTTGAATGTAAATAAAGTTATATTGTTCAACTGAAAGCAATAAAAACTTGTCTTTTCAAAATGTACAATACGATAATTGAATGTCGGTGAAACAAAGGAAACTTTAAGTTTCTGATGATCACGAGGAGTCTATGCCAACTAAGCTGGGGGAAGTACCATAGATTTCTCAGGGCTACTTCGGAGTACGGTAACAAGCTCCCTAGAAATTGATTTCTATTTGTCAAACGGGGGACCATTTAGCGCTTAAGCTTATGCTGGACACAACGTGACCAACAGGAACTTAAATTTTCCCATTTTTCACGACTGACATGCCGCTGGCTTAAAAGCTACGAGTTACACGTGTAACGCTGTACGTACTTATTACGGAAAAAATACAAAATGTTTATACCTAAGAAAACAAGCTCTCAACGCTTTCGGAGCTTTACATGCTCCGTTGTCAACAATAACAACTACAGGACCTCTATACCTGTAACGCTTGTTAAAGTAGCGTGCTGCCGGATGTTGAAGCATGATTACTTAAAAATTAATTACTTTCCAACAAGTAGTTGTTGGAAATTGCCTAAGGAATATAAGAGGGATTTTAGCTACACATCTCTGCTTTACAACGGTGATTGCTAACCGCGGAGAAAAAGTTTATCAAAAATGCTTACCGGCCTGCTTGACGACGGACACCAGTGGCGCTTCTGCTCAGCCTACAGTTTATACAGCCCTTATTTGAGCTGCACACATTCCGACTGACCAGAAACGCGCACTGCCGCCAACAGAGCACAACGTCTACTCAAGTACAGTATAAGTATTTGCAGGTTCACGCTTGTGAAGCTTTACTGCGAAGCGCTGCTTTCATTTAGCCTGCAAATCATTTAAAAGTGAGCTGTTGAAAGGTGCATTGTTTATTGATCCACTTGTTTTAAATTAACAATTTTGCGCGGCTAGCTGACAAGGCCGTCCGAAATTCAAGCTAAGTGAAACTACGGAATCTTAACGCTTGGATAAACTAGTTTGCATTTATTCTTTTTGCCAGAAATAGAAAGCGGCAAAAGCGGTGGCCAACTTTTGCCACAGCGCGAAGGTCACCAAAGTAGATAACCTCTGTCCCAAATTTGGACGCTTGACCTTCTGCTACGTTGTGTTTCGTTGCTAAAAGTGGGGGCACTGGATAAGCGCGTTCAGCAAGTTTTATTATTTGCTGTAGCTGTTGAGAGCGACGTGCTAGTTATGCCTACTTGCTTTTTCATCGTACTTGTTAATCATTTCTTCCTATCGTACTACTGGAATCTAGTGAAGGCTTGCAGTATTCCGTTTAAAACTTTTCGTTCAATTTTCAATGAATGAAAGTGAAGGTACTGTTGGTCCTAGCAATGTAGGCGACGCCGAACTGAAAGACAGCGTAAGTAATGCGCAGCGTTCCGCCGCTAGGAATTCATTGAAATTCCACTGCTTGCAGCTCGCTCAGTTGGAACATTTGCTCGCAAGTCCGAATTGTCCTGACCGCGAGCAAGTATTATTAATGCGAGATGAAATAGCCAAACTGCTCGGACACGAGGATAGTTCCGTAGACGACCAAGGTTTTGTGGACCTATTTTATTTTCCATCCACGATTTGATAATCTTAGATAGCTGTAGTTCCGTTAGCTCGTCAAGCAGCGAATCGTCAAAGGAAAAATCGTTGGTTATTGACAATGTCTTAATCGAGCAATTGATAGGACATTGTTGTCGAGCACCTTACGCAGCAATCAGGGGCATGAGCTACCATAACGCGACCATTTTGGACGTTCTACCCGTGCCAGTGTCCAAGTTTGAAGATCTGGAGGTGCCTACAGCATTCTTTTTGTGTCAGCTTTTAGCGAACCAAAAAGTTTAGGTGAAAGTCATGTTTATGCACCCGCTAAATAACGCAATGGACATTTGCCAGTATTATTTAAATTCGACTTGCAAATTAGGACAAGCTTGTCCGTGAGCGATTTTTGCACCTTTTTGTTGATATACTAACAGTCTAACAATTAAGCTTTTCCCATGGAGAAGACATGCGTTTCGGTGACTTGCTCGATTATGAAAAACCTGACTTCGAGTGAGCTCTACTGCTCTTTTTTACGTTATGTGAATTGTGAACTCCGACTTTTGCGATGAAGGAACGTTGACGAAGGAACGATATGTCTTGTTCGTAGCTCAGGAGAAAATTTATGGCAATTGGCTACTGTACTGTCTGTATCTCGCGAAGAAGGTCAAGTAGCCGTTCGGCTGTCGGAAACGGGAGCCGAAATCGCTGTCGATTTTGTAAATCTATTTCCGTTGCCCACAAAAATGCTAAGTGAAGACAAGTCTTCTTCCGACGACAACGATAGCAATTATGGTGATAGGATGCCGTATGTGCAGAAGGCAACATCGTCTTTCCGGTCAGCCAGTTTCATTGGCGACTGGGAAAAGCATACTCGCGTAATATGCGCTGCAGCAGATGCTGCCAACTACTGCACCTTTATTTCTCTGTTAACCTTATAGGGTATTGGTACAAAACTGATGGAAAAAATGGGTTTCGTTCGCGGTCAAGGCTTAGGCAAGGAAGGTGTTGGACGAGCAGAGCCAATCAAAGTAAATGTGTTCTCTAAAGGTAGGTGGCGCTAGCTGTCCAATAATTCACCTCCTTTGTACTCTGTGCAGCTATAAGCTAGACACAAAATGCAGTATATCTTCTGATGCGGAATAATTTACGTATATCGTCAAACTGACGATAGTTTGATAAATAAAAGTGGCCTTTTCAAACTGATGTCAATGGTTGTTTAAAGCGTTATTTGCTGACTTATTCAGTTGTTTGCTATTCTTGGGTGTCATTATTGTTACGTGGTTGTTTTGCAGGACAATCCTTGGATGCTTGCTTTGAGTCAAAGGATGCTGCTAATCCGTTGAACTGTCAGAAAAGAGCTAAACGAAAAGAGCGAAAGCGCCAAGAAAAATTGAAATCCGATTACCATCTTGCCAACAAGAAAGACGTGTTCACTTTCCTTAACCGCACTTTGAATTTACAAAGTAGGCTAATATCGATGAATTTCGTTGCCTGATGGTTGCGCAGGTTCCGATCGAAAACGCACAGTCAATACGGACGACATTCGCAACAGCACCGATCGCGAGTTGAACGTAAAGGTAATCTTTAACGGTTTTGTCAACCAATCGTTTACTTTCAACTCTCAGTTCTTTTTTTCGGACGTAAAGCTGAAATTGTTTTGCAGCAGCGCTTTTACTGTTTGAATTTCAGATTTTGAAACTGGAACGAGAAATAAAGGAGACAAACGAGCGTATTTTGAAACTTCGTCGATCCACCGACAGTTCCAACAGTTTTGAATCTCGAGTTGTTCAAGAGAAAAACAAATTGCTTTCGTTGGAAAACGAGTTGAAACGGGTGACGAACGAATTAAGCGATCGCAAAGAAATGTTTAAGCTTAAAAAGTTTTGACATCTTTTTTCTTCGTTCAAAGCCTTTTCTGAGAATAAAAAATATTTTCTCTTTGACTTCTTGAATGGATTGCCCCAATTGTCTTTGTCTTTTTCTTTTTGTTTACTTTGTTTACATCCAGGTGACGTCATAGATCTTAGCCAAATGGAAGACGAGAAGACGTCGCCGGATGAGCACAAGAGGACGGATCCATTGAAAAACTTTATGGCTGGCGGCGTGGGCGGTGTTTGTTGCGTGGTCACAGGTCATCCTTTTGATACAGTGAAAGTTCGAGTTCAAACAGCCACCAGACCACTTAGTACTCTTCACTGCTTCGAGCAGACTGTAATGAATGAAGTAACGCAGTCATTTAATTCAAATTGGTAGTTGAACTTATCTTTACCCTCGTAGGGCTTTTTGGCGCTGTACAAAGGTATGGGTGCTCCAGTAGCTGGTGTAGCTCCATTGTTTGCTTTGTATTTCTTTGGTTGTTCCGTTGGAAAACGACTTCAACAAAAACATCCGGACGAAGTGTTATCGTATGCCAATTTTTCAAATGCATTCATTGATGCAGTGATTTCAATTTTTAAGCTTAGGCAAGACGTTCAATGCTGGGGCTTTGGCGGGAGTATTGACAACGGTCTTGATGGCTCCTGGTGAAAGGATCAAATGCTTGCTTCAAGTACAACAGCAAGCGACGAGAAGTGGGCTTGCAAAATATGCTGGTCCGATAGATGTGCTAAAACAGTTATACAAGGAAGGAGGATTACGTAGTATATATCGTGGTACAATGGCAACGTTACTTCGAGGTTGTTGATTTCTTCTACTTACGCAACTTTTCCCATTATGGTTTAGAATTATGATTACAGATGTACCTGCAAGTGGCGCCTATTTAGCAACTTACGAATTCTTCATGCGAACAATGACTTCATCATCCGCCGAGTGAGTTAATCCATCGTTTTCGTTTTATGTATTCTATGATTTGTTAAGGCGTAATGAACTCAGTCCGGCAAAGACATTGCTTGCTGGTGGTCTTGCTGGAATAGCTAATTGGGCTGTCTGCCTACCACAAGACGTTTTGAAATCTCGACTGCAAATAGGTGAGCCGCATTGTTATTGCTTGGTTGCATTTCGGAAGAGTTTATTCAAATTTAGCTCCAGCGGGAAGGTATCCAAATGGAGTGAGAGATGTGGCTCGCGAGCTGATAAGAGAGGAAGGTGTCAGTGCGTTTTACAAAGGGTTTACCCCCGTTATGTTACGCGCATTTCCTGCAAATGCGGTTTGTCTTTTTTCTCGTTTGTATGCAGATCTCATGATCTTTTTTAGGCTTGCTTTTTGGGTTACGAAATAGCCATGAAATTACTAAATATGTTCAGTATGCAGACGAGCGATTAGATGATCGCATAGGGACAAATATTTTACTGAAATGAGGTATACCGCAACGTCATCCAATTCCTTAATGACCTTTCTATGCCTTTGCGTTGACATGATTTGTTTCTGAGTGACCTTGCGGTCATTTATTGTCATTTGCTCATTGTTCTCTTTGCAATTGTCTTTCAGGCTATTTTATTGCTGGGTAACTGTGTTGTTCCGTTTCTGTAAGTATTATTTTTGGCTTCCGCGTTGACGTGACGAAGTGTTTCCACTTACTGGACGAATCTCGAAGTTGTCGCAGGCCAAAAAATTTCTTTTCGTTAATCGCGTATTAGATTCGCAAAGGCGTACCGCGCAGCCATAAATTACAAGTGGAGGCACGCTTTAAGTGCGATATGATTTCATCTGTACGCGGACAGAGTAAACGAATTGCGTAATCTCTATGCGAGGTAAATTTTTATGTTTGAATACAGTAAAATGATAATACAGTTACAGCATTTTGACCTGTGAAATTTCTATTTAGCGAAGCATTCGGAAATCGTTTTTCCCGTCTTGATAGATAGCAAATGATAACCTGTAAGCGTTATGAACATTGGCAGTTATTTTATATTGGCTGTGCGTGTCTCGCGTTCAAACTGAGAGTCAGCTGGTTAGCCTCTTAGTTTTATTTTAAGACCAAAGTGCAGACGCTGCCCTCATACACTGCTTGTCAAAATACTAAATTTACCGCACTCGATATCCGTGAATATTGAACACGTGATGCACGACGCTGGTTAAAACTGAAAAGCATTCGGGTGCTATTTTTACTTTTAATTTAAGGCTACTGTATATGTCGTTTATGAGAAATGGTTTATTTTTAGCTACTATACTGCTTGGCGTCTGAGTAGGTTGTAGCTCAAAGGAACCGAACCTGTACATCTTTTAGGTTTACAGTACAGGTACTAGCTGGCAAAACGCGTATCACTGCTGTAGACGCCGCTTCAATGTTCTTGCCAGCAGTGCAATTCATTAGTGCGTAAAGATTTGCTCTGCACCATGGCAGTAAACTTAGATGACTTGGTATGCGAAAGATTTACGACAGGAAGAATAATAGCAACTGCACGTGCTTAAATATATAATAAATGTTTGGCTGTTTTGGATGAATTTTTACGGAATTCTCCATTGCGCAACAGCAGTTTATTTCAAACGGTTGGTTGCTTTCAGGACTGCGTCTTGAAGTGCACGCCGAAACTCTCGGTGCGCTTGCTATAATAAAAATATAACGATCTGAAAAATTATGCTGCTGTTTATCAACGAAACATCCGTACTTAGGGAGCGTACGCGCACATGGACCGGCATGATTTTAAATTTTCCGTTGTCTCTCCTGCGTTCAGTTAGTGTACTGTACATTTCCACGTGGCTCACATTTTTGTCACCCACTGAATATCTTATGCTCTCGATTTGCTTTGGGAGTACCAGAATTTATTAACATTTGCTATATATGCGGGTTTGGTTTTATGATGCAGTTAAAATTTTGGTAACTTGCTTATGCACTATGTAAGGTTTGAGGATTATTTATAGCAAGCGAAACTGACCTGTCACTAGTGGTTTTTAGTAGCATGGAAATATAATACATGTCCGCAAATTGCATAGCAGTTTAAGAAGCGGGAGAGCCAAATAAACCGTTTTTAATAACCGCAAGTGCCTCGTGCTCGGTAAGCTGCAAAAATTTAGTAAAGCTGCACACTGTAAAGCAAAGCGGGCATGTCTTCTACGACGTTTCAGAATTTTCGGATTACATATTCATGCAAAGGTTTAAGCCCCTTCTTGAAGACGAATAAAATGATTCGCAGGTTACATTGAAAAAGAGGCAAACAACCGTAGCGTCGCAGGCTGAAAATAAGTTTACAAAAATTCTTGTGTGCTAGACTAAATATTTTGTAAATAAAGTTTTAAATTTTATGATCCATCAAGACCATAAAAACAATTTGTTTATTTTTACACAGCTAGAACAAAGTTTTGGGATAGCCGCAGCCTTTTAGTCTTCTTAAGACATATTAGGCGCCGACGATGTTATTGCAGGAGTCCTAAATGTTTCCCATTTTTGTGTGAAAACGGAGAAATGGTTTACTTCGTTTAATAAACAGTAAAATGGCCAAAATTTGCAATTTTTTAGAAACGAAAATTCATTAGCTCAGATTTAATTTTTGTTTCAGTATAATTTTCCAAATCGACCTTGTCCTGTTCTCATTTGACATTGCGCGCTGAAGATGAGTGAGCTGCGGTGCCAGAAACTCCATCCGAAATAAGCGATAAGTTTGAGCGTGCTTCTATAAGTGAAAAGCCAATAAAATTCAGAGTACGTATTTTAAAAAAAATATATTTCCACTATCTAGCATTACGGTCATTGCCTTTCTTTTGTAGTGTAACCTGCGAATCGTTTAATTAACCTTTGAGTGGGTGATTTGCTAATCTTTGGCTCTTCTCCTACGCGGTACTGATGGAACTATGATCGCTCAGTACGGTTGATCTCTGCTAGCCTTTTGGTGGTATAAGCTTTCGTCTTAGTCGCTTGCACCGCGAAGGATCGCGAGTCAGCGATGCCGTTTTAAAACGCTTTCTGTGTGTACGCATTTTGCGCTTTGATCTTGCAGTTTAAACGCAGTTAACGATGAGAACAGTTTGATTTACTGCCATTGGGGTTCAATTGGTCGTGACAGTCAACAAAGGACGACATGGGTCTTTCCGAATTTGTCGGTTGCAGCTTGATTGCCTTTGGTGCACCTCTTGCGATTTTTATTCTCTTCATTGCCTCGGATCCACTTCGAATCATTCTTTTTATTGGCGGGTAAGCAGTTTTATTGCCACTGCCATTTCTAGTGACAGCTTCCGGCAACTTTGAATTTACACTAATCGATTTTTGACCGTCCGTTTAGGGCTTTCGTCTACTTGCTCTCCGTCCTGTTCACTGCCATATTTTGGTTCATCATTCCGGTATTGAATGACCATATCATCATCACGGCACTCTTGTTCATTCTCTTCCAAGAAGTGTTCCGTTACGGCTACTATCGCTTGCTTTGGTAATGGCTGAGATACTGTTTTTAAAATCAATTGTCCATGTCTTCACGTAACTGACTCATTTTATTTTTCAGCAAAGCCCAGGAAGGTCTAGAAAAGGTTACCGTTCGCGGTTGCCCTCTGGATGGTGTACATCCATTAAAAAACGCTACCTATACGGTCGCTTTTGGTAAGCAACATTTTCTACAATTGTACAAACGAGCCTATGTATATATGCTTCAATGGTAGTGTCCGGTTTGGGATTCGGCACAATGGCTGGCGTAGTTGCGTTGCTGAACCTTCTAGCAGACCTTACTGGTCCTGGCACTGTTGGCTTACCGAGTTCATCCCGTCTAATGGTATTCCATGGTGACTACATGTTTTTCCTAATTTCAGGTACAAGCTTCATTACACTATTATTATGTTATTGTTTTAAACTCTTAACTGTACAGTGGTATGCATGGCGGCTCTTATCCTTTTACATGTAATGTGGAATGTGGTCTTCTGGCATGGCTGTAAACAGAGCAATTGGAAGCTCATCGTCTGCGTCATTGGTAGCCATATCGCCTGCGGTTGCATAGTGAGATTGACTATTTCTTTTATTATCGTGAATTGGTCTACCAGCTGCCCATTTAGAGCTTGCTAAACCAACAGCGACTGTATATGGTCACTATCATTTCGTTTTACAGCTTTCTGATCGCATTCACTATTGTTGCCTACATTGTTGCCGGAGGATCAAAGCAGCAACTGTTTAATTTCTTCTCGAACACCTGCTGTGGCAAGAAGACGGCAACACAACCGGTTGTAGTTGACACGCGTTTGTAATATTAACGTCAGGTACCGTTCATACTTTTGTGCGGCGTTTCCATTTCGACTTTTTAAAAGCCACACATAGACCTCCTACACTACCGGCTTAGCAATGTGCGCTTTTTCTAAGGCAATTTGGAGCATTTCTTCTTCGTCAACAACTTTTTGACGTAACTTGTTTGCCAGTTGGCCTCTTCGTACCTCGGTTTCGTCTAACTTTTTCCATTGGTCCCAGTCGACCCATCGGACGTTCCGCTCTATCAGCATTTGCTTAATATCCATATTTGCTCTTGAAGATGCGTTCGCATCGAGCAAGTCTTCGGCTACATTCATAGCCACGGCTTTGGCGGTGCTCTGCGTTTGTGCAAGTTCACCGACCGGACCTGTGGCGCACCAACCGCATGCATACAAGTTGGATGACCCTTTGACGCGACCTCTGTCGTCCGTAAGGATAATTCTTTTATGCGGGTCGAAAGGAAGTAACCCTGGTTCAATATTTACCGAACGATAACCAAAACTGTAAACGAGCAGCGAACATGGTATCACTTCGGTCAAATCGGTAGGGTACGCTTTGGCGTGCCTTAAATCCTTCAAATCCTGCTCGAGGATATTTCTTGTGAACGTTACTCTGCACGTTGCCTTCTCGTATTCAATGCCTTTGAAGGAAAGTAGAAATCTGAGCTCCCATTGCTTTCGCGTGTGAACTTGCATAGACCTGTTAAGTTGACTAGTAGTTAATAGAAGTTGGGCAAGACGTTGTCTTGCTCTCGGTAGAAGACTGTAAAGGCTTTCAACTTCTTTCAAGTCTTCTTCTCTTACTATTGGCGTTGTATCATTCAGCTTGGTCAATTCGCGTAGCTCTTTAGTAGTGAAGGAGACTTGTAGAGGACCTCGACGTCCTATCAGAATAACCTTCTTAATCGTGCTACCTCTAAGGGCGTTAAGGGCGGGTTCCGTAATGTCTGTATGCTGAAGTTCGTCGGGCGATTTCAAAAAAACGCGAGCCACGTCAAGAGCTACATTTCCTTGGCCAAGAATAACAGCTGTACTACCTGCATTCAAGATTGGCCGAATATCTTGACAAGACGGTTCGCCATTGTACCAACCAACTATCTGTCTAGCCGAAAAGCAATTTGACCCGTCAATTGGTTTGGGCACGAGCGGTCGTTCCTCCTGGGCACCGAAAGCTAGTATTACGCCGTCGTATAGCTGAAAAAAGTCCAACGAACATTCTTGTTGGCCGTTAAAGTGAGCGCGAAAAATACCTGCGCTAGATTACGCACGCTAACATCTTTGCCAACGTTGACGTTTCCAAAAAACCTAAATCGATCGCCCGCTCTGTTTATCATGCGCTCTAGTCCAACAATGCAGTTCTTAACGTCCACGTGATCTGGCGCCACGCCAAAACGGATGAGTCCAAAAGGCACTGGTGACTTTTCGAAAACGTCCACCCGCGGATTTAGAGGGGAAGATAACAACGATTGAGCGCAGTACATACCGGCTGGTCCGGAGCCAACGACGGCTAAGCGAACCTCTAGAGCACGTTCCAGAAGCGAGCAGGTAAATCGCATTCCTGTCCACACCGACAAGGAACAGATAGCCAACGGTCAAGAGACAACGACTGCTGATTAGGTGCTTCCGTTGATACGAAACAGGCGTTTATTTTTGCATTGGTTCAAATGTGAGTACTGTATTCGAAATAACATGAGCATCAAGTACTGTAAAATTTTCGTCCAAATGTTGTGATTAGGTTAGAAATCAAAAATTAGAATACTTGGATCACCGTCATTTTAAACATGCTTCAAAGAATATCAAATTGAAAGTATTTTGAGACTTTAAATAAGAGCCATTAGGTTTCGCAAAAAAGTGAGTTGAGGTATGTCGCCAATTGCGGATGATCAATTGACTTTTTCACTCACACTTTGTAGGTTTCAACAAACGGACGGCGGTGTTGATGTTAACAAAGTGCTTACTGTAGTACTTGATCATCTTTAACGTATGCCAACCTTTTTTTAACGAATAGAAATCAGGAGCGTTCGCTAATTCTGTTACGTTTCACCAAATGTTCGAAATGTTTTTTTTACTTTGCTGCATTTTCAGCCATCAAGTAAAACCGCTACCAGCAAAAAAAGCACTTCAGTAATTCTTCACCGGAGCAGTTGGCTTGAACACCTTTACGTGGATGGCAGAGGTGTATTTAGTTACTTCCTTATAATCGACATCATCGTCCAACGGGACCATATCGCCCGTGCAAGTCACCGACGTAGTTGAAACGTCCACGTCAAGTGAACCCAATGCTTCTCGTTTTAGACGCAAAGCCAACGCGATCGTGCGGTTTACTGCTGAGCCCAAACCGTGAAGATATACCGCTTCTTCGCCAGAGTTGAGTACTTTCAGGCACCGTTTCATGTACGCTGCCAAAAGAGACGTCATTATAAAAATAATTTTTAAAAATGTCTTCAGCAGACCTTTAGGATGCGTTTTCTTGCTAATGAAGATATCATTTCTACCTCGGACTGCTTGAGTTGGTTTACGCCAACGTAGCTCATAATTTTGGCCATCGAACATTGAGTTTGTGCTGTTGATAGTTTTAGAAGGGGCATAACCCAAAATGGGGGCGTTATTTTCGCTCATTACGCAAACAGAACGTATAAGCCCATGAAAATACAGCAGACGGAAACGTAAGGACTCAAGCGCTCACCTACAAGAATTTAAACGAGATCCTACAACTCGTGCTTTTCGCTTACCAATCCTTGCACATTTCCAGAAAATGCCCGTAAAGCTAAGAAGTACGGCTAAACGCGGCACAGTTGATTCGATTCTAAACTTACCCTGTCTTATGATTATCCAACAGTCGTGGCACGAACGCATGAATGTACGTGCACGTACATATTAGCAGTAGTATAACGCACAGCAAACTCTGGAAGTTGAATAGGGCCGACTGAAATGTTGAAAGTAAATAAAAGCTTGAAATACATCAACTAAAGAATTACCAGTTTGAAAGTTTCAAACGCGAAGTATGCAAAGTAAAAGCGTATTACGGTAGTTAAAATAAGCGCAGGTTCGACTTCTTTACACTGACGTAGCTTTAATTCGCTATGCAGCTTTGTTGTTTTACGCAGTTGTAGCGCGTTGATGGCTCGTGAGCTGCTTGCGTTTATTCTTTTCGCCATTTTCGCTTTTTCGAAAGCTCTTCGCGAAGGTGAATGTGAAGGTAGGAACGACTGTCCGCCTACGTGCTGTTCGTAAAGCTGTCGCTTCTTTTCTGCAGTGTGCGTAAAGTTCTTGTCTAAAATTGCTGCCGATGCTTCCGACGATGTGATTAAGGACCCAAAAAAATTGGAAAAGTACATTAAAGACCGATGCAGCTCTACAGGCGGAAAAGAACATCGTTTTGTAAGTTATACCACTCGCGGTTTTCTCTTTTAACGTTAACGATCCGTTGATCCTACGGTGTAATTTCTTACGCTTATGGCGTGCGATTTTATCCTTTTATTCGAAAAAATTAGGAACATCTTTTTCATAAGTTTTACTTTTGTTGTAAAAGTACTTTTATAGTGCTACTACATTGGTGCCTTGCCAGAATCAGCGTCTTACATTATGAATGAAGTCGTGAGGCCTTTAGGTTGGTCTATGCCCCCAGAGAAGGTGTGCAGTCGCTTAAAAGAAAAGGACGGCCAAATATGCGAACTGCGATACGGTAGGCTTGTTTCTTTCTCTCGAATTTTATCCCGTCAATTTGTAGACAAATCCATTGATTGGAAGACAGTAGATCTGAAGAAACTGAAAGTAAAAGATTTAAGAAAGATCTTGGACGACTGGGGTGAGACATGCAGGGCGTGTTCCGAGAAGTCTGACTTTATTGCGCGAGTGGAAGAACTGAAACCTAAACACGTACGGGAAGAACTATAGAGTTTTTTTGGCTTGTTTTTTGTTGTTGCCGTGCTGTTACTTCATGTCTAAGTAAACGATTATGGTAAGTTGAGAGTCTTAACAGGTACAATACCAGTATAGCGTTACAGACGCTAAAATGAGACCTTGACTTTAATCTAAAACAATACAAACAGTATATTCCGAAAAACTAATCAGAAGGGCCAATAATTTCGGCAACCCCTTAACTGTGTTTTCAGGTTCAAGTGCTTACTGTACTGCTTAAATTCTACCAGCACTCATTAAAAACGTTCGATTTATGCCGAAACGTTTGACTTTTCTTCTTATCTAGCTCCTATCTTTAGAAAGAACGTGAATTGAAAACGTTGTAAAAGTGGCCATGCAGCACCATAAATGTTTAGCATGTTCTATGTAGGAGATTGCCAGACGATGCTTTTATCGTCAGAAAGCTGTTTTCTGCCGTTTGATAGGAACAGATATGAAGAAAAGGGCATTCCAATAATTGTCTTAAAAATGAGTTGCTAAAGTAATATACTTACTTATGAAGTGAAATTAGAAGCTATGCAAAGTTTCTGCCTGACAAACTGTTCATATTTTTAAAAAGCCTTTGATAATTGCTACACTCATTATGTTGCCGCCATTGGCCATCATTACTGCGATAACTGCTACCCGTATTTGGTACTACAATGTAGAGTTGCCAAAAAAGTCGTCCGAAAAAATTAAAGTTTTAACGTGGCGGGATTCCTGACTCACGAAAAAAACCGGAATTGTCAACAGTACCTGCAAACTTTGTTCGTTTTCATGTCACTGTAGGTTATGCAACTGGCGAAACAGAGAGGGTATTAAACACTGGTAAGTTTGCACGTTTTTAAAATCTTAAAAAAGATTGTTCGTTACGTCACACTGCCAATTTATGTAATCGAAAACAGCTTTATTCGCTTGAATTTTCGAAAATGAATTGCGTTCTCAAAATCAAAGGTATAGTACGCCTGCGCTAGTTTAATCCTTCAAGCCTTTCCGGTTGTTATGTGTGCAACCCACTTATGAAGTATGAATAAGCAAGGTTGGACGATGTCGTCTAACTCAAGTGCGGTTAGCGAACCCTGTTGCGTTTGAAAGAATTTACTAATATATGCAGGTGCGCGGGCGGTATGAATTTTCCAACGTGAAGTAGCGGTGTTCAGAACGAGGTTGCATAAATTTAACACGACCAAATAGTTTGAAATACGATAAATGAAGATTTTCTCCTCAAGCCGAAACGAACAAGCTACAAATGAGTTACCCAGACAACGTATTGTATTACTGTAGAACACTTCTCGTTTTGCGAAGTAACGTCTCAGTATTTTTTCTTCTGAAATTGTTTAAAAGTTGCGTTGTCGCTTGTTAATTCTAAATGTAATTTAACTTTTTTTTCTATACCCGTCTTGATTTTCTGAAATTGAAGTCTTGCTCGTACTACCGCCTTGCCATTAGACACGCTTTAAGTTTTCTGTGTAAAAATGTAGTGTTCTATTTGGCGTAAATTTGAAACGAAATGGCGTTCCTTATGGTCTAACCGGCCGTACCGAGCGTACCTGCATTTACCTTCAAAATTTGCATTAACATTTTAGGGCTTTCGTTCTCTTTTGCCCTTTCATGTTGCGAGGCGGTACTTCGTAGCATGTATTATCAAACAGCAGGTTTCAATCGGGTTGTAATTCAATTCGCCAGATTACTTTTTCCAAACGACATCGCAATGGTATTACGGTAGGGTGGGGTAAGAATTGAAAGTGAGCTTCTATCGTAAGCTCATTAACAGAACTACCTTCTAGTTTTCGATCGTTTCTACGCATTTCAGTGAGCGCATTATGTTTATTGAATAGTAGGTTTGTGTGCTTTATTTGAACATCTTGCTTTATGCCCCTTAAACATATTTTAAAGATGTCATTGGTCATTCTGAATGTATGCAGTTTCTTTGCTGAACTTGTGGGTAGAAGTCCTTCACATCTTTTTACCGAGATCTAAGGTAATGATATTAGTTCAACTGCCTTTTGTAGTGGTCAAAGCTGCCGTTAATTGGCCACTTATTGATTTGTTGTCTCACAGTTCTAGTCGAAGTAGCTCTATTGAAATTGGGTTTAAACGCTTAGACCTTTGAGATTACGAATGAGTAGCTTTGCAGTCTCGCTTGTTTAGCCCATAAACAATCATTAATTCTCTCTTAATGAATTCTTCACTGCCAACTTTTCAGCTTTTTCACAGTTTTTTAACTTCTCTAACATGTTGTCTACAAAGATTTTAGCATTTCAGGTGCATTTTATTTTATTGAAATAATTATGTACGTTTTGTTAGCAGTTTTTTGCAGCTGCCTGCAAGGTAGGCATTACAACTTACTCAAAAGGCGTCACTATTATAGAGTATTTAGCGTTTCATTTCTTAAGCTTGCACTCCTTCCAAGTAGCGCGAATGGGCGCGGTAACAACTATTGCCATTTTCAAATGAAGTATAATTTTGCGTTCAATTGTCACATAACCTACGTATTTGATAGTTTCATACTGTCCAGTATAAACTAAAGGAACAAATTAATTCTTTTTAAAAACTGGAGCTACATTTTCGTTTTGACAAGTATTGATTTTAGTTCAGTTAATTGAAGAAACAGTGTAGGTTTTCAACTTATCCTTCTTCTTGTTCGACGTAAAGCTTCGAAGCAATTACTTTTCTTATTTAAAGCAAAAAAGTTGAAGTTACTTTTTTCCAAGAGGAAATGTCATCGAATCCCGAAATTCGACTCTCTCCCTCTCTCTTCGAGTGGATAAAATTTGATTTCTAAGGAACAGCTTAAAGTTCCAAAGCGCACTAGTGCGTACGTGTACGCGTTATTAGTTGATTTTTTTCCACTTTTGGTATCGACTTTTAAATAGTAAACTTAATTTTCTCGCTGCGTGGAAATTCACTTGCCTATTATTTTTTAATGCTGTGTAAACTATTCATCACTATTCGCGCTCTACTGCGTATTATAATCTCCGCTGAAATGACGAGTGTTACTTTTCTTTGCGTGCCGATTATGCTCGTCGCGTTTTGAATTCTTTTACTGCAAATATTACTACTGGCTGCTATTTCGCTCTCGCTAACTTGAACTGCTGTCCAGCTTTTGTTGTATGCCGCTCGTCGTATAATAGATGGCGTGTTTTTCTTTTCTTTTTGCTCGCTTGCGCCTCAGCGCTGCCGCGCGATCATATCTACTCATCTATATTGAATAGTTTTCGAAGAAAACGTACACTTTTTTGCCTATACGCCACCGACATGCCAATGTGGCTTGGTGAATCGTTCACATATTTTTCACATGATAATACAAGCGCGCGGGGTGGTTTCTTCCAGCATATTAATACTTCGTCAAGCTTTCATATGTTCCAACAGTTTTTTCTTTCGTTTGAAAAGTTCTATTTTTCTGACAGCACAGCTGCCTCAGAGTTGTTTCCAGGGTAGTTGACTAATATGCAAATTATTAATAGAGTACTTCTCTTTTGGAAGTAGTTATGTGTTCTTGCTATTTATTGCGTTACTTCGCGTATGTTAGCCGAAGAAAAAATTCACCTTCCGTCTGGCGCTTGCTTAGCGACAACCATGTTGCTTGACACATTATGCAAGTATCACAAAACAAAAAGAAGTAGTAATTTGCGGCCATATAGTCTTTTGTGTTTCCAACAAGTAGGATGTTGACAGTTTTGTAGCTGCTGCTTTAGCGGCGGTGTGTCGGAAAAGTTCATCGGAGAAACTTTTGATCCGCGCTGTTGCGAATTGTTTCGGAAGCGTGCTACAGCCCCAGGCGATCGAACAGGTTGAGAAGACGTTTCTTTTTGTTTCCAATTCCTCATTTGCACTGACAATATTGGAAGTGACGTTTTTGCTTGTTTGCCGCGGCAAAAAGCGAAAATCAGAGCTTCCACGTGCAGGCACGCTCGTCCAAGTACGGCGTTACGTGATCGCGTTGTAATCCATTTTTCTTGAAGTCGCCGTCTTCGGCTTGGGGTCACAGCAACCGTAAGAGGTTTCGTATCGTTTCAAATTTGCATAATCTGAAAAGACCCCTTTTAGCTTGCGTAAAATGACGGAAGCTCCCACCCTATGCGAGACAACGTTGCTTTTTGAGGAAACATAACAAAACTTGTAGGAACTTTGAAGCGTCTACAGCGCGCTTACGTTACAGCCGCGTGACCAGTTGGCTGTGGGTATGATGGATTAGAATTTTAAAAATTATTGACATTTTCAGCGACAATTTTTGCCACTTGAAGACCACAGGGCGCGAGCGTATTTCGCTGGTTGTTCCCCAGCTTTTTGCCAGCTGTTGCAACCTGCCGTGGGTACCCAAGGATGCGCCTAGTCGTCTGCATGTTTATCGCACCTGCGAGCGACAGTTTTATTTGTCCACTCGATGACGTCGTCGGGCGAATGGATTGCTGCAGCGTAGACTTAAAGGGTGCCGCCAGTTTAGGTCTTGTTTGCTCGTCCATTGCGCGCGTCATTCTAATCTGCGTACGGGAAGAGACCTTTGGAACCGAAATGAGCACGACATTGTCGTGTCCGGATCGGCTGGTAGTCTCGTTTGACTATTGTGCACTCGATGTGCTCCGACCAGCTGCCGGTTGCTTCTTTATCGCTGAGGGGAAGCGTCAACTAAGGACGCAAATCAACTTTCATAACTCTTGCAAAGGTCGTAAGCGAACAATGGCGAAAGGCAGTTCGGTCAATAGGAGAGCGCAAGCAAGTCAATCGCTAATTCGCCTTTGTTCAAGCCTACCGTGGGAACAATTCGAGCAAAACAATTTTTGAAACCCACTTAAGCCATCAAGGTCACTTCCCGCGCAAACTACCGCGCTTTGCCGTATAAATTTCCCCCCATTACTTTACGGGCTTTTCAGTTCTTGCCAAAGTTAGTGCGCCTCAAAAGAGCGTCGCTTTGCGTATATTTTCAAGCGAAGTCACATCACATTCGTCGTTGCAGACATTGGATGCCATCACAACTTGCGGATCCCAGCAGTATGCAAATTTGTGTGTCCCCTTTCTCTTGCCAACTGCCTGGCCGCTGGTTAATCTGGACTGACGGTAGGTCAGAGTTTTTTTGGACATTGGTCACCGAACTTTGGCAATTGTTTTCAATGACGCAATGGAAACAGGCCTACTTTGCCACTTTTGGTAGTATTGCAAGGCAGGTGTCGCCACTGTCGGTTTAAAAGAGCATTGTGTCTGATGGCAGAAGTATCGAGTTTGGGTCGCCAATGGATTGCGCTTCGCTTGCCAGCCAGACTTAGTTGGTTATACAAGAGGCGGACAACTTGATCAGACTGGCCGTTACGGGTCAGCGAGAGTAGAGCCATCATACGTAGCGTAGTGGTCACTTGTATTGTGCCGTTGGACGAAGCACCGCCACCTTCTCGTTATGCGTCTCCCGGCTAGTTGGTAGGTGGCTGTGGTGACCGTTCAACGGTCCAAAGAAGGGGCGCATATTATATTGCTCGCACACTCGTCGACAACAAGTCTCTCCGACGTTACAGTGCATCGCGGCAGTTTCATTGCTGGTTTCCGATTGCGGCTGCTTGAAGTCGTCGTCGTCGTCGCTAGGCGTCGTTTCAAAATTTTTCCTGTTCTCCCGTTTGTCGGACGCATTTTCACTCATCCCTTTTTTTCGCCATTCGATTTGCTTTAAAACACCGCCTGTGAAGCTTGGCCGCCTTGCGCGCTTATTTCCACAACAAATCCGCGCCCGGCAACGTCGTCGGTGTTCATCTTTGTTCGTCCAAGATGACTTGGTCAACTTTTGGCCAACTTATGCTGCTCGTCACGCTGACCGGCTGTTCCTTGTGGTCACTGTGCAGTGCTAAAAAATGGACAACCGAAGAATTGTTGAACAGTCGCTTTCCTTATCTTAGTTCAAATGACCTTTATTTGGATATCAGCAAGGCAGGTAAGCGATTCTACCTATACAACGATAATATATTGGCGATAAGGCTGCTGTTTTGGTCATCCATCCAAATGGCACTTAATTTTGGTCAAATGACCGAGTGTCGATCAATGCGCGATCATTGTTTGTTTTAACGATGGAATTTTGCCCATTCTCTTTTCCTTCCTGGCAGAAATACGATTAAGCTACGCTTGACCATGCTCCTTCGTCGATCCCGCTTTGCGCACGTTCAGCTGTGCGATTATCGACGAAAGCGATCCCTCGCGACGGTCGAACGTCAAATAGTCAACTTTCGTGTTACTTTTCAAAGCCTGGCCAGCTATAGGGTATCGATTTGGGCTCGCCTGGGGCGACTTCAGTTGGAAAACAGCGTTTAGAAAAATCGTTCCTGAAACGGCGCAAGTGATCGGAAAGCTATTTTCGTGCCTCTAAAAGCCATTGAAACCCCGAGGGCGCGAGGAAGTGGAGGGCGTACCCCATGCCGGCGCCCTCTGATCGATGGTTCCACTGAACCGAGCCGACACGGCTACGAGAGTTTTTGTTCGAGACTAGCTTTTCTTAGGAATGACCTGAATTTGTGGCCAGACGAGCGACCGACCGGCCTTACCTTGTTCGAGCACCCTTGTACCTTTGGGTCTTTGCTTGCTGCTGCAATGGAGTTGCGCCACGGACATCCGTGACAGGGCCATCAGGGAGATGTTCACTGACCCGTCGTCCATTTTGCCTGAGATCCCGTCTGAACGGTCGTCCGAATAGCTTTCTTTATTCTCAGGCAATGAACCTTGCGCGCTACGCTCAGCGACAGCGTTTTCTTCCTTTTTTTTGCTCTTTGTTGCGTGTAGACTGTTGAGCGTTTGAGATGACAGGCGATAGCGGGTGTCAGAATGGTTCCAACGACCGATTAACAACGCTTCAACGGAAAAGGCTCCATGAGAAAGCTGGTTGCCTCTGGGGCGCCCTGTCCTTAACTGCCTTAGACGTGCCGTCTTCTTGGAAGGCACGAATTCAATGGTTCCGGTTTTTTGAGGCGCAGCGGTCATTAGTCCTCCGTTGCCAAACGTGGTAGCTGCTCTGCCGCTTAGGCCGACCTTGGCGACAACAAAGTCGTTACGTCAGTTATTTGGCACCTGATGTTCATGCGTCAACTGTAGAGTGCATCAGTTGACGGCGCGTTAGTATGCGTCGCAGGGAATTTGGGGGAAAAAACCGCTGCAACAACTCCGGAGGCGGTAGGCTATAGTTCGACCACATGGGCGCTGTAGGAGCGCTGCTATTCCTACGCGAACTATCTGACGTCATCGTTGTCGAAAAGCAGGCCAGACTCATCATTGTTGACGTATTGTTAACGCAACCGATGTCCAGGGAGACTTGACCGACGGCTGTTAAGAGCCGCTGCAATCGCGATGGGATTTTTCTTCTTTTTGAAGACTCAATCTGAATGGGTGTCGTTTCGACCGTTTTGAACTCGTTGTACCCCGACCGCTAGCCCGTTTCAAAGCGATGTTCACTCCATTAATTCGTTCCTTCTTTAGGCGGTTTTATTGCCGACATTGTTTTGTCTCGTGAGGATGTTGAAGCTATTCGTATGCTCAGGAACAATTCTCTACGCAGGGCCAACCGTCGCCATCCGTCCATCATTACAAACGGCGCTCCTTGCCATCAATGGTAGGTACCATCCTTGTCCGCACTTTTTGCTGACGTATGCAAATTTCTATTAATATTATTCATAAGTGCCAAGTTCCACTGCGGCGACTTAAGGTTCGAAGTTGTCTTAAGTGCAGCAACCCGTTGTGCCCTTGCAATGGGAACATTCTTAATAGCGTTTCCCTACGAGGCCCGTATTCATTTTAGCTAACGAAGGTGCCTATATGGTGTGACAAGGCGCACGAAGCGTCAGAGTCTTTACATGAATCACATTTTGTCCTCTGTTTACTCTGTAAAGCGCGTTTTCAGGGAGGTGCCGGCAAGTTTGGCGAGTTGGTTGCCCATAGCGGGCGGTCGCTTTGAACCCATCAGCTGCTATTAGAGAGGGTCTATAGTCGCGATCGTTCGGGAGGTCGCTTGGTAGCTCAAAGGCACGCAGAGGTCGGCGTCTCTTTTGAAAGTTTGAAAAAAAAGTGGGATCCGCACTGCCTTTAAGCGTTTCGCTGTCACGCCGCGAACGAGTTATGAGAACCGCCTTTTGGCGTAGTTTTATTGCTTCTTAAATTGTGTCGCTTAAGTTGCCTTTCGTTGTCACGGCGGACGCAAACCCTTTGAAGCTTTCATAAGCGCTGTTTTTTAAAATACCCATTTTGCCTTCATTTCGCCTGCGGTTCTATTTGGTCAGTTGTTTTATGTATGCCGAATCTTTTGCTCTCATTCGGATGACTCATTGATGAGACTTTTTGTTGCTTGTTGGTAGTTTCAAAGAATTGTTTTTCCGCTAGCTAAAGGCATAGGTACTTGTAGGGCTTAAGGCTGAATTCCGGACGTCGTGTAGAGATTCAAGCTCAAGGGAGGCTCTTAACACTACAGTCTTTCTTATGAGCTTTAATGCAAAAATTGCACATTTCGCTTTGTGTCACCCTATGACAGACGATTGCCACGACGTCAATTTTGATGTTGACATTTCTTCGACATTGACCGTTATTACAAAATGTCCAGCTAGAGCAATTAACGCAGCTCATAAAGTTAACATTGCAGCGAGAATTGTTGGATAGCATTTTCAAGTTTTTGTAAACAAAATAGATATCCATTGCAATGTCTCCAAGTCGCCGCTAAGACGATGCATCCATCACTCAAGGCAGTAAGTAGTTCTCGCCTGTATTGGCTACCGGTTTGGGGTTTTGTAGTAACAGTATGTTGAGGAAGACTTCGCGAAGTCGGCCAGTGCGAAAGGCGTTAAAAAATTATCTACACAAATTGCGAACCATTGAGGATCAAGCTTTATTTCGAGTAGCATTATATGTTAATCTTGCTGGTTGAAAGCACGTTACCCCCTTAGGAATTCCGACAACTGGTAAAGAAGCCAACGAATTTCATTTCGTCTGCGCTTACTGTTTCATACAATTTCTATATGAGCTTAAACGCCAATGCTGACCAGCGTGACTCCGTAAAAGAGCGTTAAAGATGCTAAGATAGGAAATCTTGGTTCTGCGCGCGCGCAAATGAATTCGTTCTGACAGCCCGCGTGACAGTTGACTAGTTGACGTTGTCAATTTGCACGGAAGGACTTCTCTTGTATGCATTTAAGAGTGCTCAATCGATGCATGAGCTTTTCATGCACCCTTTTTTGGAACAACCGTAAGTCTTAGGTTTAAGCAAGAAGGCATTGAGTGGATGAATTGTTTCATATTTAATGCTGCTGAACCGATATCGTTTCCAAGTCGACTGGAACGCTTTAGCGTTGCCACGTCAAACGTGGACATTCGGAAATCGAACTGAAAGAACAGAAAAAGGCAACCATACGGGCATATGTTGACCACTTCGCCGTCAACGATGCAGTTTGGAAGTAGTATTTTTAAGCTAAATTTCAGCGATTTATTTTTGCCTTAAAAAATCTGTCAAATACCAGCTTGGGTTGGCCAAGACCGTGTTGCTTTGAAGTAAGTTTCCGTAGCGCAGTAATTGTAAGCAGATACATTTGCATATTTTTGTTTGTCCGCTATAATGTACGCTTTTCCTGAAGTCTCGAAGAAATGCTCTGAAATCTGTAAACAGCAGTAGCAAGGGAGGTCACGATCGAACACATGAGTGCGACATCATTTCACGGTGCATGCACGCGTTATGACAAAGCTAAATTTTGTTCATTCGAGTTGTAATTGTTTTGACGTCATTGATCCAAGGTTTCAAATTTATCGATCAGAATATCTCAACGAGCGGTTGTAAGTCAAATTGTGCGAGTTGTTCAGGTGTGAAAGCATCATCATCGCTGCCATGTTCTTTACTTAACCAATTTTAGCCCCTTCCCTATTCAGCTAATGCTTAACTTGCTGGCGTGTATCATTTCGTTAACGTAATCCTTTGCCTGGCAATAGGGTTACATGATCTGTATCCTTTTGCAGCGGAGATAATGAGATCAATCCATCTATAAATTTCAGAGTAATTGTTATGCTAGTAAGCTTTGAGTTCAGAAGTGAAAAAAGGGGATTTGTTTGACATTTGGCAAAGCTCAAGTCCATTGGTAACGTTTTTTACTCGATGACGCATTCGGAATTTCGAATGTCAAGGAAGTGTTGGCAGCAAGTGGAAGAAGTAAATCGATAAGTGGTGTTCACATTGTTAAGGGCGTGTTTACAGGAATTCCCCAAACTTTTGCGTATTTATAAATGTGTTTCGGTTGTCCCGTATCAGCGTATAATTGTTTTTCTCTTTGCTCTTTTCCCTCACGCATAGTTTTGCATTTTTATTTAAGCCAAATCGATTAGCTGTCTTTTCTTGGTTGGAATACGCGTTTTTTGCTGAACGGGAGGATTTTTCTTCATTTTGCAATCCCAATAGGCGTTCGTAAGCGCAATCCAATGCGCAGTAGTTTGAATGAATACAGTGAGTCTTAAGCGTTTCCGCTTTGGGACGGTGTCGCAATTTTATGAGTTCTCTCCACTTGTTCGGCTTTTGGGGGAGCTTTGCAATCTAAGCCAAAATTGATAGCATGCGAAGTCCATTGAACTGTTTATGTCCTACTATGGAAATTTCTTTTTCGAAACATCTTTCGCTTGAAGTGTAGTTGGCGATAACAGTGTAAAATCTTTGCGGTTAAAGGTCACGTGATGGACAAAGAATGTGAAAAGTTTGATTTGTCAGAGTTGTTTTTCTTTCGTAGCCATTATAAGAAGGACAACTGGCGACGTAATCGCCGCGCTGCAACTGGTCGTCCCGAGCGCCTTTGGGAGTACGGAGTCATTCCGTACGAAATTTTGGCGAACTTTAGCGGTAGGCGGCAATTATTGCTTCTCTTCACGCAATCATTCATCATTAGGCGACCATCACGCTCTATTTCGACGTGCCATGAATCACTGGGAAAATTATACTTGCGTTTCTTTTGTTCCCAGAACGTCCGAAGATGTAAGCTACATTGTGTTCACAATTGCCGAATGCGGGTAAGCTCATTTGAACCGCCGGCAAAGCTTCCGCCCTTACGCGCTGACGTGTTGCAGATGTTGTTCCTTTGTGGGCAAAAGGGGTGAAGGTCCCCAAGCAATTTCGATCGGTAAAAATTGCGACAAATTCGGCATAGTTGTACACGAGCTTGGTCATGTTGTTGGCTTTTGGCATGAGCATACGAGACCGGATCGCGACCTGTACGTCGACATATTTTACAAAAACATTCAGCAAGGTATGGAGGGAGCGTTCCACTCCGTTTCTCGTCACGTTGAACATAGAAAATGTGCTGTTGCAGGTCAGGATTACAATTTTGAAAAACTTAAACCGTCCGAGGTGAACTCGCTTGGCCAATCATACGACTTTGCCAGCATTATGCATTACGCTCGCGATACTTTTTCAAGGGCTATGTACCTTGATACCATACTGCCAAAGCCAGATTCGAGCACGCACGAACGACCTGAGATCGGTCAGCGAATCCGCCTTAGTCCCGGCGATATAATTCAAACAAATACGTTGTACAAATGCGCCAGTAATTCGTCCGATTACCGTAATATACGGTGGCATCGCTGACTATTCCTATTCGTAGAGTGCGGCCAAACGTTCCACGAAGCTAGCGGTATTTTCAGCTCGCCTGACTACGACAATAAAGTAAAAACTCAAGGAGAGCCCATCCATTGCGAGTGGAGGATCAATACCGCTCGGGGCCATCGCATCTTGTTAAACTTTACCTACATATCAATGTTGGACAGCACCGATTGTTCGGGAGACAATTTTCTGGAAGTTCGGGACGGACCGTACGCCAAGTCCCCGCTTATAGGTATACGCTTTGCATAAATATGCATGCAAATGGAAATGATGCGCAATTCAGGAAGGTACTGCGGAAAATACGTGGAACCACTGATTATCACAAGCAACAGCCATCGCGTTTGGATCCAATACCATGTGGCGCAAGCATCGTTGGAGGATGCGCCGAAAAAGAATGCATTGAAAGAGAAGAAGAAGCGTCGCGGTTTTGCCGCCGGCTTTGAAGGTTGCTGCGCTTGTTGACTGTTGCTTGTAAAGCTTTTACACGTTCTCGTACTCTAGTGATATGCGGTGGGAATATCACCGCTGATAATGGAGTCATTGAGAACCCCAATTATCCCTACGATTATACACCAAATAGCGACTGCGTCTGGTACATTACCGTTCCTGAAGATTATCAGGTGGCAATTATTTTCAGCATGTTCCAGGTAGTCATTGATCCCAGACTGGTAGGCTTTTGCGTAGATATTGCATTGATGCCTTAGCTGGAGCAGCACGAAGATTGCATATACGATTATGTGGAGTTCAGGGAAGGCCATGCGGACGATGGCGACGTGCTGGCTAGAGTGTGCGGATATTCTTTGCCCAATAGTATCAAGTCGAATTCGAACAAAATGCGAGTACGCTTCGGATCGGACGCGTCCGTAGAAAAGGCAGGCTTTTCTTTCAACTTCATAAAGGGTAGCTTTTGTTCTCGTCCTCTTCCCGCTTCTTTCTTTTTAAAATACACTTTCTCTTGCAGAGTTTGACGAATGCAAGACAACGAATCATGGTTGTCGTCACAAGTGTGTCAACACGCTTGGCGGCTACAGATGTGAATGCGATATCGGCTACGAGCTTCACAGCGACGGCAAAAGCTGCGAAGGTATATCTATACGCTTTTTTTGTCGCTGTCTCGTCGTGAAATATTTTTTTCAAAAAATAGACGCCTGCGGTGGTTACCTAAAAGGTGAAAATGGCAGTCTCACCAGTCCCAACTTTCCCAACTTGTATCCGAACAAAAAGCGCTGCGTTTGGGAAATCAAGGCTCATTCCCAGTACAGGATCTTTCTCAACTTCACCCATTTCGACCTGGAGGGCGTTTTGGTACGAAAATCGAACTTGGGTACTTTTCCTTTCGGGCAATGTCACCCGCGATGTGTTGCAGACCAATTGCGAATACGACTACATAAAGGTGACCAGCGTTGACGGGGATGGCGAGGTGGCCAAGGTGCACGGTCAATTCTGCGGTCGCATAGCGCCCCAGTTTTTGCTCACTTCGGAAACAAGCCATCTTCGCATAGAATTTGTCACCGACAGCTCGGTGCAAAAGAGCGGTTTTGCGGCGGTATACTTTACCGGTAATTGAACCTGCCAATCATTATATAGTTTTGTATTCGTTTCAAGTAAGTGTTGGCGCGTTTAGACAGGGACGAATGCGAAGTCGACAACGGTGGTTGCGAGCAAATATGCAAAAATATGATCGGTTCCTACGTGTGCGAATGCGAAAGCGGCTACATACTGGCTAGCGACGGTCATCACTGCAAAGAGGGTATCCCGTTTTGTCTTAAGTCTTGTGGTGGACAGCGTCATCCGTTTCGCTTAGGTGGATGCAAATTTGAATTGAACGCCGCCTTTGGACAGTTGACAAGTCCTAGCTATCCCGAAGACTATCCCAACGACAAGGAATGCATTTGGCATTTTGTCACCACGCCTGGGCATAGATTGCAACTTGTAGTTTGCGCTGCCAGTGACGCTTGATCGTTTTGGTCCCCAAATTTTCAGGACTTCATCGAGTTCGAAATCGAACCTCACCAGGATTGTGCATATGACAGAATTGAACTTTACGATGGTTCGTCAATCGATTCGCCTAGCCTAGGAAAGTATTGCGGCCCGAAAGCTCCCGAAAAGATAACTTCCTCCAAGAATGAATTGTACATGTTCTTCCATTCGGACAGCAGCGTACAAAGGAAAGGCTTTCAAGCCCACTACACGTCCGGTAGGCTTTCGCCTTACGCTCGACCTATGTCCTTCGCTTTTTTTCTTTCAGTATGCGGCGGGACCCTAAGGGCGGAACGCAGCGTTGGCTACGTCTATTCCCATGCCATGTACGGAGGTTCGAACTACGAGAATCGGGTTGCTTGCGAGTGGACGTTGCTAGCCGAAGAAGGCATGTCGGTAGAGATCCAATTCACAAACTTTGAACTGGAAGAAGAGGTGCATTGCGAATACGACTATGTTGAAGTGTACGACGGAGAGTCGGAGAATGCCATGCGACTTGGTCGCTTTTGTGGAAACAAGGTCAACAGTAGTGTGTTGCTTACGAAAATGAGTCTCATTGACGAAAGTTTTTGTTGCAGCTTCCTAGCATGTTCATATCGTCCGGTTCGGTATTGCGCGTACGTTTCAGAGCTGACGACACGGTCACAGCAAAGGGTTTCGTTTACGAGTATTTCCTTACCGACCAGGTGGAGGGTGTCACATACACAGAGCAGCCGGGTCCTACAACCCGGCCTCCACTGGAGCCGGTGATCAACGAGAGAGCGAATAACCGTTTTGCCTCTCGCATTGCTGCTCGTAGCTACGTTCACTGAATAACCGGCAAGTTTTTTGTCTCTCTTTCGCTCTGCTAAGTCTGAAGTGACCATTTTAGGGGCGAAGGCTCGCACGCCTTGCTCGTTCCCAATTTGCACTGCTTTTTCGCAAATTGTAGACTCATTGTTCACGGATGATAGACCTCGTTTCGGTTAGGTTCTTGATTCCTAGTAAAAGTATGGCGCCAATTCTTTATCGTGTCGGAAATGCCTTTTTCGTGTTTGATTCACGAAACGATATACTCTTCCTTTGCTATAGTTGGTCGCTTGAAGGCTTGTTATTATTTTTCTTCTTTATTTCTTAACTGCTTGAACAGGTCGACTGCTTTTTGTGTTCTTCTTTTTCCCTCAAATGGTTCCGTATGTGTGTCTATGTGTGAAGCAGCATGCTGTACATAATTTGGACTGATTTCCGCATGGTCTTCCCGCGTTTGAGCCTTCGTCGATGCTTGTTGACTGACGTCTTCGGTTGCTTGCAAGTAAGCGCTAACCTTTCGTTTTTCTCTGCTAACACCTTTGCTAGATAGCGTAATTCTCGCTACTTTGGTTTAGCTTTGTTTCCTGGCCAGCTTCAATTGTTAAATCATTAACAATAGTTTATGGCCTGTAAGTGCTTAAATTTGTAAACTAAGTTTCCTTGTTTAGCAACGTATGTATTAAGAACTATGGGCCCAAAATTAACCTTTCCTAATTTATGCTCTTTGTAATTTTTGTTTCTGGTTTAAGCAATCTACTAACATTTATAAATAATCTATAAATGGAACTCTTCGGAAGGAGCATTGTTTATAGGGCAGTGTTGGCTTGCAGGATGTGGTAATAAATTATTTTTAATTGCGCAATAGTTTTCTTCCGTAAGTGTACGGGCGCTCCTTACGAAATGCTCCCGATGGTCTTTAAATGTCCATATAGAAATGTGTTAATACCTTACGTAGAAAGTAGGGACATGAACAGCATTATGACAAACGTCGCCTAAACTTTTCATTTTGTTTTGTTAGAATTATTCTATATCTTGTTTGTTCTTTATGCTTTTTACTGTGGTTGATCATTCCCATGCTCGAATTGCTTGCTCGTTCCAACATACATAATGCTCTGAAAACCGTGAGAGAAACTTCTAGCAGACTCGCAACAGCGCCAACCCGATAGGAACAAATGAAAATAATTCAAGAGTAGTTCGTGTCGTTCTAATATTGTAATGTTTTTTAAGCGTATTTCTTTAATTAGCGTTTCGGTTTCCTTCCCGCTTTACAATGCCTGTGCATCTGTACTTTCGCAGCAGTTTATTGCTTGAAAAATAATGTTGTCCTCACCCTGACATTTTTATATATGCATTAGACTGTGTCCACCGGGAGAGGAGATTAGTAGCGTAGTTTTGCTTTTCTATTCTCACAGGTGTACTCCAGATGTCGTGTTTTTTGAGAAAATGGTAAGCTTGACAAATGCGCCGGTATTACTCGAGGTATACGTGTTAAGGCAGTTCATTCGCGGAAGTTTGCGCAAAACGCCACGCGGTATAATAATGCTTCTTTTTCTCAAGGAGAACTTTGAAGTAACGAACGTGTACTTTGATTTTGTTAAGCAAGAATTGTTATAACGAAACTAATGACTCGATAGATGATTTCGGGCATCGTTTGTAAACGAACGTAGCTGCATTTGTTGCGTTGAAGATTGAAATATCAAGATGAGCTTTAGAGCAGATTTCATGCGATTGAAAATTTCTATTGGGTGCTGTCAGTTGTAGTAAGAATTGTATTGTAGTTGATGTAATAGGGTAAAAGAATAATTATTCGCTATTTTCATCATACTAAAGAATCAATGTCAAAGTCGGAGCAGCTGATTGACTCTCGTCGGTCATCCGTCCCATTGCCATACTATAACTTCCCCGGCCATCTTGTTTTGCACTTCTCTAAGTCTACTTCTAAGCATAAGGCTTATATTGGACTTATAGGTAGAATTAGTGGGGATAGAATAGCTGGGACGCTTTCCGGTAAAAATGAAAAAGGATGGCCACATGCTCAACAGAAAGGAAATTGCGTTTTAAGGACACGGTGCCCATAACCACCAAAACCCCATTGATCTATTAGTTCATTAATGTTTTTCGTCTTTCCGTTCACGTAGCTTTGGTGGAATACTTATTTCAAAGAACCTGTGACATTGTCACTTATGCAAATTTAATTCAAAACTAGGACTGTCGGGCTGAAGCGCTTCTTCAGCGAGTGAGAAGTCGCGTAGACCACGCCTGAAGAGGTCTCTCGTTTGCATGTTTGTTTGCTTGTCACACCTTTTCGATATCCATAGCAAAACCGATTAGATATAAAAGCGTAGCTACTATTTAATTTTCGAAAATGATTAGGTATTCCGCTTTGTAGAATTTATTTTACAAGCAGCTCTCTGGACTGATCATATTTCGGTCTTTGGCGAGAAATATTTCACCATAGATCAGATTAAAGAATGGAACGTCCGCGAGTATTGATCAGCTTCGCATAAGTAGCCATATTTTCTTCATTAGTTAACCCAAAAGTCGGACTTTATGAAAAGACTTGTCGATTTTAAAATTTCAAACTTTTGTGTATGGTTGCACAAAACATTGAAGCGTTCTCCCGAGACTAGATCGCGACTTAGTTACGTCTTGTCGTCCTGTTTCCAATCAGCATGCGTTGTTAAGCGTTAGTATATAAGCCAAAAATTGGTATACAACAAAAAAGCGGTATAGATTTTACGTGTCGTGTTTTCGTTGGGTCATTCCCCTAAGCTGCCTGAATGGGGTTATGATTATTCAGGCTGCATTCAGGAATTGATTTAATATTTTACTTTCAGAAAAAAACATTATTCGTTACTGGCATAGCAAGTAGGAAGCAGTGTCACAGTAGCATTAATGGGTAGACCTTGTGAGTTGAACCTGCGAAATCCAAGAAGTAAAATGCGTATCTGTGATTAGAGACTGTATACGTTCAAATAAGGACTGATGAAATTGTTGTACATTTCAAAATGCGTTTAGATATGAAGTGAAGAGAGCTGTGATCATTTTTCGGGCCTTTTTTTTAAAAATAGATAAACGAAATTCCCACCAAAAGGCCGAAGCGAGACGGATACAGTTAACAAAATTAGGCGCTTGTTTTGTTCCGTCAACTATCGTAACAGTTTCCGAGCTTGAATTCCCATAAAGATGGAGACTCATTTTCATTGTGTGCTACTCATCAAAACAACTTTACAGCTTTAAGGAAACTTTAACTTTTTGTCATAACTTCTTTTATTCTTTTTCCTAATATAATTCTTCTGTTGTACTTTTTAGATCAGATTATCGCATTACTTTGTTTTTTATACATTTTTTACTTATTTATCATTCACTTTTATAATACGACTTAAAGAATTGAAAAATATGTCAATGTTGATTCTTATGCATTCGTTCATCGGCGTAAGACAGCTTCGTCTTTGTCGACTGAGAAACGCTTTTCTCTTGCATTCTTTTAATGCAACTTCTGTTTGATTTACATGCTTGACTGCTGTCGATTAATTAAGAGTGAGTGAATCCAGAGGAACCCATGCACTTTTCATGCGCGATGAGAAGGCGAGTTTTAGCCAGCTGTAGAAATCCATTACTTCGCCAAAATATTCTATTACTGAGTCGTGAAATTCTGGTTCACGCTCTGCGATTTGGTGAGGCTTTATCCGGAAGAAACTTTTCGTTGGCATCTTCGCGGCGGCGGGACGCGTTCGAAGACCTTTTTGCGCTACTTCTCCTTGGGCTCAGTCCCAACAAAGAACCATTGTAATCTGTTGACCTTGAGCAGTAGCTGCGTCTTCCAGCTTGTCTTAAGCCTTCGTACAACCCGCTTGCATAATAGTCTTTTTCCGACATATGAACGCAAGGGAGCCACCGGAATGCGTACATAAATCCAGCGCGGAACCTGAAGTGTGGCATATTTTGAACTTTTTGACGCACACGGTTGCATTGCCTCGGCGGCAAAGTTTCCATACGCAGCATGGCGGCACTGTTCAAGAACCTACCTGGAGTTCATCCAGCAGTATACAATGGGATTAACGACGGTGCTGCTCATCGCCAACCAGTACATACCCATGTAGACGTGTTGAGCAACGAGAAAGTCCATCTCGGCAAATATATGCATCAGGAAAGTGAAGTATACGTGATAGGGTAGCCAGCAAACCATAAATAAGGTACCGACCACCGTCAGCATTTTCACTATCTGAAAAAGGGCACATTCATTTCACGGTCAGCAATTTATGACGTTCAGACTAGGAAACAAAGGCAACAATATTGAAGGATTAACATTTTAGTCTATCGTAGTCATTTTTTTGACTTCAGCCATTTGTAAGATCCATTGACTGCTAGAACTGCCCATGCCCGGCTATTTGGGTACGTTTTTCATACCGGCAAGGATATCTTTTCCTCAATAAGTGAAATGCAGTCGAAAGCAGGTTTACTATAAACCTTACAAATTTTTTTTGGTTAGAATTGCGAATGTAAGCTTTTTAAAGCAACTACCTTAGGCTTGAAATTAAAAATTATATAACTATCCTACTGTATCGCTCTTAAGATTTTTAAAATAGGTATCAGGACTATATAATAAGAAAAACATTGAACAAGAAGAAAGCGAAAAGTCTTTGTTCATAGCGCGTAATCAATTTTGACCTTTCTCATATAAATGAAGTATGCTTATTGATGTACTACCAGTCCATTTATAGAAAGTGATAAGCTTTACTGTGAAGAGATTTGTCACAGTTAGTCTATAATGGTCCCAGCACACGAGCAGCCATCAAGTGGTCCATTATAGTGCTATCAGTTATCAGCTTTGATTCATTTGTTCAGTTAGCATTCAAGCAGAAGTCTTGTTAGTCTGGTAGATACACTAATGGATCATTAAAGCCTTTTGAGATACCGCATGCAATGATTAATCTGCATATTGTCAGAAGAGAAATTTTGCTACTCCCTAACCGCCGCCCTTTTAAGAAGCGTGTCTATGTTTCCTTAATTGGCGTTACTCTGATTGTTCGTACAAAGCCCACATTGCCTGAACAGATTTTGCCGCCTCTGGCAGCTTATCTCCTTTTTTCAATTCCTCAAACCTCTTGGCGATAGCGTCATAGTTATAATAGTGCGCATTACTTTTCTTTTGGCACGAATTTGCATTTCTTGTCGATGTTCTCCAATGGTGTTCATTCCCCAGAGCGCTCGGCCCATGCTGACGTAGGTGAACGATAGTACGCCCAGCGGTAGTAGATAAGTGATGAATAACAGGAAGTAGTTGTATCTGAAGAAAGTTTGATTAGTTCGAAACGTCAATTGGGAAAAGGTGTTTCTAATGTGAGATAAAAGCTTACATTTGGAACTGCGTGCTAGTTTTGGCATCCCCATCCGGATAACCGTCCGCATAGCAGACCGTTCTCTTGGCGCCCTCGTGGGAAAAAAAATTTTGCGTGTACGAGTGCATTGCCATTGGCAGAGCGCAGAGAAAGGCGGCAATCCATATTGTACATATAATTGTGATCGTTTTTTGTTTGGAGAAGCGCCTTCGAAGCGGGTTCATTATTGCCACATACCTTTAACACATGATATCTCTATAGAATAAATGCTAAGAAGGTGAAAGAACGGTTACGATTAGTGTCAAATACAAAGTCGGTGATAGAGTTGTTGTTTTTGTTTTTTTTTGAAAAGGCTGGCCAGAAACGAAGTCATTCTCATCTAAGCAGCAATCCAATTTCGCGTCATTAAGATGTGCGTACGCAATTCCCATTAAGTGATGCGGCCTTTTATTCTATTCACAAATCGAACATTAATCAAAATTTTAATTAATGAGATTGACTTATTCGCGCATATCTTTTTTCCTAAATGTCTATCACGCCAACTTGTATCATCCGTAGGAAGAATGGTTTGAAAAGGCCGAATTTGCATGGACAACTTAGCGGTGATAGTGCGAGCACGAAAGTGCAGAAGTTGAGCTTTACTTCCGTTGTGTACGCGTCTGTTCTGTTGTCATCTGTCATTCTTGGTTCCAAGTGGCAAATATTGCAAGTTGATATTGCCGCCCACTTCATCAATGGTAAGTTGATGTGATTTCTTCCCAACTAACCATCCGACGAGGGGCAAGTTTTCTTTCAATAATGCCGCCTGACGAACTAATATGCCCCGCTGAGTTTATGCTGCCAATTCGCAGCGGTGCTCCAAGATGATACTGCGCGCCTGAGCAAACCGAAAATTTTAATGCGCACATCGATCATGACATCTCCATTGAGCTCTACTGTAGCATGGCTCCTGTTATCTAAGCGAAGCGGGGTGTTTTCTCTATCGAAACCTTTTCAAAATGCTTTGTATTTGAATTCGTATTGCGACGGCACGAAAAGCGAAGGAGAATGACATAGTCTTAATTTCGAAATAGCTAAGGCTGCATGGCACTATATTAGGTTCATGGTCTGACAAGGAGTTGAACTAGCGTAGTGTGCTTGCCAGAGAATGAAATTTGTTTTGTTGCTTGGAGTGATTCTTTCAATTTTCTTTTTCCTTGTCAGTTCATGTGTTCGTTCGGTAATTACGTCAGTCGATGGAAGTACAGCGAGAAAATCTATTTTGAAACGACTAATTTAAACCTATTCGTCCACGGTTGATTGAACCGGCAGGTGATCTTCGCTGAGTAAAGATTTAGTTTTTTCCCGGGGAAGACAATGCCAGTTGCATGTTCGCGTTGGCAAATGCATTTGAAGAAACAGAGGAGCGTCCTTTTTTGGGCATGTTGTGTTTTTAAGATGAGCAGTAAGCTTAAGGCAAGATATATAAAATCCCTGAAGAAAAAAGAAGCGATGACTCAAGAGATTTCCGTCAGCTTCAGTGTCTGCACGGTCTTGCTTTGCTGAAGAGCCATATTATTGACCAAACGCCTGGAAACGTATCGATAAAATCGTGGTCGCAAGAGAAGCTACGAAAAGCGAAGCAGAGGAACAGTGGGAGCTTTTTCAATCCAAACTCTACCCACAACTTTCGAAATCAATTATTCGAAAAAATGGAAGACTCATCCGATTGAATGGCCAATCTTGAAGCTTAAAGCGACGTGCATGACTTAGCTTCGTTCAGAGATTCCCGGCGGCCCTTGCAATAGTTGAGCACCCTGGCAGGGTTGACCTTGTATGTAGAAAGCTTTATCGCAACTAGTTTTGACACTTATCGCCGTGTCATCTCTTTCGGCCGATTGCACTTTAAGGCGTACAATTGAGTCTTAGCTGACGTTTTGCTCACTCGGAGACGTAGAAGCTCACCGACAGGCGTCAACTTTGTTTATCTTATGCATAAATAATATTCCAACGAAAACTGTGGAACGGCGCTGTGATCTCTATAGAGTATCTGCGTTTTCCGCTCTCCATTAACAGAGGCAATGCGCCTTAAAGACGAATCTATTTTGTGAAGTCAGGAGATAGTGGACTTTTGATTGCTGAAAACTGGAAGTCCGTAGAACGGTTGTGCAATGCACTCTATCCAACTATTACTATTGCAGCGCGTGACGGCAACTTTCTAATTAAGTAGTGACTCAGCGGAAAGTGTACGCGACTGCTTTTAGTCATTAGTAGACTGAAGCGCAGTTGATGGTGATCAGTCGAATCTGTCGAATCGCGTTTGGAAACATTGATACTAACGGCGGATTTTCACGCTTCGATAAGAAACTTTATAAGAAATGATGCTACCTAGCGCAGGCACTCAGCAGGGCCCATTTCGATCCAGTGACTTTGCTCATAAGGAGTTGTCGCACGATGTACGCAGAAAGGAAGTATAAAGAATTACATTAGTAGCCTGAAGCTCTAAGGATGATCTCGGATGCTTAACAATGCTCAATTGGAAGTATGGGCCAACGGATACTTGCACAGCTACATACAATCTTGTGGAAATTGGTAACACTTTACCTTAATTTAAGATAGGAAGCAAATGCCGCAGTTGGGAAGGCGCGGGTAACAGATCTGCGCACTGAATGGACCTTCTTAGCTTTGAAGGATGATAAGTACTCATAAATCGATTACGATGGCGAGCAAATAAAACATCCGAGAGGTTTGGCCACTTCTTCAGTCAATAACATGAAAGAAGGCTCCGCAGGAGATGACTATTCACGATCGCTCAAAATGGTGTTCGATTCAAGTGGCAAATTAGGAATTAAAGTTTACAACGTAAAGTCGGGTGAGAATACGTAGTCGGAGCTTACCGGTCGACGCTCATGCTCATAAGCGTGAAAACGCTGGCGCACGTGGGCGCAACACCCATAACATTGCTGAAGTGGCAGTACGGGTCTCCAAACCACCAGTTGTAGTATAGGATGTAGACAAAATTGAAGCAGACGTTGAACAAGGAAATACTTGCGTCAGCAATGGCCAAATTTAGCAAAAAGTAATTAGTAACGGTTCGCATGGTCTTGTGGGCGAGCACGACCCAGATAACCACTAGATTGCCACCAATGGACATTGTGATGATCAAGCCAAACAACAGCAGATATATCGCTTGCACAGGCCAACTGTGGTTCATAGACGGCATACCGCAGTAGAGGTTTTGAATATGGTTGACCATTACGATCTGTTGGCAGTTGCAGTGCCTGACGAGCAATAGCTCATCCATTAGGGCCTTGTCCCACTCGTTCAGTACCCTTGTTGAATTCAAGGAGTCGTCGAAGCAAGGGCCAAGGCTAGCGACCAAAGGATTATTCAGCGACTGGTTTGACGTGGTCATAGTTCCTTCGTTACGTCATACCTGAAATGGATATTGCACTGCAAGCTCTTATTGAATAGCCGCTGTTGCGCGCCGTTGCTTTTCGAATTAATGTTCTCAGCGATCCCTGCTGATCCGAAAAATGAGACATTTGCTTGCCGCGCCAATATTGGGTTGGACAAGTAAAGTTGTAGTGGAAAGAGGACAGCCGAGCAGTTAATCTAAACAATGGCTAATTAGAATTAGCTGTCGTCTGGCAAGAGCAGCCGTCGTCTTCCTTAACGCGACTATTCTCTACGTGTCTCGAGACAAGATGATGGTCTTCTCCGACCGACCTTCCATTATAATCTCATTTGCGTCAATAGGTATTGAAAATACCCAACCTGCAAGGCTGCAGAGTCTGCTGGATGGTATCAAGATGGAAGCGTACCGCCACCTCCCGAAAAGGCGTTTCAACCAACTGGAGCTTTCAGTGTGGGCCATTGCCCCATTTAACCGTTCGCCGCCTTGATCGTTGATTGATATCGACCAAAGACCAGCAACAAATCAAATGTTTAAAATTTTTCGTTATCGCCGAACTATTAGGATAACCGCTTTCTTTTGTCATATGCTGCTATTTCTGTTCCTAGAAGTATGTAGGAAACTGACAGGCTTCGAGATGGGCAAGCGTCTATGCCTCTTTAGGTTCCATCCAGCAGGCCAGTGTTTTAGGTTGCCCGCAAGGCATATCGAGTATAGGTGGTTCAAGCTTGGGGGATATGTTTTCGCGGATCCGTAGCTTCCAGGAAGGGTAAGGTGAAGTGTTTATAGCTCGGATGGACACGATCGAGTTAACAAGGTCAACAGCTCCTTTGGAACAACGACTGTACTAGCATTTTCAACAGTATATCCCTCTTAACGTATCTCGACGAATTCGCGCAAGTGCTTTATCGCAGACCTTCGAAGGTTAGCGAATTCTCCACCGTAATGCAAGAAAAATTCTCACTTACCTTTTTTGGCAAATGAATTTTCGCTGTGTAGCACAAGTGAGGCGACGATTTGCGTTGTGCTCCGAGTTTTGCTAAAATTGGCAAAAATGATGGGGCGTTGCGTTCACAACAAGAAAACTTTGGGGGAACTATCGCTCGCTGCAGTTTCTTCGTCTTTCTTTCTCTCCTGTATTGCTATTCGAGTAGGCAAACTTAAAGGCCAACATGAAAGACAGAAGTACCCGCCACCTTTAACTTGTGGCCCTTTTGATTACATAATCGGTTGTTTCGATTGCACAGCTGCCTCACTTTTGTTTTCAACAGTCGGAATTGTCAATGCGCAAAGGTGCAGCTGCGTCGGGTCTTAGAAGTGACGTCCTTTTGTTGTTGCTAACGACTTTCGCGGCAAGGATAAGTGATCGCTTGGGAATTTGAAAAGTTGAAGCGCCATTTTCGAACATCGATGTCACGTACCAACCGCGTTTTATTTACGTATTGATAATGGCGCAGCTTTCGGGAGCCATTTGATCTCGTCGTCAGCGTACTGATAAAGGCCGTGACAACAGGAGCGCATGAATCCCGAAAGTTCCGTTATTATCGATACTCAAATAAAACCAGTAGAACATGGCATAAGTGCAAAGCGCATATATCCGGTAGAAAGCGTTCTATATATGCACCGAAACATTTGAAACTCTGTTTTCGAACTGCGCGGGTTGTACAGCTATCGGCAACGTAGAGTGCTAAAAAGCGCTATTTATCCGCCTAAGCTTCGGCATTCCATATTTGGGCATAGGATTGTTATTCAAATTCTTCAAGAGGATCGCAATGTCGAGGTGAATTCACTAACCTCTGATGGATAGGTCATGCTTTTGTCCGTTGTCCTATCGACCTCTTGGCCGTCATGTCATTCTCTTCTATCAAAAAAGTAGGCGTTTGCCAAAGGGAGAGTCCAAAGGACAACAGTGAAAGTCGGTAAAGCGCAACTATGCTCAGGTATACATTCCGCGCGCGTCGATCGTCAACTGTGCCCATTTTATGAAAATACCTTTGAAAGTCTACATCATTGTTGAAAATGTGTTTTAATATTTCGGCGGGCAAAACGGCAGCTGGCAAATCGACAGCGGTCGTAGTAAATAACGAAACAGCTGCTTTTGCGTTGTTTCCAAATTCGCTTCGATTTCAAGCTATAGGGAAAGCTCGTTCAAGCGCGACAGAGCATGCAGGCAAAAAATGCTGAACTTCGGCTGTGTGCACATTTAACGCGTTCTGTGCGCCCTGAAGTTGGCGCTTGTTAGGAGTACAATAGCCACTGATTACCGTTGGTGCCTTTGCATGGATTCGTAAATGCGATTGACGCTTAAATTAGCCATATACAGGCACTCATGCTTACCTGGCCAGTAGCATGACATGTTGTCGGCCTGGTGCAGAAAAGGTTAACCTTCGGATGGGGCTTAAAAATTCGCATTGCACAATAGCTTCGTGTAGGTATAGGTGAACGGCGATTTGATCAACGATACTTCAAAGCGGTTGCTGCCGCTTTTGGCGCTACGCTTTGAACTTCGCTTACCTTCAAAGGTAACCAAACGCCGAAGTCGGAGATATATGCCTTTGTTACTACGCGACATTACAGCTGCTTTTGGGGCAGCAGCACTTCTTATTGCTCGGTGAAATATGGCGAGGCAATTATGGCAACCGAAAATTGCTCCTTTTGCTCAAGTGCAAAGGTTGGACATGGTCGAAGTGGTCATTACGGTGGGGCAAGCAATTTTTCAAACTTGCCGCTCCGTGTTCTGTCGGAAAAGAAAAAGCGCGTGACTTATGGCTCAACTTGTTACCATTTGAAAAAATCGATAGGTTCAAAAATGGCGCGTCATTAGACAACCGGACAACATGGCAAACGACTTCCAAGGGGGATGTTGGCTATGATGCTTTTTGCCCACGTTCCCTTCGGAAGGGAAGCGGCAGCTTGATTGAACAAACAATCCTTTGTTTTCGTTGCCTGGCAATGAAGGTTGAATATCTAAGCGATTAGTCATTTTAAATTACCTTCGCTGGGCCCTGTTTAAATAAATTTTTGGACGTGGAATATTTTTTCCTCGTATTAAGTACGTCCAACTGAAGCTGTTAGAGAAATGTCATGCTTAAAGTTGAGCAGACAGGCTACGCTGGGGAAGCATTGTTTCGAGAAACGTAACGCTTTCAAATCAAGAGATACTGCTCTCTGTTAGACAGGACATCTTTGAGCAAATGAGAGTAACAGTATACGTCCTACAGACGGTAGTTCCAATTAAAAGGATTGCTTTAACTGCAATGTTACTCTTAATGTTGAAACATTCAAAAAGTAGACAATATGTTTATTGAGCATTACGCATCCGCTGGTTCAAACATTATTGCAACTTTGAGCTTCATGGACGCTTTGAGATGTCGCGTATATCTTCATTTCTTCTTACGAAGCGAACCTGATCTTTGAATGTCCAAAGTTTTTATTATCGTCAGGCCTTGTTCTCTCGTGGGCGTCCATGTTGAACAGTAAAACTTGAAGATTCAAAGAGCGGTCGGGCTGCTTCCGTAAAAAGAAATAAAGGTTTGAACTGTATGCCGAAGAGTGTCCCTCTATTGTTGAACTGCAGTTTACCGTTGAAGTTAAAGTATCCCTGATACTGTTACCAGCCAATCAAGCTTCTTCACTATACGAAATATGCCCGAAACGGGAATGTCAGCTGACCTGAGTGGAGCCATTTCTTTCGTGCGTAAAAATGTTCTTCTGTATATTGCGATAAGTTGCTGCAAGGATTTCTCGCAGTTTCTTCTTACAGCCGCTGTAGACACTTCTCCTCATGCAGATGCTCCAATATGACGGGGACAACAAAAAGCGCGAATATTTATTGCCGCCCAGCTAGGCGGTCCATCAGCTTCAGTTTACGAGAGCTTTCGATTTTTACATCCCTCAGCAGTGCGGTAGAATGTTGCTTAATTCGCCGTGTAGGCTGTTACATATATAAAATGTACTCAGAAAGCATCTCCACGACTGATACATCCTTTTCTTTAAGCCCAGTGGCTCTCAGTTATTGTCACTGTGTTACCATGGCGTGGGTAACCTACTCATTAGCTAACTATATATGGCAAGCGAGCGGAGAGCCTGGTGGCACTTTCAGACGGTTTTCCGTTTAAGTAGAACTTGAAAAAATAAAGAAAGTCTTTGAGCTTGATGGTTGCAACAAAAAGTGTACTACTGCTCGGGCAATTGGAAATGGCGACGGTTGTCCTAGCAGCAGTGGACGTCTCGCCTGAGGATGGAACGCGCTGCATCAAGAAATAGCACCTACCGAGGATGTGTGCAAGAAAAAAGTCTTTCAAAGAAGTGCGATTGTGATAACTCGCTAATTGAACAGCTGACTGAACTTCTACGTAAAGGTATTCCAAAAGGCGAGGAATCGAGACGCCTGGGATGCGCTCACTCTGTCACATGCTCTACCGTGTGAAGAGGATCAAACTAGTCGCCCAACTAAGCACCCTTAATCCCTGTGCTCGCTGTACGCTTGCGGAGGCTTGTTCAATCTGCTTAGACAAGCTGAGCAAGTTTTTAGCTTGTACTCATTGGGAAATCCATACAAGCTTTAAAGTAAGTCGCCATTCGTAAACGCGAGTCTAGAGCAGGGAGTATATATTTCATGCTTAAAGTCAAATGCATAATTTCCAAAGTCGTCTGGACGCTTCAACTGCAAAAGCAAGTGTACGCCTAAGCCCTCGGGTGTACCAGGTGGGCCTATGATGTAGCTTTGAGAATAGACGAAAAAGCTAGAACTCACTGTGTGAACGTCGGCGCCAGCCTCTTCTGTGAAATGCCCTGCTGGATGTTTGCTTGAAGTGTCTGATAAAAGGAAAAGATTTTTTCTTCTCATTCATCTTAGTTTCCACGGGCATTCCATAACTTTTGATTTCTCCATATTGATTACATTTTTTCGCCGCAATCAGTTTGCATTCTTGGTCCATCTCCGAGCATACATAGCATACGACTTGCCTAACCGCGTAACAGCTGCCGCGGTTGAAGTGTCACACCTACTCCTCAACGGCGAGGAACACCTATGGAGAAGTGCTTGTTAACGTCGACATGTTCGTTTATCTGAATTATTGTTGAAATTGTTTTGAGGCAGAGTTCATACACACGCGTATTCGTTTAGGGAACAGTTTTTCGTTTTTAAGCTGACCCGTGCAAGTATCGTACGAGTTCTTTAGGGCGTTATGGTAAGGCATCACTAAGCTTAGCGGTGGCGGAGGTTATCTGACTTGAATTGTTGAACCGACTTAAAAAATGCCTGACTCAGACAGACTCACGCCAAGTTCATATTTCCATTCCTTTCTTTGCGCGAAAGAACTTTACCTTCTGCGAAGTTTCATATTGCGCGCGTATTATTCATTGGCATTGCTCACTTAACTACCGCCAAGATATTTGCGTGTGCTCCTATTGTTTCGTAGCTGCTCTTAAGGAAGCAGTGCGAGCAGTCTTCGGTTTGCATAGCGAGACCAACTAAAAGTACGCATTGGTTACTTGGGGCAAGTCGGACGCTAATCAAACCTTTTCATCTCCCCTTTTTCTCGCGTCTGAACTGCGGCGCCTCAGCGTGAAATTGGAAATTCTTCTTCCATTAATCCATTTGCGTTTTCACCGCTTATCGATCACTGACGCGTCGGTTGCTTTCTTCGTTCGTACAAGTTTCTTTCCTCCATGTATTTTGTCGTCAGTCGTGGCCTAAAGCTGACGGTTTCACCTGGCAAAGAAGGGCGGAAAAACAATTGCTTCGGAGCGGCATTCTTGGCGCGTCATTTTCAGGTGACAAATTTGCAGAAATTTTCGAAAATGACCTACGCGCAGCGCGTTGTGCCAAGTGAATAATCGGAATGCGAAAATATTTTCCCTATTCGAAGCCGGCTCGTCAAGCAAATGCATCTTGAAGCGGCAGGGAAGTTTAATCTCTGCTATGCGAAATACGCAACAGGAAGTTGGGACGATAAGATGCCAAGCGGGTTTCCTACCTCCCGACGCCTAGCGCTCCCTTTGTATAGATGCCGACCGTGAGACTATATATATAAACTCTGAGCATGTCACTCATAAAGACATTGGAGGGACAAGCATTGTCAGGGCAACCGTCTATTTCTGGTTTCAGCGTCCCTTCTCATTGCTCCGATGAAATTCTAAGCTCTAAGTCGGATAGGTACGTTCCTCAATGAAATGACTTCACAATAGGTCCGCATCATAACGCGGAGACGATGAAACTGATCGGTTGAGTGGAATTTGCTTGCGTACATACGTTTGAAGTAAACTGACTGCCTCGCGGTTACTGGCGAATATCTTTTATGTGCAAATGTTGCCGTCAGCTACTTATGAATGCGTAATACGTCAGAAGCTTTTCGGCATAAGTGAATCCTTTCTACTTGGAAGACGTTTGCTATCATTTTGTGTCGCCCTTTCTGAAATTGCACTCGAACAATATAACAAGCATTTACAAAGTGGCGAGTGTGGAATTCTTTTGGCCAGTCAAAGTTGACTTCATATTATACGGCCGTTGCGCGACAGAATTTCGCTCCACTGATAGCGTAATGTTTTTTGATGAGACTTATCATTTCGTATCCCCGTTCCTTGTGGAATGCTTGTTGTTTTAGATGTTCTATTAGTAGATGCGTATTATAGCTAACGTAGGTGTCGCCAATAGGGGATTGGAAAAGGGCTACATTTAGAATACCACTCATTATTTGTTAGCCTATCGTTCATCTCTTTCCTACACTTTTAACCTTTCGCTGGGATCGGAGCATTTGTGCTTCAAGAAGGTCAATAGAATCTGCATAATTAAAGCGTCCCCTTATTCCTAACGTCTTAAGCTAAGAATTTCCTGTTCATTGCGAACTATGCCCAGCAGCTGAAAGAGTTAAGTTTTAAAAAAAGCTTATTGCTTCCTTTACAAGGGCTTATAGTGTAATGATTGCTGGCTTCTTATTCATTTGCCTTTTTTGTGGCACTACCAACGTGTAGTCTTATGAAGCTGTTTGCCTCGTGTTTATCCATTCCTAACTGATTTAATTACTGGAAACCTCTGCATCCGTTAATGCGCGAAATCCAGAGAAGCTGATTTCCGATACGCAAGATATAAAGAGGAACCTCATAAACTTGCATGAACCGAAGCATCAAGCATCATTAAAAAGTTCTTCCATTTAACGTAGTGTGCATTTAAGAACAGGTTATTTTTATCATTTCGTTACTGTAGACAGTAAAGCGAAAGGCTTACCACCAACAGATCGTATTTTGAAGCTCACGAAGTAATTTAGTCCTTTAGTTGTTTAATGTCCGGCAAATATTTTCAAGTAAAGGATGGACTGTAGCATACCTTAGCCTTTTTCAGTTGTTGGAATGCCCAAAAATGCATTAGTCAAACTTGCCACTTTAATCATTAGCTTCAGAATAATGTGCGTCACGGAACCCGTACGATAAAGAAGGGTTGTGTGCTGTCGATTTTCTGATCGTATGAACTTTGCGAAATGAGTTTTATTGTCAAAAACCTCTATCTGTAGCCTTTAGGCAGTAGTAGTGAGATAGATTTGCCATTTAGGTCTACTGAAAAGGAGACGCCTAAATATCATGTGCAAATTTGATTATCAAGGAAAGATTTTCACCTTACTTGCCACTAGTTTATTTGTGAAGACATTCAGAAATTTAGTCCCGTAGTGACAGCATGAGCAGCTTTTCAGTGATGTCACTTCTGATTCATTTTGTAGCCCAAAAGTCGACTTCGGCATTCAGATGGGTGCCGTGAAAAGTTCTGCTATCACTTGCTCATTCCTTATAAAAGAAGCAATTGTTCTGAAACGTTGTGCTTCAGCAAATGCGTCTCTAGTACAACTTTAGAAACGCCCAACGGGACGTGAACTCTCATACACTTGTTAGCTATGCGATCTCAGGTACTGACGCGTCCTGCTATCAACGATTACAAATACGTTGACGACGGAGCGCATCAGTTCGCAAAATCTTCGGAAGCTTGTCGTTGTGTAAGTACTAAACAAACGGTTTAACAAACATACGAAATTTTAAAACGCCTTTATTAGGTCTTCTATTTTCGAATAAGACGTAAAGGGAATACAAGCTCTATAAGTAGCGCGCATTGTTCAGTTGAAAAGTAGTCGACATAGAAGTGAAGAAAGTTTATTATAAATTCCAGGTGATTACCTGAGTTATTGAGACGCAGTTTTGACGGTCAAGAAGTATTGTATTCGAAAGCTCATAGCTAAGTTAATCTGAGACTGTCCACGTTTTTTGCTGTCAACTGGGCGCAAATGGCGAATCTCCAAGTGAACGCGTACTTCATTAGCAATTTTGATATAAGCTTGCTACTTTAGTCGAGCTTAATTCCAGTTTTAGGTCTATAACATCTCGTAAAAAGATAGTAAACTAATTCTGAATTCAGATTTAAAATATTTCTTTCTGCTTAGGAAAGCAGTAGCATTAGTGATTCATGGAAGAGCAGGAGAAGTTTGGAATTTGTAGTTTATGAGCTCGGTAATGTTAGCCTGCTAATGATCAATTAAAGGGCTACTTTTGAATTGTCCTTGTTTTCAGTTTGCTGTTGTGCTAAGTAGGAGACCGAGAAAAGTCGAGAGCGTAGCATCCATTGGTTCACATGAGTAGCCAAAGTACGGACGCTGACTTTCACAAAACTTCATTTATACCTAGGATGAGAATACCGTCGATTGGCGATGCTCAACCTCGTGAGGCATAAGGAGCGATCCAGTATATTATATTTTGTATATCCCTTCCTTTGGCTCTTCAATAGCTCCCATTTAGCCATCGTATCGATCGATTGTGTACAGTGATAACCTCGTTTTAAACAGTACCAATGTTAGAGCTCTTTAAAAAGAGTACTTTGTTGGCAACGGTAGCGAAAGGTAAAAGCAAGACTTTCAATATTGTCCTGGCCTCCTTTTCTGCGAAGGAAATCAACCTGTGCTTAGAAGGGAAGGTTTCAGGGAAGCCATATCTCTTTCTCAGCTCTGAACATGAATGCCAATGAAAGAGTGGTCACATTCTATTTTAAGGAATAAATGCGCTGTGTAAGCCAGTAATGATGGGGAAGAACAAAGAGATAAAAATGTTGGCAATCGCACATTCCTTTTAGCTGCAAACATACTAGAAAAAGTAAGGCTACGTCGCGCACCTCGGTTAGGCTTTAAATATCTAACTGGCAAAACAGAGTAAGCTCGGCGTAGCGTCGAAAATGTTTCCCATACGTGCCACCTTTCCGCAAGGATTTGGACGCAACACTTAGAAAAGGATGCCATCGAATATCTTTTATCTCTGCTGGAGCTATTAGTTATAATAATGCATCTAACGTCAATTTCCGTTTTGTCATCTTAACACAACATTAATTTATGATATTTAATCTGGATATCCATGCAAGTTGGGGGAGAAGTTTCTTACCATCGATAGCATGCCAGAGTCATGGTATGGTTAGCCCAAAAGAAATGCTTTCTTCCGTTGACGATTCCGTCCTGCAGTACACATGAATGAGGGCGACAGAAATTTGCTCGGCTGCTTAGATGACGTCAGATGGACGTGGCAGTAACGGAATGAGCGAACAGTTTGCACTTAGCAGTCTCTTATCTATAATTGGCGAGGTTGAAATTGACCGTTGTTGTCGCTGAAAGTTTGAGTTGATACCTCGTAAACAAAGACTTTAGCCTTGTTTGTTTATCATTATCTTAGTTCAAAACTAAATGATTTCTTTCGGGCGCGGTCGCTGTATTATATATGAGCTGCTTTGTCGGAGAGATTAACTGATGTCTTTACTTCCAAGTCAGTAAGGATACAGTTTGCACTTCGTGACGTCTCTGGTGTTTATCACACGGAAGAAACGGTTTAGTAGTGTCCCATTACACCAGTAGACCAAGTCGAGGCTTCGATGAAAGATCGTACGGAACAGGGCTGTGCCTTGCAATCTTTCGCCGACGACGGAAATAAAAGAGTTCTGAAGGCTTCTATTTCTTTCGTCATGTTTCCGTAATGGACTTTGCACGATAATTTTAAAAAACCTACGCCAAGCGCGCACCGAAACGACAAACTGAACGACCCAGATTCTCTTTTGACGAAGTGCGCAAGCAGAATAATGCAGTGGGTTCTGACAGTCGCTACGATCGCATTTCCTTGCAGTACTGCTTTTTAGTGCCATTGAACATTGATGGAAGTCTAACATTGAATTCTTAATTTATTTTCCCTTATAAGGTTGGAAACTGTTTTCTATTGAGAAGCCGTTTGTAATGACAATTAGCGTCTTTGGTATTCGGCGTCAGAGCTTAAAATTTACTTTTAAGAATTGATGAAGTTTTTGCCTTTAATTTGATAGAAATGTGTAAGCCAAAGCGCGTACCTAATTTTGACGACCGCAGCTTCATTTATAAAGTGAAGGCAAGGTTTTTCAACCTGTTGTTGAACGTACATTGAAAAGCGCATTGTACAACGCCTTAACTTTCCGCAGCGCAGTGATTAAGATTTCTTGAACCTTTAGCATCCCCTTTCTGTAGGAAGAAGATCTCCTAAAATAGCATGCGCCTTTCGTGCCAACGGAAAATCTATTTAGAAAAAATTAAGTTTAGTTTGCTGATTGATCGATTTATCTGTTGCACGACTATTTTATTTGTAGATTTAGTTTGCCCTTCTACTAATAACTTTGCGTACGTTCCACAGTTCAAACCGCGTTAGATGGAACGCCTAATTGGAAATACTGGATTCGGTATTGGTAGTTGCTTTAACAAATTTACCATCCCCGCCGGAATGCCGGTTAAAACAGTCGCAATTAAATTAAGAAATTTGAAATATCGATTTCTTTAGTAGCAACTTACTACGTGCCAATAATCAAAGCGGTTGCCTTAGCGAGCATGTAATTATGTTCCTGACGGTGCCAGTAATTCCTTGTAGTTAGTCAGTTATGGGCTTGTGAACAGTTTTTGAATTCGATTAATCGTGAATGGTGGTAGTAGAGAATGTCAGAGGTTGGTTTGAGTGGAAGCGCAAAATATTAGCCTATTCGCGATGATAACTTGTTGCTTTGTTCATCATACCAATGATACTTGCAATGTGACGCAAGTAAGGATGCACCATTTGCCCCCTGACTGTTGTCTCGCTTATCCAATGAAGGGAAAAAGCTGATGCGGCATTTCGTTAGGCGAATTTTACTGAATTGGCTATAAGAAGCAGAGGACCAAGTTGACCATGCGTTCAATCTGTTCAGTTTGTAAGATACATCAGCAGAGCACTTTTGACAGTTTCAGGCCTAATATTTTGAACTGATTTAAAAGTATCAGCAAAATCTATTGTTGTTCAAACTTATGGCCTATACCTTTAAGCTACAACGTATAGCCAGCCCTCCAAGGGTGAAACAGCGAAAATTTCTGTTGAACACAAATTCTACGCGCACCGCATAATAGTGAAGAATTCTATCGTTTGTAAAGAAAACGACGGTTCAGTAGGCATACTTTATTATCATGTTGTTCTGTTCAACTTTGAATTATTGTGTTCCCAGGTTTGCGGTATACAGTTCAATCTTGGTAATTACGTTTAAGAGCATTAGCGTCTTAATGCGTTGAAAGTTTGTGTTAGTTATGATTGGGGTGAGCTGCGGTTTCAAACGGAAACTTTTTCTTAAGTTGTTAAGTTTATCGGGTCAGTAGCCATACACGTCGAGGATAATTTTTTGAACTTTTATAAAGTTACAAGTGTGGTTCTTCATTTTCTTTACGTGATCTGTATTTTTTGGTTTGCATCCCACAGTGAATGATTGTTTGCTGCAGCAGTGTTCACTTTCTTTATTGTTTCAAAGCTTTCTCGGTGCCTCTTAATCGAGCCGCCATTTTTAAAAAATTTGTACCCGTGTTCGCGCGCATAAGATGTTGATGTATTATTTTTCAGTGTTGAGTAATTGCAGGCTGAATAAATTTGTTCCACCCTTCGACCACAGGGTTGAAGTCATAATTTCTTGCGGAACACCGGCCTAAACTATTAACTTACTTTTCGATAATGCGGAGTAGACAAGTACGTACCATTCGAGAGTAAAAACTTTCCCAAACGCTAACGCTTACACTAATATGACATTGATGCGTAAATATATATTACAACACTTACCAAATGGTGGCTATTTTCGTAAATGACTCAAGTAATTGATACGGTTAAGTATCAAGGAATAACGCCAGTTCAGTTGACCAAAGTGTGTGCATAATGCGAAACAAAGCTTTCTTATATGCATATTAAATTACAGCTATTAGACTAGCGAGAGAATCTGTTCACTTCCAACGGTAAAGAGTGAAAGTTTAGTACGCACATGAAACTATTTTCTTTTTCAGTCATATTTGTTATCTCACCTCTTATTCGTGTTTCCATTTATAGACTGTGCCAATTGTTCGGGTGTAAAAACGCCCGAAAGAAAGCGTTGCTGCAAAATAGGATTTTGAAAACCATTTTTACTGACTTCCTTGCAAAAAAAAACATTGTCGAGCAACGTAACTGTAAAAGAAGTGCTTCAAGTTGGCTGAAATGTGCGTAAAGATTTTGTCCCCTTCAAACCACTATTTCCAGCATTTCCCCAACATAATGAAAACTACCATAAATGGGTAAATTAACCATGCATAAATTTTAAGGTAGCGGATTGTTCTTGTCGTTGTCTTTCCTGGTCGCTGTTCAAAACTTTCAGTGCTTATTGATCGTGAATTATTAATAGTACTAATATGGATACTGCGTTTCGTAGCGATTGATTGGCCAACCGTAATTCGGACCGCGGTTTTCAAGGAGCATGAACGGATAACGATTTCCGTGACTTTGTCTGTATATTTATCCGTAAAGTTCGATTTTAAAAAGTATATTAGGCTGATATACCTGTACGGAAGCGTTCGCCCACTTAGCCGTCCGCCTCCGTGAAATTGATTGGGGCTGTTAACGTACGCATTCGGCGGATTGTTGTACAACCGATGATATCGACTTGGACGCAGCAAGCTAATGCCTATGACATAAAGATTGTTTCTAATTTTGCGTAGAACTAAATGGAAAGCCAAGAAAATCCCTTCCTTATATGTAGGATTCCTGTTTATTTGTCCATGCATGTTTTTGGCTTTGTCTTCTTTATTCTTTGGCTGTGTTGCTCACGTAAAGTTTATTCCCTGAAACCGACCCGCTACTTTTGAATATAATGTTAGTTAAGCAGTCAGTAGGGCGTCTCTTATTAATGTTTGAATCTAAGCATGATTGCTTTGATTTGTTGTTTAATATAAGCGATCATTAATGTGAGAATGCTGTTTATTAGGAGCGCTAATTAGTTTAAATAGGTTCCTGCTTAACTGACGAAGAAAAAAGTGAAATGCTTCGTTTATTTCTCTCTATATGACTGCCTTTTCGTCTCAGCATAGGCTAACTTTATACTTAAAAAAATGTCGTCCATAAGCAGTGAGGTGAAGTCGTAAACACGAATTTTCCCTACCTCGTATTTCATAAATACATAATAATCATACCTGGAGTGATCTTTACATTATCAGGGATGACAGTGTCGCAGGTGACAGTTGCCATAAAGGCAATAATAAGTAACAGTAACATTTAAGGAGTTCCAATAAACCTTAGTTGTAAGTGTTCACAGTCTTATGTGAAACTTTTACTAAGCTTGCCACTACTTTATAGTAGTTTAGTCAACCCATTTGAAGACTTGTTTGACTTGCATATAAAATAAATTTGCGTTCATGAGGGACTCGCTTGTTTAACATTGGATAGCCTCATTTTCTGAGCCCTAAAAATCTTTCTGCCCAAAGAACTTCAAATAGCTGTGAAGCGATAACTGCCTATCAAGAGTTGAACATGTTTTAAATGACTGTTTGGCTTCTAAAAACCCAACAGCCATGAATGTTTCACCGCGCCCGTTATTTCTCGTTTTCGATTCTCCGCGAGGTGTCAATCTGCCCATTATGTTTTTCAATGTCTCATGTATCGCAGCGAAAATTGTTAACGGTCTTTTTTATTTACCTACTTAAACCAATTTTTAAAATGGATTTTTGACAACTCCACACGAATGCAACCAAGTGCAACTTAAGCTTTCTTCACGTGCTGTTTACTCGTGTTTTCGTGTTGTATTGGTTTGCGTCATTGGAAGATGTGTGTTTACCTGAAAATTCTGGCGCTCTTTCGAAAATGTCAACGAAATTTGCTCTGGTAGAGATTTAATGAGCAATTTCATCTATAGCTGCGTACAGTAAAAATGTAGGCAAAGAACTAAGTTAAACCTTAAGACGTGCTTCAGATTTCTGCTCACATGTTTTGAGGAAATGTAAAAGGACTTACCAAAACTATTTCATCCATTTTCGTCGACATAATTACAATCGTTCAGTGCTGAATAGTGAATCTGTCCGCTTGAGCATTCTTTCTTGAAAAGTGGGAAACATGTCTGGTGTTATATCTTTGCTTTGCGTTTGTAAATGTATATGACTGTTTTAAAACATAGGAGCGGTTTCATTATGGAAAACATTAGCGCATAGGTTGACTCGTAGCTCGAACATTTATGCTTTCACGTAGGGAACGTTTGAAATTAAGGAGAAACAGTCTGCGGAATATACTGGTATAATATGCTGAATATTAATGTATTTAAAAGCGCGAGAATCATGTTTGACTTGTCCAGGTAAAGTCCAACCTGTTCTGCCCCTACAGTGTTTAATCTGGTTGACGTTCTTGTAACGGAATAGAGAGTTTTCATGCGTTGTTACACAGTAAATGGCCGTACAATAGACCTGCGTTATACCTGAATTGAATTTGAATGTTTGACTGAGAACCGTTTGTCCCAGGGAGAATAGTGACGTCACTTTTTACGAAGTCTGTCACGTCAGTAGTTAGTATGGCACCTATCCTGGGGCGCTTTTGCCTCTAGACTTGACATTGCTGCAACAACGACCTGTGCGCAGTGCTAATGGCAGCTTGCTGATCTGCTTTGCTTATCATTATTTTTGTCCTCCGTACTTATACCTTATATCTTACTGGCAGCTTGGACTGTTATAAGACGATTTCCATTATCTGCAGGTTTCGAGTTCACAGTCATCCCGTCTTCACGGGAAAGCAAAGAAAACTAATTAGCGCAGCATGGTGAGAAGGTACGAACCTCAAGCCATTCTGTGCTAAGCAATTTTCTTTATATTACTGAACCGTTTGTCCGCTAAGGCGAGTTTGATTAAGCCACTTTCCGGTCCAGTCGTTTCCATATATTTTCGACAGGGGTCTCCGTGATTGTGTATCAGTTCTTCGGTAGCGAAACAGCACAAGTTCATTGTTTTTATGAAAATGTTTATTCTGTTTTATTATGATCGTTGATTGCGCACGAAAACGTGACACGAAAATGCATTGAAGAGACGGTGATTTGAGTGCTGTTTGCACATAAAATGCACAGGCAATTTTATTAATTGTTGAGTAAACGTGGCGGAACCGCCTGTCACAATAGGCCGTGCTACCTTCAGTCTGCATTATCAGCTGAGACATTTGAGTGATTGATTCTGTAAATCATTTCCGGTGGCCCTTCACTCTGATTGGCAGGTGAAGTTTAGGCCCATTCTTTTACGTATCTATCATTATTTGCTGCTGCCGCGTAGTCCTCATCAGTGAGATCTCAGAAATTCTATTATTTCGAAGGTTAGTGGGTCGTTAGCAATTTCTGTTTAGAAAGTTGACACGTATCCCTGGTTATACCTTCCTCAATACTATAAATACATACCGCTTTTATTTGTTAAGGCTCCAGCTGGGCGGCGAAAGCTGTACTAGAGCAGTTTCATATTACTGAAAGCGGTGCACTTTATTATGACCTTTGCAATTGCTTTTATGTTAGCAAGTTGCTAAAGGACCAGTTGGCCGTGCTTTTGTAATACAATTAAAGCTTTAGCTAGTAGACGGTTTCATAAAAAGTCCTTGAAATTTCCCCATTCATTGCGAAAGGCACTATCGGTGCGCAACGTTACATTTTGCAAACTCGTTCATAACGTGGTTGAAATGTGTCATTCAAATAATAGCTAAAGAATAAAATATCCGTTTCCAACTGTGACGTTTGCGTATCCTGTTTACGGGGAAGAATCCGCTTTTGTTCTAGTGCAAATGGCGTTTTACAAAATTTCACGTGATTTTGACACAAGTTTTGTCTCTAGTCGGATCAGCGCTCTTTGCTAAGTGAAATTTCCTCGTCAACTTTCATAATAGGTTGACCTTGAATGCAATGAGATTTCGAAATGGCACAGCATAGTGCTGTTGCCAGAGCCATTACAATTCTTCGTCGCCACTTCTGACCAGCTAACCTTCATTCAGCTTAAATAGATCAATATTAGGTTTACGCTAATAATAGTTTGAAACTTCTTCATTCTTGTTGATTATTCTTAGTGTTTCGTTCAGCGACCATCTTCAAACCTGCTTAGATGTTTAAAGTGCTAAATTTTGAGGTCCATAGGGTAAATGCAGCTTGGTTACGCTGAACTACCTTACTGTCTCAATGACAGGGGCAACAAAGTTAACGAAGGCGTTTCCACAAGTTGAAGCGGTTGTACATTTCGCTAATTTTAGATTTGTGAGTGTTTTTTTGCGGTGATATCAAAGCACTGTTTAACGTAAAATCATACGGCAACGTGAATGGTATAATCTTTGAAATAGTTGCACCAGTGCGCGAAGAAAGAATCACGGGAAAGAAAGTGTACACGACGGGGCAGTTGACATAATTAGGACAAAAGAACTTTGCCGGTAGACCAGTTCTCAATTCCGCAAAAACCATTTCATCTAATGGGTGTTACTTTTCACGCACGGAAACGAGTAATTTTTTAAGATATCATTACGAGGGTGCGTTCACATTTTTCGTGAAAGTCAAGGTTTCAGTTAAATTAATCTTCGCGAGCTTTCAAGGTTTCAGTTAAATTAATCTTCGCGAGCTTTCCTGAAATAAGTTGATTTTGCTTGCCCGCTGACGACAACTGATTTGTGTAACAGCCCTAGTAACGCACCGATCAAATCGTCTGTTCATGTAAACAAGTTTTGTGATGACTTGTTGGCGTTGTCGATCCACGTGCCACTTGTGCAATTTTGTGAGATGCAAATGACTCGTGGAAAAGAGCTCCGTATTTTTTGACAGCAATGGCACCTTGCGAAGACGATGTTTCTGATGCAAATGATTTAACGATCAGTGACAGCAACAAGACAGATAAGAAACCTGCCTTAAATGATGAGAGGTGTACGCTTCGTGACGAGGAATTGATAGCAGACGCTCTTATAACGCCTCCGGATGGAGGATGGGGCTGGGTGATTGTTGCAGCCTTGTTTGCCAACCTGCTTATACTTGACGGAATTGAGCTCAGTGCTGGACAAGCGCTATTGCCGATATTGACTGACCATTTCTCATCCACGCCATCCGCGGTCTCTTTAATATTTTCATTGCAGAGTTCATTTTACTATTTCGCTGGTAAGAAAGTGCGTAGCGTTAGTCACTGATAGCGTTTAGCATGTGTAGTTGGTCTGCTCATATGCTTCGAGGAAATGAATTTTCAATAACTGACGATGCTAAAGCATAGTAAGAATGTATTAGTAATAACAAAAAGCATTCTTGGACTTGAAGTTGAACTGCTTTCATAACTGAAGATCGATGAGTCGTTTTATCCATTTAGTCAGTGTTAGCTAAGTGTAAACTGAATAAGGAAGGTGCGAGGCTATGTTGAAGAGCCAAGTGTTGCCACACTGCACACGAAAGAAGTGCCTTTCTTAGAAAAGGAATTCAAATTTAATCAAGCTTATTTTAAGGACCATTCTCTGGTGCCCTGGTTAACGCTTTTGGATGTCGCTTTGTAGCACTTGGCGGGGCGCTTCTTTGCGCTACAGGATTTTTCCTGAGCACATTTGCCACATCCATAACTTATCTGTACTTCACCTATGGCGTTTTAGCTGGTAAGCTTTGCACGTTGCAATGTCTTAATTTGATTCCGCTATAGGAATCCAACAAATCCGGGCGGGGTTTTATTCTTTCAGAAACCATTTATTACGAAAGCGTTTGCTGTACTAGAGCATCATTCGCTGTAACTAATCGATATATTTTGTCCCGAAGAAGCCATTTTTCTGGCGCAGAGTAAAAGAAGCCTTACGTATGCTATATAATCCCAGGATATAGAAATGCACATGAATTTTTGGCAAAATTAGTTGAAAATCGAATTGACATAATCTTGTTTGACGCGATTGAACTAGCTTGTTGTTTCAGGCACCGGCATGGGTGCCATTTTCCTTTGTGGCTTAAGCACTGTAAGTCAATATTTCGAGTCGAAGCGCGGTCTGGCTACAGCAATATCCTTATGCGGCGCCGGTGCTGGAACGTTCATTATGCCACCTGTCATCACCCTTCTAACCGAATACTATCATTGGAGACAGGTGATGCTCCTGATCGCTGGCATTCAGTTACATAATTTGGTCTTTGCCGCGCTTTACCGCAGCTTAACGCCAACAAGAAAGCAACTGATCGAAGTGGAAAGGAGACTGTCCACGATTTTGACTGCCGAATTTAATCAGAACACTGAAAGCATCGAAGAGGGCAAAAGTCGAGAGCAACTGGAATCCACTGAAGCTTCTGATTCCTCGTTAAAAGAGAGGGACTATAAAACAGTAGCCAAGAATGGTCATGTAAGCCCTGTACTTCATCGAAACATGCAAAGAGCATTGTCTGTTACAACAGCCCCTGTTAATCGGTTCACTGGAAGACAGCTGTCGTTGAATGTTGTAAGAACTTGTTTGCACTCTTCATTTTGGTTAGTCTAGTTCAGTTGCTACGTCTTAAGTATGGGTTGAATTCTGGGAGTTTCGCAACGCAATGTGTTTACAGGATCTGGAAAGAACGAAATTGCCTGATGAACAAGAGCTCAGAAAACTTAGTTATGCAAGTATAGTGACGCTCAATCGACCTATGAATCGTTTTGACTCCCTTTACGAGGGTGCTATTCCCGATTCAACAAGCAGACAGTCAATAAAAGGAACCTTTCTTATGGATAGAATGGCCGAGTCCATTCCAAGAATAATACAGAGGAAAAGAAAATGCTTTTCCGTGGTACTGCGCAATGTCTTAAGAGATACGTTCAGCATAAGATTGTTTGCCAGTCCTACGTACTCACTATTTACGTTATGCTATGTATTGTCGACTATTGGATTTTTCGTTCCCTTTTTGTACCTGCCGTCGCAAGCCGAAATGCTTGGTAGCTCGGCGGAAATGGCCTCTTTTCTTGTTTCAATTATTGGCATAGTGAATACGATTAGCCGGATACTTTGGGGTTGGCTGGTCGATCGCCCAGGAGTTGACGCAATGCAGATGATCAACTGCGCTAATCTTGTTGCCGGCACATCAACCGTGGTGCTTCCTTATTTGAATTATTATCCGGAACTGGTTGTATACTGCGTCTTCTTTGGTGCAGGAATAGGTGATACAGTTGCCACATTTGCATATCTAAAATAACTTTCCGCTACCTTTCAGCGTCTCTTATTTCTCAACGATCAGTAGCTCTTCTTAAGTTCGTTGGCATGAAAAATCTGACTATCGCGCTGGGAAGTATTATGATGTGTATGGGTTTTGCCTGCCTTGGAGGTCAACCTTTAGCTGGTAAGTGCAATGTTTTGCCGTTTTTATTAACGTCTTCAAAGTGACTAAATATGCAGATGCGTTTTTTAAATTCAGTGAGTGTATGTCCGCTTCTGTAGAATTTCTTTAGTCATGCAGTTATATATATATATATATATGTTCAAATTGGATCAAAAGTTGAAGGTTGTGGTATCACTCGCTGTTAGTGCATTCGAAAACTACTGCAGTATACCCGTGGCAACGTTTTGCACGCTGTAGGCGAAACTAGGAACAATTCGAACGCCATTCAGTACTGAGTTGTATGGATAGCCGCTTTTTCTAAGAATCAACCTCAACCCTGAACAGGCCTAAGGCAGTAGGAACGAAATGATAAGGTAAAAGCCCAATCGTACAAGAATGGAAACGTTTACAACGTCAAGGATGAATTCTGCTGCTATCACTGATGTAGCTCTGTATCCTATGACATGAGCAGCATTCCCAAGACTACGGTGGGTGAAAAACTTGCGTAGGCTCAAAGTCACATATGAAAGTGATGTCAAGAAAGAAAGTGATTCTTTTGTTTATAATCTCAACGCTGCAAAATGTCCTTTTAGGTTACCTGTACGAAATTTATGGTAACTACAACGCAGCTTTCGGAGTATCTGGTGGCCTGATGGTTGTGGCAGGATTTTTAGGCTTTAGCCTGAACAAAATCTATTCGTGGGAATTAAGCAAAACGCAACCAGCCGATAAACCACTGCCGTCAAGCCAAAAGAACGCCGAATCAAGTAGAGAGGCAAAAAGTGGATTGTCCCTACTAGCCCGACTCCGACATATGCTGAAAATGAAATTCTCACCTCTACTACGCTCCATGGCACGCGCGTAGCTGAGGAATACTATTGGTGGCACCCCTTTTTAAAATTTCTTCTTGTTCCTGGCTACGCCAATGGATAATTTTGATTAGAAGTATAATAGATAATGTTATGGGAGAAACGCAGTATGCCACTTTTGCTCACGAATATCTTTAAGAAAAGCGACAAGCTCCCAAAATTGACTTGCTCATTGATGAAGGAAAAAGCTAGCTGGGATAACTTCGTATTTATGAACTGTACTGTACATGTTTGTGAAACGCTCAGGTGCTGTATTCATTTTGTTAAAGGCGGTTGCGTCCTGATAGTACAAATTCGTCATTCGACCGTTTCGTTGTAGCAATCCGCGAAGTTTGCACTACGAGACATAAGAAACGTTTTCTTATTTCTTCTTAGCCCAATGTTACAAATTTTAAAATTTAATACTGGTTGAATCAACCAATGGTTTCAGTTTTCTGTAGAGCGCGCTGTTAGCTTTCGCTGGGAAGAGTCACACTAATTCCCTGTACTGTGCAGTCCAAATAGGAATCATTTTTCTAATTGCTGACGCACTGCACTGCTCAGCGCGAATTGGGTTTCGCAAAAGCATCTTCTGAGATATGATTAAAAAACTGTAAGCAGTGACCAAATATTTGAAATAGCGCTTAGCTGTAGCCGAGCTCAAATTAACGAGAGTAAACTTAATTTTATCACTTTTCGAAATGGCTTAGTTTGCGTTGACATTATCTGTTAAGATTTTAATTTCAGCGATGAAAATTGTTCATTAAGTATTATTTATTATAGGTGTACTGGATTGCGTCAATGAGAGCCAAGCCTTTAGAAAAACAATAAGCCTATGCGTGCCATTGAAGAAGGAGCAGTCCGGTAAGCAATCTTGTTTCAACAGCGTAGGTGTAAGAGCATGCGACTTACTGTACGCCATAACTATGCTGTCGATATGCATTAATAATTAATACTTATATCATCGTTATAATGATGAAGAAGTGTATTTGCAACATAGGCTCCTGTTGTTGTATTCAATTTTTAGTGACCGGAGCCTTCAGGTCGGAACCGTCACCCGTCATCAGCAATAACCAACAGACTCAATGTTGATTGTGGCTGATGACGGGTGACGCTTCATCAAGTAGGGCTTCGTAATGTCTCCTTCACGTAGATTGTCCGCATATTAATATTATTTGGAAACGAGAATACACGAAACCGTTAACTGTTAAAAAGCAAAGGAAAACTGATGCTAACCAATAGTGGTTACTATAACCGTCCTGACAATTTCTTGCAGAGTGATATGTTTGAAGATGTTTCATTTATTCACAAAAGAAGTATGTTAAAATATCTCACCTAATGAGCTGATCTGCCACTATTCCTATGGATAAAAGTATTTTACAGGATGTCCTTGCCTGGGTTCGAACCAGGGACCTTCTGTGTGTGAGACAGATGTGATGACCACTACACTACAAGGACTCGTAGTAAAGTTACCAATTTATAATAGGAAATAGCGCACTCATGTACAAAAACGAAGGTTAAACGAGAAACATGTGCAATTTTGTTAACAAAATAAACGATACAGGTATACTAACTTTCGTGACTTGTCAAGAAAGTGTAATTATTTTAATGCTCACTGAATCTGCAGCCATGGTATCGTGAGTTCTAGAACCCTGAAAATATTGTGAAACAAATGATTTCAACATACCTTACTGGTTCATATTTGGCTAGTCTCTTGTGGTAATTGCCAGCGGAAAAAATGTCCGACTTAGTGAAGTTTCTGAATTGATGAAGTTCAACTGTACCGACCGAGATATGGGTTGGTAAAATTGAGCGCATCCAAACAAACTCTTTCAGAGCAGTACAGCTCAGTATGTCCCCCGTTGGTTTGTAACAATTGAACATAAAAAGGGATCACCTAGAGGGCGTACTTTCCTCTATATACGTAGAATATGCTGTAAGCGATGTCCTTGCCTGGGCTTGAACCAGGGACCTTCTGTGTGTAAGACAGATGTGATAACCGCTACACTACAAGGACACATTTATTGCGCAGGTGTCAATTCATAACAATAAAAGGAAAATGAACACTGGGTGCTTCGTAACGGGTTGGAATTTCATATGATCTTCTATGGTTTTTTCCGTTTGTTTGTTGTGCTGGTATGTGTAAATTGAACGAAACAGCTGCTCCACCACCTCACTGACGACGGAACTAAAGCGTTCCGAAAGCTCTGAAATTAAAAGTTGAGTGCATTGATATCTGTACAATTTTTCTTAATAACGGCTCATCCATCCGTTGGTAGAGCAGTTGTTTCGTTCAATTACAGATACAACCACGGACAAAAAACGGGAAAAGCCGTAGAAGATCATATCAAAAGGAAAATGCTTGAACATTTCGAGGCACTCTTTACTTGAAAAATATGAAATCCAAGTGCATATCAGTAGCATGATTTAGGTAGGTTCTAAAACGCAGATAACGCTAAAGAGTACAACTAATTTTTGGCAAAAGTTATTTAAAAGTAGCCGAATTTGAGCCGCAGCATCTTAAGCAGCACTGAAGTGTTGCTTATGTATTTCTTTTCAATTACTTTTCTATTTACTTGTACGTCCTTACGGGAAGTTCTGTCTGGCACAACAGAGAGTTAACGTTAATCAGCAATGATGATAATAACGGTTGTAATAATATATTGAAACAAAAATTCTGAAACTTTAAGTCTTGGCTTTCTGCAGTTCAACCTTTGAGAGAAATGACTAAGAGGTCAATGTGTTTTTCTGTAGACAGTGAAACCTCCCTGATCCGGACCTCTATAATCCGAATACCTCTCTAATCCGGATTCGCGAAGAGAACAATAGAACGCCCGTACGCATTAAAGATAATTAGGCTACCTGTGCAAAACGGGCAGTCACTTGGCGGCAACGGTTATAAGGGCAGTAAACAACGAGCCAGCGGCCCTTTCGGCATACGTTAGCATAGGCGCAAAACCAGCCACGGTTCTGCTGAGCCAATCTCCGTCAATAGGTTGACTGCAGTAAGGCACCTCAAGACTTAGGCTTCCTCAAGTAAGCAGAAATGTGGATCAAAGACCTGATGTTTTTCAGTCATATAAAACTTTAATTTAGTGACGTATAAGGCAGTGATTGGCCGTTAACTCAATTTCTTTACGGGCCAACAGAGCCGGCCGGCAACTGCGGATATAAAAAAAAGTTCACGGGAACTATTTCCCATGTCACTTCGCAGTACAGCGTCTCCACTGTTCAGTTGTTTTTCTTAATCAGACGGACTTTGCTGCCTTCATATGACCACTTGCAGAGATTGATATCGAGCTGTGGACGCCAAGAACCTACATTTAAAATTGCATTACCTGCTTTTCTGTGACCTACTGTAAATCTCCTCCGTAATCCGAATTTTTCCTTAATCCGGATTACCCTCCTTTCCGACGCGCCCAGATTAGGCAAGTTTTACTGTATTTCATGAAAAGTGGTCTATAACGTTGAAGCATTGTTTCCCAAGGATAGGCTGACCATCACACTTATGAACTGAACACACATAGTCCCTTAATCATTGAAAAACTTGACATTCCCCTGCACTGGCTGGTTTTACTCCAGTTTTTCTATCTCACCTTTATTGCTCCATTCGCTTACCCCTTAACATATTAGAGTTCTTCTACACTAAGGATTGCAGGGGTAATATTGTATCCTAGAAGCTCTCGTCGCCTGCGGGAGAATTACGGCACCAAAGCCTTTTCAGACTGCTTTGGATTCTAAGTTTAAGTTTTTCGTTTCATCACGGAAAGTTCCTGCTATTTTATTCTGTAATGATGGCAGCTTTTCTCTTCGTAAACAACAGTTTTATTTATATAAAGTATCCGGAGCTTCCGAAGTAGACATGACTGATCATCGGAACGTAAGCTACATATGCCTAGTGTTTTTTATTTTTTCAATAAAGAAAGCGTTTTAGCTGAAGTGGGGATATTGACGTTCCAATGCTACAGCCATTATTTGCTGAGAAAAAGAATCTGACTAGCAGTTTTTAAAGAGGGTAAAAAAAGTTGGTACTGACATAAGTGGACGTAAAATTCAGGCGTATGTAGAAAAATTTATTCGATCAGTACCGTTAGGTCTATTTGATTTAAAAAATTCAGCGTAAAAATGGCATCTCTTAGCGAGTGAACACCACTGCCTTTATGAGGCAAACTGTGATATTTGGTGTGTCCTTGCCTGGGTTCGAACCAGGGACCTTCTGTGTGTGAGACAGATGTGATAACCGCTACACTACAAGGACGCATGAAATGCTCTAGCAGCAACTAATAAGAATAGGGAAGTATGATCTGACAGCTGTGAACAGAGCTTTCTTCAGAGAAGAAAACCGTGCACTATTAACATTAATACAATGAAACTGTACGCATCAGTTCGCAAACACCTTGGAAACCTTATTTCGTAGTCGTAATATTCATGAGCTGTCTCCAGTTTGAGGCCAATCACATTCTTATTGTTACTGTCTTTTTGCACAAGCGGTAATTTGTTATTTTAGCCTTTTCAGCTTGACATTGCTTTGTCATCTTAGAGATACTCGACCAGTTATATAGTCCATTGTCTCAGCTTCTGCCAAACATGTTTGTTGAATAGTAGTTAACATAGTTCTTTGATTATTTGGAGGGTTTTTTTGCAGGCGGCCTATAGCATCCTTTTTTTGGCAAGCGTCGTTCTCACTTTTTCCTAAGGCGATAGGTAATGGAGTTGAAATAGCGAAGCTAAACTGAACCTTGCTTTCGCTGGGGATTTTGAATTCGCTGAAAGCAATGATGTCTTCAAGCTTGAGGCGAGCTTTACCATATATCCTTTAACAAAATCGAACGTAATCTGCCTAAATAAGTATATTTGAACAGCCGTCAACGTTCCATTTTGACCATTATCAAAGAATACAGATTCGATATAAGGTACAACTGTGCTGAAAAAAGATGAGCAACAAGCTGTACATTTCTACAGTAAATGCAATGGGATGGTAATTAGGTAAGTAAGTCAAAAATATTACTATTTCTTGTGCAATGTTATCCTCTGAGCCGGACTTGAACCAGCGACCTATGGATGTCTATGTTATGAACACTACAGTCCACCGCTCTGCCAACTGAGCTATCAGAGGATGATAGTTTCAGAAATGACAATTGAAGTCATATACCTCTTTTGGGCAATTGAACGTTTTCGCGAAAGTTATGCTACGTAGTGATTTCTGTATGAAATTTTTACAGTTAAATTATGGACAAGCTTTTTGAACCAACGATGTTTTATCGTCACCGTTCGTTCGTTGCCATATTGTTGCTCTTTCAAATTACCGTTTGAAAGCATCACCTTGAATAATCCAATCTCAGCAATGCGCAACCTAATAGAAAAATTCAAATGAAGAATTAAAGCGTGGAATACCTATTAAGGTCTGTATTTCCACATCCGGAAGATTCAGCTTGTTTCTTGAAGCCGATTCACCGCAGCTATTTAATGGGCTAACCACTTTTTTCACTTACTATTTGCCTAAATATAACCATTCGATTTAAGTGATGGAAAACAGTGTCGACAAAAAACTTTTTCTGATCAGAATAATATTTTGATCACCTAATGCAAAGCCGAAAATTTGCAGGTTAAGTAGTTAATAGGCAGGAAGACCAAGAAAAACGTCGGCAAGGCACTCCTGGCCCATAGAGCTGAAAACGATTAAAATCGAATGCGGAATCAGAACTTTACGGAGCATAGTGCTAAGCTCATAAGGTCACCAAAATGTTTGAACAGAAGATTTTGCGCCGGAGCAGAGGCTGAAGGTACTCTAGTTTACGGCCCTATTTTTGGTTGCCACCCTGCGACCGTTCGTCTCAGTTTGGTTGGACAATTTGTGTATAAATCTACAATCTCAGCTTAGGCGAGAAACTTAGCAAAGAATATTTTGATATTCCGTTTTCTTGGCTTTGGTGGATTTTGAATACTGTGCATTAGTAATCAGAAAACCCAATGAGTTTTAATAGATCTTCTAAGGCTTTTTCAGTTTTTCTTCTGTGTGATTGTATCTGTAAATTAGCGAAACGACTGCTCTACCGGCGAATGGATGAGCGATTATTAAGAAAAATTGTACAGAACCAATGCACTCAACTTAATCTGAGAGCGTTCGGAACGCTCTAGTTCCGTCGTCAATGAGATGGAAGAGAGCTCATTTTTGAACCTCGGGAAAAGCTCTCCTCCATCTCACTGACGACATTTCTGAGGATTGGTTCTGTACAGTTTTTCCTAATAATTGCTCATCCATCCGTTGGTAGAGCAGTTGTTTGGTTTAATAACATTTATGAATTAATGGAAGTTTCGTAAGCCATAATTCTGATTATCAACAATGTTTTCAATTAGAGGGGTTAAGAACAGCTCATTAAGTACAAACGTTACTGATGAAGAGAAGAGCTGTTTGTCGTATGCATTGATCCATCATGTTTTGTCTTCATCGTTCATATTAAGCGAATGATTACCGTGAAGACATTGAAAGACTGATATGCTTTGTGAGATGTGCAGTGTTTTAACAAACGCTGTTTATTATTGTTTATTAATTTGCTTACAAGATTAAAGTGCTTTGTTATGATTTCTCTAAACATTTTAGGAAAATGATAACTTCCACATTTGCAATAGATTAACGATTCTTCGTTCAAAAACTTTACATTTGTTTATAGTTTTTGCGGAAGTATTACTAATCACAGGTATAAGTTTTGATAAACTCTTCATTAAATTTTCTATGCAATTCCTTCACTTAGCAAAGGAAGTGAAATGAAACTAATTAGTAATTTTTTTCTTCTACCGCCGTTTTTATAAATAGATTTGATTTGTGATTGTTAACACGGCTGCTTGTTAAATTTTCTACGGCTTTTCCCGTATTTTCTCTGTGTGATGGTATCTGTAATTAGTATCAAAAATTGCTCTACCAACGAATGGATGAGTGATTATTGGGAAAAATTTAAAAACAACACAGTCAGCTTTTTCATCTAGAGCTTTCGGAACGCTCTAGTTTTGTCATCAGTGAGGTGAAGGAGTTTTTGACGGAACTGACGACAGAAGCAGAGCGTTCCGAAAGCTCTAAATAAAAAAGCTGACTGTATTGTCTTTGAATTTTTTCTAATAATCGCTCATCCATTCGTTGGTAGAGCAATTGTTTCGACTAATTACAGATAGCAACACAGACAAAAGCGGGAAAAGTAGTAGAAGATCTAACAAACATGAAACAGGCGCCCGTTACAAAGCACCCGTGTTTATGTTAACACGGCTTTGTCATGGTTCTTTCTATGGAAGGAAACACGTTGTTTTGATTTTGAAAAACTGAGGTACATTAATACTTCGTAAGTAAAAATTTCTAACTTTTAATCTTTCTTATTACTCATGCTGCGCATTTGTAATCAGAAAAATGAGTGGTTTTTGGTAGAGCTTCTACGGCTTTTTCCCTTTTTTGTCTTTGGTGGTATCAGTAATTAAATGAAACAATTGCTCTACCAACGAATGGATGAGCGTTTACTAAGGAAAACCGTACAGGACCAATACGCTCAACTTTTTATTTCAGAGCTTTTGAAACGCTCTAATTCCGTCGTCAGTGAGGTGGAGAAGAGCTCTTCCCGAGGTCCAAAAACGAGCTCACCTCCATCTCTCTGACTACGGAACTAAAGCGTTCCGAAAGTTCTTGAATAAAGTTGACTGCATTATTTCTACATATCGTTTCCTAATAATTGCTCATCCATCCGTTGGTAGAGCAGCTGCTTCGTTCAATTACAGATACTACCACGGACAATAAACGGGAAAAGCTGTAAAAGATATCCCAAAAGCCGTGAAACATTATCCCATTACGAAGCAACTTATGTTACGAAAAACGAATGCGTTAATGTGAACAAGCACTACGGAACAATAACCATCCCATACTGGTATATTTTCAAATGGAAAAAACGTTTGTTTATTTTTGACAATATTAATTTGGACAGTTTACCCTTTATTTTGCAGAAAACTTATTGGAGCTTTAAGTAGCCAATATGTTCGGATCAGTTTTTAGTCGTTTGCATATATGTCAAAGAAGAATGGAGAATGATCTATGGAGATGAATTAGCATGCGAAATGTTATTACTAATCTGCATGGTGTATTCACTGGGCCTAGGAAAAGATGAGGAAGTGGGAGATTTAGGAATTCAAGAATTAAAAATAAGCAATGGATAAGTAACGTTCTGCAATTCCATGAGAGCAGATGTCCCTTCGTAGCGTTAATACATTTCCCAATACATCACTGGACGACAGCCACGATTGAGAACTGTGCTATTATTAGTATTATTTAACGCGTTTCTATTGCTTACGGGTGCAAAGAAATGGTTGTTTAGCGCAGGGATATAGATAGTTATTGTTCGATAAATCGTTTCATTTCATTTGGCTTCTTTGCGGTTTAACATTCAGGTAAAATTGTTGTTTTGGTAGGATCGATGATGAATTCTTATTGGTTCCTTCAAAGCACAAGTAAAGCTATTGTCATTTGCGGTTTTTTGTTGGAACGCATTATTTTCTATCAGTTACCATACCTTTTGAAGTTGGGTAAAAAAAGTTCATTCAATTCGCATTTTTATTTTCTCATCGATTCTTGGCATTTATGCTCACGTGTTGAAACAATCACATTAATAACGCCTTTTATTTGTGTTTAAGAGAGGATCAAATTCAGTTTTAAAAAATATTAAGTTTCATTGTATATGACAATGTTTACTCAAAGTTAAATTTGCCTCAAGGCTTGCGCAGTTGCCCTTCCAATCCGACGTATTAGTAAAGTAAATAGTTTGTGTAAATAATTCGTTCCGTTTTAGTCAGCCGAGCACTCACACTCGTTGCAAAGCAAACAGTGTAAAGGTTTATCGGTCACGGTCAAATTTGCATAATAAGCATCGATGTGAGCAGAGCACGGTAAATTTAATTTCATTTTTCGATTTTCTCGTCGACGACATCGGCTGAACTGTGATCGCTCTCCCTCCTTTTTCGTTAGTCGCAGCTGTGCTTTACACAGTTCCATATTTTGACCCCTCACTTTTTGTTTGCTATATTTTTTGTCTTTGCGTCGAAGTGTTATTTACTGGAAAAACTCGTTTGACAAAAGCGAGTTTTCTGCAATGTTTCTCAGAGCTTTCCGGACTCGTCTCATCCTGTCGTCAACGGACTGATAAAAAATCTGTTTGCCGAAATGAAGAACAGATATTGCTGTTCCTGTAAGTATAAAATAAAAAGTTTTATTATGATAACTTTTTACTCTTTCAGGTTGACAATGTACAAGCACATCTTGTCATTAGCATATGGTGTCCCCTTCACAACAATGAATTTTGTGCGACAATTATTCCGCATTCAAAGAAAAGCGACAAGAAATTTTAGGTGATCAATAGAGCAAAAGAAACTGTACAATTTCAAGAATTTAATCTTATCGTTTTAGTCTTTCGACATGCAGATAAGGACGGCGTTGGCGACTAATGCTGATAAGGTAATCCCTTTGCAGGAAGTCAAATTTGCAAGATTAGAATTGCATTTTCAGGTTTTTAGAATTGCCAAATGGTTGTGTGGAACAATTTAAAAAGAGACAAAGTGGACGTCGTTCGACATTGTCGCGTCACTGCTGCATGTATGCATGTTACAGCATGAAGGGAATACCGTAGCAGTCGCATGTTGTTCATATGAAATTAATTAATTAATTTAGCGTTTATAGTTCGACTTTGAAGAAATTTGGCCCTCTTCTTGAAAAGATAAGTACATTTTGTCCAATCGACTTTTTGTGACAAAAATTTCTTTTTCAGGAAAAGCACTCGAATGGACAACTGCTGACTTGCTGACGACGGGACCTGGCCAGTCCTGAAAGCTCTGAAAAACAATGAAAAGAAGAATTTGTTGATTTCGTGAATAACACTTCTACGCATACATTTTGTGTGATTGCGTGAATAAAATTTTCAACTGGCGCGTGTCTTTTCTGTCGCGGTTGCAGTCCAACAGTTCATAAGGTTTATGGTTCCGTGTTTAGGATCCATACCAACGGATGCAAGAAGACAATTCGAGGACGGAAAAGAAACGAGAAGAAACGAACAGGGACAACAAGAGGAGCAAGAAAAGAAAGAGAAAAATGGAAAAGTTCGGGATCAACGTGTAAGTATGCAGTAGGCAGGGCGAGGGTAGGCACTATAGGTTCCAGCATGCATACGGGGTTCACATCCAATAGGGAATAGTGGGTTTAGATATTGGTTTCCGGAGGGGAGGGCGGGTGAGATACATTCTACTTGAGAATAAGGTGCATGGAAAGGATAGCTGCCCCCCCGCCCCCCCCAAAAAAAAAAAAGGGGGGTGGCGGGGGTGAGGCGCTATCCGTTGAGATTAGTAAACAACGACAATATTGCATCATCTGCATGTCACATGTCACGCTTGTCATTTGTCACATGTGCCGCATGTCACATGTGACAGTCGCATGTCGTGTGTCGTCTGTCGCATGTCGTGTGTCGTCTGTCGCATGTCGTATGTCGTGAGTCGCATGTCGTGTGTCGTGAGTAGCATGTAGTATGTCGTGAGCAGCATGTCGAGTGCCGTCTGACGCATGTCGACTGCCGTGCGTCCCCAGTGTGAGAAGTAGGAACAGTGGACCTGGAAAGCGGACAATAGTCAATGGGCGCTGGACAGTGGACACTGAACTGAGTGCAAAGACCGCGGCGACGAGCCCCCCATGTAGAAAACAAGGTAGTGGGAATAAGTAGCGGGATGTGGTAGGAATTGCTGTCCTGTTCCGGTCTGTGTGCGCGAAAATGACCCTGGAGCTGAACAGCGTAGGGTCTTGAAGGGTGACAGCTTCTTGACGGGAAAATAGGTAAGGCAGTAAGTGAGTATGCGCGGGAGAGGTTTGAGCTTGTGGTATCCATCAGTTTTCCCTTCTGAGCTCCCGCTGACCTTCCCATTTGTCGGGTAGGAGAGACAATAATAGTGGGTTTGAGATTGAGAATACTTGTGTTGTCGTATCGAACTATTATACCGTTGTCGTATTTTCGTTTGCTCCCTTCCGAATTGATTTCCCTCAAAAGTTTCGCTTTTCCCTTTGTTCGAAAGTGCAATTTGTTACAAATAAAAAATTTGAATTGTTCTATAAAGGTGTGATCTCTCAGCCGGTTGCATATCCGGAAAAAGAGTAAAGGTTGACGGCAAAATGCACTTACAGCCGGAAAAACCTTGAGCTCTTTACGTTTGATTGTAATGGAAATGAAATTTAATAGTCGCTTTCAGGTGAACAGCAACCGACATTTTGGAGACGTTGGCCTGTCTAGCAATTGTTGTAGACAAGGTAAGTTGAATTTAAAAAATTTCATTTGCAGGTGAAGTGTTTGTTGCTCTCGCATACGCCAGAATAACTAAATGGATAGCGAAAAGAAGTCAAAAAGAAACGAATAGGTATGAACGATAAATTTGAAACGTTATTGTTTCAGTTTAGCATTATGAAACGAAAGAATGGTCACAACATGTTAAAAAGAAATTGCTTCCTCCTAAATGGATTTGGTAAGAAACGTTCATATTGTGTAGTAAGTGTATTTCAGGATTGGAAACAAATGCAAATGGAAAAATGAAGCTCTAAAAGAGGTAAGAAAGAAAAAGCTTTTCGTTTTGAGTAAACTAAAAGTAAACTTTCAGATAATGTTGCCGGAGGGAACTGAACTGAACATTTGTAAACAATGAAAACAGGTCAAATTCGCTGTTCAAACAGAAAGGAAAAGTAATAGAGCCAAAGAGGTCTGTTAGTTTGCATCGAAGAAGCTACTCGGATGGAATGCAAACAGGAAAATCAGGTCAAATCGTACATTGACCGGGCTAAAGTAAGCGTTTTGCCTTATCTTTGTTACATCAGAGGTCAGATAACGGCCGTTAGTAGCTGCTGCTGATTTGCATAATGTTAGGTCGTCTTGAAACTGTGACTAATAATATCATATGGAGAATGGTATATCATTGGTATGATCATCGTTGTCATAGTCCTTCTACATTGGTACGTATATAAGTTAATTAGTTCTGTCATGGTGAATTAAAGTTCACAAAGTGACGTTTTAGAGAAAGCGAACGGAAATTGGTGATGGCAAAGGAAGCGATGAGTAAAAAGCTGATAAAATCTGGCATGAATTCAAGGTGTTAGAATTCACCACAATGGACACAAAGAAATGAATCAGTTGACGATGATTTGGTAAGTACCATTTGAAAAAGACCGATCGTTAGCTGAGACAAGCTTGGCATTTCTACTGGTCACATATATTGTGTGTGATAAAGGCATAGTCTGCGGTAAGCTGTCTTTTAAATTGTTACAAAAAAATAGCTTTTGTTGCACGGATAGATGATGAATTATTTTTAGGCGAAAACAACATTGCAGTTGTTGTAGTGTATTTCACTGTGATACTATTGCATTCTATGTTTTGCATGCTGAATTGGATAATGAAATAAAGAATTTTTGGGAGGTCCTTCGGGTGAAATGCCAAAGTAAAACTGACCCAAAGCAGTGTGCATTGTTCTCGATGTCTTGGGAAAGTTTTGTCCCGTTTTGAACTAATAACCGCCCATCCATACGTTGGTAGGGCATCCAGTTTCAGCCGAAAGTCAGAACCTACAAGAAGAACTACACGACATTCTGTTCCATTGGTAAGAATTGATGTTTGCATGCCGGGAGTGTTAATAACATTGAATTCTCACACATGTATTAATTGCATGACAGTGATCTCATATATCTATTTGTGTGACATCCTCATGTATTACATCATGGCATGATATAGGTTTGAATGTGTCGCGTTGTGCTCGTATATAATTTCAAATGTATGGGATAGTATTGTTCTCTCGTTTGACCGTTGGATTCTGGTTATGGGCTTGTAGGTTTTCATTAGAGGAGGTACGGTGTAGAAGTTGCGAAGTTTACAATGGTTAAAATTGTCTGCAATGGTTAACAAATGGTGTTATATGTTCACAAAGACACAATCCACAAATCGTTTGTCACGGACGCGATTACAAGGAAAGCAAAGTCGGAAAATGACCGCTCATTTGGCACAATCGGAGCAAAGGTGATGACAAAAAATATGTTAGCTGTATGCAAACTCGGTTGGCCAATTGTGAGCAGCAGAGATTATTTTGAGAAAGGATAAAAAGTGCAAGGTGTACCGAAAGAAGCAAATGGAAAAGTCACGAATTGAAAAGTTAAAAAACAATCTAATGGGAATTGAAGAGCTCAAGCAAGATTACGCAATGCTAGCGGAAGAAAGTAGCAGCGACAAGCACAAGAATGGAAGGACTACTGTCACAAAGACAACAAAAAAGCCTCAAGATCAACGACAAGCGCAACAGGGCAACATGCGACGGACTGGAAATGTAGAGAGCAGTTGAAAAAAAAGAAAGTTTAAAACCACAAGACATCCACACCAATTTTGGCACCTTCTGTCATCCTCGCACTGACCAATGGACCTATGGACTTTCATGAAATATATTTTGCTCAGAAATGGGGATACTATACCGTACCTTCTCTGATGGAAATGGACCGCATGTTGCCTATTCTTAAAAGTTCCAACACCTGAGATTAGGAGTTGTACCACTTGCTTGTAACCCATGGAGCCATACCATTCCTTTGATAACTATATACTTGCATGCGAAGTATGAATGTCGCTCCCATGGGTCTAAAATATCTAATGGAGTCCTATAACGTACTGCGGTCTACTAGTGGGTATGACTCCTAGACGTAAGATTGGAATTGAAGCATACATGTTAGATTGGCATGGAGTGTATAACCCCTGTGCTGATGGATGTTCTGGCACTGGCATGTTGCCTTCACGTAGAGGGTACATCTCCTACGAGCGTAAATGTTCTTGCATGAAAGGACCATGCTGACAGTATGATAATCTAGCGAGAAAATTGTCATCGCTAACATAGTCATTGCATGAAAAGGAGTCACTGTGCAAGTCCATAAAATCATCTCATGAGGGTGTCACACAAATAGTAGCATCCAACTCATTGCATGCTGGAGATCACTGAAAAGTGCATGTCGAAGTCATTGCATCAGGGGGTACTCTCGAACCGCTTGACAAAGTCATCGCATGCGAGAGTACCCCTGTAGATCATGTCAAAATCATCGCATGCGGAGGGTAATCTCAAAATTGCATGTGAGAACCACAGCATGAGGGGATATCCTCAAAATTGCATGTCAAAATCATCGCATGCAGAGGGTACCCTCAAAATTGCATGTCAAAGTCATCGCATGCGGAGGGTACCCTCAAAATTGCATGTCAAAATCATCGCATGGGGGAAATACTCTAATCTGCATGTCAAAATCACTGCATGAGGGGAGTACCCCCAAAAATGCATGTCACAATCAGTGCATGAGGGGGTACTCCCAAAATTTGCATGTCAGAATGATCGCATGAGGGGATATCCTCAAAATTGCATGTCGAAGTCATCGCATGCGGAGGGTACCCTCGCAATTGCATGTCAAAATAATCGCATGGGGGAAATACTCTAATCTGCATGTCAAAATTACTGCCTGAGGGGAGTACCCCCAAAAATGCATGTCAAAATCAGTGCATGATGGGGTACTCCCAAAATTTGCATGTCAGAACGATCGCACGAGGGGGTATGACTCATCCATCCATCTCAGAAATAACCGCATGAGAGGTTGTCACTCGCCATGTCACTCGAAACGTGGTAATGGGGAAGGAACCACGTGATCAAAAAAATCACACCAGGGGGAAGAAGGTTGCTCAAAAAAACCACTAAGTAAACAAAGACTTAAAAAACGCGCCGGATGCCGGCATAATACACTCGAATACAGGAGCGGATTCCCGATCCGTGCTAATACCAGGAATCGGATCCACCAATCGGACCGAAAGAACCTGGCCGAAGACAACCCCCCTCCCAGAAAATGAACCAGGAGAGAGAGAGAGAGACTGAGAATGAAAGACTGAGTGAAAAGAACTGAACATGATGAGAGAAACAGCTCATCAGCTCAGAGGAGAGAAGATATGAGACGAGATGAGAGAATGATGATCACGAGACGCGATCAGCTGAGAGCGCGATCCATAAGATGATTCCAGACCATGTCTTCGAACAGGAGACGATGCTGAAGAGCGAAGTATGACAAAAAATTCTCGATGTGAAAACATCACATCATAAAACAGAGAGATTCATACCCAACACCAGGATATGATCTGCTCTGTCAGAGATGATGAAGGAATGAATTGAGTTGCTGAGAAAAATCTCAGCAATGATATGTGTTGAAGTTGAAGACCAATCCATTTCTTCTCCACAGAAGTGTCTTCGTCTTTGAAATGCGCTTGAATTGAATGGATGAATGAAGGAATGAATTGAGTTGCTGAGAAAAATCTCAGCAATGATATGTGCTGAAGTTGAAGACCAATCCATTTCTTCTCCACAGAAATATCTTCGTCTTTGGAATGCGCTTAGGAAACAGACGGACATCGGTCGACTCTAAAAACTTTATTGTCAATTGACGTCAGCAGAAGACAGACAATACCAAACGAGCGAGTCCTCTCTGCCACAGGTATGACAATATTGACTGATTGATCAGACGGATGAACAGCGACCCAAAATTTCCAAGTTTTTTTTCCAGCTGTTTTCTTTTTTCAACCTAAAATATTGCAAAAATCAACATAAGCAAAAAACGACAAATTTCTCACTCTAAAAATTAGTCAACATGAACTGGCGAGCGTCTTTTCTTCGTCCTCTGTTTTGAGCAGTCGTCCTTTCCTTCTCTTTCGTCTTCTTTTTTGGTCGATTAGACGATTGGCTGTCCGGAAAATTTTTTCTCCTCGATCCTTTTCGCGAATCTCCAATGCTCCTCTCGGTTTGAAATTGTCGTCCCCTTTTGAGCTGTCGTCCTTTGCTTTTTCTCGTCCACTTCCTTGGTCGACTTTACGATCTTGACAGTTTTCTCTGCTCGATCCTTTTCACGAATTTCCAATGGTCATCATCGAATCTCTAAAAGTAGAAAAAAATGAACGATGTTTAAGACTAAAAGACTCACCATCTTTCATTGCAACATTGAACTGGTTTGTCCATCATTTCCATATGGCACCGTCATCCTGTCGTCCTGTCCAGCGACTGGTCTTTTCCAAATGGATCCTCCAACCGGCAGCATTTACCACTGGAATGAACGAGCAGCGATCAGCAGTAGTCGCATAGGAGCAACTGCTCTGCAAGTCGGAACGAGCGAACACTGATTTTGAGCGTCTAGGTCTCGGCCACAATACTTTAGTGGTATGCAAATCACTGATTGACCTGATAAAAGGTCGTTTCAATAACCCACTTACTATTGACACATTGCTTGTAAGTATAGAATTTTATCGTTTCAGCGTATAAGAGGTTAAGCTACATCTTACAAGTGCAAACATTAGCACTGACTACTATACGATTAAAGCAAACAAATGCTCCAACAATTTCTTCCCTCTGGCTGATATAATAAACTGATAACCTATTTCGTTGACCTTGAAGAACGATCGTATTTACTCAGTTAGAATGATATTTACTCTGATTGTATAAACATTGGGAGCAAAGAACGTTTTGAAGTATGATTATCCCTTTAAAAAGATATGATTTTGACGAATTCCTAAATGCTTAGTCTGATAACGTTCACTTAAAAGTGGTGCAAGTTCTTCAGTAAGCGATAGGAAAAGGAAAACAAGAATAATTTTATCGAGTAAAAGAAAAAATAATACTCTTTTCCGTCAATTAGAATCTACAGTATTTCAAATTTACTCTAAAAAATGTTGGTTGAACAGAGACTGACTGCTGTGCATACAGCATCTTACAACCTTAAAATCCATGGCAACTGATAAAAGAACTGAAAGAGGCTTTGTTCTTAAAACAAATTTACTTTTTGATATTCCGTCTTTAATGGGGAACTAAATTACTGGTTTTCACGGGTGTATCCGTTTTCATGTTGGGTATACGGCACTTATTATCCTTAGGAATTTCAATGACAAAGTTGCGGTAGATTTCGTGAACGGTCGGTTTCATGGGCAACTATCAATCGTCATTGAAAAAGAAAAACAAATTTAGGCTGGTTTTTCCGTACAAACTACATTACATATGAAACACTTACAAATAACTCCATTATTGTACTATACAAAAAGATACGACGTATTGCTTTCTCATCTTTTCTTACCAAGTAGAGCTTTCAGGGCGGATTGTTGCTCGCCATCAACGCTGATTCAAAGGACCTTCGACAGGGTGCGATAAACCTTAAATCTCAACTTAATAAAAAAATATTAGTAACAATAATTACATGTCTAAATATAAGTTGTGCTTTTACGGAAACGTTATATTCACAATAAAATAGAATCACGATGTAAGAGTTTTTATCGTAGAGAATTTATATTCACAGCTATCCATTGTAGGTGGGAATTAAGTGGTGAAAGTTTGTTGAAATGTCAATTATTTTCCAGTTTCTGATTTGGCCATCGTTGAAACTCTGTTTAAACCCGCTGAAGTTTGTATGTAGTGTGATATGCTCTATGTTGGCACAAAATTGTCTTCGATAATTTTTTGTTCCTTCTTTCTCTTTCCCTTCGTTCGCATTTTTCTACCTTATTCCTTTGCTTCTTTAATAGTCCTTCGTCGTTTCTTTTCTTCTTTCTCATCTTTCTCATGGTGTTTTCTAGGCTTCCTTTCCGTCTTTCATATCATCCCGGTTTCTACGGCTTTCTTCTTCCATCGCTTTATTCTTGTCCACTTGCCACTATGAATTGTATTCATTTGCGTTTCGTTCATTACTCTTTTGTTCTTTCTTTACCTCAATTTTACTGTATTCTTAAAGTTTCGAGCAAACAGCACAGTTGTTCACTTTAACCGTTTGCTTCTATGCTCATACCTTTTATACACCGCCAGCTTCAAAAAGTTTAAAGAGAGCTTAAACGATGAGCACTTTTGAAACTGGAAAACAATTCGCAATACCCACTTTTCTGAAAACATTTACTTTAAATCTAAAAGTGAAAGAAATCTATCATTCTCTTCTATAATTAATTCACGTCATACCGTTTACGTGCGTTACTTTTCACGTTTAGCTGCAAATACATAAAAATATCCCGATGATGACAAAATAATCTTTCAGGTCAGACTGACTCGCTTTCCTTTCACGCAACTCTCACATTCAGCTGCAGTCAACATGCACCCTTTCTAATTAAGCTAAACGCACCTTTTTTTTCCAAATGAAACAAATTTACGCACAGTTAAAACATGACGTCTCAGTTTGACGTGCCTTCTTCTGACGCAAAAGTGAAAAGACGTTACGGGCCTCTTTGGCGCGTCTTTTTGTGACTCGAAACGGTTTCATGCGGCCTCCGGTAGCTTCCTCGCAGACCAAAAACTTGTCCACGCGCTCTGGAGGCCTCATCAGTATTTTTGAAATTAGTGGTACCTGCTTTTCCTTTACCTACTGTACTATTAATCCAAAAACTAGCATTTTATCATATTTCCAGCTGTCCGTTGCTCGCACGAGCACTGAAAAATCGGAATGGCACTAACCGTAAGTATAGGGGCACTATATTAGTCAGTTAAAAGTTCCTGCATGCGCCCCTCAGAATATACAAGTGCGGCTCCATTGGAGCACCACTATCAAGACAATTGGCAGATTCTAAAGCTCCATAGCGGGACAGCACAGCCATCTGTTGGCTATACGCATTAAGGAATACGATTGCGCCCGCAACTTTCCATTTCGTTTCGGATGAAGCGATGGCGCAAAAAACTGCTTCGTTCGCGCTCGGCCTTTCCTTATCCTTTTTCGCAGAAGAGTTTTGACGCGTCTGTAACTGTCTCAAAAATAAAACCGTTCTCCTGCGAGCGTTAGACGGCTAGTGACTATTTTTGAAAATACTAATCCCTTCTTATCGTTAACCTACTGTACGAAGAATGTAAAACCAGAATTTTTTCATATCGCCAGCATCCCGTAGCCCAAACGATCTCGGAGAAATCCGAAATATGCTCCCTATAAGTATGGGCCTATGATACTCCCTACTTAAACTACTTCGTCTATGCGCGCCCTGGCTATACAAGAGCGGTTTTGGTCAAACACCGCCCCAACCGAAACCTATAGCTTCCAGAAGCCAGAATAATGCAGGAATACGTTTATGCCGGCTGCGTTAGATTTGGATTCAAATGAAGCCATCGCGCAGAAAAACCGGCTCATTATAGTTCTGCGTTTCCGTTCCCATAACAGAAAACCGATACTGCGCTACTGAAGCGCTCTCGCGCACAAAACACTAATCGGGCGCGCAGACGAAGGCCTATGAGTATTTTTGAAAAACGTGGTACCTGCTTTTCGTACATCTACTGTAAGAAGAAAGTCATTTCTTCTATTTCCAGCCTCCCGTGGCTCGAAAAGTCCGAATGCTGCTCTCCATAAGTATAGGAACATAATACTCGCTACGTAAAGTTCTTCTTGCATGCGCGGCCAGTGCATAGACGAGCGCCTTTTGTCGATCACCGCGACAAACAAAACTAACAGCTTCCAAACTCTCTATCTGGCTCGGAGCATCCACTTAGCAGCAAGGAGGATGCATCGAACACGTTTTTGAGCACTCCTTTCGATTTAGTTTCAAATGAAGCCATCGCGCAGAAGAACAGACTCCCTATCGGTGCGCGTATCAAATCCCACTCCGCAAGAAAGCTACAGTGCTACTACACCTCTCTAGCTCAGAAAAAACTTTTCCGCCGCGCATGCTACGCCTAATTAGGAATTTTGAAAATACTGGAACCTGCTTTTCGTTCATCTACTGTACGAAGAATGTAAAAAGACGCGCTTTCATGTTTCTTGTTTCCCGTTGCACAAATGAGTTCCAAAAAACAGGAATATGGCTCTACGTAGGTATACGCGCATAATATTCGCCAGTTAAACTTCTTCATTACCGTGCCCCCAGGGCAAGGAAAAACAACTTCAGTCAAACACCGCCATCAGGAAGTCTAGCACCTTCTAAGATTCGTACGCGACTCAGCACAGCTGTATAAAAGCTAGTACGGTGCATAATTTGGTTTCTGCGGTCACTTTCCATTTCTGCTCGGATGATGGGATCACGAGCAAAAACAGGGTGAGTTTCCCTCGGTGTTCCCGTTCCCGCTCCGCAGAAGCATCACAGCGGTTCTACGGTTCCTTCACGGACGAGAGACCTATCCGGCGCGCAGCGGACAGCCTGCGAGTATTGTTGAAAATATCGGTACCTGCGTTTCGTTCACCTACTGTACGAAGAATGTAAAAAAAGAACTATTTCTTGTTTTCGGCCGCGGATTGTCCAAAGGAGCGACGAAAAATTTCAACATTGCTCTCCATAAGTATAGCGGCATAATATTCGCCAGCTAAAGTCGTTCCTCCATGCGCGCTGAATGTATAAAAGAGCGGCTTGCGTCGAACACCGCCAAGGGAACGAACGAAATCTATAGCTTCCAAAGTTTCTACGCGACCCAACGTAGCTATTTAAAAAAAGGAATGACGCAGGAATACTTTTCTGCCCGCTGCTCTCTGTTTGGTTTCAAATGAAACCATCGCGCAGAAAAACAGTCTCGTTACCACTCGGCACATCCGTTCCCATTCCGCAGGACCATTAAAGGTCCACTGTAGCCATCTCGCCAACGCGCAGGGGGCGGCCTGTGAGTATTTTTGAAACTATCGCCACCTGCTTTTCGTTCATCTACTGTACGAAAAATGTAAAACGAGAAGTTTTTCATATTTTCGGCTTTCCGTTCATTACTTGACTTCTGAAAACTAGAAATATGGCTCCGCTTAACTATAGGCGCATACTATTCGCCAGTTAAACTACGTCTTCTAGGTGCCTCAAAGCTTTAGAAGAGCAACTTTAGACGATCACGGCTATCAAGAAATATAATGGCGTCGAGGAGTCGCACGAGAACCAACACAGCTGTCTAAAAGCTAGAACATCGCAGGATTATGTTTCTGGCGCTACTTTCCATATGGCACCGAAAAGGAAAGCGATCGCTCAGAAAAGCAGGCCGCTGTTGCTGAGCCTTTCGTTTCCCATTCAGCTAAATGATCTTTGAAAGACGATCAAGGAAGACAGATTTTTAACAAATCTCACACTAACGATCACTGAAAAGAAACAGCGGAATGAAAACCATAACCGTAAACGATCTTTTCAGATATCGCTACATTAAAGGAAAAGATAAGGGAATTAGGAAAGTCTCTTAAATTTTATATAAAGAACAAAAAGGTCACCCAATATCTACTCCATAATCTGAAGCGACAAACTCTTAATTTCGGAGGACAAACGTTAAGGCATCTTGTACGTAGATGAATGCAGCTGTTCGAACCTTTATGCAGAAGAAACTGAGCTAAACGTAAGTGAACGATTCAAAGAACATACGAAACATTTAATCTGCTTTAAATTTATTCATTTGAGGAGCAATGTCTCGCCGGTTTAACGCACTGAGCATTATAACAAAAAATTACATACGTACATTCATGATAAACAAAAGTTCAGTCTGCAAAAATTGCTAAACCGACGCGGCCAATAAACAACCCAACCATGATCCCTCATTATTGCTATTTTTGAAAATCATAAACGCTGATAAGATAATTCTGCTGTGCGGAAAGAATTGCTGTGCAAAATTGCGCTGTTCTACAGCATATGGAGAATCACATTGAACATGCAAACGATTAGAGTCTCAGCTACAGGGTGAATAATTTGATCGATCAGTCAATGAAAAAAATGGAAAGGTAAAGAATGGTTATAAGTTCGTACTCTAATAAATTATGGCAAGACAAAACCAACCCTTTTGTCCCTATACGCTGAAAACACTGTACTCTCCCGCCTAATTCACGCTCTATCGGTCGACATTCTCTTCGAGGTTATTTGCTACGAGAACGAAATAAATTGCAGGACGCAAACGTCACCGGAAGGCTTCCTCACCGAATCAGGAACGCTTTCGCGTCACCTCTGTTTTCTTGTCTGCCGCGTCGGTTAATCCCTCAATTTTCTTTCACAGGTCAGCGAGCTCGACTATGAGAATGCGGTGCGTACTCCAGTCTCCACACCGATATAATAATTAGTTTGGTACTGTTAATGACATTAATTTTAGTACCGCTGAGGACGGGTCGCGCGCGGCCCAAAAGCTACGGAATCTTATTAAAAGTTTTGTATTTTAACGGGACGAATTCCGTAAGAAGAAACAATTGAAACATGAAAAATGGAATATTTAAATTATGAAATATTTGTATTACAAACAAGCGATTTTCAGAAGGAGAAAGCTTTTGTGCAAAATCTAGCATAAGCTATGCTTCAGATGCGTAGCTGATCCTCCACTATTACTATCTCTGAGCCGTAACTACAGACTCTATACAAAACGTATTAGTTCAAAGTTAATACAGCACAATGAATCTATTCTCGAAGAACTAAATTATCTCCGAAAGACGCTCAAGGAAGACGGATTTTCGACAAACCTGATAGAATAGATCATTGATAAAAGATACAGCCGTCGGCAGTTTTCTACAGGGGAGTGAACACCAATGCCTTACTTGATTCTTCCACGATATCGCTAGATTACGGGAAAGATGAAACAACTGGGAAAGCCTCTTGAATTTCAATTAGAGTTCAAAAAGATCACCCAAAATCTGTCCCATATTCTGAAGTGACAAACCCTTAGTTTCGGGCGATAACCGCATGGCATTACGTACGAAATTGAACGCAGTTGCTCAGTGGAAACACTAGCACAGACTAATCTTGCGCTGAAGACGAGAACCGTGTCCTCCTGAAAGCTGCGCTTAATGAAAGTTTTCACGGGATCGAAATTCCGTACTTCAGTTACGCAATAAATACTTATAGTGTTATAGTTGTTCTATAGAGAGTTATGGATCAGACCGACGAAAAAATTTAGCATCGAATTGCACTATTTTTTTTTAAAAGACGAAGAAAAAGAAAAATTACAATCGTGTTACAAGGTACGATAAGTTTAAAAACTTTAAACAAAACAGGCAGAGTCAGCAACATTCATGAAGGTTAGAATGATAACTATTGTAAAAACAATTCTACGAGTCTTTTCAGCTGAAACATTACGCAAGAACTTAGCAATAGTCGAAAGGCGGAGTATTAACTAGTGACTACTACGTTAGCAATTTCGTAAGAACCCTTGGATGACGTAGAGCAACTATTAATGTCAAGCTTACCTTGATACGACATGGGACAGCTTGCGTTGAATTACTGATCCTTCTTCTAAACCAAATACCGATAAGAAGAGTATGCAGGTTCAGCAATCGACAATCTGACCGTATTTTGAAATTTTAAAATATTTAACGTGGCAAAGTTGAAGATTCTTTAGCTACAAAACTGTTATTTCGTGTTTTCATTGACTGTTCACTCATCAGCTTTTTCACCGACATTCCAGAAGCGATTGCATATTTTTTTCATTCCACGACGTGTTCAATTCTTGATATCTCTTCCGCGTAAACAGTGCTTGAACGCTACAGAACTCTTACTAAGCTGCATTTTTTCGCCACTTTACTCTCACTGGTGAACGACAGTCATCCTTTACCGCTTTAAACATACACAAATGTTCCGCCGTTTTTCTTTTCTGCTTGATCTGAATGTAGGAGCGGAGGAGAACTTAAAAGTAGCTTTAAGCTAACGGTTGTCAGTTTGCTTCCGCCCGAAAAGCTACGCAGGAAACTTGGACAGAGTAATAAAGCAAAAAACTGGCAAAGACTAACAAGAGAAAAGTAATGTCGTGGTCGTAATAGTGGTTTCGGAAAATATTCATCCAAAAGCGATGCGTCCATCTTCTCAGTCTTCTAAGCAATGGGAGCTCAGTAAATGTAGTGTAGCGTCAAACAGTCCTGCTAAACAAGTTTCGCTGTTCCCTGCAAATAACGTCTGATCAATTGGACCAGGCTTACAAACGTTGCTATTGTCATATCAAGAATCCAACACCGTCTAATACAAAAGATACAAAATATCAAAGCATCCAGTACCAATGTGAGGCAATCGACCAATGACCACTCCTGAAGAAGGCGTATTTAAGAGGTCTTCAACATCCATAATGCACAATTTTAAACAATAGCTACTGCAGAAGTGCACACCAAAATACTATTGAGTATTGCGTCTTTCATGAATGCCGTAGTGGTTTCAAATGTCATTTCTTGTAATAGAGATGTCGAGGTGTACATGAAAGTTCTGTTGAAGGGTGGTTACTTGCTGGTATGGGTCATATGACCAATAAATAGAATCAGATGCCTTAATCAACATCTATACCGTAACGGGCAAAAACAGACTTCGTTTCCTTAATAGGAATAATTGGTTTCTGGTTGCTTTCGAAGCATTTTGCAAAAGAGAAAGCTGAACAATAGAACTACCAACAGTCTTCAATAGACAGCTGTGTTGGTTCCTGTACGACTCCTCGACGCCATTATATCTCTTGATAGCCGTGATCGTCTAAAGTTGCTCTTCTAAAGCTTGGAGGCACCTAGAAGACGTAGTTTAACTGGCGAATAGTATGCGCCTATAGTTAAGCGGAGCCATATTCCTTCTTTTCAGAGGTCGAGTAATGAACGGAAAGCCGAAAATATGAAAAACTTCTCTTTTTACATTTTTGTACAGTAGATGAACGAAAAGCAGGTGGCGATAGTTTCAAAAATACTCACAGGCCGTCCCCTGCGCGTTGGAGAAATCGTTTGTCAGCGGGATGGCTACAGTGGACCTGTAATGGTCCTGCGGAATGGGAACGGAAGTGCCGACCGGTAACGAGACTGTTTTTCTGCGCGATGGTTTCATTTGAAACCAAACAGAGAGCAGTGGGCAGAAAAGTATTCCTGCATCATTCCTTTTTCTAAATAGCTACTTTGGGTCGCGTAGAAACTTTGGAAGCTATAGATTTCGTTCGTTCCCTTGGCGGTGTTCGACGCAAGCCGCTCTTTTATACATTCAGCGCGCATGGAGGAAGGACTTTAGCTAGCGAATATTATGTCGCTATACTTATGGAGAGCAATGTTGAAATTTTTCGTCGCTCGTTTGGACAATCCGCGGCCGAAAACAAGAAATAGTTCTTTTTTTACATTCTTCGTACAGTAGGTGAACGAAACGCAGGTACCGATATTTTCAACAATACTCGCCGGCTGTCCGCTGCGCGCCGGATAGGTCTTTCGTCCGTGAAAGAACCGTAGAACCGCTGTGATGCTCCTGCGGAATGGGAACGGGAACACCGAGGGAAACTCACTCTGTTTTTGCTCATGATCCCATCATCCGAGCAGAAATGGAAAGTGACCGCAGAAACCAAATCATGCACCGTACTAGCTTTTATACAGCTGTGCTGAGTCGCGTACGAGTCTTAGAAGCTGCTAGACTTCCTGATGGCGGTGTTTGACTGAAGTTGTTTTTCCTTGCCCTGGGGGCACGGTAATGAAGAAGTTTAACTGGCGAATATTATGCGCGTATACCTACGCAGAGCCATATTCCTGTTTTTTGGAACTCATTTGTGCAACGGGAGACCAGAAATATGAAAGCGCGTCTTTTTACATTCTTCGTACAGTGGATGAACGAAAAGCAGGTACCAGTATTTTCAAAATTCCTAATTAGGCGTCGCATGCGCGGCGGAAACGTTTTTTGTGAGCTAGAGCGCTGTAGTTGCGCTGTAGCTTTCTTGCCAAGTGGGATTTGATACGCGGACCGATAGGGAGCCTGTGTTTCTGCGCGATGGCTTCATTTGAAACTAAGTCGAAAGGAGTGCTCAAAAACGTGTTCGATGCATCCTCCTTGCTGCTAAGTGGATGCTCCGAGTCGAATAGAGACTTTGGAAGCTGTTAGTTTTGTTTGTCGCGGTGATCGACAAAAGGCGGTCGTGTATGCACTGGCCGCGCATGGACGAACAACTTTACGTAGCGAGTATTATGTTCCTATACTTATGGAGAGCAGCGTTCGGAGTTTTCGAGCCACGGGAGGCTGGAAATAGGAGAAATTTCTTTCTTCGTACAGTAGATCTACGAAAAGCAGGTACCACGTTTTTCAAAAATACTCTTAGGCCTTCCTCTGCGCGCCCGACTAGTGTTTTGTGTGCGAGAGCGCTTCAGTAGGCCGTATCGGTTCTCTGTTATGGGAACGGTAACGCAGAACTGTAATGAGCCCGTTTTTCTGCGCGATGGCTTCATTTAAATCCAAATGTAACGCAGCCGGCATAAACGTATTCCTGCATTATTCTGGCTTCTGGAAGCTATAGGTTTCGGTTGGGGCGGTGTTTGACCAAAACCGCTCTTGTATAGCCCGGGCGCGCATGGACGAAGTAGTTTAAGCAGGGAGTATCATAGGCACATACTTATAGATAGCATTGTTCGGATTTTTCCGAGATCGTTTGAGCTATGGGATGCTGGAGATATGAAAAAATTCTGTCTTTACATTCTTCGTACAGTAGGTTAACGATAAGAAGGGATTAGTATTTTCAAAAATAGTCACTAGCCCTCAAACGCTCGCAGGAGAACGGTTTTATTTTTGAGACGGCTACAGACGCGTCGAAACTCTTCTGCGAAAAAGGATACGGAAAGGCCGAGCGCGAACGAAGCAGTTTTTTGCGCCATCGCTTCATCCGAAATGAAATCTAAAGTTGCGGGCGCAATCGTATTCCTTAATGCGTATAGCCAACAGATGGCTGTGCTGGCCCGCTATGGAGCTTTGGAATCTGCCAATTGTCTTGATAGTGGTGCTGCAATGGAGCCGCACTTGTATATTCTGAGGGGCGCATGCAGGAACTTTTAACTGGCTAATATAGTGCCCCTATACTTACGGTTAGTGCCATTCCGATTTTTCAGTGCTTGTGCGAGCAACGGACAGCTGGAAATATGATAAAATGCTAGTTTTTGGATTAATGGTACAGTAGGTAAAGGAAAAGCAGGTACCACTAATTTCAAAAATACAAATGAGGCCTCCGGAGCGCGTGGACAAGTTTTTGGTCTGCGAAGAAGCTACCGGAGGCCGCATGAAACCGTTTCGCGTCACAAAAAGACGCGCTAAACAGGCACGTAACGTCTTTTCACTTTTGAAACCTACCGAGAGCGTAGATCTTCACTCAAGCCTCACACTAACGTCTGGCGGACGTTTGTTTGGTTTTGTGCCTTTGAACGACATTAAAGTTTTTTAACTTTTTGACTCGTTTTATGGGCAAATAGAAACGGGAAAAATCCATGTACATTTCTTGTTCAGACTTTAATTTTGTTTTATCTGTAGAAATAGTTCATGCATATATAGTAGTTTAAGTAGGTTTTCGTAAGACGTTAGTTTAGGTTTAAGTCTTAGTTTGAAATACTTTGGTAACGTACTTTCTTATGTAGTCATACGTTGCGATTAATAATTTCTTGAGAAGCTATACGCCATGAGAGATAGCGAACATATTCACTCCTTTCCTTTGCATAACACCAAAGTTGACTCAGCTCTATTAGCCATTAGAAATTAGAGTCACACCTTTCGCCTATCCGTGGAATTAAACAATGATTTCTTTCGTTTCTTCAAACAACACTCATAAACAATTTCTGCCGGCTTTTATCATACGGTTACTTCCATAAGTAGTTTCATAAAGCGCTTACTTCCTTGTCGCTAACATTCTAAGTAGGAAGCAGATTTTTAGCCATTAGGATATGTACAAATCTCTGTTGCTCTCAACGAATTTTTACTCAGAATCTGAATAGCAACTGAGCAGCGCAACTCCAATCCGATAGAAGAAAAACGTACAGGAAACCAGTATTGTTTCACTAACACACTTAAGACAGATGAATGAAGATATAGTTTTGCAAATTGAAACTACAATTTTCTTCCTTCATTTGTTCTTCTACAAGATCTATAATGTCATCCCCGCAATCTGCTTCCAATCCTTCATGTAGTCTCAAAACGAGGAGTTGAGTGCAAATCACCAAAATTAAAGCAGGACAGAAACTTTTTCCAGCGATCCCATTTCCAGCTGTATGAGAGATCATTAGCAACCTTTCAACTTTAAGTGTTGCAATGATAGTTTATCCTTTCTGATGACGTCCAGTTCATTCTAAGACAGGTTGACTCCATAAATCCCATCTATAATTAGACTTGAGTAGGGAACAATTTCAGAAGATTCATCTTCGGTGTCGTTCTTGTTGATTAGATGTGCAAATCTTTCGGTACGGTTAAACGTCTTTACTATTTGTTGTGATGTAACCTCAGAAGAGCGTAGTAAACCTATAACTTTAAGCAAAGCACAATTTTTTTGTAAAACACTCACAATAGCGCTGCTACTTCCAAGAGTGAATACTTTTTTTGCTCATGCATGTAAGACCACAACGTCTTAACCGTGATACTTTTACAACTTTATCCTTTGGCCATCAAGAAGGGATAACATCATCATCAAATCAAATCACAAAACTTCCTTAGATACAGATTTTTATAACAAATCAACAGAACGCTTTCCCTAAAATTTTATTTGATTAATAACCTAATAATTAATGACCCTTTGGCAAATTTCGGCAAGCTTAATGCAGGCACGACAAATGCTGTTCAGTTGTTAAGACGGACAATTTAAAGTTATCGAAAGCGCTTTGTTGTGCAGCGATACAATCAAAAATGCCTGCTCTGCATGAAATAAAGCTCAAGTATTCGTTGCTTTCGTAGTCACTCGTCGCTTTAAACGTCCGAACGTAAAACACGTACAACGGCAGATCGGTAAGCTTTTTCGGCAGCGTAAATTCTTTGCTATATGACGCAACTCAATATCTTACAGGCAGAATGATTAGTAACAGGTATATGAGTTTTCATTATTGATCGCTCCATAGCTTCTTTCTGTTCTTTGTAACTATATCTATAAAAATCACCACACGCACCCTACAAACGAATGGATGAGCAAGTTGTTATGAAATACACAGAGAATAGACGCAATTAACTTCTGGGACGTTCTACTCTCGTCGTCAGCGTAACACATGGAGAAGGGATTCACTCAGTTAAACATTTATATAGGCCTCTCTGAAGGGAACAGTGGGGGTGATTAGTTCAGTGTAGTGCAGCAGCGGTATTTACTGATGAGTTTGCTCCATATATCATTAACCTCTGTACCCCTGGCCGCGATTGGTATTTGCGTTAATGGGAACGAAGCCCTATTTTATGTCGCACAGATTGGATTATGATCACCGGTTATAGGTCGAGTGAACACTGAACAGAATGACCATGGAAGCGTTCTTCGTAATTTCCATGATCTTCTCGGTGGAAAGGTTTTGCAATTGTCTTGGATGTATTTTCTCTGACCCCTTTAGCCTGTCCTCGGCATGCATGTACTGGTTGAGCATTTTCATATGATTTGGGACCTCTTAAACAAGGCATGGACTGTTTTACATGTCTAAGAGACGTTGCAAGTACATTTGATCTGCTAAGCTACCATCGCTGTCCTGTCAAAACGAACCGAAGTCGAAAGAGGGTGACAGAAACTTTTAAAACGTATTAGGAAGTTGAACGAGTGTCCTGTGCGTTTAATCTGTTCACTTCGTTATAACAGGAAATAAACAAGACGGAAAATGAGGCTGTGTTGTACTTCCAGGAATAAGTAGCGGTAAACTGCTCAATTTGCAAAGTATGATAGATTTAAGGAAACTTTTAGAGTTTCTGCCGTCAGTTAGTGTGTGTGAGATGAGGTCCAAGTTAGAGTATGAAAGGGTCAGGTGACAGTTACAGAGGACCGATAGACCATACCGGTGGCAATACCTCTTTTGTAGAAATAGGATGTTAGGAGAAAAATTGCACATACCTGTCCGAATGGATGGGTTTTCTGAATACACCAGTTTTAAGGTTACATCCTTCTTTCATGATCAAGACGGATAGAAAAGCTACCCTGCCGTTGAACTCTTCCTCCATTATTAACTTAACTTTTCCAGCTAAGAGATTATTTAAATGGCTTAGTAAAGAATTCTCTATCCCAGTGCAAACTCAGGCGAAAACGTCATCTACATGTATCTTAAAAAACGAAGAATTCATGTCACTGTCCGCGGGAGCAAATGCTGTTTGTTCCAGGTGTCCCATGAGCACATCAACGAGAATTGGCGACAAGAGGTGGCACGGGTGGACTCCCTCTCGTCTTTTTGAAGGAAGAAACGGTCTTTAAATCTGAAATAGTTACCCTGCCGCACGCAAAAGGCTGCCAATTTTCTTCAGTGGAAAGGTGTTACTTTCACCTGACAAAAGATTGCTCTTAGAAAGCCTAACAGGTCGAGCAGGATTTTAAGTATGTAACTTATTGGGACGTTAGCAGAGAAATCATTAACATCCTAACTAAATATTACGTCCCGGCTCATCCATTTATTAGTAGAGCGCGCTTTAATTTATGTAGACTCAAGATGTCTCAACGCAAATAGATTCACGATTGAAATCTTTGTAATTCCATAAAATGAAAAGATAAACACCGACAAGAACGAAGATTACTCGTAATGCTAATAACACTACCACAGATAAAGTTGTCTCTCTCCTCCCTGAGCACGTTAAAAATGAAGTTTTATTGTCTGAGTTTTACGGCGCTCCTCTTTTCCCATCTTCAGCGGAAGCGAAAGTGAACGTTAAAGCATTACAACTACGGACGTCAGAATAGCAGTTGCTCCATAAACTGTTACCGAAGCTTAAAGTGTTGAAGATAATTTTCACACCGTCATTTCCATCTTCAAAAGCTGTTGAATTCATAGTTTGCAACGTGGGTTGTTTTTTCTTAGCACCAACGTACATTACATCATTAGCAGTACACATCTCACTCAAGCATATTCACAAGTGAAATGGTCTCTTTTTCTTTACTTCAGTTCCTTTACTACGGTTTAATGCACATGATACGACGATAACAACGCACGGAGTTCACTCATCCATACTATATTTCGTAGGCTTTAGCGGTAAACTATGTTACCGTAAAGCGAAGAAAACTTAATTCAGCTTCGCCAGAGCAAACTGTCGTTCTCAATATAGTAATTGACGATGAAAGGATTCTAACCGTTATTGTACACTTTCGATGACCGATGAGGACTACAGCGCTTGCTCTGTTAATCCATTCAGAATAAGCAGTTGTGGTCTTCCTTGATGGTTTTGTACAGCTGAGATTGTGATCCCTCCTCTCTCTTTTGAAAGATTCTCTTTATATCTCTCAAGTAGTGTGTTACCAGTTGTTCCACTGTAGGAATCAGAGTATTTTCCTTTGACTTCCAACACAGTCTACGCTTATCGGTACGTCAACTGGTCATTTTGTCCTTCCTGATAATACATCTTATCTCCACTTTCTGGACAAATTCGTGAAAGCCCTTTTCTCCAAGGCGGTGGTGCTACAGATTAACGAGTAAGAAGCCTGAAGGCGTAGGCGCAGAATCTTGTACCATGCCCTTACCCTCTCTTCTTACCAGCCTAGTCGCATCGATATTCTTTTAAACAATTGCTCTGCAGTAATGCAGTTTTAATCTGAGATATGCACCACAACAAATACTGATTGTTTTTTCTGCCATTCGTTTTATAATTAGTGTTAACATCGAATAGTAATGATAGCGATGAAGCGAAGTGAAGGTATTCATCCGTATCAGCAGATTTGTTATAGATAAACTAAGAAATGGAACTTTAAGACTTCAGGAAAAATACTCCACGTTGCAAAGTATAGATTCAGCAAGCTACAAAAAGATGGGATGTACAAAACAATGCGCTTAAACTTAGCAATAGCAAAACCAATCTAAAAACTCTCAACTCTCCTAGCAGCTTATCGGCGAACACTGATTAGAAAATCTTTGAGCATAATTTAACGTTCACCTCCAAGTGCACTAAAGACCGAACAGCAGAAGTGCGCATAAGCTTCAGACAGTAAACGTGATTATTTTCCTAATCTTCAAGTCCTTAAAGAGTAGAGACAACAACATAAAAAGTACTGTTAGCATACATCCAGCATCCAGTAAGCGTAAACAATTAACAACAAGATAACACCATAGATGTAGCAAAACAAATTTTCTTCACCTATGCAAAAGAATGCGATTTCATTCCACGCTGACATAAAAGTGCAAGCAGAAACTGTAACTAGCGTTGGCTAGAGCAAAAATTGAAAATGCAGGAACAAAAGGCGATCCGCAACACAGCACAAAACGAAATCGTCAACCGTTGCATGCGAGCAGGCGAGCGAAATGCTGCACTGGCGAGAAACTGTCTCTGCCGTCCATAAATCGTCAGTGAGCAGTGTTCACTTCTCCCCTGAACGAAAGGAGGGAGGAATTTACATGTCTCCCTCAGTTTCGTGCAACACGAGGAGGGAGAGCATGTAATCTCTCCCTTCACAAATTGATAGAGGGGCGGCAATGACCCCTCCACTGATAAGGCTCCTGGAGGAGGGGCAGCAACTTGCCTGCCCTGATAAGACTGCTGCGAAAAGCCACTAAGCGTCCCCGCTCCGCCCGTAACCGCCCTCCCTTCTTTGGAGGAGCTCCGGCGGACAGGAGCGGTTTGACGCCGTGTTTGAAGAGCAGGGGCGACATCAAACCGCCCTTCTCCTTGCTGGAGGAGCAGGAGCGGCGAGAAACCGCCCTTCCCCTCGTCCGAGGAGCAGGAGCGGCGAGTAACCGCCCTTCCCCTCGTCCGAGGAGCAGGAGCGGCGAGTAACCGCCCCTCCCCTCGTTCGAGGAGCAGGACCGGCGACTAACCGCCCCTCCCCTCGTTCGAGGGACAGGAGCGGCGACTAACCGCCCCTCCACTCGCTGGAGGAGCAGGAGCGGCGACTAACCGCCCGTCTCCTCGCTGAAAGAGCAGGAGCGGCGACGAACCGCTCCCATTCCCGCGCAGTGTGTCAGAGCCGTGAATGATCGCTCCACTCCTTACGGATGGTGCAACAGCGGCTGCTTAGCCGCGCAGCGCCTTCCCGAAGGTGTCGGAGCGGCGAGTAACCGCTCTGACGACCGCGAAAATGCGTGCACATGCAAGGAACCATCTCCCAGCTATTCATGCAACAAAGAAGTGTAGAACGTGCATTTCCCATTGCTTCAATAACCAAAAGCACAAGCAGAACAGCCGTACAAATATGTTAACATGCATAGAAATGCAAGAGCATACTTGCCGTGCAAAGTACATGCACCCTCATTAACAGATCATTGCGCGGAGGTATCATTTCTCTTTACGACGTTAAGCGAGGGTACTAAACTGTCTTTCTACAGTATCGCTAAACAGGAAGGTTTTTCTTTCCTACCAAAATTTGTATACTTTTCACTTCTTTTTACGGAAGTGCGCTGAATATCAGACGTTTAATAAGGCTGTTAATATTGAGAACAAGCTATTAATCGTCTTCACGGTTTTCATTAAAGCCATTGCGAGGCAACAGTATACGGTTAAGCATTCACGGAGAATGAACGGAAACCAGCTTAGAGGTGACGGATAAACAATCGGTCATCTTTCCATGTCGGCTCAAAGATTTCATAGTGCCACGATTTTGAACATTATTCTTATTCTCAAATTAATAAACGTTGTGAAATATTATGGCCTTTTTCTTTGTTGACCATTATCATTCCTCTTTTATTCCTTTAGTCCTCTGAAAACTACTATTTCTTGTCTTTCCTTAAGGAAAGTCACAGTTGATTGAAACCGAAACAACAGCACTTTTCTATTTCCCTTTTCTATTGAGAATGTTTATGGAGTCTTGAAGAAAAGATTTACGCAAGCAGAGTATGGTAGGCCGTACCATTCTAAGTGTATAAGTGATAGAGATTTTTGTAACCGCTGCGAACTGTAAAGAATCTTATTTCATGAAAGTTTAAATTACAAGATCTTCTGATAGAATAGTAGTCGCGGTGCATAGCGAACTGAATAGCGAAGTTGTCTTTCATAAACTGGAAATTGTGGAAAGG